>CP106716.1:32629044-33877288 GCA_025503065.1 Gossypium bickii | reverse complement strand
TCACCTCCTCTTCGCAGAATCCTACCGTGCGTAGTTTGGCTCACCCTAACTCGGAAGGCTCAAAGTGGTGTGGCAACCTCTCATGCGCATGTCTAGGAATGGTTTCGATGGGAGCTTGGTATTTAAGCGATCCCGCGTGACTCACCTCCTCTCCATTCGAATCCTGCCAGTGCGTAGCTTTGGTTCACCCTAACCAAAGAGAGCTCGGTCAAATAAAGCTAAACCTAAGGACTAAAGCCCAAAGGAACTAGCCATGTTTTGAAAAAAAAAAAGAACGAAACAACAAACCCTAGTTTTAAAACTTTCTTTTGAGTTTGTGAAAACCATCTTTACAAAATTTCCTGAAAAATTTCTGATTTGTGAAAATTACAAAAATGCCATCAGTGGTAAAATTACCAAAATGCCATTAGTTTATCAAATGTCCAACTACTCAACAGTTTTACCAAAATTCCATTATTTTATAAACATACAAAAACCCTAATTTGCGAACCATCAAAAATACCTTGATTTTGGAAAATTTTACAAAATTGCCCCTAACTTACAAAATGACCAAAATGACCCCGGTTTCAGAAATCTTTGTAAACATCACCATTTGAAAAAGGAACTCTCAAAAAGAACCCATAAAGTTTTACAACTTTTGAAATATCCCTAACTTATTAAATTTTACAAATTTACCCTATTTTTGGAAAATTACCGAAACACCCCGAGGTCAAAATTACCGAAATGCCCACGAATTTTGAAATTTTTCCAAAATTACCAGGACTTTAAAATTTCCAAAATACTTTCGACAAAATCACCGAGGAACTTTTTGTTTTGCAAAATTACGAAAATGCCCTGTAGGACAAAATTACGAAAATACCCTCAGTAGTGGAAAAAACAACAACGATAAAAAATTACAATGTTTCTCTGAATGAACGAAAGTTCATAATTGTTTGATGGATGGATGAATGAATAAAAGATCGTGTGCTTGCTTGTATGACTACGAAAGAACCACTCTTAAATTCTTTTTCATAAAACATCTTCGCGGGTAATAAGTGAAACAAGAATACTAATTCATAAAATTCCTTAATCACATCTTGGACGCTTAGGAAATGAGTTCCAGAGGACATGGTCGCCATGAATGAGGTAGAGGAAGGAGGAGCGTGTTTCGAACCAGTTAGATCGGCCGTGGTCCGACAATGAAATACCATCGCCACCAAAGACTTCTAGCCGTAGTGGGTCTTTGAGCAACAAGCTCGAGACGGAAGATCTTTGTGTCGCAGTCGTCTTTGCGAGTTTTGGAATTGGTGGTCTGATGCGGGGAAATTCGGGACCCGGAAATTTGTGCCTAAACGGATCTGAGCTAATGGAGCCGAGATGTTTCGTGGAGTGTTGGGAGTGGCACCCAGTACAGCTGAGTACTGGTTGGAAGCGACGGAGCGCATCATGGATGAGCTCGACTTGACCCCTGAGGAGAAGTTGAAAGGAATGGTGGCACCGCATTCGCCGATGAAGCGTATCAATGGTGGTTAACTGTGCGAGATGGTGCCACGGCTGAGGATCTGACCTGGTAGTACGTTAAGGAAGCGTACCAAAAGAAATATGTGGGAACCAGGTATACGGATGAACAAAGAAAGGCTTTTCTAGGGTTGGTGCAAGGGAGTAAGTCCGCCGCGAGAATATGAGGCGGAATTTCGAGGTTGAGCCGCTATGCTCGAGGGTAGTGGCAACCGAGCATGAATCTTGTATCCGTTTTGAGGATGGACTAAGGGGACGATCCGAGATCGCTGATGATAGCATCGCATCGAGAGCGAAATTCTCTCGCTTTGGTGGAAAAGGCCAAAGTGGCCGAGGAATCAAGGATGCTACCAAGCAGTGTGGATAGGAATAAGCCCAAAAAGAGGTTTTGGGCCATCCGGAAAAAGGGTCATAAGAGGCCTAGAGTCGACGGGCCACGGAATCAACAAGGCCGTGGTGCGGCCGCGGCAGAGACGCCTTGTGAGCATTGTGGAAAGAGGCACTTGGGAGAATGTTGGAGAAAGACGGGAGGATGTTTCAAGTGTGGGTCCAAGGACCATATTCTTAAGATTGTCCCAAGCAACCGAATTAGAGCCGACCGGTAGCTCAGATTGCTAGTCAGCCGGTAGAAGCGGACGCCAGACTTCAACGGGGTCGTGGTTCGCCAACGAGAGGTAATGGTGTTTGGCAGAGGCCGTGGAGCACGGGCCGAGGTGCCGCAAATGCCGAGGTAAGGCAATCGAGTTTGGTTTATGCAGATTCACCGGAGGAAAGATGGTGACGCACCGGATGTAATAACCGATACGTTCTTTATTTTTGACAAACCCTATTCTGCTCTGATTGATGTGGGCTCGACCCATTCCTATGTTGCATGTAGTGTAGTGGAAACACTAGGCCTAGACTTAGAACTCTCTGATAGACAGATGACTGTAGTAAGCCCATTAGGCCAAACCGTAGTGGTAGACAAGATCTTTCGGAATGTACCCCTAGAGATTCAGGGAGTGAACTTTCGGGCTGACTTAATGGAGTTACCCTTCGGAGAGTTTAAGCTTATACTTGGAATGGATTGGCTAGTAGAACATCGAGCCGTGTTAGATTGTGCGGCTAAACGTATGGAACTAAGAACCCCCGAGGATGAAGTAGTAGTGATGATCGAAGAAAGGAGGAACTACTTGTCTAACGTGGTTTCGGCGCTGAAGGCCGAGAAGATGGTTAAGAAGGGGTGTAAAGCGTTCTTAGCCTTCGTAAGTGTGTTGGGAGGAAAAGATGAAGGTGTTCACGAAGTTAGGACTGTAAGGGACTTCGTAGATGTGTTCCCAGATGAATTACCAGGAATACCCCCAGATAGGGAGGTGGAATTTGGAATAGACTTGCTACCGGGAACAGCTCCTGTGTCAATCGCTCCATACCGAATGGCGCCAAAGGAGTTAGTGGAGCTCAAGTCTCAAATCCAAGAACTGTTGGATCGTGGGTTCATTCGACCCAGTGTGTCTCCATGGGGAGCACCAGTCCTATTTGTGAAGAAGAAGGATGGAACTATGCGTATGTGCATAGGTTATCGTCAGTTGAACAAACTGACCATCAAGAACAAGTATCCTTTGCCAAGGATAGACGACTTGTTCGACCAGCTGAAAGGGGCAGCTGTGTTTTCGAAGATAGATCTAATGTCGGGATATCATCAGTTAAAGGTGAAGGAGGCAGATATCCATAAGACAGCCTTTAGGACAAGATACGGCCATTTTGAGTTTGTGGTGATGCCGTTCGGATTGACGAACGCTCCAGCCGCGTTCATGGACATGATGAATCGGGTTTTCCAACCCTATTTGGATAGGTTCGTCGTTGTGTTCATCGACAATATTTTGGTGTATTCTAAGTCGGAAGAGGAGCATGATGAGCATCTCCGAGTGGTGTTGGAAGTGTTAAGGGAAAAGAAGCTCTATGCCAAATTCAGCAAGTGTGAATTTTGGCTTAAGGAGGTGGCATTTTTAGGACATGTGGTATCCGCCTAAGGAATAAGAATGGACCCTAGGAAGATCGAAGCGGTGTTGGATTGGAAACCACCTAGGTCTGTGGCTAAAATCCGAAGTTTCTTAGGATTGGCAGGCTATTACAGAAGGTTCGTGGAAGGATTCTCGTCAATAGCCGCACCTTTGACAAAGTTGCTAAGGAAGGAAGTACCCTTTGAATGGACTAACAAGCAACAGGAGAGCTTTGAGAAGCTCAAGAAGATGTTGACGGAAGCTCCGGTGTTAATTCAGCTGGAGGCAGGCAAGGATTTTGTAGTATATTGTGATGCATTGCACACGGGATTAGGCTGTGTGCTAATGCAAGATGGAAAAGTGGTCGCTTATGCGTCTTGGCAGTTAAGGCCTCATGAGGTTAACTATCCAACCCATGACTTGGAACTAGCAGCAGTGATTTTCGCCCACGAAGGTTTGGAGGCACTACCTTTATGGAGAAAGGTCGAGTAATCTACACAGACCACAAGAGCCTTAAGTACTTGTTGACTCAGAAGGAGTTGAACTTGAGGCAATGAAGGTGGGTGGAGTTGTTGAAGGATTACGATTGCTCAATAGAGTACCACCCGGCAAGGCGAATGTGGTAGCGCAGCATACTAAGTCGGAAGGTTGTGTCGATTTAAGGGCTTTGTTCGCTCATTTAAGTCTCAGATGATGATGTAAGCTTTGTTGGCGAGTTACAAGTCAAGCCCATGGGTGAATGAGGTGAAAGAGGGCCAGCGCTGGGTGATAAGGATCTAAGTGCTAAGTTACAGCAAGTACGGAGCGGAGAATTAGGGGATTATGGCGTCAATGAAGAAGGAGTATTGTGCTACAAAGGAAAGGTCTGTATGCCGAAGGATAAGAAGTTGAGACAAAGGATTCTTCGGGAAGCGCATGGTAGCCCTTATGCTATGCATCCTGGAGGCATCAAGTTGTATAGAGATCTAAGGGAACAATTTTGGTGGTCTAATCTTAAGCGGAAAGTGACTGAATTCGTGGGAAAGTGTCTGACGTGTCAGCAAGTTAAGGCTGAACACCAAGTTCCATCGGGATTACTTCAACCAATTGAGATTCCCCAATGGAAGTGGGAAAGAATTACCATGGACTTTGTTAGTGGGCTTCCCCTTACGCCTACTAAGAAGGACTCGGTATGGGTGATAGTGGACCGTTTTACCAAGTCCACACATTTTATTCCGGTGAGAATCGACTATTCCCTTCAGAAGTTAGCCAAGTTATATGTGGCAGAGATCGTAAGGTTACACGGAGTACCAACATCGATCATCTCCAACAGAGACCCAAGGTTTACGTCTCGATTTTGGAAGGCACTTCATCAAGCGTTGGGCACTAAGTTGGATTTCACTACGGCGTTTCATCCACAATCAGACGGGCAGTCTGAACGGGTTATACAAGTGTTGGAAGATATGCTGAGAGGCTGTGTGATGGATTTCTGAGGAAGTTGGGAAGATTATTTGCCTTTAGCTGAGTTCGCCTACAACAACAGCTATCAGGCAAGCATTCGGATGGCACCATACGAAGCATTGTATGGTCGAAAGTGTAGAACTCTTACTTGTTGGACTAAGTTAGGAGAACGTCGTGTTTTGGGTCCGGAGTTAGTGGCAGAAACTGAGGAGAAGGTTGAGACAATCCAGGCAAGGTTGAAGGAAGCCTCTGATAGGCAGAAGTCGTATGCAGACCTTAAGCGGAAGAAAATTGAGTTTGAAGTGGGAGACCAAGTGTTTCTCGAAAGTCTCACCTTGGAAGAAGGTAATGAGGTTCCTGGTCGCAGCGGAAGTTAAGCCCAAGGTTTATAGGGCCCTATCGAGTACTAAAGCAAGTTGGACCAGTGGCATACCAAGTAGAGTTGCCACCAGAGTTGCAGCTAATGCATGACGTATTCCATGTGTCCATGCTACGTCGCTATCGATCGGATCCATCTCATGTGGTACCTGTTGAAGAAGTGGAGCTAAGGCCGGACTTATCCTACGAGGAAGAGCCGATTCGAATCTTGGAACGTAATGTGAAAGTACTACGGAGGAAGTCAGTACCTCTAGTCAAGGTGTTATGGTGCAACCATGGATCGGAAGAAGCTTCGTGGGAGTCAGAAGAGACAATGCGACAGCAATACCCTCAGTTGTTTAGTTAGGAAATTTTGAGGACGAAATTTTGTTTAAGGGGGGTAGAACTGTAACATCCTGGAAAGGGCCTATACATTTTCGGTTTAATTTTATGAAATGACAAGTCTTAAGCATTATAAATAAATTTTTGATATTTTTGGAAACTCAGAAATGTATGAAAATGCATGGAAATGGAAATGAACATTTTTCAAAACTCAACATTTTTGGAAACTGAACATTTTTGGAAACTCGAAATGCATTAGGACATGAACATTTTAGGAAACCTGAAATGTAAGGAAATGGTTCAAAATGGAAAGTACACATTTTTGGAAACTAAGAAATGAAAATGGAAATGGTTCAAAATGGAAAGTATACATTTTAGGAAACTTGGAAATGTAAGAAAATGGCAAGTAAATGTGAGCCGACTAAAAATTTTAGGAAACTTAGAAATGATGCAGAAATGTCAAATTTTAAAGTTTAAAATAGGAAATTAGGGCAAGGAGGCCCTAAAAGAAAAAGTTGATGAAATTTGACACACAAACAGGCTTGGAAAAGTGGCCTGAAGGTGCCACTTAGGGCCTATAGAAATGGCGCCATGTGCAAGAGGCATGGGCCTGAGTTCAAGTCACAAGGGAAGCAAATGAATGAAGTTTTATTTTTGCTTCCAGAAGGCTAAGAGTGGACGGCAAGGCTTCTAGAAAAAAAAGGGAGTTTAAATCCCTTTAAAATTCGGCAATTTATGAAGATAATAGAGGATTTTTTTTAGGATTATTCAGAGGAGTTATATAATGGATTAAACTCTTTTATTTATGATAAATAAAAGATAAAGCTATCGAGATAGAGAGTGGCGGCCAAGTAAGGGACTCCTAGTGATAATTTCTGGCTATATAAAGGAAGCGGGAGGGCTACTCATCAAATTTTGCTTCCTCCTCATCTCTCACAAAATTTTTAGGGTTCCTTCTCTTTTCTTTTGTCTAGCCGAATTTCCTAGCCTCCTCTCTCTTTTCTTTTCTTCTTTTCAAAATCAAAACACAATCCAACCTAGCGAAATTCTTCATAGCATCAAAAGCCAAATTCTCGCCAAAGCCAATCTCTCTGAGCGGTGTTAGGAAAGATCTGCATTAATTCAAAAGGTAAGAATCTTGTGGTTATCGATTATTCTCCTCTTTAAGTCAAACATGGAGGCTAATGTTATTATTTTTGTGGCCAAACTATAAGGAGTGTTTCGAGATTTCTAGTGCTATCAACTACAAGGAAGAGATCATTCGGGATTCAAGAATCTAAGGTAAGATCTACACATATTTGGTCAAAGTTATGGATTATATGTGAGATTTAAGTCCAACATGAAACTATAGGAATTTCGACAGACATACAAGGCAAGGATTACATTCGGGATTCAGAAATTTTAAGGTAAGTCCATAGATCCAATCGGCCAAGGTTTATTCTTTAGAAATACAAATCCTACTAGGATTTGGTTTTAAGGTCAAAAAGGTTTATTTATGTGTTTAAATAATTTGGCCGAATATAGGGATTGAGATCTAAAGCAACAGATCGATTTCTTCGGGATATCAAGGAGCCTATTAAGCGAATCAGGTGTGTACTCACACTAACTTTCGATATATCATATGGCAATTATTTTAATATATGAATATGTATAAGAATGTGAATGTGGCTAAGTACCACAAATGTGGTAAAAAGTACCTAGGTACGTTTCCTACTTCTGATAGGATTACGAATATGATATATTTTGAACATGTGAATAGTGACATGAATGAGAAATAAGTATGTTATGCATGATATGATAATATTTAGGGCATTTTGGGCTATATGTGAGGGGAAGAAGGTGTTGACTTGGTCTCACTGCGGAATATGGTGACTACGGTCACATAATATGAATATGGTAACTTCAGTTACATTATCTGAATTTGGTAACTTCGATTACATTATCTGAATATGGTGTCTAATGACACAAATTATATAGGCGATGAGCACGTCGACTACAGCGACTGCCTTCGATGGTGTGCAGCGGATGGAGGGTTGACTTAGTAGTCCCCACGGTGTGATTGGCGGGTACGGGTGGTGTGTAGCGGATGGATAAATAGGCTTGGGTTTGGGTTGCATCATTTAATTGTATATGAATATGAACCTGATATGAACTTGTATGCCTGATTTGTTGAATGTTAGTATTGTGTGCACATTGAGTCTGTTGACTCACCCCATTGTGGGACTATTTTTCAGGTGATGCATAGCAATGGACCCGGCCGGAAGGAGCTTAGTGGTGGCCATGCTCAGCAAGGATTATTTTACTTCATTTGGACATTATATTTTTTTTATTACTTTGAATTTTATTATTGGGTTTTATTTGATGTAATAAGGCCATAAGGCCCAAGTTGAATTTCTTTATTTCTGTTTAAATTTTTATTTACTATGTTACGAACTAATTTTTTTTTGGATTTAAAGTCCTAGTAGAATTAATTATTTAAAACCCTAAATTATTTTGTCACCCTAATCTAAGTAAGACAAGTGGGCTTTCAATCTAAGCCCAACCCAAACCAATATTTTCTCAAAATACACAAATTTTCTCTAAGTAACAAAGAATTTTGAAACCGATTTTCTTAAAGAACATACCAGATCCGGTTCAGGCTCGTGGGCCGGGTGTGGGGTGTTTCGATTTAATATCGAGCCCGCCAACTCTCGGCTTTGTGGGCTAAGGCCCAAAACGTTTTTAATTCGAGCCCAAATGATTTTCTCTGAAGTAAAGCAGGTGTTTTGGCATGGCACCTAAGTCTCCGACCCGCAGTCCACCAGGTAAGTACCCTAAAATTATGTGTGATTCTATGATCTATGAACTGTATAAGGGTAGAAAAGGCATGGAACGTAGAATAGAATGATAGGAACATGAACCCTAGGGCTAGATTACTCAAACACAAAACCACATAAGATTTAATGAACTTAACAAACCTATGGCTAAGTCACTGAGATAGGGTGTGGTAACCCCCAATGCGCATGTCTAGGATTGGATCCGAAGAGCACAGGTATTTAAATGCACGATCCTAGTGACTCACCTCCTCTTTGCAGAAATCCTACCTGGTGCGTAGTTTCGGTTCACCCTAACTTAGAAGGCTCAGTGGTGTGGCAACCTCTGTGCGCATGTCTAGGAATGGTTTCGATGGGAGCTTGGTATTTAAGCAGTCCACGTGACTCACCTCCTCTCTATTCGAATCCTGCCTGGTGCGTAGCTTTGGTTCACCCTGACCAAAGAGGGCTCGGTCATAGGTTAAACCTAAGGACTAAAACCCGAAAGGGAACTAGCCATGTTTTGAAAAAAAAAAGAACGAAACAACAAACCCTAGTTTTAAAACTTTCTTTTGAGTTTGTGAAAACCATCTTTACAAAATTTCCCGAAAAATTTCTGATTTGTGAAAATTACAAAAATGCCCTCAGTGGTAAAATTACCAAAATGCCCTTGGTTTATCAAATGTCCAACTACTCAACAGTTTTACCAAAATTCCATTATTTTATAAACATACAAAAACCCTAATTTGCGAACCATCAAAAATACCTTGATTTTGGAAAATTTTACAAAATTGCCCCTAACTTACAAAATGACCAAAATGACCCCGGTTTCCAAAATCTTTGTAAACATCACCATTTGAAAAGAGGAACTCTCAAAAAGAACCCATAAAGTTTTAAAACTTTTGAAATATCCCTAACTTATTAAATTTTACAAATTTACCCTGTTTTTGGAAAATTACCGAAACACCCCCGAGGTCAAAAATTACTGAAATGCCCCTGAATTTTGAAATTTTTCCAAAATTACCCCGGGACTTTAAAATTTCCAAAATACTTTTGACAAAATCACCGAGGAACTTTTTGTTTTGCAAAATTACGAAAATGCCCCTGTAGGACAAAAATACGAAAATTCCCCTGGGTAGTGGAAAAAACAACAACGATAAAAAATTACAACGTTTCTCTGAATGAACGAAAGTTCATAATTTTTTGATGGATGGATGAATGAATAAAAGACTGTGTGCTTGTATGACTACGGAAGAACCACTCTTAAATTCTTTTTCATAAAACATCTTCGCGGGTAATAAGTGAAACAAGAATACTAATTCATAAAATTCCTTAATCAGATCTCGACGCTAAGAAATGAGTTCCAGAGGAAGTGGTCGTCGTGGATGAGGTAGAGGAAGGAGGACTGTGTCGGAACCCGTTAGATCGGGTCAGGGGTCCGACAATGAAATACCATCGCCGCCACCACCCCTATTTGTGGGTGCGGCGACAAGCTCGGACGGGGAAGATCTTGTGTCGCAGTCGTGTCTTTGCGAGTTTTGGAATTGGTGGCTGGTGCGGGTGGAAATTTAGGAACCCGGAAATCTGTGCCTGAACGGCTCCGAGCTAATGGAGCCGAGATGTTTCGTGGAGTGTCGGGAGTGGCACCCAAAGATACCGGTGATCGGTTGGAAGCGACGGAGCGCATCATGGATGAGCTCGACTTGACCCCTGAGGAGAAGTTGAAAGGAATGGTGGCACTGTTACGCGATGAAGCATATCAATGGTGGTTAACTGTGCGAGATGGTGCCACGGCTGAGGATCTGACCTGGGAGTACGTTAAGGAAGCGTACCAAAAGAAATATGTGGGAACCAGGTATACGGATGAACAAAGAAAGGCTTTTCTGGGGTTGGTGCAAGGGAGTAAGTCTGTCGCAGAATATGAGGCGGAATTTCTGAGGTTGAGCCGCTATGCTCGAGGGGTAGTGGCAACTGAGCATGAACGCTGTGTCCATTTTGAGGACGGACTAAGGGACGATCTGAGACTGTTGATAGCACCGCATTAGGAGCGGGAATTCTCTGCTTTGGTGGAAAAGGCCAAGGTGGCCGAGGGAATCAAGGATGCTACCAAGCAGGCTGTGGATAGGAATAAGCCCAAAAGAGGTTTTGGGCCATCTGGAAAGGGTCATAAGAGGCCTAGAGTCGACGGGCCACGGAATCAACAAGCTGGTACGGGCTGGCAGTATCGCCCTTGTGAGCATTGTGGAAAGAGGCACTTGGGAGTATGTTAGAGAAAGACGGGAGGATGTTTCAAGTGTGGGTCCAAGGACCATATGCTTAAGGATTGTCCCAAGCAACCGGATGAGAGCCGACCGGCAGCTCAGGTTGCTAGTTAGGCTGGTAGAAGCGGACAGCAGCCTCAACGGGGTCGTGGTTCGGCCAACAGAGGTAATGGTGCTGGCAGAGGCCGTGGAGCACAGGGCCGAGGTACTGCAAATGTTGAGGCAAGGCAACCAGGTTTGGTTTATGCGGTTTGCCGGAGGGAAGATGGTGACGCACCGGATGTAATAACCGGTATGTTCTTTATTTTTGACAAACCCTATTTTGCTGTGATTGATATGGGCTCGACCCATTCCTATGTTGCATGTAGTGTAGTGGAAACACTAGGCCTAGACTCAGAACTCTCTGATAGACAGATGACTGTAGTAAGCCCATTAGGCCAAATCGTAGTGGTAGACAAGATCTTTCGGAATGTACCCCTAGAGATTCAGGGAGTGAAGCTGACTTAATAGAGTTACCCTTCGGAGAGTTTGAGCTTATACTTGGAATGGATTGGCTAGTAGAACATCGAGCCGTGTTAGATTGTGCGGCTAAACGTATGGAACTAAGAACCCCCGAGGATGAAGTAGTAGTGATGATCGGAGAAAGGAGGAACTACTTGTCTAACGTGGTTTCGCCACCAAGGGCCGGAAGATGGTTAAGAAGGGGTGTAAGGCGTTCTTAGCCTTCGTAAGTGCGTTGGGAGGAAAAGATGAAGGTGTTCATGAAGTTAGGACTGTAAGGGACTTCGTAGATGTGTTCCCAGATGAATTACCAGGAATACCCCCAGATAGGGAGGTGGAATTTGGAATAGACTTGCTACCGGGAACAGCTCCTGTGTCAATCGCTCCATACCGAATGGCGCCAAAGGAGTTAGTGGAGCTCAAGGCTCAAATACAAGAACTGTTGGATCGTGGGTTCATTCGACCCAGTGTGTCTCCATGGGAGCACCGGTCCTATTTGTGAAGAAGAAGGATGGAACTATGCGTATGTGCATAGGTTATCGTCAGTTGAACAAACTGACCATCAAGAACAAGTATCCTTTGCCAAGGATAGACGACTTGTTCGAAGTTTTTCGTGTATTATGGTAGCATTGGCTACATATGTGGCACTTATGTTCAAAGTTTTTCGTGTATCCGATAGTATTCCAAGTGGTTCAACGGGTATGTCAAAGATGAGAGAGTATGTGATTATGTTACGAGTTGGTACAGGTATGTACAAAAAACTCAAAGAAAATGGATTCGGTATATGATGAACTATTGGTAAGAATGTGATTGAATAAGTTATGCTTATGAAGTTTTAATGACATTTATGTTAGCACATATTATGTTATTCGTATGACAAATGTATAATTAATGTTGTTTATTATTTGCATATGAACTTACTAAGCTATATAGTTTACTCCCCTTTCTTTCCCTTATTTTATAGTGTCACCAAGCTAGCTCGGGGATTGGAGATCGTCGAAGATCCATTCACACTATCAACCATTATTTTGGGTGCCATTGAAATGTCTATATTTTGAGTTATGGCATGTATAGGGACTTGGTCATTTTGTTATTTGTGCCATTGGTAATGTGACCAAATGTATTGGCTTATAATGGTTAATGATTTCGTTTTGTATATGGCCACGAAAGTTGGCTAAGGTTTGTTATAAGTATATTTATATGTTGATACCATTCATGAATGTGGAAACTTGCATGTTTTTTGAATTGATAAATTATGATGTTAAAGTATGTTAGAGGCTAGTATGTGGATGTGATGTTTTGGCCATAGTTGTGGATGTTTTGGTTACCTAACTATTCCATGAATTATGCCATTGAATTGGTGTAAGTGTAGGTGTAAATGATGGGGCAAATGGCTTGGTAAATATCCTTTACTTTTGTCCACACGGGCAGACACACGGGCGTGTGTCTAGGCTGTGTGTCCCCTGCACCTTAATTTTTAGAAACAGAATGTCCAGAATTGAGCACACAGGTGGAGACACGGGTGTGTGTCTTAGCCGTGTGTGCTACACGTCCTAGAACACTGGCGTGTGTCTTGGCCGTGTGAAACCTACACTTAATTTGAATTAAATTAATTTACCACACGGGCGTGTGGCACGGCCGTGTGGCACAAGTCAGAGAGCACCCTAATTTGAACACGGTTTGCAGCACGGGCATGTTCGAGGGTCACACGGGCGTGTAAGTTCTATTTCTAGCAAAAAAATTTTAAGTTTTGTAAAAATTTCCAAAGTTCTCGGCTTAGTCTCCAAGCACTTCTAAAGCATGTTTTGGGTTTTGTAGGCTCGTATTAAGGACTTTATGATCGAATATGGATGATTTTAATTTGAACGAAAATTTATGACTCGGAATTGTGTAAATGCTTGTGTTGTAAGTCCGATAATGCCTCGTACCCTATTCCGGCATTGAATACGGGTAAGGGGTGTTACAGTGTGCTTGTATATGTAACTATAAACCAATCTATAATGCTCACACAAGCTATGAAGTGGGCATGCTCACACGAGCTTTAGGTTGGGGTGTTAAGCTACACGATGCTGCTTACACTAGTTATGGAGAATCCGCAACAAATGCAGGACCTTAGCCATCAGTAGGACATCTAAGGCCAACATTCGAAACCATTTAACCCCTGAAGACATGTCATTTGTATCCTAAGTATTCACAAGGTTCAAACAGGATAAATTATTTGCTTTGATTCCTTTTTTTATATATCATTTCATATACATATTCATGAAATTTACATTTTCCACAATTCATCAATTGATCACCATAATTTAGTCTCCTTAAGCATATAACATATAATAATTATTTAAGATATAACTAACATAATTATTCATTAACATTTAAACAAATATACAAATAATGAATTAGCCATTATACGAATTTACCTCAACCAAAATAGTTGTAAAATCGACTCCGACAACTAGTCCGATACTTTAGCTTTTCCATGATTTAAATCCAATTGGCCCTTTTCTTTATCTAAATAATAGTTTTCAATCAATTAAATAATTCAAATAGTATAAAATACTGAGATTCATATATTTGGCCATTAATCGTCATTTTACACTTTTACACTAAACTTTTACTTTTTATTCAATTTAGTCCCTAAACTCGAAACTATCAAAAATTTCATAATTAACCCCTAACACGCTAAATCAATTTTACCAGCACCTTAAAATAGTCCCTACACTTAAAATTATAGAATTCTCACGCTAAAATTTAATTATTTTCACATTAGTCCCTAAACTCAAAACTAACAAAATTTCCTTTATAAAATAACCCTAATCAACAACCAAGCTTATAAATTTATCATCAAATTTCAAAAACATCATCCGCTCATCAATGGCATAATCCAAAACATGTGATATTTTTGTAAATTAGTCTCCGAGTTAGCTAGATTAAGCTACAACGATCACAAAAACATAAAAATTACTAAAAACAGGCTTGAAAATCACTTACATGCATGAACTTTTGCTAAGTCGAAGCTTCAAAGTCTTCAATTGTGGTTTTCTTTTCTATTTTTGGTGGCTGAAGGTTAGAGAAGATGATAGGTTGTTTATTATTATATTTCTTTAATTTATGCTTATTTTTAAATTAATTACTATATTACCTTTAATGATTTCATTCAACTAACAAATTTCTTAACCCTTAACTGTCCATTTGTATTACCAAAGGTATATTTTCCTTTTAAATCCATTCACTTATAACAACTAAACCATTTAATACATAAAATTATGTAGTGATTAACTTTTACACCTTTTATGATTTAGTCCTTTTTCCTTAATTAACTATCCAAACATTAAAATTTCTGGACCAAATTTTAATACACCTACATAATCACTCTATAAATATTTAATAAAAATATTTACAGGCTCGGTTTATAGAAACAAGGTCTCGATACCTCATTTTTTAAAACCACTTGAACCTAATTATCCGTTCAATAAACAAAAATCATTAAATCAAATTTCAACATAATTCTATACTTGACTCGTAAATATTAAATGATAATATTTACAGACTCACTTGTCAGATTTGTGGCCCCGAAACCATTGTTTTCTACACTAATGAAAAACAGGATGTTACAACTCACCCCATTAGGAAATTTTGTCTTAGAAATTTCTTACTTGGAATAAGTTTGGTTATTGTAAACTCAAACTCTTCTATCTTCCAAGTTTAATATTTCTCCTCTTGTTTATTCTCGTTCAATTCTTAGAACTCGATGATATATCACTGTAATATATATCCTCCAAAAACTGAATTACCCGCTTCAACTGTCTGTTTGTTTGCACCATTAGCTTTCAAACGAATAATATGTTCTGACCGGAATAACAATAAAAAATAAAAAAATGAATCTTTTACATTAGTCTGACAATAATAATCTTGATCGATTCTCCCTTTCTCAACATCAAAGATAGTCCAGATACGGTATCCACCAACTAGCCTTCACATACCATCAAATTTATAACAAACCATAATAACTCAAACAGGACTTGATATTCAGCCTTTCCATACTAGATATCTCAGTACAAACTCTAAAATTTCACATTTTATTCCCAGCTATCAGTAACTTTGTCTCAAGTCATTTCATAGTTTGTCACACTTAAGTGAATCAAATAGACACTGCAATAAGCCTATCGTAAAATGTGTCGTATAATCTCAAAATTGTTCAATACATATATTTGATTTCAAAAATATAGACTATTATCACAATCTGTACTGAAATTAGTGATCTGATCATTCTAAATCTATTCCAATTTAGCTAACAAATTCAAATCTTTTCTTTGCATCTAGCAAATTCTCTGAAGAATAAATGGTTCAACTCTTATATCTGTTCTAATTGAACGAGCATAATTCAAGGTTACGTGAGTAAAACATTATTATCGATAATGATTTTTTTCCCTGGATATAAACTGATTTTGAATCAAATCTTATGTCAATAGAGTTTTCAATTGGTCAAAACTTTGTTGGGACTTATCTGATCAAAGAAATTTAACAGTTTCTTGTAAGAAATTTGTCCTCAGCAACTATAACGCGTGGTTTGTGCAAGTGTACATAGTCGTTATCAAGTAATAACTAAGTAAAAGAGTTATCGTCTCCACATGGACTGTGTATGTTAATAAATTATTTGTAAAATTAATATTAACAATTTGGTAAGAAAAACACAATATTCTTGTGGTAATTAATAATTAAATTAAATTAAATAATCTAGATGCAAAGTGATACCTAATGCAAATTAATCTAAATGCAATGTATGCAATAGGATGCATAAGATGGGTTTAGCAGCAAATTCACAAACTTCAACAATCAGTAACATGAATAGGCTAGAATAATCACATCATTCAACTTAATTCATTTTTATCATGCTTAATAATGTTCCGAAAAGTATTCCATGGAAACTCGATCTTTCATGAGCTTGAAACCAATTTTAAGTCATTTCGAAATCTTTCACTTAGGGAAAAAATGCATACTACCATGTGATGACGTCACGAACTAACTAAAATACTACAAAGGCAAGCGCACCTATCGAATGGTAGTATAGCTATGGTGAGTCCGGAATATCATATCCACAAGGACTAAAAGTATTAGTAATAACTATCTTTCTATTATTTAGCCTAATAATTAAGGGGATTGCTTTTAATCTAAATCTAAACTAATTAACTATGAACGCGAAAGAGAGTGAAGAAAGTAATCGAATAAACCAATGATAAAGACAATACCCAGGAAAGAATCCACCTAGACTTAACTGATTATTCTAACTCTGAATCAAACGATTTATTCACTTGCCTTGATCCGTAGAAATCCCTAAGTTATGTTAATATCTCTTTTCAGACTAAGAATAACTGAATCTAGGTTGATTAATTGAAATCTCTTTCTAATTAAAACCTTTATCGTCGCATTAACTCGATCTATAGATTCCCCTGTTAGATTTGACTCTAATCCGGCAGATTTATGTCGTCCTATTTCTAGGATTGCAATCAACTCTGCTCAATTATGCTAGATCCACTCTTAAACAGGGACTTTTGTTCCACTGAATAAGCACATCAAACTTGAATTCATATCCTGAAAACGTTAAAGCAAAAATTAAGAACACATAATTAAGAACAAGAACAAGTATTTATCATGTAATTCAGAAAGTTAAATAATGAGATCCATCGTAGGTTTCATCCTCCCTAGGTATTTAGGGAGTTTAGTTCATAATGTGAAAGGGAAACATCTCAAAATTAGGAAGACAACAAGACATAAAGAACCCAAAAACTTCTAAGGAATTTGGGTGGAGATCTTCAATCTTGAAGTGAATCTGCTTCTGAGACAATTCCAACGGTGTTCTTCGAGTAATTTCTGCTTTCTACTCTATGTGCCCTCTTTTAGATCTTCTTCTAGTATGTATTTATAGTCTTTTGAATGCTCAAAAACCCTAAAAATCGGCTTTTTTCGCGTGTTTGAGAAATAGGGAGCGATATCGACACGGGCTGGCACATGGGCGTGTGGCCTACCCGTGTGGATCACATGGGCGTGTGCCCTGGCCGTGTGGATCTTGAAAACTTCGATTTTGGCCCCCTTTTTTGCTCCTTTTGCTCCCAAATTCTTTCCTAAGTATAGAAACATGAATTTAAGGGATTAGGAGCATCAAATTCACTAATTCTCATCATAAATCATCAAACAATATGCCAAGCATGGAATTAAAATAGTTACATTTACGGTTTATCTAATATCTCCACACTTAAGCATTTGCTTGTCCTCAAGCAAAATCCTCAACTCACAATTAAAACTAAATCTTCTCAACTTATAATCCTTGTCAATAGTGTTTTGAAATAATTCACAAATAATCATGCATTGAGATTTCAACTAAAAGAACATTAAAGTCTCAAACAATCCAAATCGAATATTTTAACATGAAAACATAGGTATTTCCCCTTATCTAAGTAATTACCTTTAATTCAAAACCAACAAGAGTTGACATCTCAAATCACTCAAAATGTTTAAGGTTTAGAAATAAGCACTCAATAGTCAATTATGAAAAGTCATTACCATAGGCTTGTATGAAAATCAAATCTCCACCACTATAATTTGAGATGATACACAAATCAAAAGGTCTTTAAAGGGTTGTAATGGGGCTTCAGTTAAGGGTGTGGGTAAAAGGCTGAAAAAGAAGGTTAGAATTGAGATTGAATTGAAAAAATAGACTAATGCTGAATAATTACATCAATGGATAACTAATCACGAATAAAAATGAGCTTCTCCTCAAAAATTAAACTGTTCAAGCTCAAGCCTCATAGAACTAAGTAGTAAACAATGTGTATTTTTTTTTGAACAATACAGATAATAAGCAATAATATGCATTTTTTTCTCTTTTATTTTTTTGAATAATAAGAAATAATTTACTAACAGAAGAAAAGAACATCGTCAAGCATCAATTCAAATCAAATCTCGATAAAAAGGGAGTCAATAAAATAGGAAAAATTCTCAATGAATAAAAAAGAATGAGTTATGGGTTAATATTAAGGGTAAATTAAGAATGGTGTTTTAGGCTCGAAAGGGGTTCACTAAGGGTTAATTATGAAGATAGGCTTTTTAGGGGACAAGTGGGTTAAATCCTAAGTGTCTTTATCATCTCAGTATATCAAATCAAAGGTGTGATCTCGACATGTATAATCGAAGCAAGTTCTAGAATAACAAATCAATATTGACATACTCATAACCAATAATAAAAGTGAGCAATAAAAATATATGCTCTAAAGGCTCAAATTCTTACAAAAATTTATGGCTTTTGATGCCAATCTTGTAAATTTCAAACTTCAAGATAATACCTCAATTTAGGGAAACAACCTAGAAATTTTTAATTCTGAAAAATCAACTTATCATGCTTGATTCTCTAATGTCTTAAAGTTTAAACAATCAATGCACAATTACCAAAACATATCAATAAAAATTATAAATCAATAAAAAATATTCTAATAGTAATATGAGAAAATTACTTAAGAACAAGACATAATTCAATTTTCTAATAATCATATAAATAACTTCCCCATATTTAAGATATACATTGTCCTCAATTTATGAATATATATAATGACAGTATAAGTAGAATATCATAAGAGAGGGAGAGAAGTGAAACTCCCTGAATTTTGGATGAAATTATCAAATTAGTGACTAGCGGAATTGTAGAGAAGGCTAAATGTAGTGCATGATTCTGAGCAAGCTATTAAGAAAATAAACACAATTGGTGGGAAAGATTAAAGGATTACTCGATTAGGAACAACCACAATAACTAAAATATAATTCAAAATATAATAGACAAGTCTTTAAAAGATAATAAGAAACATAAAAGACAAATAAAATAAAAAATAGAAATAGAAATAGAAATAAGATAAAACAAGAAGACAAAATAAGAAAAGAGAAAAGGGGTTAGGGTTTTTATATGGTGACATGGTTGTGTGAGGGACCCTGTTGGGCCACACAACTATGTCACACGCCCGTGTGGCTTGTTTTCAACCGTATTTGTCGAGGGAAAAAAATAGCCCAATCTTCACACGGCCTCGGACATGCCTGTGTGTCCAGGCCGTGTGGTTCACACGGCCGAGTCGCACGGCCATGTATATCGTCCTTCGCTTCTCCCACGCCCGTGTGACCTCCCACACGCCCGTGTGGCTAGGTCGTGTCTCGCACACGGCCGTGTGCCTTGCCCGTGTAACTCTCTGACTTGTTTTAAAATTCAAAAAATTTGCTCTAGGTTTCACACGGCCTAGGTATAACAGCCTAAACTTGGGCCTAGTCGAAACAGTGGTTTCGGGACCAAAAATCTGACGAGGAAAAATTTGTTCTTATCATATTTTTATAGTCTATAATTTCACGGAATGATTTCGTGAAAATTTTGTTCAAAAATTTCGACGTTTGGGCACTCAATTTAGTCAAAAGGACTAAATTATAAAAAGTGCAAAAGTTGAGTTCTACATGTTAGAGGTGTCCAATTGTTATGAAATGTTAAATTGGAGGTCCTTAAATGGTAATTAGACCATTGGTTAATTTGTTAGACAAAAATGGACATGAAATAGGTGAAATAGAATATTTTTAAGTTAGGGGCATTTTGGTCATTTAGTGATTAAATGATTAAATAAACAAAATTAAAAGCCAATTTTTGTCCATCTTCAACCCCATGGCCGAATTTCAAAAGGAGAAACCATGAATTGGGTTTTTCAAGCTTTCAAGCTCAATAGTAAGTGCATCCAATCTCCGTTTTTTAATGTTCTTTACATTTTTGAGATCCTTGTATCTTAGTTTAGCTATTTCTACCATTTTTTTGAGCTAGGGTTTGTGTTTAAAAATTTACCCATGGATGACATGCATGTGTTTTTATGTCTAATGGTAGAATATGAATGCTCGGTGTGCAATAAACGACTTTTACTAAGTGATTTTCGATGAAATCGCATAAAAGGACTAATTTGTAAAAAGTTGAAAAATGTATGAAAATGTGTGAATGAATGCAAATTGTGGACTGCTATAGTTATGAAAATGGTTCGGCTAGGCCTAAAATATAAGGAAGTTGAATAAAAATCATTTTACGAGTCTATGTGTGTTATGTGATTATGTGATGTCCAGGTGCTAGTCTTGTACGTCTACCAGTGGCTAGGTAGTCCTGCATATGTTGCGGATACATGACAACTTGTGTGAGTAGCACTGTGTAGCTACGTCTAATTGACAGCTTGTGTGAGCAGACCTATGAATGTTAAGTGATTCGAGTGCTGGTCTTATAAGTTCTACCAGTGGCTGGGTAATCCGGCATGTGTTGCGGGTACCTGACAGCTTATGTGAGCAGCACTGAGTGGTTACGTATGATCGACAGCTTGTGTGAGCATACCCAAGAATGTAGATGTGAATAGCTCGAGAATGAGAATATATGTGAAATGTGATAAGAGGGAGCTTCGGCTACATATATGTGGCACGTATGTGCAAGCGTTCCGAGTATCTGTTAAAATTCTGATGTGTTCAACGGAAAAATGACTAAAGTGTAAATGAATGTGATTATGCGACGATTAGGTGCATGTATATGTATGTATACACTCATGAGCGATGTGCTCGGTATGTGATCGAATTTTGGTAAGAATGTAAACGAGTAAGTTATACCTATGAGAATGACCTTGTGATTATAAGTCCATGCTTATGATGTATGAATATATGGTAAATGTGATTAATGATCATGTGTGAGGCTTTTAAGCCAAATTAAATTGAGAAATGATATGTTCAAGTCGTTGTTGTTGATGAATGGCTTGTAAATATTTGATAATGACTATTTATTGGAATGGCTAACCATGGATATACTTTGGTGTTATATGTGTGTAAATGAAAAATTAATATAAAGGAAACATGAAAGAGTAAAATTAACAATAAAACAGTTTGGACAGCAGCAGTTGTATCACTTTGAAAAATCACCAGAAAATGGTGGAAATTGAATTATAGGTTGAATGGGATATGAAATTAAATCTTATTGAGTCTATTTCTACATAAAAGAAACATTATAAGCAAAACAAGATCAGAATGATTTCGGAATCCCCTGTTTTGACTTCGAAAATTCATTAAAAATTGTACAAAATTAATCATGGGATAAAATTTATATTCTTGAATTTTTTTTAATGATTCTATTTTTAATAGAAACAAACAAGAACGTCATTCGAGTTCTGTACAACGAGATATTAATTTTTAGTGAAGAAGGATCAGAACTATCAGATAGCAAAATAGAGGAGATTTTAAAGAATAAACTGTACTAATTGGCTAAACCAAAAATTCTGAAAATTTTATGGTAAGAAGATATGTGAGTCTAGTTTCAAGGAAAATTAGCAGATCTTAATTTTGAGTTCCGTAGATCTGGATAAAAATAATTTAGTGACTGTAACTCGAGTAAATAGCTCAAGATGAACATAAATTAATTGTGAAATTTTATGCAATAATGATAGTATTATCTTGAGAGCTTATAATGAGGATTGTTAAAAGCATGGTAATCAATTTTTTATTATTTACATACACACTTACTAAGCTTTATAGCTTACTCCATTATTTTCTGTGTTTATAATGTACTTAGGTTAGCTCGGGTTGGACGTCGCCGGAGAACCTATCACACTATCAAGCTTACAATTTAGGTATCAATGATTTTATACTTAAGGTTATGGCATGTATAGGGAACTTGGCCATGTGTATATGTTACTATGAGTTGTCCTAGAATAATGACCTATGATATTCGGAATTCATTGTTGTATAAGGTCATTTAATGTGGCCAATAAATTGGTTAAGCTATAAACTCATGATGATGCATTCCATGGTTGAGTAAATTGTATGCTATGACTTGTTACGTGTGTGTGTGTGGTGGATGTTTTGGTAGCTTTAATATGTCATGAAATGTGTCATTCAAGTTATACTCAAGTATGGGCATGGTATGGTAGAAATTGGCTTGGAAAATAGCCAACTTCTTGACCACATAGGCAGAGACACGGCCGTGTGTCTCTGCCGTGTGGAGGACACGGTCTAGCACACGAGCATGTGACTCTCCAAAACAAGGAAATTTTTTAAATGTTCCAATAGTTTTAGAAGTTCTCAATTTAGTCCTGAATCGCTCCCAAAGCATGTTTTAGGCCTCGTAGGCCCATATTTAGGGACTCAAAGATAAAAATTTCAAAAGTTTTAATTTGGATCAAATTTTATGACTCGGTTTAATATGTTTACAAGTGTATGTGTTCCGGTAATGCCTCGTACCCTATTCCGACATCGAATACGGGTAAGGGGTATTACACTAGGACACGCCTGTGTGTCCAGGCCTTGTGGTGCAGACGGCCGTATCGCACACTCGTGTGGTTTAATTTAAGGTCATGTCTCTGTCGATTTTTGCGAAAATTTTAGCCCTGTTTCCATACGGCCAAGGGCATGCCCGTGCGTCCAGGCCGTGTAGGTCAAAAACCTGCATTTAAGCATGAAAAGAAGTAAAAAAAATAAACTAATTAGTAGGGCTAGTGCTCGGGTTGCCTCTCGAGGAGCACTTATTTAGAGTCTAAGCTCGACTTACCTCTCATTCGCATAGTCATGGTGGTTTGAGGAGTTGAAACTCCTCTCTCCTACTATAAGTTCTAACATTAAAATAAGGTTTAAGTCGAGTACTATTTACCTTAAAAGTACCAAATTTAGAATGAGTTACCTCGACTGTACCGTATGGGAAGACATTTAGTATCATAAAGGGAGTTGCTTTGTTTGCAATAGCTTTGAAGTGACAACTCGAGGATCCATTTTATCTAACAGTACCTGGTCCCCAACCTTAAATTGATTGGTTCTATCCTTAAGCTCGACATGGTTTTGCTTCTGTTCCTCTTTGACATAAGTCCACCTTTTCTTCTAGTTCATCTATCTGTAGCATTCGTCTTTCATAGATGATTCCATTGTTGGCGCATGAACTAGAACATGGCTCATTTGTGTTTTTCGAAAGAGTTTCCTGTAAAGAGGGTTGAATCCCATGATTAGTCTTATTAACAAGATTTATAGAATCATCTTTATTACTTCATGTCTTAACTAATTATGAGCTTGCAGCGTGGTCATATCATCACCTACACGAAGTGTGAGTTCACCTGTACCAAAATCAATGATAGTTCTAGTAGTTGCTAAAAAGGGGCGTCCTAAAATTAAAGGGACATCACTATCCTCATCCATGTCTAAGACAACAAAGTCAACAGGGAATATGAATTTATCAATTTTTACGAGTACATCTTCAACAATACCCCTAGGAAATCTAACGGTTTTATCTGCTAATTGAATGTTCATCCTAGTTTGTTTAGGTTTCCCAAGACCTAGCTGTTTAAACATTTTGTAAGACATGACATTAATACTTGCCCCTAAATCAGCTAAAGCATTATTTACATTTAAACTACCAATTAAAAAAGGAATAGTAAAACTCCCTGGATCCTTCAATTTGTTGGGTAGTTTATTTTGTAAGATAGTTGAGCACAATGCATTTAGCTCCACGGGCGACAAATCATCTAACTTCCGTTTGTTTGCCAAAAGCTCCTTTAAAAATTTAACTGAGTTGGGCATCTACGAAAGAGCTTCAATAAACGGTAGGTTAATATACAACTTTTTCAAAAGTTTAAGAAATTTACTGAATTGTTCATTTGTGCGGTCTTTTTTTGTCGCGTTGGGATATGGCACACGAGGTGTATACTCCTTACTTACCGGTTTTTGTTCGTTGTGGCTACCTCAACCTTACCATTGCTTACCACAATTTCTTGCCTCGATTCAGATTCAACTTCAGCTAACCCTTCTTCATCTCGAACAGTAATGGCATGAAGTTGCTCCCTTGGGTTAGTTTCAGTGTTGCTTGGCAAGCTACCTTATGGTCGTTCTGAAATCATCTTTTCCAATTGACAGATCTCAAGCCCTTGAATCGACGCTTGTTGATTTTTTAGTGCTGTTTCAGTGTTTTGGAAGCTGGTTTCTGACACCGAAATAAATTTTGTCAACATCTCCTCAAGGTTCAGCTTCTTCTCTTGAGGGCAAGGTTGTTGTTGGAAGCCTGGAGGGGGTTGTTGTCTTTGATTTCCTTGACCATCCCACGAGAAATTGGAATGGTTCCTCCAACCTGTATTGTAAGTATTACTATAGGGATTATTCTGAGGTATAGAATTATTACCTACATAGTTAACTTGTTCGTCTTCTGTGCTACGGTTGTAAGATCGACTTTCTGGATAGTTCCCTCCTCCATTTGCGTCACATTACATCACCAGATATACCTGCGTAGAACCATATAAACCATCAATCTTTTTATTAAAAAGTTCTAACTGATTTGACAACATGGTGACCGCATCAACGTTAAAAACATCGGCTGCTTTCATCAGCTTTGTCTTCATGACTTTCCACTGATAATTATTCAGTGATATTTCTTCTATAAACTCATAAGCCTCCTCAGGTGTTTTATTATTTAGAGTCCCATCGGTGGATGCATCAATCAATTGCCTAGTTGAGGGGTTAACCGTTGTAGAAAGTTTGAACCTGTAGCCATAGAGGTAACCCATAGTGAGGGCACCTCCTCAATAAATTCTTATACCTCTCCCATGCATCATAAAGGGTCTCTAAGTCCATTTGCACGAAGAAAGAGATATCATTCCTCAGCTTGGCTATCTTAGCCGGTGGAAAATACTTCAATAAAAACTTTTCGGTCATTTGCTCCCATGTAGTGATAGAACCTCGTGGTAAGGAGTTCAACCACTGTTTAGCCTTATTCCTTAATGAGAACAGAAACAACCGAAGGTGAATGGCATCATCAGAAACGCCATTAATTTTAAAAGTGTCGCAGAATTCCAAGAAATTAGCCAAATGAGTATTTGGGTCTTCTTCCTGCAAACCATCAAACAGAACAAACTATTGAATCATTTGAATAGTGTTAGGTTTCAGTTCAAAACTATTTGCAGCAATAGCAGGTCTAACAATACTCGATTCAGCCCCAGTTAAATTGGGCTTGGCATAATCATACATAGTACGAGAGCAGGATTCAGATTTACAGGATTTACAGCAACCACATGAGGTAGCTGATTATTATGATTTTCTGCCATCTTCTCAGTATTAATAACAACGTCCAATTACTCTTCTATTGTATTCTTTCGACTCTGCCTCGCTTCTCTACTGTTTCTATGAGTTGTACTTTTGATCTCACTATCGAGTGCTAGAGGTCCTGATGGGCTTCTTCTAGTCATAAACTAAAGGAACATGCCAGAAGCAAATAAAAGAAAAGTTAGTAAATTAAAATAAAAAACAAAAACAAATTGCAATAAAAATAAAAAATGGCTAGAGTAATAAAAATTAAGTGTTCCTAATATTTTAGTCCCCGGCAACGGTGCCAAAAACTTCATGACATCACGAACTAACTAAAATATGACAATGGCAAGCGCACCTTTCGAATGGTAGTATAGCTATGGTGAGTCCAAAATATCGTATCCACAAGGACTAAAAGTATTAGTAATAACTATCATTCTATTATTTAGCCTAATAATTAAGGGGATTGTTTTTTATCTAAATCCAAACTAATTAACTATGAACGCAACAGAGAGTGAAGAAAGTAATTGAATAAACCAATGAAAAAGACAATACCCAGGAAAGAATCCACCTAGACTTAACTTATTATTCTAACTCTAAATCAAACGATTTATTCACTTGCCTTGATCCGTAGAAATCCCTAAATTATGTTAATATCTCTTTCGAGACTAAGAACAACTGACTCCAGGTTGATTAATTGAAATCTTTTTCTAATTAAAACCCCTATTTTCGCATTAACTCTATCTATAGATTTCCCAATTAGATTTGACTCTAATTCGGTAGATTTATGTCGTACTATTTCTAGGATCGCAATCAACTCCGCTCAATTATGCTAGATCTACACTTAAATAGGGACTTTTGCTCCACTGAATAAGCAGATCAAACTTGAATTAATATCCTAAAAATGTTGAAGCAAGAATTAAGAACACATAATTAAGAACAAGAACAAGTATTATCATGTAATTCAGAAAGTTAAATAATGAGATCTATCGTAGGTTTCATCCTCCCTAGGTATTTAGGGAGTTTAGTTCATAATGTGAAAGGGAAACATCTCAAAATTAGGAAAACAACAAGACATAAAGAACCCAAAAACTTCTAAGGAATTTGGATGGAGATCTTCAATCTTGAAGTGAATCTGCTTCTGAGACGATTCCAACAGCGTTCTTCGAGTAATTTCTGCTTTCTACTCTGTGTGTCCTCTTTTAGGTCTTCTTCTAGTATGTATTTATAGACTTTTGAATGCTCAGAAACCCTAAAAATTGGCTTTTTTCGCGTGTTTGGGAAACAAGGAGCGATATCGACACGGGCTGGTACATGGGCGTGTGGCCTGCTAGTGTGGATCACATGGGCGTGTGGCCACCCCGTGTGGAAAATGCCAAGGCCGTGTGGATCTTGAAAACTTCGATTATGGCCCCTTTTTCGCTCCTTTTGCTCCCAAATGCTCTCCTAAGTATAGAAACATGAATTTAAGGGATTATGAGCATCAAATTCACTAATTCTCATCATAAATCATCTAAAAGTATGCCAAGCATGGAATTAAAAATTGTTACATGTATGGTTTATCACCATGATAATAATTAACTAAGGGTTTCTGAGAATTCATTTGAAGTGACAAGGATAGGTTAGGTTTGAAACAATTTAATCATATAAATCTAACATTTATGCAAGGTAATAGAGCTCTCTCGAGTTATTATGAACCTTTGATTTAATTGGGTTAGGATCTAAATTAAGCATGCACATTTCAATTATTGTGTCTATTAATCGCCATCTGGTTAGGATTGATCAACTGATTCTAATGCATTCAATCACATTTTCATGAATGAAATCCATGCTTGAGTTTAATTGAAAGCATGAACGACTGAGGCATAGAACATCATAAACATGATTTAAATGAAATTTATTTAATTGATGCAATCATTCTAGCTAAACAAATTTAAGCTACCATTATTGATGAAAAAATAACAAAAAAACTTGTGAACATGATTAATATTAAAAGTAAAAAATGATAAGGAAGAATAAACTCTGATTGATGCGGTAGTTCTTCAGTGTATGATTGTAGCAACTTCTTCCAATTCTTGTGTTGCTCCTTCGCAAAAAGCTCTTCTAGGTGGCTGACCAAAAGAGTTTTTTCTCAAGGATTTGCTAGTTAATAGAAAGGGAAAATGGGGGTGGCTATGCGTGTAAGGGAGAAGAAAATGTGATGAGAGGAAAAAATGTAAAATGAAGAATGAATGTTAAGTGAAGGACGATTGATGAGGGAGATAGAGGGTAGTATTTATAGTGGATGGATGGCTAGTAGGTTTGCTAAAAATAGCTTAAAATCCCTTAGGTTTCTCTTTCCCATGGCCGGCCATAAATTGTGGAGATAGGGGGTTATTTAGTTGCTTCATTCATGCATGAAATCATGCTTAAATTAAGCAAGGTGGTGGACGATTTCAAGGGTAAAGCTTGTGTGTTGATTTCTAATTTATTTGCAATTGTAAGGACCTCTAATAAATCTCTCAAAAATGGATTTTGAGTTACCGAAATGCCCTTGCCGACTTGGGCTTTCTTCTCCATTCTTTGGATGGGTTGAGGACCCAAATACTTGCAAGACTTGTTCATCAATTGCACCAACTTTAATTGGATCAAATTAATTTCTTCACGACCCATTTTTCCTTGCCTTTGCCGTCCATATAGAGTGAATTTGGCTCTTGTCCATGTAACTTTAATAAATAAGTTATGCATAATTCTTTGGTCCAACTGCAACAATTAAATCAAGAGTAATACGTATCATAAAATAATTAAATTATGCACAAATTGAATGCAAAATAGCACAAAATTGTATTCTTAATTAAATCATATCCATTATCTTAATATGAAAAAAATTCACCTAATTAATTATTAAATACTCAGAATTAATATTTTTTTAAGTAAAAAGGTGCCATAAACTACTAAGAAAACCTATATAATTTAGAGTTTACACACCCCCAAACTTAATCCATTGCTCTTCCCGACTAATGGAAAGCAGAAATTTAAATAAGGCAACCTTGAAATAAGCTTAAATAGAACCATTAAGTAGAATCAACTTTTTCACATAAACATATATCAACAAAGTCATGCTCACAAACTCCTTTTGTTGACAAGTCGCTTATATGGAAACATTATTTCAAAATTTTAAACTAAATGAGGGAAATTGCTAACATAAGTCATAGAGTGCATGCTTTTCAATGTCATACATAACAATTAAACAAAACGATCACAAGGTTTAATTTAGTGGTCCTCATATATTGAATTTAGCAATTCCTCTCCACAATGTACTTGACATAATTGTTAAAATCAATAGGTCTTTTTTAGGCTTAAGGTAGGGATAAAGAGAAGTGAATTTTTAGGTTCAATAATCTTAACCTTAACTTTCCTTGGATCTTTTCGATGTGCATCCTTCCTTCTAACGAGTTTTACCACCTCCAAACTTAATTTGAAGCTTTATGCCCAACAATACTTCTCAATATTTTGAGTGTTTATTTTGCTCTTTTTGCTTTGACATTTGAACAAAGTTTTTTCTCTCTTTTTTTATATCGTGGAGAACATATACATCTTTTTGAATTTTTCCTCAATCTTTGCTCACCAAGACAAGTATAGTTAAGATTGAAGCAAAAAAACAGGATAAAACTTAAAAATATGGTAATATGGCTTATGATGTAGGTGATTAACAATAAAATAGGCTTAAAGGCTCAAACTAAAGTTTCAAGGGTCAAATACATATGGTAGGCTTGAAAGGCTCAAACGATCCAAAGAAAATGTGCCTATATCATGTTTAGATTCTTATGCCTCCTAAGATTTCGCCTCAAGAAAGTTAGAAGTCAATTTTTAAGGACTTAAAACTTCATGTATGTCTATTTCTAAGGAAATTAAATTTTCATGGAAAAAACTACATAAGACCTAAGAACATAAAAGCATTCCATACCTTAAGATAACATAAAAAAACTCAGATAAAATCAGAAATCATACTCGCATTTGAACTGACTTATGAACAAACAAAATTTTCTAAACATTATTTCAGTTTAGCATACTTATGTGTAAACATTGAATCATACTTAAGAAAAAATTTAAAATTCATGCAAATATTACCTTACCCCCTTTAAAAAGAAGCAATGTCATTATTACGAAAACAAAGTAATGAATGAAAACTGAACACTAGGTAGGATAACAAGAAAAGAGAGGTGAGTCATGAAGACTGCTTAAGTACCAAGTCTTTCTTAACAATCCAATCCTAGACATGCTCATTCACATTACCACACTACTTCATTTTTTTTATGAAGAGGCATAGAGTTTAATTTATTCATGTTTGCAATTCTCTATTTATTATGCCAAAGCAAAATACTAACTAAGAAAAGAAGTATAAATGCCCAAAAATAAATACTTAAGAAAAAAAATTTCCCCCCTTTTAATTCGTGTGCTCGTCTATGTCTTTCTCGTTTCCCTTTTTGGTTGCACTTGATTCCACAAGCTCTTCTTGTCATGTCTTAAAGATATGATCTAGGAACTTAGGAACAAAAGTGTTAGAGATTTTCTTAAAAGTATTTTGTATGGTATCATCTCTAACTTTTGCATATCTCTAGTAAGCTTGTTATTGGTTATGCATAAATTTCCACATATCCATCATAGTTGAAAATTTCTATTTCTTTGAAGTGCTTGAAGAAGTAGGAATTGGAATGGTCAACTCAGGATTAACACTTGGCTCCACTAGTTCAGCAACATTTGGTTCCACCCTCGGTTTAAGTCTGTTTGGTTCTTCTTCAGTTTCTGCTTCTTCTGTTTCATTTATTGAGTCACCTTCTGGTTCAAATTTGGTTGATGACTCATCAAATTCTGGTTCATTTCGCTTTATCTGGTTCAACATTTCAACTTTCTTCACTAACCTTTTAAGATTATGCCTTGTTATGCAACCTTGAACATAACAGCCCTTCAGTTTTGCTTTTAATTTTATTTGGGCCCTCAAGCAAAGTGAAGTAATTAATGATGGAAAGTAGGCACTTCCTACCTTTTTTCTAGCGCAATCTTGAATTTCCTTGAGTACAATTCTCCCAACATTAATAGACTTTTTTTCATAATTGCATACAACAAAAGCATTCGTTCCATTGAGATGGTGGAACTGTGTGAGATAGGCATGAAGCTATATCAAACAAAGTAAAATCATACCTTAGCCACTGGGTTTAAATACTCCCTTCGACAATAATGACTATCGTAATTCCTTATAATCCATTTGGATCCCCGATTTGTAACAACATTAAGTACTTTTTGAAGAAAATCCCAACTGATATTCGTCATCATGGCAGAGTACTCATCTTCTTCAACATCAGGTAAGTTAAAAAAATCATTAATGGACTTAGAAGTAAGGGGTACCTTCTTTTTACGAACAAGAACTTCATTAGCATCTGACGTGGTCAAATTGGTATAGAACTCTCGCACTAATTCCTCTTCAAGCATTGATCGTGCATCACAGAATTGATTCCAATTTAAAGCATCAATTATTTTTCGAATTGAAAAAGGCATAATCATTTTGTCATTGCTCTCCAAATTGAAACATTTTTCCAGCATCATGGGTTGATTTTTGAAGATGGAATTGAATCTTTCCCTCCCTCATCTTTAATCAAAATTCGATTTTCTACAGTTGTTTTGGAAGATCTAGTTCTTTTGCGAGACATGGTAACTCCCCCCAAAAAAAGAGAACTTTCGAAAAAGGAAGAAGAAGGAATTGGCATGGTGTGAAGATGCAAGATTTACGGCAGCGATGGAATTGAGACGGTGACAAGGTTGCTTTGGCGATTAGCTTACAATGGCGAAAAGGTTGCTCTAACGATAGGCTTGCAGCAGCAATAAATAGGTTTTACGATAAGGAAGGGAAATTGAGGGAAACTTTCATGATTTGAGGCCGACAGCAAAGAGAAGAAGAGTAGGTGGCTAGGGTTAAAGCTAATTGCTTGAATGGTGTGAAAAATATGATGGTAAAAAGGGGTTTATATAGTAGTAAATTAGGGTAAATTTGTAGCAAAAATATGGCTACAAGGGATGCTTGGACGGTAAGACATGGAGGGAAGGAATGTGGCGGCAAAGATTAGGGTTTTGAGGGTTTATTGATGGAAATTGGATGAGTAATTTCCTCCTTTTCACTATTCTGGGCCTCGAGCCCAAACTGCAATTATTTGAAAACTTGAACTAAACTAGAAGAATAAACTTATTAGTACTTAGGCCAAATTTGACCCTCTTATTAAACATAAAAAATTAAATTAAAATTAAAATTTTATTTTGGATTACTTAAAAAAACTTTCTCAAAAATTACATTAAATTAATATCTCAAGAAATGTTAGAAGGGTCACAAGTGGTTCCGCTTAAGTTTCAATCTCCTTAGACAAATTTAATTTAACATACTAATTCAAGAAAAATAATTTCTAAATATGTCATTTATTAAAAATAAAAATATGAAAAATCATTGGTCTATTAAATTGAACGAGGGTTTCACTCACTCAACTTTTCCGTCCCAATAATGTTAGAGACGTTGACCATTATCTTTAAATGTACCTCCATTGTTGTCACGCAATTCTATGGCTCCATATGGATAAACTTTTTAAATGATATAAGACCCTTTCCATTAGGTTTTGAGTTTACCTAGAAATAATTTTAGTCTCGAATTGAACAATAACACATTTTACCTTCTCTAAATTCACCAGGTTGTATACGACTGTCATGCCATCTTTTAATCTTTTCTTTACACATCTTAGCATTCTCGTATGAAATAACCTCAACTTCTCAAGCTCATCAATCTGTAACATTCTTCTCTCGCTGGCTTGGTTTAGATCCAAATTTAATTGTTCTAAGGCCCAGTGAGCTTTACTTTCCAACTCAAGTGGCAAGTGACATGCATTTCCAGAGGCTAATCGATAAGGAGTCATTCCTAATGGTGTCTTAAAAGAAGTTCGATAGGTCCATAGAGCATCATCGAGCCTTCGAGACCAATCTTTTCTATTAGGTTGAACCACCTTCTCAAGGATACCTTTGATCTCACGATTTACACATTCAAATTTCCCATCTGACTGTAGGTGATAGGTAGTGGCAATTTTGTGTTTCACATCATAGTTGTCAAGTAACCACTTAAGGCATTTATTTACAAAGTGAGATCCTTCATCGCTAATTATAGCTCTAGGAATCTCAAACCATGTAAATACATGCTTATGTAGAAATTTCATGACAACCTTAGCATCATTTTTTGGGTTTGTCTTAACTTCAACCCACTTGGTTACATAATCCACTACTACTAAGATATACATATTACCATAAGAAGAAGAAAACGGGCCTAGAAAATTAATGCTCTATACATCAAATAATTCTACCTCTAAAATGTTTGTCAATGTCATCTCATTCCTCCTTGATATGTTTCTAATCTTTTAGCATCTATCACAATATGCATACACATTCTTGAACATTGTAGGCCAAAATAATCCTGCTTGTAAAATCTTTGCTGCAGTGCAGCAACCACCAAAGTGTCCCCCACTTGGAGATGAATGACAATGGTACAGGATCTCATCAATCTCACTTCCAACTACACAGTTCCTTATTATGTTATGTGCACATTGTTTAAACAAAAACGGATCCTCCCAAAAATAATACCAACTATCATGAAGGAAATTCTTTATTTGTCGGTATGTCATTCCTTAAGGTATTATTCCACATGCTAAATAATTCGCATAATCAGCAAACTAAGGTATTTCATGAATTCGAATTCCCTCGAAGATATGCTCATCTAGAAAATTCTCATTAATTGGAACAAGTGAATGAGTTACATCGTTTTGTTCCAACCTAGACAGATGATTAGCTACTTTATTTTCAACACTTTTTCTGTCTTAGATCTCAAGGTAAAATTCTTGGAGTAAAAGTATCCATCAAATTAGCCTTGGTTTAGCATCTTTCTTCATGAGTAAGTATTTAATGGTCGCATCATAGGTAAATATTGTGACTTTCGTACCTATGAGATGAGAACGAAACTTGTCAAAAGCAAAAACTATAGTAAAGAGTTCTTTTTTAGTTAATGTGTAATTAAGCTAGGCTCCTATCGAAGTTCTGTTTGTATAGTAGATAGGATGAAACACTTTGTTTCTTCTTTAACCCATCACAGCTAAAACAGCAAAATTGCTTGCATTACACATCAACTCAAATGGTGAGTTCCAATCAGGTGTAACAATTATTGGGGATAAGATTAACCAAATTTTTAACTCTTCAAAAACTTCCAAACACGCTTTTTAAACTAAAAAATGGTGTCCTTCTCTAATAGCATACACAAAAGCTTGAAAATTTTTGAATAATCTTTAATAAACCTTCGGTAAAAACTAGCATGGCTTAAAAAATTTAAACTCCTTTAACAGTGACTGGTGGTAGAAATTTTTCAATTACATCCACCTTCTTTTGTCGACTTCAATCCCATTTCTGAAAATTTTGTGTCCTAAGACAATCCCTTTCTTAACCATAAAATGACATTTCTCCCAGTTAAGGACAAGATTTATCCCCTCGCATCTTTTCAGTATCTTAGCCAAATTACTCAAACAAGTATCATAAGTATTACCAGAAATAGAAAAATCATCCATGAATGCCTCAAAATTTTTTTCTATCATATCAGTAAATATTACCATCATACATCGCTGAAATGTGGCAGTTACATTACCTAAACTGAAAGGCATTCGCCTAAAATGCAAATGTATCGTATGGGCAAGTAAAATTCATTTTGTGTTAGTCTTCAGGCTACAACTATTTGGTTATATTCGAAATATCCGTCTAAGAAATAATAAAATTCATTACTTGCCAGTCAATCCAACATCTGATCCATAAAAGGCAGTGAAAAATGATCTTTTCAAATAGCTTTGTTCAATTTTCTGTAGTCAATACAAATTCTCCAAACCGTGATTGTACTTTTCAGGATTAACTCGTTTCATTCATTCTCAACAATCGTGATTCCACCATTCTTTGGTACACGCTGTATCAGACTTACCCACGAATTATTTGAGATGGGATAAATAATTCCCGCATCTAACCATTTGATAACTTCTTTTCGAACTACCACTTTCATGATAGGATTGAGTTTTCTTTGCCCATCGATTCTACCTCACTCGCCCTCTTCTAGGATAATCTTGTGCATACAAAACGATGGGCTTATTCCTCAGACATCAGTTGTGGTCCAACCAATCACCTTTTTAAATTTCTTTAAAACTTCAATCAGCTACTCCTCTTGGTGTTTTGTTAGTTCTGCTAAAACAATCACAGGCAAAGTAGAAATGTTACCCAAATAAACGTATTTCAAATGGGAAAGAAGTACATTTAGTTTGAGTTTTAGTGGTTCCTCGATTCACAACTTCATTTGTGTAAATTCCCGAGCTTTCAACTCTAATGGTCCAAACCATGCTGGTTGAACATAATTCCTCGGATTGGCTTCCATCAAGGCCATACTTTCATTACCTTCTTCATCTTCTAATGGTTCAGACCCTAAGATGTTCTCTGATGGGTCATCTACAAAATTATTCTCCCATTCCGTATAAACTAAAGTTTCTAACTCCTCCATCACTGAACATTCCTCCGTCAGATCGAGAAATTTCATTGCTTTAAGAACATTAAATGTTACCTGATCATCTTGAACTCTCATGGTTAGTTCACCTTTTTGCACATCTATTAATGTTCTTCCCATGAATTGGAAAGGTCTCCCTAAGATGATCGGCACTTCCTTATCTTCTTCAAAATTTAAGACAATGAAATCAGCAGGAAAAATAAACTTATCTAGACATACCAATACATCATCGATCCTTTCTTCTAGGTATGCCAAAGATCGATATGCGAATTGGAGTGTCATAATCGTAGGTCTTACTTCACCTATCCCCAACATCTTGGAAATAAATTTGGGTATCAAGTTGATGCTTGCCCCTAGATTGCATAAAACTTTACCACGATAAGATTCTCCAATATTATAGGGTATAGTAAAACTTCTGAGGTCCTTCAATTTTAGAGGTAGCTTGTTCTGTAAGAACGTGCTGCACTCCTTCATTAATGCTACAGTCTCTTACTTACTAAGTCTCTTCTTCTTGGATAGAATGGCCTTAATGGACTTGACATAATTGGGCTTTTATTCTAAAGCCTCCACCAATGGTATATTGATGTGAAGCTATTTTAGAACATCCAAAAACTTCTTGAATTGCACCTCTTGTTTCTGCTTATGTTGTTCGAATCCTTAAGGATAAAAAGTGATGGAACTTTGGCTTGGACTGGACAATTTTTCTGAGGAGATAAATCTGCATCTAAAGAAGGTGTTAGCTTATCAGAATTCACTAGTTTAGATTTTACCTTATCAAACTTTGTAAGTTCTAGCTCTTCCGGTGCAAGAATTTCAACTATTGGTACACTTTCCTCTTTCTCAATATGTTTATCTTCAACCACAGCTTCCTTGGATTCCAAAGTCTTACCACTTCGTAAAGAAACTACCTTGTAATGTTTCTTACCCAGATTCCATACAATTTTCTATATTGCTCGGTAGGGCTCCTTACGGTCGATTACGAAGCTCTGTAGCTAACTAACCCATTTTGTTCTCCAAATTTTTTAGTGTTGCTGCTTCGCTATGGATTTAAGGCTTCATTCTTCACCATGTACGCCTTCAACAAATTCTCCAAACTATTAGATGATTCAGCTTGTGGTGGTTTTGGAACTTGTTGATTAAACCCTTAGGGTTGTCTTGGTCTATGCTGCATGTAAGTGTTGTTCAATCCATTTCTTTGGTTACTCCAAGAAAAGTTTGGATGGTTTTGCCATGAAAGATTGTAGAAATTGGACTGCGGTCCTTGTCCATTTATGTTTTGGTGTTGACTCCCTACGTAATAAACTGACTAAGGATTTGATCAACAATTCTTGAAAGAATGGTCATCCCCACAATATATGCAGGAAACAACATCGAATTGACTAGGTGGCTGAGCTGTAACATGATTAAAATCTTTAGTAGTAAATTATTTCAGCATTGAAAAGATAGAAGATACCTAAGCTAAGAGTGAAGTGAGGGCACCTACTTCATACACTCTGACCACTCATCTTCTGAAAGCTGCTCAATTTTTCAGCCATTGTAATTGTTATTGGCTATTCTCTCGATGATCTCGTAATCCTCATTATAAGACTTCGATAAGATAACACCTTTCGCAGAAGCATCTACCACCAACCTTGTGTGCGTGTTGAGACCATTATAAAATGTCTCCAACTGGATGCAATATGGAATCCTGTAGTGAAGGCATCTATGTAGTAACTTCTTGAATCTTTCCTACACTTCCTATAAGGACTCATCATCCATTTGTTGGAAAGTGGTGATCTCATTCCGCAGGTTGACATTTTTGCTAGGTGGGAAATACTTTATCAGAAAGCATTTGGCTAATTCTTGCCAAGTTGAAATTGAATGTAGTGGCAATGAATTAATTCATGCTCAATCTTGAAAGAATTTTTCACCTCCATGAATAGTTGAATGCGAAGGTGTGGATCTTCTATGGGCATACCACTAAATTGGCCCATGGTTTGAAGCATTTGAAAAACCACTGAATTCAAATCAAATTGGGGTGCCTCGATCTTCGGTCTCCTAATTCCCAAATTTCACTCGTTAAAGAGTGGCACAACGTACTGCCTTATAGCACGATCCCTATAATTATCAATAAGGATTGGATTGTGCACATTAGATGCTCCATTTCCTTTACCATCATTTTGATTTCCAAGGTCCATTTCTATAGCTTGTCTCTAGGCTATTATGTCTCATATGCCTCATCTTCTTTGTCTAAACGTCCACTCGATTTTAGGGTCTACAGGTAATAAATTGATGATTCAATCTATGATCATAAACACCTGAAAATAAATCACAAAAAAATAAAGAATAAAAATTAATCATTAATCATTAAAGTTAGAAATAAATATAATAAAATAAAAACCAAATTGAAAATAATAATTTCACAAAAAAATTATTAAAGCAACAATCCCCAACAACAACGCCAAAAACTTGTAACACGTGGTTTGTGCAAGTGTACACAGTCGTTATCAAGAAAAACTAAGTAAAAGAGTTATTGTCTCCACAAGGACTGTGCATGCTAATCAATTATTTGTAAAATTAATATTAAGAATTTGGTAAGAAAAATAGAATATTCTTGTGGTGATTAATGAATAAATTAAATTAAATAATCTAGATGCAAAGTGATCCCTAATGCAAATTAATCTAAATGCAATGTATGCAATAGGATGAATGAGATGGGTTTAGCAGCAAATTCACAAACTTCAACAATCAGTAACATGAATATGCTAGAATAATCACATCATTCAACTTAATTCATTTTCATCATGCTTAATAATGTTCCGGAAAGTATTCCATGGCAATCCGATCTTCCATAAGCTTAAAATCAATTTTAAGTCATTTCGGAATCTTTCATTTAGAAAAATATGCATACTATTATGATCATAATTAACTAAGGGTTTTTTAGAATTCATGTGAAATAACAAGGACAGGTTAGGTTTGAAACAATTTAATCACATAAATCTAAAAGTTATGTAAGGTAACAGAGCTCTCTTAAGTTATTATGAACCTTTGATTTAATTGGGTTAGGATCTAAATTAAGCATGTACCTTTCAATTATTGTCCATTAGTCGCCATCTGGTTAAGATTGATCAACTAATTCTAATGCATTCAATCACATTTTCATGAATGAAATACATGCTTTAGTTTAATTGAAAGCATGAACGATTGAGGCATAGATCATCATAAACATGATTAAATGAACTTTATTTAATTGATGCAACCATTCTAGCTAAACAAATTTAAGCTACCATTATTGATGAAAAAATAACAAAACAGATTGCAAACATGATTAATATTAAAAGTAAAACAACAATAAGGAAGAATCAACTTTGATTGATTCGGTAGTTCTCCATAATATGATCGTAGCAACTTCCTCTAATTCTCGGGTTGCTCCTTTGCAAAGTGCTCCTCAAGGTGGCCAGCCAAAAGAGCATTTTCTCAAGGATTTGCTAGCTAATGGAGAGGGAAAATGGACATGGCTATGCATGTAAGGGAGAAGAATAAAGAATGAATGTTAAGTGAGGGATGATTGATGAGGGATATAGAGGATAGTATTTATAGTGGATGGATGGCAAGTAAGTTTGCTAAAAATAGCTTAAAATTCCGTAGGATTGTCTTTCCCATGGCCGGCCATAAATTGTGGAGATAAGGGGTTATTTAGTTGCTTCATTCATGCATGAAATCATGCTTGGTCAAGCAAGGTGGTGGACGGTTTCAAGGGTAAAGCTTGTGTGATGATTTCTTATTTATTTGCAATCGTAGGGACCTATAATAAATCTCCCAAAAGTGGATTTTGAGCTGCCCTAATGCCCTTTTCGACTTGGGCTTCATTCTCCCTTATTTGGACGGATTGATGACCCAAATGATTTTCATCAATTGCACCAACTTTAATTGGATCAAATTAATTTCTTCATGACCCATTTTTCCTTACCTTTGTCGTCCATATAGAGTGAATTTGGCTCATGTCCGTGTAGCTTTAATAAATAAGCTATGCATAGGTCATTGGTCCAACTGCAACAATTAAATCAAGATTAATATGTAGCATAAAATAATTAAATTATGCACAAATTTAATGCAAAATAGCACAAAATTGCATTCTTAATTAAATCATTCCCATTATCTTAATATGAAAAAATTCACCCATTTAATTATTAAATACTAGAAATTAATATTATTTTTAAGTAAAAAGGAGTCATAAACTACTAAAAAAACCTAAATAATTTAGAGTTTACAGTAACACAATTATCGAAAAATTCTTAATGTATTATCTGCCGAGATGTGGCTAAAAGACTTGATTTGTCAAATCTGTTAATGTTGCTGGAATATTAATTAATCTGAAAAGCATAACCAAAACTCGTAGTGTCCGTAACAAATTCTGAATGCTATTTTTGACACATCTATGCCTTTAATTCACAACTAATAGTAACCAGATCGAAGATTTATCTTCAAGAATACTGTAACACTTTTCAACTGATTGAATAAATCATCAATACGAAGCAATATATATTTCTTCTTTATCGTAATTTTATTCAACTGCCAATAATTTATACACAATTCCTTCAGTCCATCTTTCTTTTTCACAAACAAAAGAAGTGCATCCCAAACTGATATACTCGACCGATGCGTTAAATAATTCTTTCAACTGAGCTCTTAATTCTTTTCATTTCGTTGAAATCATTCTGTACAGAGCAATTGAAATCGAAGCATTCCCTGACACTATTTTTATAGCAAATTCGACTTCTCGCTCTAACAATATACCCGACAATTCCTCAGGAAAAACATTTGTAAACTCACAAATTATCAGTACATGCTCAACTTTTATTTTTGATACTCTAGAGTCCTTAACATACGAATAAAAATGTATTATAGCCCTTTTTGGGATCAATTTCTATACACATATCGCTAAAATTATATTTGAAACACGATCAAACTTTGCAGATTCAATAAAAATCAATTCACCATTCTGGCATTTCAAATTAATCTGTTTCTGTCAACAATTCACCATAGCATCATGAACAGTCAGTTAATCTATTCCTAGGATAATGTCAAATTCATTAATTTACAGTAACATCAAGAGCTAATGCCTCCACGTGGCATTTGAATCACATAAAATCTGGCGAGAACTCAAACTTCAGATCAAACCGTTGTATTTTGTTTCACTTCTATGACTCTAATTGTGTCTCAAATTCCTAGTCGACAGTCTCTCACAAATGTAACAATAATTCTTACATTCTGACTTCTGTTCAAACTAGCTCGATACAACAGTCTTTCTCATAATAATCTCTAGATCCGCAAACGAAATAGGATCCATCTTCCAATCTACATATCTCAAAATGATTCCACCCACAAAGGTTACATTCAAGTTTATTTACATTTCTGACATTATCCGCACTGTCTACTAAAGCCATCGGTGGTATCTCATTACTCTGATCCATTCTATCACTGCCATAAAACCTTGATGGCACTGAAAATAACTACTCGGTTCTTTCATTTTTCTTTGGCAAGAAAAGAGAAAATGTTCTAGATACATTTCATTTATTGAAGTCTTGAACTCTTATCTCACTTTGTTTTTTGTGATAACAAATTTCTTGCATTTTCTGTGGAACATCCTAAATCGGGGCCTTCGTATTTTATGTGATTGCATGTAGATAGTATGTTTGTCATGCTAGTTTAGGGTACTTTAGGGTTCAGGAATGAGTCAGGGATAAGTCGAAACCTTGGTAGAATTTTTCTTTTTGGGCACCTTAGGGGAGAGCTGGATGGGACATGACTTAAAGGATGTTCTTGTGAGTATTTGACACAAGAAGTGCCTTGGTAAAGTGGCATGGAGGCGCCACTTAAGACACAAGGAAGTGACGCCTCAGGGAAGCTGGTAGGGTCTTAGTTTGAGCTGCAGGAATTCCCTTTTGTGTATTTCTTTTTGACGCCAAGATAAGGGAGAGTTGCACTCAGCTTGGACTCTAGTGGATGAGTGTTGAAGGCGTCAACATCTTTGAATAAGTGGAGGAGAGTAATTCAAGGAGTTTGAAACATTCAAACAAGTTTGAATGTGTGATCAGGAGAAAAATAAGGAGGAAAAGAAGGTATTGAAGAGGGGTGAGTGTTAGCCGAATTTGGAAAGGAGTTAGAAAGGGTTGGGCAATCGGTTTTGAGTGTAGCTTAGGGGGTGGCCGATTGTTGATGTTAGCCTTTGGGGGTGTTGAATATTCGACTAGTTAGGGAGCACCTAGGGCCTTTTCCTTTCATTTTCTTTTGTGCCAAAACCACACTCCATATTTGGCATTCTTTCTTTTCTCTCAATTACCCAAAATCGAATGGTCTCTTAAGCCTCTTCTTCTATTCTACTTCTTGGTGTTTGGCCGAAACCTACATTGCTCTTTACTCATCATATTCGTTTATTTCCTTTGCCAATAGCATGAAAGCTGAACCTTCCCTTCTTGAGTGGTTTTCTCTTTTCTTTCAATTGCTTCTTAGAGCCGAAACTTGTTTCTTATTTTTCTCCTTCTCTATTTGTGCACTCTCAAAGCCGAAACCTCAAACTCCCTTCCCCTATGTCATTTTTCCCTTAAAGCCGAAACCCATAAGTCTCCATTTGAAGACCATTATTCCTATTTTCGGCTTTTCTGTCGGATTCTCTTTTGTTCTAGCCTTGCCAAATCTTCTCTAGGGTGGTGATGCCGATTCTTGCTAGGTGTTGATCGAATCTGTCAGGTTAAGGTAAGGGGGTAATTTCTTTTATTTCGTAGTATCTCTTTCGGGTTTCCATGCCAAAGCCGAATGGCTACTTGGCCTAATGGTTGGATGCTTGGCCGAATATAGGTAGAAGTGGTGTCACATTCTTTTGGAGATCTCTGGGATTCGGTTAGTCTGTGGATCAAGCCTAAAGCCTCAGGATTTGTCGGTCTAGGTAAGGGCCTTAGCCTTAAGCGTTAATCTCTTTTAATTCCTTTTCACTACTTTAATCCGGTTTAGTGACCAAGGTGTGTTCATAGACTCAAATGTCAGCCTAGCGATAAGAGGGGTTAGATTTGTAAACCCAGCCCCTAGGTTTAAGAGGCGTGCGGTGTCTGCTTTTTGGGATTGGCCACCGGGTTGTGGGCCGGCATCTGAACAGATTAGTAGGCAGATAACAATAGTGCCTATCAACGTGAGTGTCGACATAGAAAGTATCGTGTTAAGCGTATTCAGGTGTGTAACTCTTACACACTTCATTTGTTGAGTATGCTTTTGTTTGTGTATTGCCAAAAGCCGATGTGATGGTAGGGATCACTAAGTTACCCTTGTGGGTAAAAGCAAGGACTCCGGGTAAGTCTGTCATGGTTGCTAACATTAATTGCATATATTGAAATCTGCATGTGCCATGTTATTTTTAAACGTTAAGGATGATCATATTACATTGTAAAGCATGTACATGGAAATGGGTTATGATGAGAGGAGGGAGAAGATATGATCTTTCAAACTGTCACCAGCGGTTAGGTGCCACAAGTGGGTTAGCCCTACATATCATTATTCTGTGACTAAGTCTCAGTGGTTTGGAACCACCAGTAGTTAGGTACCACCAGGGGCTTGGTGCTACAAATTTGGGTAGACTCAAGAGACGCGGATGGATATTTAGGTTGGATGGGTTGCATGACATACATATTTGCATATGAATCTGTGTAAGAGCTTAAAATCTATTGGATGGGGATTTACACACTAAATCTCGGTGACTCACCCCTTCCGTTAATAAAGAAAAAAAGAAAAAAATTGTTTTCTTCCCTGTGACATGCCAGATTCGATCGTAGCGTATTGATCGGGTTTGGGGTGTTATAATTGTGGTATCAGAGCCTGGTTCAAAAGCTCAGCTGTGGGTATAAAGCCCAAATTATTTTTTTTCAATAAAGGGTTTGCTAAATGGTTTGAACGAAAAACATGTCTTGGAAAGCATGGCACCTGAGTCTCCGACACCGATCCGCGACGGTAAGTCTTCTAATGACTGATTATATGATTTAGATGTTTGTGATATGGATGCTAGTATTAGGAAATTTACCTTAGAGACTGAAGCTTGTAGGACTGTGTGCATTTGCGAGAACAACTACTCTGATAAATTGCTCATAAAACTGTGTAGTAATAAATAGTGGAAGAAAGCTAACTCATAAAATTCTTAAAATCAGATTAAATCATGAACGTTAGTCATGAGCACTCGAAGATGCGGGCGTAATGTGCGTGGTCGTGGTAGGGGTAGGATTACTGTGCCTAAACTAGTAGGGTCTGGCCATGGGTCAGAGAATGAGGTGCCGCCACCGCCGGCTGTGGGCGCAGAGTTCCAGGAACAAACAGGTGGTGATGACGCGGTGTCTCAGGTGCAGGCGTAGGTGCGGGGGCTCAGAAATTGGTGTCTGAACGACTCCGAGCTAATGGAACGAAAGTATTTAGGGGTGTTTCTGGTGTAGCTCCCAACACAGCTGAGTACTGGTTAGAGGCGACGGAGCGCATAATGGATAATCTGAATTTCATGACTGAGGAGAAGTTGAAAGGGATAGTGTCTCTTCTTCGGAATGAATCCTATCAGTGGTGGCTCACTGTCAGGGATGGTGCAATGGCTGATGATATCACCTGGGATTTCTTCAAGGCGGCTTATCAGAGGAAGTACGTCAGGTCTAGTTATGTGGATGTGCAGCGTAAGGCGTTCTTGAATTTGGTTTAGGGAAGTAAGTTGGTGTCTGAATATGAGGCAGAATTCTTACGGTTAAGCCGTTATGCTCGGGGTATTGTGGCTACAGAGCATGAGTGCTGTGTTAGGTTTGAGGACGGGCTAAGAGATGAGCTGCGGGTATTGATTGCTCCACAGCAAAAGAGGGAGTTTGTCGTCCTCGTGGAAAAGGCCAAGATAGCAGAGGAGGTGAAGTAAACCGAGAAACAGAATCAGGATAGAAATAGGAATAAAAGGAGTTTTGGGCCATCAGAGTCTGCTAGGAGTTTTCAGGAAAGGGCTAGATTTGGCGGGCTGAGTCAGGCAGCGAAGCCTGCTGCTACTCAGTGGCCACCGCGGTGTGCTCGATGCGGGAAGTCTCATTCGAGAGAGTGTTGGATAGGTAACACAGGATGCTTTGAGTGTGGTTCGATGGATCATCGAATTAGGGATTGTCTGCGGAGGTCAGCTAGGACACAGTCTGAGGGTTAAAGACCTGCACAATTCAGGAGAGATGGTCAGCAACCGCAGAGGGGTCGTGGTTCAGCCAGAGGTGGTAACAGTAATAGACGGGGCCGTGGAACACCGGGTAGAGGTGCTGGAAATACAGTTGCAAGACAACCTGGGTTGGTCTACGCGGCTAGGCGTCGAGAGGAGGATGACGCACCGGACGTCATAACCGTTACGTTCTTAATTTATGGGTTGTCTTATACTACTTTGATTGATATTGGTTCGACATACTCTTATGTTGCTAGTAATATAGCGGGAACTCTAAACTTAGCCTATGAGACTTCTTCTAGGGAGATGACTGTAATTAGCCCTCTAGGACACTCTGTGGTAGTGAAAAAATTGTATAAGGATGTACCTCTAGAACTTCAAGGGGTAGTGTTCCAGGCTGATCTGATGGAACTGCCATTTGGGGAGTTCGATTTGATCTTATGAATAGATTGGTTAGTAAAGTATCAAGTGAGTTTGAACTGTGCAGCCAAGCGTATGGTGTTGAGAACTGTCGAGGGTGAAGAGGTGGTGGTGATAGGTGAGGGAAGGAACTACCCATCCAATGTGGTATCCGCTTTGAAGGCCGAGAAAATGGTGAGGAAAGGATGTAAGGCGTTTGTGGCTTATGTTTGTGCTTTGGAGGTCAAGGAATCAACTATGGGGGATGTTCAAACGGTGAAGGAATTTTCTGATGTTTTCCCAGAAGAGCTTCCGGGATTGCCTCCAGATCGCGAGGTTGAGTTTGGTATTGACCTTCTACCCGAAACAACGCCAGTGTCTATTGCCCCACATAGAATGGCGCCAAAGGAGTTAATGGAGTTGAAAGCGCAGATTCAGGAGTTGCTAGACTGGGGATTTATCCGGCCGAGTGTATTACCTTGGGGAGTACTCGTGCTTTTTGTTAAGAAGAAGGACGGATCGATGCGAATGTGTATTGATTACCGTCAGCTGAATAAGTTAACGTTTAAGAATAAGTATCCATTGCCGAGGATAGACGACCTTTTCGACCAACTTAATGGAGCATCAGTCTTCTCCAAGATAGATTTGAGGTCGGGGTATCACCAGCTTAAGGTCGAAGAGGCAGATATCCATAAGACGGCATTTCGTACTCGTTATGGTCAGTACGAATTCCTGGTGATGTCGTTTGGGTTGACCAACGCACCAACAGCGTTTACGGATATGATGAATCGGGTTTTTCAGCCGTACTTGGATCGGTTCGTCATAGTATTTATAGATGATATACTGGTGTACTTGAAATCCGAGGAGGAGCATGATGCACATCTTCGTGTGGTTTTGCAAATTCTGAGGGAAAAGCAGTTATTCACAAAGTTTAGTAAGTGCAAGTTTTGGCTAAGGGAAGTTACCTTTTTGGGTCATGTGGTGTTAGCTGAGGGGATTAAAGTTGACCCTCGAAAGATTGAAGCTGTGTTAGACTGGAAACCACCAAAGTCTGTGGCGAAGATTCAGAGTTTTCTGGGTCTAGCAGGGTATTACAAAAGGTTTGTGGAAGGGTTTTCTTTGATTACAGCACGTTAACCAAGTTGTTAAGGAAAGGGGTTCCGTTCGTGTGGTCAGACAAACAACAAGAAAGTTTTGAGAAGTTAAAGAGGATTTTGATGGAAGCTCCTGTGTTGATTTAGCCTGAAGCAGGGAAAGAGTTTACGGTTTATCGTGATGCGTCGCATACAGGGTTAGAATGTGTGCTGATGCAAGAGGGGAAGTAGTGGTATATGCTTCTCGACAACTGAGACCTCACGAAGTGAATTACCCGACGCATGATCTGGAGTTGGCTATAGTGGTTTTTGCCCTGAAAATTTGGAGACATAACTTGTATGGGGAGAAGTCTATCGTGTACACAGATCATAAGAGTTTGAAATACCTTCTCACTCAGAAGGAGTTGAATTTAAAGCAGCGGAGTTGGATCAAGTTGTTGAAGGATTATGACTGCTCGATTGAGTACCATCCGGGTAAGGCTAACGTGGTGGCGGACGCTTTGAGCCGCAAAGTGGTGTCAGACTTCAGAGCAATGTTTGCCCACCTTAACCTGTATGATGACGGAAGTCTGTTAGCGGAACTGCAAGTGAAACCGACATGGGTAAACCAGGTTAAGGAGAAACAACCAGTAGATGAAGTCTTAGGTGCTCGATGGTTGTAAGTGCAGAATGGTGAATTGGAGGGGTATAGCTTGAGCAGCGATAGAGTGTTATGTTTCCAGGGGAAGATTTGCATGCCAAAAGATGTGGAGTTAAGGCAAAAGATTCTTCAGGAGGCACATAGCAGTCCATACGCTATGCATCCTGGACGTAGTAAGATGTACTAGGATTTGCGGGAGCAGTTTTGGTGGCCGGGTCTAAAGCGAGAGGTAACTGAATTTGTGGGTAAGTGTTTGACGTGTTAGCAGGTAAAGGCAGAACATCAGTTACCTTCGGGGTTGTTGCAACCGGTGAAGATTCCGCAGTGGAAATGGGAAAGGATTACGATGGATTTTGTCAGTGGGCTACCCTTCACGCCTTCTAAGAAGGACTTGGTCTGGGTGATTATTGACCGCTTGACAAACTCTGCTCATTTCATACCTGTGCGGGTGGATTTCTCTCTTCAGAAGTTGGCTAGATTATATATAGCGGAGATTGTAAGGTTGCATGAGGTGCCAGTATCGATCATCTCAGACAGAGACCCTAGATTTATGTCAAGATTTTGGAAGGCGTTGCATTAGGCTTTGGGTACAAAGTTGGATTTCAGTACAGCGTTTCATCCACAGTCAGATGGGCAGTCGGAGAGGGTAATTCAGATTTTAGAGGATATGTTGAGGGGCTGTGTCTTAGACTTCAGAGGTAGTTAGGAGGAATTCCTACCGTTGGCGGAGTTCGTATAAAACAATAGCTACCAGTCGAGTATTCAGATGGCATCGTATGAAGCACTATATGGGCGGAAGTGTCGTACCCCTACGTGTTGGATAGAGTTGGGTGAGCGTCAATTGTTGGGTCCGGAGTTGGTTACTAAAACAAAATATAAGGTTAAGCTGATTCAAGCTCGTTTGAAGGAAGCTTCAGACAGGCAGAAGTCCTACGCCGATCTTAAATGGAAAGTTATAGAATTTGCAGTGGGTGACAAGGTTTTCTTAAAAGTGTCGCTGTGGAAGAAGGTGCTGAGATTTGGTCGGAAGGGCAAACTGAGCCCTAGGTTTATCGGGCCTTATCGGGTGTTGAAACGTGTGGGACCAGCAGCTTATCAACTCAAGTTACCTTCAGAGTTGAGTCAGATCCATGATGTATTTCACGTTTCGATGCTTAGACGCTATCGTTCAGATCCGTCTCATGTCGTGCCAGTAGAAAAAATTGAAGTAAGCCCAGACTTGTATTTTGAGGAGGACCCAATGCAGATCTTGGATCGGGATGTCAAAGTATTGCGTAGAAAATCAGTTCCTATAGTGAAGATGTTGTGGGGGAACCATGGGTCAGAAGAGGCTACGTGGGAGCCAGAGGATGTGATGCGGCAGCAATACCCTCAACTCTTTTGACCAGGTAATTTCGAGGCCGAAATTATTTTTAAGGGGGGTAGAACAATAACATCCTAAATCGGGGCCTTTGCATTTTATGTGATTGCATGTAGATAGTATGTTTGCCATGCTAGTTTAGGGTACTTTAGGGTTCAGGAATGAGTCAGGGATAAGCCGGAACCTTGGTCGAATTTTTCTTTTTGGGCACCTTAGGGAAGAGCTGGATGGGATATGACTTAAGGGATGTTCTTGTGAGTATTTGACACAAGAAGTGCCTGGGTAAAGTGGCAAGGAGGCGCCACTTAAGACACAAGGAAGTGACGTCTCAAGGAAGCTGGTAGGGTCTTGGTTCGAGCTGCGGGAATTCCCTTTTGTGTATTTCTTTTTGACGCCAAGACAAGGGAGAGTTGCACTTAGCTTGGACTTTGGTGGATGAGTGTTGAAGGGGTCAACATCTCTGAATAAGTAGAGGAGAGTAATTCAAGGAGTTTGAAACATTCAAACAAGTTTGAATGTGTGGTCAGGAGAAAAACAAGGAGGAAAAGAAGGGATTGAAGAGGGGTAAGTGTTAGCCGACTTTGGAAAGGAGTTAGAAAAGGTTGGGCAATCGGTTTTGAGTGTAGCTTAAGGAGGTGGCCGATTGTTGATGTTAACCTTTGGGAGTGTTGAATATTCGGCTAGTTAGGGAGCACCTAGGGCCTTTTCCTCTCATTTTCTTTTGTGCTGAAACCACACTCCATATTTGGCATTCTTTATTTTCTCTCAATTACGCAAAATCGAATGGTCTCTTAAGCCTCTTCTTCTTTTCTACTTCTTGGTGTTTGGCCGAAACCTACATTGCTCTTTACTCATCATCTTCGTTTATTTCCTTTGCCAATAGTATCAAAGCTGAACCTTCCCTTCTTGAGTGGTTTTCTCTTTTCTCTCAATTGCTTCTTGGAGCCGAAACTTGTTTCTTATTTTTCACCTTCTCTATTTGCGCACTCTCAAAGTCGAAACCTCAAACTCCCTTCCCCTATGTCATTTTTCCATTAAAGTCGAAACCCCTAAGTCTCCATTTGAAGACCCTTATTCCTATTTTCGGCTTTTCTATCAGATTCTCTTTTGTTCTAGCCTTGCCGAATCTTTTCTAGGGTGGTGGTGCCGATTCTTGCTAGGTGTTGATCGAATCTGTCAGGTTAAGGTAAGGGGGTGATTTCTTTTATTTCGTAGTATCTCTTTCGGGTTTCCATGCCAAAGCTGAATGGCTACTTGGCCTAATGGTTGGATGCTTGGCCGAATATAGGTGGAAGTGGTGTCGCATTCTTTTGGAGATCTCTGGGATTCGGTTAGTCTGTGGATCAAGCCTAAAGCCTCTGATTTGTCGGTCTAGGTAAGGGCCTTAGCCTTAAGCGTTAATCTCTTTTAATTCGTTTTCACTGCTTTAATCCGGTTTAGTGACCAAGGTGTGTTCATGGAGTCAAATGTCAGCCAAGCGATAAGAGGGGTTGGATCTGTAAACCCAGCCCCTCGGTTTAAGAGGCACGCAGTGTCTGCTGTTCGGGATTGGCCACCAGGTTGTGGGCCGGCATCTGAATAGAGTAGTAGGCAGATAACGATAGTGCCTATCAACGAAAGTGTCGACGTAGAAAGTATCGTGTTACGCGTAATCAGGTGTGTAACTCTTACACACTTCATTTGTTGAGTATGTTTTTGTTTGTGTACTGCCAAAAGCCAATGTGATGGTAGGGATCACTAAGTTACCCTTGTAGGTAAAAGTAAGGACTCCGAGAAAGTCTATCATGGTTGCTAACATTAATTGCATATATTGAAATATGCATGTGCCATGTTATTTTTAAACGTTAAGCATGATCATATTACATTGGAAAGCATGTACATGGAAATGGGTTATGATGATAGGAGGGGGAAGATATGATCTTTCAGACTGTCACCAGTGGTTAGGTACCACAAGTGGGTTGGCCCCACATATCATTATTCTGTGACTAAGTCTCAGTGGTTTGGAACCACCAGTGGTTAGGTAACACATATGCTTATTTCTGTGACTCGTCCCAGTGGTTTGGTACCACAGTCGGTTGGCCCCACATATTAATATGGTTATTTGTGACTTCGGTCACCAGTGATTTGGATCCACTAGTGGTTAGGTACCACACGTGGCTAGGTGCCACAAATTTGGGTAGACTCAGGAGACGCGGATGGATATGTAGGTTGGATGAGTTGCATGACATACATATTTGCATATGAATCTGTGTAAGAGCTTAAAATCTATTGGATGGGGATTTACACACTGTGTATTGACCGGGTTTGGGGTGTTACATTCTGAGTCTGATAAAATAAAATTGCGAACTCACGAAATTCTGTTGCACTCACAAGCATTTTAATCTCATTATTTAATCCATCATCAAAATAAATACACAATTTCTTCTCAATCGACATCATTTTACATGCATATTTACTGAGTTGAACAAACTTCCGCTTGTACTCTGCAACTGATCTATTTCCTAGCTTTCATTCAAGAAATTCCTTTTTTTTCTTTTTGTCTAAATATTTTTTTCTAACATATTTCTTTTGGAATTCAATTTGGAAAAAATCTCAGTTAACTCATCCTTTTGATACCACAGTAGTTTAAGTCGACTATCAGTGAAAAGCTTCTTTTTTTTAATAGTAACACGGCACACCTCTAATAATCTTTGAGAGAACACAACATTTCATCCAGAACTATCTATGTGTTTTCTAACCAATACACAAGTCTAGCCAAAACATCACCCACTTTATCGCTAAACTCATCAACTTCGTATAATTGGAGTTTATCCATAGAAAACTTGTGAATATTCTATCGTATAGGATTTTAAGGACAAGGGGGTAGAGGTCATTGGTTACTATGAGCCTCATAAATACGTTAAACATATCACTCATCACATTAAGAAAGGTACTATGAGCGTCATCTCTAAGCTTAAGAAATTTGATTGTATTATGAACAAACTTTTGATCGGTGGCTAGAACATAACTCTCCGCTTCATCAGAATTAGCTCAGTTGGATGACATTTTTTATCTATAAAAAAGACAGAATCAATTAAATCAGGAGACAACACACTATCATAGGTTATAAAATGTCATGTATTTCTTGGCTTTAAACATGCTACGTTCAGTCTAAGAATCGACTAAACCATAGCCCTGATACCACTAAATGTAACACCCCTAACATGTCTTCGTCGTCGAATTAGGGTTACAGAGTATTACGGTACAATTATAAATAATTAACTTCAATCATATACAATCAATAAAATTTAATAGTACATTCAAATACGCATTTTAATTAAAATAAGGATACACTTGCGAGCCTTAAACCGAGCCTACGGGACCTTAAAAATAGTTTGGGAACATTCGAGGATCATTTTGAAACAAAACATAATATTTTAAAAAAATGAAGAATGTTGGAAACAGGGGTCACACAGCCATATGGCCAAGCCATGTAACATAGCCCAAGCTGTGTGGCTAACCATGTACAATTTGAACTATGGGACACACAACCGTGTCCCAGCTCGTGTGTCCGCCCATATGGGTATTCGTAATAGGGTCACACGGCTGTGTCGCAAGCCATGTGCTAGATCGTATATGCACTTAAAATTTGGTCACATGGCCATGTCGCTAGGCAGTGTAACTCTTTGAGACCGTGTGGTTCATCCTGCACTTAAAATTTAAATAACACACAACCGTCTGGTGTGGTCGTGTGCTGACAGTTTGTTTCTCAAGCCATATGCTCCCTAAATAACCCCTAATGCAAGTCATTTCAACACCATTTCTTGCACACCAAACCAAACCATTTCAAAACACTTTCACACATTAAAAACACAGTCAAACATACCTAAAACATGCCAAAATCAATCAACCTATATGTCTAACCAATATGCCATCACTTGGCACCACAATTCATATACCAAATCAATTCAATCTCAATGCTAAAAGACTAACCTTAAACATACATCACACATACTATTTGACCATTTCATTCACATCCCAATTCTACCACAAGTCACCTACTCCAAAACGGCATGAATAAATGACCAAAGACACATATTTACATAAACATTTACAAGCCAAAATCAATAACATATATATACAAATAAGTTAGGCATAAGCTCAAACCATACCATATTAACAAAATAGTATAAAAATTTCTATTACATGCCATTATAACTATCAACAAAATAACCAAAATCTACCAAAGTGAGAGACTGATAGTGTGTATGTTCTTCGACTAGGTTCCAACCAGTCAAGCTTTTCGATGATCTACAGGAAAAGAAAACAACTAACGTAAGCAAATAGTGCTTAGTAAGCTCATATAAATCTTAAGTGTAAACTTGCCGAATAGGCTCAGTTTATATGATTCATACATAATTCTTTTGACATGCTTAAGAGATTATCCATTTCCTATTACAACACCAACCTCACAAGTTAGTGAGTTCAATAATGAAACATCAAACATCCATCCATATCAAGGAATATATTCTGGGAGCATATCCATATACATAACATTCATCACATCTCTAATATGTAATATTCATACCTTCAAAGCTCTTATGTCAACACTTTCCATTCTACCTATTATAATTTCATAACATTTTATATAATTAAGTTCATTCGTTTAAGCCTTTATTACCCGTTAAACCAAATAAAACAATGTTGGATACACAGGAACCACCCTCACACAAAGTGTGTCTTTATCTATAACTATAAACATATTTGTAATGCTCACATGAGCTGTGAAGTGGGCCTGTTCACACGAGCTGTGGGTCGAGATGTTAAGCTACACGATGCTGCTCACACAAGCTATGGAGAATCTGCAACAAATACAGGACCTCAACTATCGGTAGGACATCCAATATAACACCCCTTACCCGTATACGACCCCGGAATAGGGTACGATGCATTACTGGACTTAAACACAAGCAGACATACAAAACCAAGACGTAATTTCCATCCAAATTTAAAACTTTTCACATACATTCATATTGTCCCTAAAATGAGCCTATGAGGCCCAAAACATACATTAGAAGTAGTTCGGGACTAAACCGAGAACTTTAGAAAATCATACAACACTTAGAAAAATTTTCACTAAAACAGGGGTCACACGCCCTTGTGACCCTTAGACACGTCCGTGCTACAAGCCGTGTGCAAAATAGGGTGCTCTCTGACTTGTACCACACGCCCGTGTGCTCAATACTGAGCATTCTGTTTTGCACAATTAAGGTGCAGGAGACAAAAGGCCGGAACACACGCTCATGGGGCAAGCTGTGTGTCACACATGCCCGTGTGTCTACCTGTGTAGACAAAAATAAGGCTATTTACCAAGCCATTTTGTCACCCTTCCATGCACAAACCTACACAACAAACATCGAACCATTCCAAACATATACCATCAACCAAATCAGCTACAACTAAGGCATCAACACCCCATTCACATGCTATCATTTATCATACACAAACATTTCATACATCTCAACTCAAGTCATGCGATTTTCCACATCCATGAGAAGTATCATCTTATGCATATATATACTTACACCAATATTAGCCAATTTCAATGGCCATTTACAAAATGAATTATCAACCAATATAAGCCAACACATTTGGCTAAATCAATTATGACACATAACACAATGACCAAGTCCCTATACATGCCATAACTCAAAATATTAAAATCAATGGTACCCACAATATTAAGTTGATAGTGTGAATGGATCTTCGACAGTTTCCGATCCCCGAGCTAGCTTGGTGACACTATAAGACAAGGGAAAAGAAAGGGGAGTAAGCTATATAGCTTAGTAAGTTCCTATGCAAATAATAAGCATTATAATCACACATATATCATACAAATGAACATGATGAATTTGGCATATATAGTATCAAGATCTTCTCATCATAACTTACTTATTCATAACCTTACAGAGGGAATCATCACATATCGAGCTCATTAGTAAATGAGTTTTACGTACGTACCTGTACCATCTTGCAACATAATTATAACCTTTCACAACTTTGACATACTCGCTGAATTTCCCGTTGAACCACTTGGAATACTAAAGGATACTTGGGAATCTCGCACACACAATATCATACCAATGCCATATCCCAGATATGGCCTTACATGGGATCTCTTATCGACGCCAATAGCCCAGCTATGGTCTTACACAAAATTTCATATAATGCCATATCCCAGATATGGTCTTACACGTAATCTCAATTAACCCTAATGTCATGACACTCGTATCCTACCTATTCCTAAGGTTCAACCGGGATTTCTCACTTGTCAAACTTTATCGATTACATCCAAGGATTCAATCATAATTCATACAATATTAAAGCATTTAAAACATAAATAAAACAATTCATTATTTACATACGAACTTACCTCAGTACAAAAATAGTAAAAATGGGACATAATCGTCAAACACCTTATTTTTCCCTCGATCTAGGTCCGAACCTCGTTTCTATTGATTTATAGAATCAAATTTAACTCATTTATTATCAAAATTTCTCAATTCAGTCCAAAATTTACATTATGGTAAAATTGCATTTTTGCCCCTAAACTTTGACATTTTTACATTTTGGCCCCTAGGCTCATAAAATGAAATCTATTCTATTTCTTCAAGACCCAAGCCTAGCCAAACCTCTTTCATGCTTATAACAGCCCACATTTTTTATTAAATTATATTTTTACTACCCATTTTATAACTTTTTACAAATAGGTCCTTTTAGGTATTTTCATGAAAAATCACTTAGTAAAAGTTGTTTATCTAACATTAAACTTGCATAGTCTACCATTAAACATCAAAACACATACATGTCTAACATGGGTCAAACCCTAGACATCAACCATAACTCAAATTAATGGTAGAAATAGATAGATCAGATGATAACGACTTCAAAAATGTAAAGAGCATTAAAAACGAGGCTAGGATGTGCTTGCAATCAAGCTTGGAAGTTGAAAAAACCCTAGCTATGGTGACCTACAAATTTTCAGCTTTGGTGAGGAAGATGGATAAGGATTTTGGCTTGATTTTGCTTTTTAATTCATTTAATTACCAAATGATCAAAATGCCCTTCACTTAAAACTTTGAAATTTTATCTCACCATGTCCATTTTTGTCCACTAATTTAATAAATGGTCTAATTACCAACTAAGGACCTATAATTTAAAATTTCATAGCAATTAGACACCTCTAGCATGTAGAATTCAACTTTTGCACTTTTTACAATTTAGTCCTTTTTACTAAATTAAGTGCCCAAGCGTCAAAATTTTTTAACGAAATTTTCATGAAATCATTTCGTAAAACTGTAGACCATAGAAATTTAATAAAAGTAAACTTTACTACTTCGTATTTGTGGTCCCGAAACCAATGTTCCGACTAGACCCAAAATCGGACTGTTACATCCAAGACCAGTACCCGAAACCGTATAACCCTTAATGGCATGTCATTTGTATCCTAGGTATTCACAAGGTTCAAACGGGACTCATTACATCCTTTGATTCCTTTTTTGATATAATATTTCATATACATATTCATGAAATTTACATTTTCCACAATTCGTCAATTGATCACCATAACCATTTAATCTCATTAAGCATATAACACATAATAATCATTTAAGATATAACTAACATAATTATTCATTAAAATTTAAAAAAATATATACAAATAATGAATTAACCATTATACGAATTTACCTCAACCAAAATAGTTTTAAAATCAAAGCCGACAACTAGTCTGATACTTTAGCTTTTCCACGATTTAAATCTGGTTGGCTTGTTTCTTTATCTAAATAATAGTTTTCATTCAATTAAATAATTCAAATAGAATAAAATATCGAGATTCATATATTTGACCCTTAATTGTCATTCTACACTTTTACCCTAAACTTTTACTTTTTATTCAATTTAATCCCTAAACCCAAAACTATCTAAAATTCCATAATTAACCCCAACACTCTAAACCAATTTTACCAGCACCTCAAAATAGTCCCTAAACACATAAAAATTATAGAATTCTCACGCTAAAATCTAATTATTTTCACATTAGTTCCTAAACTCAAAACTAACAAAATTTCCTTTATAAAATAGTCCTAATCAAAAACCAAGCTTATAAATTTATCATCAAATTTTAAAAACATCATCGACTCATCAACGGAACAATCCAAAACATGTGATATTTTTGCAAATTAGTCCCTAAGTTAACTAGATTAAGTTACAACGATTTCAAAAACATAAAAATTACTAAAAATGGGCTTAAAAATCACTTACATGCATGAACTCTTCCTAAGTCGAAGCTTCAAAGTCTTCAATGGTGTTTTCTTTTCTATTTTCGATGGTTGAAGGTTAGAGAAGATGATAGTTTGTTTATTATTATTATTTTTTTTCTTTAACTTATGCTTATTTTTAACTTAATTACTATATTACCCTTAATGATCTCATTCAACTAACAAATTTCCTAGCCCTTAACAGTCCATTTGTATTACCAAAGGTATATTTGCCTTTTAAATCCACCCTCTTCTAACAACTAAACCATTTAGTCCATAAAATTCCATAGTGATTAACTTTTACATCTTTTACGATTTAGTTCTTTTTCTTTAATTAACTATTCAAACGTTAAAATTTCTGGACAAAATTTTAATACACCTATATAATCACTTAGTAAATATTTAATAAAAATATTTATGGGCTTGATTTATGGAAACGAGGTCATGCTACCTCATTTTCTAAAATCACTTGACTTTAAGGACGTACCACTTGAACCTAATTATTCTTTTATTTAATTAACAAAAATCATTAAATCAAATTTCAACGTAATTCTATACTTGACTTGTAAATATTAAATAGCAATATTTACAGACTCACTTGTCAGATTTGTGTCCCTGAATCCACCGTTTCCGACACCATTGAAAAACAGGTTGTTACATTAGAAATCATACTTTAATCTGTAATGGATGAATGGATCAATAATCTCTATTTCATCAAACCAAAGATGTACACACTATTTGAAACTGCATTATCGAATAAAAGACTTAAAAATTCTCAATCTGATGAGGTGTACATTTGACATTTGAGACTTGGTCATATTAACTAAGAAAGAATCACTAGACTTATGAAAGATGACACATTAAGTTCACTTAAGAAAGTTGATATCCCACAATGTGAATATTGCTTGGAAGGTAAGATGACAAAGCGATCATTTAATGCAAAAGGAACAAGGGCCATAAAACCCTTAAAACTTGTGCACACTAATGTATGCGGCCTCATGAATGTTAGTGCAATAGGTGGTTACGATTATTACTTAAATTTTATAGATGATTATTCCAAATATGGGTATATGTACCTAATGCATTGCAGAAGTGAAAATTTGATAAATTCAAATAGTTTCGTGAGGAAGTTGTGAAATAATTAGGTTTACCCATAAAGACACTTCGATCTGATTGAGATGGGGAATATTTATTAGATGAGCTCTTAGGGTATCTCATAGAGAATGAGATATTATCCTAATTAACTACGTCTAACAATAGAAAGGAGTGCCAAAGAGAAGGAATCAAACTTTGTTGGACATGGTTCGATCAATGTTAAGTAAGTCAAAGTTGCTAGTCTTGTTTTGAGGATATGCCTTACAAACGAATTGCTATATTTAAATGTTGTACGAACTAAGGTCGCATCTAAAACTCCATAAGAATTGTGGCAAGACAAGAAGCCAAGTCTAAACCATTTAAGGAATTGGGGATGCCCAACCCATGTATTGGATAAAGATGCGAAAAAGTTGGATTCATGGATAAAGTTGTGCATGTTTGTGAGATATCCTAAAGGAACAAAGGGTGGTTTGTTTTATAATCCAAAAAGCAAACAATTATAGTGTTGACTCATGCTACCTTCTTTGACGAAAGCTATATTAATAACTTTAAACCTCGAAGTAAAGAAGTACTCAAGGAACTTTCAGGAAATACACAAAGCCCTACAGTAACAATTCTACAACCACCTCGTAATAGTAGACCTGCAATTAATCAACAACATAGGAAGCTTTGTTGCAATGGAAGGTCTTTCGTAAGCCTAAGTTCTTCCAATTTGACGGAAGTGTTTTAAACACTAAGTCTGTGGATATGAAGATGATGATCCACTCACATTTTATGAAGTGTTGTAGAGTGATGATTCCAAACTCTGGGAAATAGCTATGAAAGTTGAGATGAATTCTATACAATCTAACTCAGTGTGGGAACTTGTAGACTTACGAAATGGATAAAACCCATAGAGTGTAAGTGGATCTACAAGAAGAAAAAGAAATGCTGATGGAAAAGTGGAAACTTACAAAGCCAGACTTGTAGCAAAAGGTTATAATCAGAAAGAAGATATTGATTATGAAGAAACCTTTTCTCCAGTTGTCATTCTCAAGTTAATCTGCATATTGTTATCCATTGCGACGGCTCTCGATTATATGGTCTAAAAAATGGATGTCAAGACAACGTTCTTGAATGGCTATCTTGAGAAAGCATCTATATGATGGAACCCACCATATATAAAGCTAAAGAAAATGAACATAAAGTTTACAAACTGCTTAGATCTATATATGGACTTTAAATAAGCATCCTACTCATGGAATTAAATATTTGATCAAGCAATCAAAACTTTTAGATTTGAGCAAAACGTAAATAAACCTTATGTTTATAAACATATTGGGGATGGAAATGTGGTCTTTCTCGTTCTATATGTTGATGACATTATACTCACTGGAAATGATGTAGGGACATTCTCATCGATTAAACTGTCATTAACTCAACAATTTAGCATAAAGGACCTGAGAGAAACTAATTTTGTTCTAGGTATTCGAATCCTAAGGAATTAAAAGAACAAAGTGATAGCATTATCACAAGCTTCATGCATATATAAGATATTTGAACATTATGCAATGGTCAATTCTAATAAGGGAATTCAACCTTCTACATCGGGATTTCATCTTTTTTTTTTTGGAGGACTATCCTAAGACAATGAAATAAAGAGAAAACATAAGAAAAGTTCCTTATGCTTCTACAATAGGAAGTCTCATGTATGCTATGTTATGCACAAGTCTAGATATTTGTTTCACAATAGTGTCACACCACAAATTCGGTGGATCCGAGAGGAAGGTGTATAGATGTGAAAGTTACCTATTTTGGCTCACTATGGTAGCATAGGCCACCATTTTTTAAGTTTATGGTAAACTAAATTTTGGCGCATAAAGTTTTTATTCCCTAAAAGTTTGCTAAAAAGTGTTGTGCACTATTTTCTTGGAACCTCACTAAGTTCAATTGGACTTACACATCGTTTATTTGCAAGGCAAAATTTTGACTCAAAAATCGAGGGGAGACATCATCAATTTGAGGGGTGAACATAGATGCTGTTTATGTGTATATAAGGGTGAGTTCCTAGAGGCTATGCCTCATGGATTAAATTAGATGCATTCGTGTTATAGACTTAAGTAAAAATGTAAATATTGTCAGACCTGCTATTGTAATAAAATTGAAGTGATAGAATGATGAGGATTTTAGCTGAAGCTAAATCTTGTAATTTAATAGAGCCAAAATTGTAACACCCCCTAACCCTTATCAATCGCCAAAATAGACTTTTCAGAATAAATACGAACATTAAACAAATTAAATTACATATACTTCATAAATTAATTATATTGTCTCTTGTATGGGCCCTCGAGGCCCAAAATATATGTTAGAAACAAATTGGGACTCAATCGGAAATTCAGAGAACTTTTTGCCAAATTTCAAAATTTTTCCTACGTGTAGGGCACACACGCCTGTGTGGTCTAAAGGCCTAATCAAAATATCCTCTTAGTTGTTTTACACATATTAATCAAACAATTCAATTAAACATCACTTTAAGCTTTTCCTAAATTTATACTAAATTTTACCAAAATACATTACTTAATAGCTTAAAACATAACACATAAGTTAATATATAAATATTCAACTCATTTCATATTATAACATCATTATAAACATTTTCCAAAATGACATACAAATGACATCCTAGGTACATGTCATTACCAAAAAGAAACATACTTCACCACTTTGAGTTCGGGATCGGCCTTGGATGCTGATTCAACGTTCAGACTTTACCTAACCTGCGCACGGAAACAAACCGTACGTTGAGTATAAACTCAGTGGTATTTCTATAATCTGAATACTTATTAAACAAGAATTTATAATATTTATTTATATAATCACACATAAACAAAATCATTCAACAAATAATCAATTTCATAAATGCATCATTCATAACACTTTCAATTCTCATATCATACTATTTCAATTTCATAATTGCTATTCAATAGCTTTTCTCAATAGGATACACCATTCAATTTCAAACCAATATCCATTTATTCATGCAATTCCATGCTTTTCAATTACATATTTCATTTCATTGTCCATTGCAATCCATATTCAATATCATTCATTGTCAAACAATTGGCCAGATCATTTGTTTACCCTTATTAACAAGACTTGGACTTTGACGGATACACGGATCCAACCAAAACACACCAGTACGGTACTCAGTGCCTCATCGGCCAAGTCAAGTAAAAAAAGATGCGATCTCGACTTCCTCCGGAATTATCTGAAGTAATAATACGACACTTACAGTGCCTCATCGACTCAAGGTTGAAGTATCCCTGAACACTTCCAACCTTATAGCATGTCAACTATATCCGACTCAGCCCGATACAGTTCATGGGGTATTCAATTCACTTTTCAGTTTCCAATCAATACACATTTTAATTAATCACATAAATTCGTAATTCAATACAATTCAGTTCACTTTTCAATAACAAATATTCAAATTCCACAATAATCATTTATTCATATCTATTTCATCACATTCCCAATCAATCCATTTCAATTATAAAACACAATACAAATAATTCTCACCTTAATTACTTACCATAATATTTAATCAAAATACAACAATTAATAATTAAATTCACTTTTCAATTTCAACCAATATTCATTCCAATTCAAATATTCACATATGTACATGAAATCAATTTCATTCAATTCAATTCAATTCAATTCAATTCAATTCAATTCAATATCACAAAATTAATATCAATACTCACCTCAATGCACTTACCATACATATTAAGTAATAATTCAACAATTAATTATTAAATTCGGATTATAGAAATACAAACCGTAATTTCTAAATCACTCCTCGTCGACTTTCTCTTTTTCTTTCTTAGCTGAAGTCTCCGGCACAACGTTAGCTACGGAAATTTAAAACAATTAAAATTTATCAATACACTACAATTTCATATTGAACATTTTAATTTATACTCAACTCTTGCATAGTTTTCAATTTAATCCTTAACCAATACTAACTTTATTTCTTTATAATTTATTCTTTATTTTTCATTCAATTTATCACTTAAAACTAAATTTAACTCTCTAATTTCACTATAAAACCTTAATTTCAAAATTCTTTCAATTTAGTCCCTATTACTTAAAACTTATGATTTATTTTACAATTCAATCATTTATTCAATTCTAACTTGAAATTCTATCAATTTAACCCCTAATTCTTCAATTAATTCAACATAAACTACATCTAAAAATTCACTAACTTTCAAAATTCTAACATAAATCAAGTAGTATTTTGTTTTAGGATCCTAAAAACTCAAAAATTACAAGAAAATTGATTAAATTAACTTACCACTTGAACTTCAAACTTTTAAAAACCCTATTTTCCCTTCTCTCTTTTTCTCCCTTTTTTTTCCCTTGTTTTTCGTTTCAACTTTTTGATCTTCTTTCCATCTTTGTTTCTTTATTTTGTTTTATTGTTTTTATTTACTTTACTATAATAATATAATAATAATTCTTAAATAATAAGTAATGTATATAATTTGTACAAATATATGTACATAAATACCACACACGTCATTGTCTATACCATACACTTGTATTTTCTTTATGTTTATTATATTAATTTAATATTATAATAACATAATAATTATTATTTCTTAAATAATAAGTAAATACATATATGTATTACAATTGTATGTATGTATTTATTACACATGTATTTTTTTATTACCATACAATTGTCTCAATTTGATTTATTTATTTATTTAGTTATTATTAAATTATATACTTAAATATTAAGTATTTACATTTATAATTATTTTATAATTATGTACACTATTTGTACAAATGTATTTCATTGTTACCATACACTTGTATTCACTTTTTTCTATACAAGTGTTACTTATGGTTTATTTTCTCATTTAATCCCTCAACTTTTCTTTAATCTATAATTAAACTTCCACACTTTATTCAATTTAATCCTTATACCTAATTAATCTTAATTCAAGCTAATTTACCTAACCAAAACCTAACTAACCACACAACTAATCTCATAAATATTTTTATTTAATATTTACCAGTTCGTTTTACGAAAACGGAGGCCCAAAAATAAACTTTCCGATTACTCGTAAATTTCGGGTCATTACAAATATACTTATAAAAAGTCAAGCTAGGATTCATGCCAAGTTACTCAGGTTGACTATGACATTCGGTACCTGAACTTGACAATCGGGTCGGGTATAGGGTGTTACAATGTGGGAAGGGACCAAGCCAAACTTCGCAAAATCCATTTGGATTTCTTCGAAGCAGTATCATGCATATAAAGGGTCTCCCTTAGAGGCTATGCCTCAAGGATTGAATATGTAATTAAGTAGAATTCAATTTGTCAAAATTACGTGTATAGGAATATTTAGTAGATGGGTATGTTGTAAAAGAAATTTTTCTACTTGGTTAGTCACTCGAATAATAAGAGATTTCATATGATGTGCATTTATAGAAATGTTTTGGTTAGTTAATTAATTGGGTTAAATTTGTATGTGAATGTAACATTAAGTCTGGCGGAGAATTAAATAAATTAGAAGTATGTTGTTAAGTAACACGGTTTAATCGTGACATTTGGTACTCGAATTTGATGATCGGATCGGGTATAGATTGTTACACGTAAACTATTAACCTAAAATTGTGTTTTAAATGGGACTAAGTTGAATTCATGACATGTAGGTTTTTTTTATGAATTTGTGAAATAACTCGACTTTAAGTTGAATTTATTAAACATGAACTTGAACAATATGGTTATGTATCGCCCATTCTATGTGTGATTGCTTTTAATCACTCCTTGAGTTTTACAATATGATGGCATGCTCTGAGCTTAACTTTTTAACTTTCTTTTTTATTTAGTATTTACATAATCAATTAAATTTGTATGCTCACCCTAAGGCAAGGCGAGTATACTATTTTTTCATTTGAACTTATTAAGCATGATTCTACTAAGGTGTTGTTATTTTTGCGTGTAGATTGCACCTCTGGATCATTGAAGCCCAAAACCCTTTTGTAGCATCACACTAACACCAAGACTACAAGAGTATGAAATTTGTGTATTTATGTATTGCGGCATGTACCTAGGGCATATGCATGTATAAATATGTCTATTTCATATGCCATTTAATACTTGAAGCATTGGTTGCGATGTAGTAATTGAAGGCTTAATTATTTTGTTAAACTCATGGGTGTAAGAAAACTTCATTTTGCACGCATGCATATAGTTTTCTTATAATTAACCTATGAGTTGGGAATGATATTAACTTATTTTAAATGTTTTTATGAAAGTTTATTTATGCAGTAATGATTTAAACATGTTTTGATGGATGAAGATGTAGTTTAAGTATGTTTTCTATAGGTGTCTTGCTCATATAATGTCGTTCTTTAAGCATGTTTCATGTTTGCTATGTTTGGCGCTTTTGGGTTCCCAAAGTTAAAGATTTCATATTAGACTTTTGGGAATGAAACAAGTGCATTTCAGGTCAATTTTTTGCTCGAGGGGCTGTGATTTTTATACTTGGCCCTAGGCGTATCAACACAAGTCAAATAAAAAAGCCAACATGATCAAGTCTTAAATACAGATGCCACAGTGTGAAGGAGAAGTCCCTTCACTATTTGGTAATTCTAAGCCCTTTAAGGCTTGTATTTGGTCCATGTGACCTTTTTAGATCACCTATAAATCGATTATGAATGGTATAAATATGATTTTAAAGTCCTAAAATTTATTTTATTTATTTTTTATGATTTTATAAAAATATTTTAATATTTAATTTCTTTAAAAAAATTAAAGAAATTTGTCTCGAAACTATTTTGGTAGAATCTCCTATTCGTACCGTAAGTCAGGACATGTGAAAAGTGTTACAATATAACAATTTCATCTTTTTTTCAAAAATATAAGATTTAGACTAATAAATTAAACTTTATGAATGGCCTAATGATTTTAGTATACATTTCAAATGTGCTCGAGTTTTCTTTTCTTTTTCCTTTAGAAGTTTTTTTTTTTTGTTTAATTTTTTTGTAGAACATTTAGAACTACTTAAAATTCCTCCCCAATCTTTAAATAAGAGGACAAATACACTTCAATGTGCTTGAACTCACGTCTTTTTGATCTAACCATAATGTTGGTGTTAACCAAGTTAAGGCTTAATTGATGTAATTATTTTACTATGCATTTAAACTATTTTAAACTTTATCAACGGCCTAGTATTTTAAACATTTTTCAGTCATATCAAGATTGTGGTATTAAAATTTCGAGTCATCATGCGTAAATATTAAATATGTAATTTTTTTTCTGAAATTATTTTAGTTTAAGGGTGAGAGTTCATCCAAATATAGTTCTAATGTTCATATGTGGTTTTTGCGTTGAGTTTATTCTAACTTTTCTATCAAGCATGTATTGCTTGTTATTTGTATTGGTAACTAAAATTCTATTTATAAACTCCTTCAATGTTTTTTTATCTCGAGTTTAAATTTCTCTAAATTTGTGTGTGATTTTAATTTTTCTAATTCAAATTAAAATTTTTGAATAAATTTAAATTACCATAAATGAATGTCATCAACTACCATCCATATTTTGTTTTACATTTTCAATGTCATTTGTATAAAAAAACTTTTAAATATCCTATTTGAGCCTTGCATGACCAACGGAATTATTCACAAATTAATACTCCATCCTTTTTGTTTATAGGGTAAATTGATTTTTTTTAGTCTTCCAATCTTATAAAAAAATAATTTTATCTCTTTATTTAATTTTTTTAACACTTAAATTTATATTTTTTATCAAATCACCTCAAAATAGAAGGAAAAGTTAACATTAGTTAATTTTAGTGATGTGACATACAAGTGATTGTCATGTGGATGATATGTTAGCATTTAGTTAATTTTTTAAATTTTAAAAATATTTTTTAAAAAATATTTTTTATAATTTTAATGATTTTTAATTTTTAAAAATAATTTTTATATTTTTTAAATTTTAAAAATTAATTAAACGTTGACATGCCATCCGCATATATGCCACGTCAGCAAAATAAAAAAAAATTAATTTTTTCGCTCATTTTAAGGTAATTTGATAAAAAAAATACATAAGTTTAAAAGCTAAAATGACTCTTTTTAACAAAATCAAAAGGCCAAGTAAATTATTATGCCTCCATGGCTTTAAAGCTATAACTTTGTTAGTGTTATATAATAAATAGGCTTTTAGCGCATAGGGGTATAAAGAAAATTGGAAATATGAAAAGTTGAGAGAGAGGAAATATAATAAAATTTTCTTTCTGGAAGTGTGTTTAGTAGAAAATATAGATGTATTGAAAGTGCTTAATAAAGTTGAAAAGTAAATTTAAAAAATATATAATTTTGATCTAATATATACATCTTTCTCATTTACTCTTCTCTCATCATCTCAATTTGAAAGGAAATAAAGAATAATCACCTCTACAAGAGTCGCATCCTAGAGAATACTTGGTCCCCTACAAATGTTCTGGTTGGCTTTTCAGAGAAGCCAACTTCCAACGAAGATTCTTCTCCCATTATTATTACATTAAGCATATGCCTATCACATTCCCTGCTCAGCCCAAAGATTCTCGTTGCCTCATTGTATTTTCGATCATATCAAGTTTACTGTTATCATGAATGAAAATATTATTTCCATTAATTGCGATTAATATTATCAGGCTTAATTTAAATTATACCAGTTTTTTTAAGTTGGTGTTTAATTTTTTATTGTAAGTTGTATTTAAATTATTTTCTATTATCTATTTACATCAATATATTATATCTATTAAAAAAAATACAGTTAATAATAAATTATCATATCATATAAACTTTGCAAAGAATCAATTCCTTTTTTTCTTTTACTTTCTTTCTTTCTTTCTTTCTCTTTCTTACTTTATAATGTCTGTAGTGCTAACAATGCTTAGAATTCTCCATTCCAAGGTTGAGATACTGATAATTTTATTTTCAAATTTTATTGCCTACTTACTCGACTTGACAGGATCGAAAAGTTTCTTTCATCGATCAAAATTAATATTTTCAAATTTTGATTGGGCTAATCAACCAGACCTGTTGGACTAAGAACCAGACTAAAGATAGGAGTTGAATTGATTGAATCGCAATCTGATACAAGAGGATTGAAACGAGTTAAAAAATCGGTTGAATCAATTTTCTATATTTTTAAGTATTTATTTGATTGAAGGGGACGATCTAATCACATTATAAAATAGTGGCTTGATCGGTTCAACTATCGGTCCGATTTTGAAAACTTTAATCAAAGCTATGAAGCCCTAAATGCCCACAATTATAAAAGAAGTCCAAGATAATATTGTCTTTTTTGGCACATGAAAATTTTAATTGATTATTTATTTTTTGAAAGAAAATGATTTTTTTAAAACAATAATGTTGAATTAAGAGATATTAAGATGATTTATATACCATTTGTAAATAAAAAAATATTTAAGTAGAAAAATGAAAAAAAAATATAAATTGAGAGGTTAATCCATATTATTACGGTTTCTTAGCCTAGAATTCTAACTTTGGATTTACTGGGTAGTAAATGATTCAACTGCCCAATTATATAATGTGAAGTAGAAAATTAGAGAATCGGTTGGAATTCGTGAAAAAAGGAAAAGAGAATCACTGGTTAAAACTTAAACACCCATAATATAGCTATTATTATTAACTTTAGAGTTTTTTAACAAAACAATCCCATATTTTCATTACGTTTTAATCCATTTCATCTTCCCTTTTTTTGGCATATATATTTCGTAATTATCTGATTTGTATGATTACTTTAATTTTTATCCAATCATTCATTAACCTAAAACTGCAATTAATTAACTCTTTAATCAAATATTATCAATCAATTATGCTAGTCATAAAATAAATCAATTGATCAAAACTCTTAACCAACTATTATTAAATGATGATGTGACATTTGACATAAAAAATATTAATTTGGAGAGATTAATAAATTTTTTAATTATTTTAAGAGAGTTTAAATGATAGAAAAATTATTAAAAATTATAAGAAAAAACTATAAAATTTATTAAATTGATAAAAGAGTATAAATTTTATAAAAGTAGTAATTTTTAAATTTTTATAATATTTAATGATTACATAATCTATCTAATTTTGTTTTTTTTTTTTTACAATTTCTAATAACTTTTTTTAAAATTAAAAAATTATTACTTTTTGTTCTCCCTCAACACCATCTACATCCCTCGCATTACCTCTCTTAAACCAAAACCACTATTCATAGATCACCTTAAGCCACCGAGCACTAACCAAATTGTTACTCAAACCCCACACCCGACGCCTTATAAGAGTTCGAGCACCATCACACTTTAAATTTCTTATTTTTAAAACCAAAAACTTCAAAAAAAATTATAATTTTTTCATAGCTTTTTAATAGGTTTTAATAAATTTTTAATAATTTTATTACTTTTTATCATTTCAATGATTTCTATATAAGTTATAAAATTTTTATAATTTCTAAGCTTAAATAATTAAGGCTCATAAAATAATAAAAAAACTAAGCATTGGGGAATATTGTTTCACATCGTTAAGCGGCCATCATGATTTCAAGGGTTTCAGTTTTCGGTTAAATTGATTACAAGTTTCTTTAATTATTTTACGAAAACTTTTTAATGTTTAAATATATATTTTTAAAAATTTCAAATGGATTGAAATCGTTTAATTCGACGGATGGGATGTATTAGAGCTAGGGTTGTATTTCTTGAGGGCACTGCCTACATCATAAAGCATCTGGTTTTGTTGTCTAGTTTACAATATCAACAGAAGAAACCAATAACTCCCAACTCCCAATAAGAGATATCACTTCCGAACCCAAAACGTAAGCCAATGGATAGCCAACTTCTTCCCTTCATCATCTTCCTGATCGCCGTCACCGTCACTCCCTTACTCAGTTCAGCGGCGCCAGCCACACCATGCCACCCCAACTGTGGCTCACTTCAAATCAAGTACCCTTTCGGCACCGGCTATGGCTGTGGCTCACCACGGTTCGAACCCTACATAACCTGCAAGTCAAACCAGCTCCTGCTAACAACCCACACCGGCTCTTATCTAATCACCGCCATATCTTATAAAGACTCAACACTTACCATCACCCCATCCGCCATGTCTACTTGCAACTCCATGCAACAGTCCCCCAACTTGGGGCTCGACTGGGCTAGCCCTTTCCAACTTGGTCCATCAATTTTCCTCCTCCTTTCATGCACTCCCCCGACCTCTTCCCTCACCATCAAGGGCTCCCCCGTATGTGACCCTTCCTCCACCCACCTCTGCGCCACCATCTATACTTGCCCCGCCGTCGTCAACCTCGGCCTCCCACTGTTCCCGCCGACCAACACCTGCTGCGTGTACTCGCCGGCGAATTTCAACAGCAAAGGTGAGTTGGACCTGAGGGAAATGAAATGCAAAGGGTATGCATCGATTGCTTCCTTTCAAGATTCTCCGACGGACCCTAGTAAATGGATGTATGGGGTGACGTTAAAGTATACAAATGGAGGTTTCGATGATTATTATTTGAACAACAAATGCAATACTTGTGAGGATAGTGGCGGAATCTGTGGCTATTCGCCTCCTACCAATTCCTTCCTATGTATCTGTAACAGTGGTTTCAATGCCACTACAGATTGCTACAATAATTACAATCCCGTTCAGGATTATGAGGATCTTATTGGGACTTCCACTTCATTATCAACCCGTATGTTTCTCTTCTCTTTTTATTTTATTTTATCAATTTATTATTCCATACGCTTGTTAATATAATTACACACCATTAAAACTTAATTCATTCAACTTTATTCTCTGTTATGATTTAGTTAAACGAAAATCCATAAAATAATCCTCTCTCAATTTATCAAATATTAACCTTTACTTTTTGTTTAAAGAAGAAACCCTTATTTTATTTATCGTGTTCATCTTCCATGCGGAAATGGTAGGTACTGGATGGGTCCAGCTATTCGTCCAAGTTCCAAGACTCTCCGAAATGGGAGGGTTTTTATAAAAATATTAAGCCCGAAAAATAGGTTTAGATAAAAAAATTGGGCTTGTTTAAAATATAGGTCAAGCTCATACTTGAGCATTTAAGGCATGAGCTCAGCCTAGCCCAGCTCATTTTTAAATTTATAATACTTTATATTATGCTATTTTATATATTATGTAATTTAGAACACATTAAAAAATAAACCTATAAAAAATATAATATTACTCTAATGTAAACATTAAAATAATGTTAAGATGAATATAAACAAATTTTCAATAAATAAAAAATGTATAAAATTATTAAATATTAAAATAATATAATATAAATATATATATTTAAAATTTTAAAAATATTATGGACAGACCTAAAATGGTCTTGGGTTAATCTTTTGCAAATATGGACGGGTTTGGGCAAAACTTTAAGCCCATATTTCGCCCCAGGCCGGGCTTAAGGCAAATATAAAATATATTAATATCATGCTTAGGCTCAGCCCATGAACATCTCTAGCATAATGTCACATGAATATAACACATAAAAATAATAAAAATATGATAAAAATATATAAATAATACATAATTATATAAAATAAATATGAAGTGTTTGATAAACTGGTGAAAATTTTCACCATTTATTGTTTTAATTGTGTTTGATAATTTTATTAGTTTTTATAATTAATACAAAATTTTTATCAAAAAAGTGTTGAATAAGATAAGTAGGTGGATAGTTACTTACCACTTAATTGAAAAATATTAAGTTAATTTTATTTTAAAATATATATTTAAAATAAATTATCTCAAAAAAAGAGATATCCGAATTATTATATTTAACTTTTATCCAAAATTATACCAAATAAAACATTATATTATATTAATAAAATTAATTTAGGAGTATTTCAAAAAAATAAAAATATATGTAAGAGATAAATAGTTTTAAAAAATTAATATAGAAAACAGTTTTTTTAATATAAATTCAATACTTGTAAATTTTAGTATTAAAAATTCAACTCTTTTTTTTATACAATAAAAATTCAAACATATATGCACTTGTTACACTATCACACAAGCAAAACTGTTAGTTGAATTCTGAAATCAATGAAAAATAACTCCACTTCAACCATTAAACTGATTGCTCGAATTCAAAAAAGTCAACACATTATTTTTTTTAATTTATCAAATTACACCCTAAGATATTGAAATTTGTAAAAATATAAAATTATAACACTGTAAAATACTATAAATATTAGATAAGACCATAAATTTTAAAATCCAATACTAGGGGGATAGCGTACGAGATGCTTATGCTTTTTTGCAAGCAAGTGAAACTCAGTTTTGCTAATGGAATTTGTCTTGTGGCTTAAAGGTCTAGCTTTTTTTTAGGTAAAACAAGAGGGAAAAGACAATAACAAAAAGTGAGGCGTTGTATATAAACTTCTTTTTTTAAGTACACATATTATAGGAGTTGTTTCAAAAGAAATTTTGAATTTGAATATATAGAGTTTGTAACCATAAAAGTTGTATAAAAATAATTATAAAAGAGAAATAATAATATAGAAGATTCTTTTTTCGAAAGCATAATAATATAGAAGATGAGAAGGAAGGGTATGAAACTATGATTTCACGTCATTTCTATTCCTTTCTAATAGAAGAATGACAAATCAGATTTTCCTCCTGATTTTTAATATTTTTAGTTGAATTTGAATTTTCTCAGGAGTAAAAAATTGAATATCAGGACGAAAAATCTAATTTGTCATTCTCCTATTAGAAAGGTATAGGAATCACATGGAATCACAGTTTCATATAATCCTTTCTCTATAGAAGATATGTATGGGTATGATTAAATTTGTAATAATATTTATAGATAAATATTTTATACTATGAAATAGATATTAAAGTTTTCTTTAGAATATAGATAAAACTTTTTACTTAGTGTTAGTGTATAAATTTATATATCAACAATTTAATTATGTATTGTCATTTGTCAAAATGTTTAATTATCTACCTTTATTGTAAATTTTGCGCCAGTTGATTATTAGTGTAATAATACAAAAAAAAAACTTATTTAAAAATAGTTAAACATAAAATAAAAAAAATTAGTACAAATTACCGATTGAGTCTTAATTCGATTGGCATAAACATTATTGTTAATTGCAAGAGATTATTCAAAAAGAAAAAGCATAAATTAAAACATGCTTACAAAATAATATTCCAAATAAACATTTGTTTTTGGGAAAAAAAGCAATCATATTTTTTAAGTGAATTTTTAAAAATAGAAAAAGAAAACCTTAAACTTCTCTCTCTCACTCTCTCTTTTTTTTTTTTTGCAGAGAAGATTATGCTGGGATTATGGGTTGGTCTGCTTTTCTACATTGCTGCTTGAAAAAGAGAATGGCCAAGATTTTGCCTTTTGTTATGCCATCCCCATTTAAATGTTGTAAGGTTTACGATAGAATCCAACAAACTTTACCCCCCCCCCCCAAGTTGTAAAGCAGAAAGTTTATTAGATAACGAAGTATATAGAGATAATAACAAATCGTCGCTGATTCATACAGATTTATATACAGACAGTGAGTAATATTATTTTCAGGCAAAATATAGCTCATAAATCCCCATCACCTTAAGTATTCTTCCATTAAAACACAATACATTTGCTAATGGAGGCTTATGTCCTGGATTGTCATCCTTGCATACCTTTCAATCTGTTTTACAGCCATTGCTATGGTTTCCAGGTTCCATAGGACGGAATGTATCGATAAGGAAATATTTGAAGTGCTTATGTAACACTTTAGGCTTCTCTACATTGATGGCATGCCCTGCATTTTTTATCATCACCAGTTTTGCGTTGTCTGCTAGATGCCTGTGTCACGTGCCGAAACTTAAAATCAATATTACACTTCAAATATAAGTGTAAAACAAAAAAGGGATATTAAGATGCTTATTTGGTTACCTTTCCAATCTGTGTCCCAATTCCAAAGGGAATATTTGGTCATGTTCTCCCCATATTAGTAGTGTTGGCTGCACAAAACAAGTTTTATTCACTCAGTAAAGACTCGAACAGAACCCCTTATAACTGAGGCTACATTCTTTGCAATAACCTGGGTTATCTTTGGAAGACTCGACAGCTTTCGGTCCTTGTGTAATGCTTGGATCAACTCTTTTCTCTCTTGAAGATGTTCCGAACACATTTCCTGCCAACAAAATCGAAAACCCGACACAAACTTAAGGCCATAACATTATGGAAAGCTCTTGCTTCCTTGCAAAGACCGACATTTGTATAGCAGACCCGAAGTGAGATCAATAACAGTCATTGTTGATGTTCAGCTAGGGACCCAACTGACTGCAATCATTCAAGTTACAAAAACCGACAGGATTCAAACAACATAAAGAGATTAAGTTAATTCTCTACTCATTGAAACCGTTTTCCAACAACTAAGCTTATGGAAGAATTTGGAACATCATATCCATTTTGTTCACAGTATAGACACTTAGCTTCACATCATTCTTGAATCATCTAACATGTCCTTTGAACAAATTAGGCAGACCTATCAGCACATTAATGTTCCAAAATTACATTACATGTACATAAAAGTGGATCTAGTGGTAAAAGTACCATAGAGGCCCTTGTAGTAAAAGTTAGATTGCATTCTGCTCCCTTTACTCAAAATATAAGCAAATTAGCCATTGTTCATTAGATCAAAGAACAAACTGGTCTTTTTCTTAAAAATTTAACCTATTTTTACTCTTCAAAACTGATTTTTTGTACGCCAGCATGACGTATACATAGAATGCCATGTGTTACTGTCTAATTATTTTGACAATCACACTAGTTTTTAATAGTACAAATAAATTAAACATTTAACAAAAAATGACTAATATACTCTTTGATGTATTTGCCCAACTTATAATAGGGTGAGCAAAATACAACTTGATCCCTAGTACACCTAGCTCTAGTTCTTAATTAAAATCCAATAGGTTTCGCTATTGTTCCCTCAGATTCTCTGTTTTCATCACGCAATAAAACATTATGCAACCCAAAACCTGGGTTTCCACCACTCTGATTTTCACCCAAGCCTATGAGTTATCTATGACAAATCTGGGATTGCAATAAACCTACAAAAGTATCCGACAAATGTATGAACACCAACCAATTCATTTCTAGAAAAGCCATAAATCTTTAAATTTATAAAGGGCAAATCAATCACTTATGATTGAATGAAGAGAATTTAGAGTAGCTTTACTCACACGGATGAAATCGTTTAGAAAACAAGTAGGAACTCCTTTTCTAGGCTTATAAAACGAAATCTTCATCAATTCCCTCATTTTTTGGGGCGTTTGGGGCAACAAAATACTAACGGCTTCATCTACACTTTTGACTTGAAGCATCCCTTCCTCCATATCTTTGTCTTCCAAACACACCCCAGCGCAACATAGCACCAACTTCTCCACTCTCTCCTTAAACTGTGCCGCCAAACTATAACCAACGAAGCCGCCATAACTGATCCCGACAACGTTCATAACAGTAACCCCATGGGCCTCCATGACCCGCATCACACACTGAGCTTGAAACTGCTCGGAACGTTCGGGTCGGGACGTGTAAGAGTCGCCGAAGAAGAGGAGGTCCGGGACGTAGACGTTAAAGCGGGACATGAGAGGTGAAACGAAGTCGTTCCATTGCCACATTGCGTTGGCGCCTATGCCGTGGATCAGGATTAACGTGGGCTTGGATTTGATGTGAACTTTGGGGACCCAGACGTGCATGACGGTGCCGTCGCCGAGGTCCATAGTCGATGATCGGAGACCGGCTTTGGAAAAGCTGTAGCGGAAACACCTGTTCAGCATTGCAGTCAAGCTGAGCTTGGCCATTTTCTTTTTTTGTAAAAGTAAACAAATAAATTATGTTAGAAAAAAAAGGGAAGAAAAGAAGACGACTTTAAACGAAGAGGAAGATGACGTCGAGGGATTTAATTGATTTTAAATAAAGCGCCGACAATTTTTAGCTCTATTTTCCTAACGAATTCCGTTTTACTGACAGACAAAATTTGATATCAGGTCCAGAGTGGGGTTTACTTTTCAAGGTTTTTACTTTGGTTTTGTCACTTTGTGGGACAAAAGTAGGTTTATCATTTGGATGGTAAGATCAATGCCAGACATTTGGACATGTCTGGTATCACCAAATAAGTAACATAGGTTTTATTAATTTCCTTTACTATGTTTATCCTAGACTATATTTATTAATAGTTAATATAAATAATAAACTATGTTTTGGTTGAATAATAAAATATAAATATTAAAATCTATAAAGATATTAATTTAAATTTATGTGTATATTTTCTTATTTTTATATAAAAGATAAAGAATAAAAAAACCTTAAAATAATATAATTTAATTTATAAAGTAAGTGTATTTTCATAATTATCCGATTAAATTGGTGCTAAATTGATTTATACGATGAATATATATATTATAGTTGCAATGAAATGAAAATCCTTTTAAAAAACCTTAAAACTAAGTTTTATTCACAATTAGGTCCTTGAATTATACCACTTTTCTTACTTTAGTATTAAAGGTTTTTTTTTTTTTTTTTCCTAGTTTGGTACTTAAAAGTTTCGTTTCATCCCCTGATGTAGTTAGTAACAATGTGGAGCCTATCAAAATACGGCACGTGGCAATTTTGTCCATGGCATCCACATGGATTTTTTTTTTCAAAAAGTTATATAAAATTCAAATTTTAATATATATATATATAACAAAAAATTAAAAATTACTTAAATATTTTAAAAATTAAATAAAATATAAATATAACTTCTAAAAAATTTTGAATAATAAAAATTTCAAAAAATTATAAACGTTTAGAAAAAGTAAAAGAATAAAAAAATATATAAATTATAAAAAAAATATAACAATTCAAAAAATTATTTCATTTAAAAAAATAAAAAATTTTAATATATATAATTTCAAATATATATATCTAAAAATAAAAATAAAAATAGACTGGCTTTAATAGGCCTTATTAGTTGATCAACATCAATCAATATTGACTAGCACTAGTCAACAATTGATCAATAGTAGATCAACACTGATAAACTCCAATTAGCGGTTGTGGAAGGCGGTCAACTTTTAATTTGATATATATATATATATTACTTTTAGAAATTGTTTAGAATATTTATTTGATTTTTTAAATTTTCTAAAATTTTAACTAAATTTCTTCTATAAATTTAACTATTTTTATAATTTTTTATTTTATACATTTATTATTATGAATTTTTGTAAATTCCTAAAATTTAAATTAGTTTTTTAGTTTTTGATATATTTTTTAATTTATATATATTTTTCAAATATATATAATTTTTTTGATTTTTTTTTGTAATCTATAAAAAAACTATTTTTTTATTTTTATAAATATTTTAGAATTTTAAAATTATAAATAAAAAAGTTTAATAGGCGATATTATGTAATTTGTTGTTGGGATATAAAGTTTATATATGATATCACTAAGTAAATAAGGAGGGATCCACTTATACCAATGAAAAATTAATATGGTTTTATATTATTGTATATATCTTTGTATGATTGATATTTTAATAAAATTTTTTTGGTGAAAAAAACAAGAAACAACTAAAACCCCCTAAGAGGATCTAAAAGCTTTGTCTTGCTGGATAGCCGAAACCACCAAGTCAGGTGACACTTCAAAAAGCTGAAGAGGTGATTTCCAAGAGAGACTGATCTTTGCCAATTGATCTGCGATTAAATTACACTCCCTAGTGATATACTTCCCATTGGCCATTAGAATGCAGAAGTTGTTTAATTCTTCTGAGAACTGTGATACCTGAATCCACTGAAATATCCATGGACAAACCTTAACTGCTTCAAGATTATCAGATTGAACTCGAACTTTTTTATACCCCTTACTCAATAGAATGAGAATTCCATCAAGGATGCCTCAGAATTCTACCTCCAAAGGTGAGCATCTACCCAAATAATGTGTGTATCCCAAAATCTAATTGCCATTTCGATCTCGAACCACTCCTCTCGCTGAAGCATTCCCATAATCTCTAGCGACTGCTCCATCAAAAAATAAATGAACCCAATTATCGGCCAAGTGGTGACGAATTCCAGAACTGGTTGCAGTAGATCTGTCTTCATCAAGAAACAGTTCAAAATTTTGGGCCCAACTGAGAGAAGTTTTAATGGTCTCATATGCCGTCCAAATGATATCTTGGAAGATGAAGAGATTCATATTCTTCCAAATTCTCCAAGCAATTATCCCAAAAAGACGCAACCAAGTAACTTCCTTATCCTGCAATTTATCATGAGAACATAGATTAGTAGAAAACCAAATTTGGACAGGGTCAGAAAAAAACCTGGCAAGTTTTTCAGTGGGAACAACGAGCATCCAAGCTTCCTTAGCCTTCGAGCAATCTCGGATGACATGCAGTATATCCTCGGTATGATGTCCACAAAGAGGACACGCACTGCTTTGACCAATCCCTCTCTTAGCTCATTCTGAATTAGTAAGAAGCCTCTGGTTGGCTACAAGCCAAAGAAAAATACGAACTCTCTGTGGGCCTTGGTGTTTCCAAACGACCTTCCAAGCTTCGTCATGAGGACTCTAGGAGCTCTCTTTTAAAGCCCAATAAGCACTTCGAATAGAAAAGGACCCTGACCCAAAACGAGCCCAAATGATTCTATCCACTCCTCTGTCAGGATGAAGAGGGGGAATAAGTGCTATACGCTTAATCACGTCAATAGGTAGCCATAATCAGAGCAAATCCAAATTCCAAGTACCATCAAGGAGCACCCAATCCCTTAGAGTACACTCCAAATTAAGACTAGAGTGAGCCGAAACATAATTAAAAAGGGGGCCACCATCAGGAATCCAAGAATCTTTCCAGCCACGGATTGTTGAGCCATCACCTACAGGCCATATAAGATTCTCACGAAAAAGGGACCATACCTTGGATATGGATCCTGAGAACAATTGCTTCTGTAAATGGAATCAGGAAGCTCATTCTTCCATCCATATTTCGAACGAAGGAAACGGACCCATAAAGCATCCTTTCGAGAAACAAGATTAAACCTAATTTTCATGAGAAAAGAGTTATTTTGATCATGAAGATGCCGAAACCCAAGTCCACCACGAGATCTAGGTTGACAAATGGACTCGCATCCAACCAAAGCACTTTTGTGCTGACTAGTAGAGCTTCCTCAAATGAACTGTTTAGCAATCTTTTCAATCCCATCACACACCTCTTTCAGAACTAAAAGGGACTGCATTAAATAATTTAGAATGGCGAGGAGAACTGGCTGGGCAAGTGTGACTCGCCCTGTAAAAGAAAGTTTCCTAGCTTCCTAATACTGAAGTTTTCTCCTCACTTTTCAACAATGAAATTGAGAGTGCTTTTAGTGACCCGGTTATGAAGTAAAGGTACTCCTAAATACCTTCCTAGATTAGGGACCTTCTGAAATCCAAAGAGAAGGCTAATCTGATCACATAATCTATCATCCACACCCTTGGAGAAGTACACATTGCTCTTTCTTGCACCGATCTTATGCCTAGAAAATTCACTAAATTGTTTTAGAATTTCTTTTAACAGAATAGCTTGATCCATCTCTGCGTTGCCAAAAATAGCAAGATCATCAGTGAAAAAGAGGTGGGATAAGGAAGGCCCTGACCTAGAAAGTCGAATCGGATGCCACCTTCCTGTTGAAATCTCAGAACGAATAATGTGTCCAAGCCATTCCATATAAAGGATGAAGAAGGCGATAAAGGACAGCCCTGTCTAATCCCCCTCATAGGCTTGAAAGGCTGATATGGAACTCCATTCCATAAAATCTGCATAGAAGAGGAAGATATAACACCCATAATAACCTTTCTTAGGAACTCTGGAATCCGAGCAGCTACAAGGGTCACATTAATAAAATCCCAGCTAATCCTGTCATAAGCTTTCTCCAAATCCAACTTAACGGCCATCCAATTCTTGCCAACTTTCCTGTTACGCATCGAGTGGATGACTTCTTGAGCAATAAGGATATTATCAGAAATGTTGCGTCCAGCAAAAAACCCAGCTTGCTCAGGTGAGATGAAATTTGGAAACACCACTTTGAATCTGTTGGCAATCACCTTCACAACCAACTTATGCATAACCGAACATAGACTGATTGACCAAAATTGGCTAAAATCCTCCAGACATTCCTTCTTGGGGACAAGCACAATTAGCGTATTATTAAGGTCCTCCTCAATTTTATTACCATAAAAGATTCCCTGAACCCACTCGCAAACCGCCCATCTAATAGAATCCCACTGGCTTTGAATCGTATTTCATGTTTCATTTATGGAGGTCATGTAATTAAGTTTGGAGTACAGAATTTTTTTTGACTAAAAGTGAAGAATTTTTTAATTATTTGTTTGTGTAAAAAAACAAATTCAGATGTTAAATATATATTAGTATAAATAATATTTTAGGTCGATATGATTAGAACATCAAATCGATATAAAATTTTGCATACATGATAAGTACAATTATATTAATAAATTCAACAATTGAATTGTTAAAATATCAATTATAAATTTTTTTTATAAAACTATATTAATTTTGTACCTGCTTTTAAATATAAATATTTAAGCCGGTACAAAATCAAATATAAAGATTATACAACTTTGAGTAAGAAATTGGAGGTGTAAATCAAATATACGTGCTTTTAAGTAATTTATGTTTGATTAAAAAATTAATTTGGTGTAACTCAAATTATTGAGTCAAATTCAAATACTTTAATTGTAGTTGAGGACAAAAACCAACAATATAATATATTGTGAAGTGGCGCTTTAGTGTAAACACGAAAGTTGAGTTTGGTTTTTAGATTTGTGTGCTTAGCCACAAAGTCTTTTAGGAGGAGAACAGATGATATATGGGAAATTTTGGGATAAAATTTTTAAGGTTATTCATCTATTAATAAATTTACGTTCTAGTTATTAATTTTAAATAGTTATAAAATGATTATTAAATCATTTAAAAATTTGTATTTTAGTTATTAAACTGTTAAAATTATTATTATATAACCATTTTTTTTCATGCCGCTTACACTAATCAAAAGCTTTCATTCTCCTTTTTTTCTATAGTTTAGTTTTTTTTCATGAAATAGTTTTGAACATCACAAATTTATGAATCAAAATTCTTCAACACTAACCGTCAAATTGACATTATTCTATTCGTTAATAGGTACTGATTCAATTTCAAATAGTTATAAAATGGTTATTAAACTATTCGAATATTTGCATTTGAGTCATTGGGCTGTTAAAATCGCTATTTTATGGTTTTTTTTGTTCACACCGCTTGCATCAATTGAAACATCTCATTCCCTTTCTCTTCTACAATTTAATTTAATTTTTTATGAAATTGTCGCTTGGAGCTTATTAGCCAAACTTAAATGAAAAATTTTGAATAATACAATGATCATTTTGTAATTTTTTAAAGTTGAGTGATCAAAATATAAATTTATTAATAATTTAATAGCTTTTGATGTAATTTACCATATTTTCGAAATAAATTAAAGAGGGTGGTGGTGAATGGTATTGCCGGATATTAGGTAATAAACGGTTTTTCCCTTTTTTATTCATTAATAAAGGCCTTAATCGTCTTTTCCGTTTTTTGCATCTTTGGATAAATGAATTGGATTGAAGATTGATTAGCCCTTTTTTTTTTTTTTAATCAACTAAGGGTGATAAGTACTTACTGTCTTAATTATTTGTGATATTTTTTCCTTTAAATTTTGTTATTTATATTTTTAACTATATTATTTATACTTATATTTTATTTATTATGTATTTGGGGCATAATTGGAGAAAAAAGAGTTTAAAGTTTAATTTTTCAATAAACTATTCAAATAGTAACTTTTGTTTATCTCGTTACATTTTAGTCACTTATATTTGAAATGTTACATTTTAGTCATTTACGTTATTACATTGTAACATTTTAGTCACTGAGCTGTTAAGGGTGTAATGGTAAACTAACATGGCACGTTAAATCATCATTTCAAACAAAAAATTTAGGTTAATTTATACAATCGGTCCCCATATTTTTTCGTTTTGAGCATTTTTTTTTCTTTTATATTCTTTTAACTTTCTTTCTTTCTTCTTCTTTCTTTTCCATTCTCTTCTGCTTCTCCCTCTGTTTTCCTCATTCTCCATTTCTTTTACCGTGATTTTTTTATGTTTTTCATTTGTTAAAACTAGTTTCTATACTTTTTATTTTTTAAAACAATTTAATTTTTTCGAGTGAGGCGAGCTTGTGGACTAGTTTTAATAAATGGAAAAAGAAATTTTACGTTAAAAAAATGAAGAAGGGAGGAAAACAGAGGGGAAGCAAAAGAGAAAAAAAAAAGGAAAGTTAAAAGAACATAAGAGAAAAAAAATTAAATCGCTCAAAATGAAAAAAATAGGGACCAATTGTAGAATTTAACCTAAAATTTTCTTTTGAAATGATGATTTAATGTGTCACGTCAGCTTACCGTTACACCGTTAACGACAATTAATGACTCAATGAATAAAAGTTACAATGCGATAACGTAGGTGACTAAAACATAACATTTCAAATATAAGTGACTAAAATGTAACCTGAGGCAACCAAAAGTGACTATTTTGGTAGTTTACTGTAACAGCTCGATTTTCAGTGGTGTCGAAAATAATGGTTCGAGACCACCAAATCCGACGAGTAAGCTCGTAAATTTTATTATCTAGTATTTACGAGTCAAATATGATTTTAGAAAGATTTCTGAATTAGTAAATTGATTTTATAAGGATTTATTAGGTTAAGTGGTTTGGAAAACGAGGATCGATACCTCGATTTTATAAACCGAGCCATAAATATTTTTATAAATATTTACGGAGTGTTATTAAGATAGTATTAAAGTTTCGTTAAGAAATTTTAACGTTTTAATAGTTAATTAATTCAAAAAGACTAAATTGAAAAAGGTGCAAAACTTACTAATTAAAGAAATAATGATTAAATAACCTAAATGGTAAGTAAGGGAGGACTAAAAAGGCAATTAGACACACATGGGAAGGATTAGGCGGCATAAGCAGAAAAAAACAATAAAATTAGGTGATTAAGGGGTAAAATTGGAAAATGAAATAAAATTAAAATAGCTAAAAATGGGATTTAAAAGTTTCTAGGCAATTCTTCATCAACCTCCAGTCTAAAAACACCATTAAAGAACCCTTAAGAAGCTGGTTTTCTATTTTAGCTTCATGCAAGTTTAATTCTTGCCTTTTTCTTGTAATTCTTGTGTTTTTAAGACTTTTACAATTAGGTCCAACTAGTTATTTCATTAGTTTTTGATTTTATTGGAAATTTTGAAAGTTACCATTGATAAATAATGGATGTTTTTGATGAAATAACATGGATTTAAAGCTTTAATTTTATTGTATGGTGATTTTATAAAGTGATTTTGATAGATATTGATTTTAGGACTAAATTGAGAAAAGACTAAATATTAGGGTTTGATATTAAATATCTGTTTAACAAAGGCTGTATGATAGCCTAGAATATTTAGATAAATTTTCAATTGAGAAAAAATAGTTCATTTAATAGACTAATTAATAAGGGACTCAATTGTAAAAGTTATTAAAATTAGAGGTAAATGTGTAATTTTGAAAATTGAGGGGTCTTAATTGTGAAGTGAATTGAAACTGGAATATATGCTATTGAATGGATAATTTTATATTTTAGATCAAGAGCCCGTAGATAATTGTGAAAAAGGGAAATTAGCAGAATAGTCCTTGAACTACTACAAATCTTACAATTTAACCCAGGTAAGTTCGTATGGTTAAAATTTAATATTTATATATTAAATTAATGAATGATATTATGTATGTATTCATATCTATTATTGAAAGAAAAATATTGTGGAAATTATGAAATTGAATTGAGTGTTCAAAACAAATGGAAAGCGAGATTAAGTACAATCGTTTTGTGGCGAAAGACAGCAAAGGAAGAATTGACGGCAAAATTTCTCAAGTACACCGAGGTTTAGTATTTGTTGCGAAATTTCGTGTTTACTTTCCGTTTAGCTCTCACGAGCTTCTATTTAACTCATATGAGCTTCAGTTCAACCCTAATGGGTTTCCATTCAGGTCATTGAGCTTTTGTTTAACCCTTATGGGTTTCCGTTCAGCTTTTATGAGCTTTCATTCAACCCTTACAAATTTTTTTAGCACTTATGTGCTTCTGTTTAGCTTGCGGGCTTCTGATAACGATGTACTCATATCCATAAGCTGTTCTCAGACTCGGTAAGATTTAGTAAATGACTTAAGTGATTGAAATTGAAAGTTTTATCGTTTATTATTGATATTGAATTGAAAGAAGTGTGGATTCATCAATTTATGTTGTGTTTGACAGGGAGATTACATGATTATTTACTATTTAATTTGTTATATTAAGTTCGGTAAGATTTATGTTTAACCTATTGAACTTACTAAGCTTCATTAAGCTTACTTGTGTTGTTTAATGTTCTTGTAGATTAACGTGAGGTCGAGAGATCGGATCAACACATCAAGCCACACTATCCAACTTAATCTGGTACTTTTTGCAACGTATACTAAGGTTTATATGGCATGTATAGGGTTGGATTGATTTTAAATAAAGTTGGTTTGTGTAAATGCTGTGAGTTACACTTTGTTTAATTTCTAATCAACTTATATAAGCATGGATTAATCATACATGAGATGTGTTTGAAATGGTTAAATGATGGTTAATCAATAGGCATATTAAGGCATGGTTTGAGCTTGAGGATTTAGTAAAATATGCATATATGTGTATATGGTTAATTTGGTAAGATTGGATATTTGAATATATGTGATGATATGTTAGGTATAAAACTTGGTTTTAGCTTGAGTTGAAGATCTTATTGTGATTTGTGAATATGCAAATGGTTGTGAGGTTGATACCAAGAATGGGTGAGAAAAGTGGCTATAAAATGGCTTATTTTCGTCCACACGGGCGTGTGTCTCAGCCGTGTGTGACACATGACCTATCATATGGGTGTGTGGTCTTATCGTGTGTCTCCTATATCTTTAAATTTGAGAAACAGAATGCCCAGGTTTTTGCACATGGCCTAGCACACGGGCGTGTGGCTTGGCCGTGTGACCCAAGTCAGAGAGTTACACGAGCATGGACACGGGCTGGGACACGGCCGTGTGCCTTACATCGAATACCCACACGGCTTAAGCCATTGGCATGTCTTTTGGCTGTGTGAGCCACACGACCTGGCCACACGGGCGTGTGTCCTATGCACCTAAGGAAAATTTTGAAATTTTGGGAAAAATTCTCCGAGCTTCCGGTTTAGTCCCAATTTAATTCTAATGCGTATATTGGGCCTCGAAGGCTCATTCAAGGGACCATATTAGTGTTTTATGATTAGTTTTCGATATGTATATTAAATGTTATGAATTGTTCATATATAATCTGAAAGGTCCGATAATGTTCTGTAACCCTATTCCGGTGATGGATAAAGGTTAGAGGTGTTACATTTGCCTTTTATTTTTTATAAGTTTTCATGACTTGGACATTCAACACAGTGTAGTTTTAGTATTTTGGTCATAAGTTGAGCTACAAACTTCTGTTTTGGGCTCATAATTTACTGATTCAAAGGGAATTGAAAGCTCTAACTGAAGCTATTCACAACTTGAGCCCACAAAATTTCAGAAAGAAATCCGAACAAGGCCTGCAAGTTTGTTGTCAAAATTGCCAAAATATCTTTAAAAATTCTGCTTTATTTAATTAAAGACACTTTTATATTTTCTCCATTATATTATTTTTTCCTATAAATAAACATTATTAGGTTAAGATATGAGGCAATCATCCTTTGTTTTATTTTGTTTTCCTTATTTTATGAGTTTCTAAACCCACTTTTCTAATAGAAAGTTTTATTGATGCTTGATTTAATAAATTCGAGAGACTTATTTGTGATTTATTTCTTCCTTGTTCTTTGGTATTCATGCATCTTCTATTTTAATTACAACTGCTCAAGTTTATTGAATGTCTGACCAGTATTTAATAGCTTATAATGGCTTGTTAATTAGAATAGTTAAATCTGTAATTGTTTGCCATTTTTATACTAGTGACGAACTGCATAACTCATTTATGCCGTAGTTTATGTGTATGGGATGTGGATGTGGATGTGTGATCTAGCTTAAATGAACCTTGCTGAGGTGAGTTTGTGGGTTAGAATTAGGTCTCTTTTGTTCTTAATGTTGCTGGTAAGTTAAATCTTGGGCACTGAGTTACAATGTTATTTATCAGTTAGGGTTCAAATGAGCTGCCTCTTTGTTGTTGAACAGGTAATGAGAGATTAGTTGTTCAATATTGAGTTAGCAACTAAAACTAATTTATTAAAGGCATTGGAGTTATTTTTGTGTTGATGATCGAATCCACAAATCAAACGGAGATTTTACCTTTTGGCTAGAGTTTCTTTCCATTGATGTACTTTTCTGTTCTTTTCTTTTATTATCTCTTTTTATTTTGCTTTATTTTTGTTTTTAACCCCCCATTTTATTTTTATTAAAGAAATAAAATTATCATTGATCTTTGTGGGTACAACCCTACTTGCTGCTATTTACTAATCTATATTTTTCAAGTAGGTTTTTATTTTTGTAGGTCTTGACAGCCTAACAATTTTTGGCATCATTGCTAGAGGTCGGTGTTAATAATTTTATTTATTTTTATTGTTTTTAATTTTATTTTCTTTTAGCCCCTTAAACCTTCTATCATAAGCATATTCACAATACTTTGGCTTTAGACAGGATCTTCAAAATAAAACAAATGAGGTAAATTTTTCTTCTCCTGAAAATTGTATCGATAAACTAGCTTCTCTTATTCAATTGGCTATAGGAAATTCTCAATAGGTGCAAACTTGTGGGAATGAGATTCACAATGATTATGGCTATTACATTGACGTGTACCCCATATTCCAAGAAGATCCCTTAAGCATGCTAATAAAATTAGAGGATTTCCTAGTTGGCCACAATGGAGATATGAACCCTATACCAAATACTTACAATCATGGATGGATGGATTATCCCGATTGTGGCTATGAACCGAGCCCGTATGCTCCTACACAACCATCATCTTCTAAGTAGGTAAATCTCTTGAAGATAGGGTCAAACCTCTCGCTAATACAGTTCAACTATCGCAAGAACGCCTCCAAAATATAGAAAACCAAATCCATCAAATCGCGACTTTTGTGAGTAGAGTAGAGTCTTAAGAAGAAGAAGAAGAAGTTGATACGGCCCAGGCTGTATCATGTCATGATACAATTCGACGACATCAGAATTGGCCCTAGTACGAGGGGCCCAAGTGCAAAATGAAGCTTTTAATTTCAGTTTGTTAATTTGGCTGCTAGAAAATAAGGACTTTGATTCATTTATTTTTAGTTATTTTAGTTTGTGTCTTTAATTATGTCATAGTTTGAACATCATTAATATGAGTCTTTAATTATGTCATAGTTTGCTCATCATTAATATGTGTTTTGCATTTAATAAAGTCATACATTATGTAACTTTCATGTTAGTTAAGTTTGTATCATTGAATAAAGTCATGTTAGTTTAATTATGTAACTTTCATGTTAGTTAAGTTTGCATCATTAAATTAAGTCATGCATTAAGTAACTCATATGTTCATTTAGTTTACATCTTAATTAAATTATGCATTTAAACATCTTAGTTTTTTGAATTAGAGTGTTGTTTAATTTGGTTGTTACTTTTAATGCATAAGTTATAGTGTGTTTAATTTTTCTTAAATAAATTAATTGTGTGTTGTAGGAAAGTCCAAAAGGCTAGTCACTTAATTGCTGGTGCATAAAGGGAACATTTTTGGTGGATATTGAAGCACTCAAAGCTCATTATGGTGGCTGTTCAAATGGACCAAGACTGACTCTTCAAGTTTGATCAGTTTCATGCACTCAAAGCTAGTTATGGTGCCAATTAAAGATATGAATGCACAAGTCTTTTGACTTCGGTTTAAGGGAGATGAAGGGACACCAAACAACAAATTAAGGGTTTATTAAGTCAACAATAAAGTAAAGAGACATGCCTTTTCTTCTACACCATAATCAAGTGAAGAGACATGGCTATTGACTTCCCTACATGACTTTAAAACGAAATTAAAGCTTGTAAAAAACCTTAATTAATTGCTGGAGGTGAAAGGTCACAAATAGGTATTTGAATAGTCATAATAGTGCCTATAAATAGATTGTAAGAAGACATTATTTTAGAAAGAAGACTTTTTGCTCATTTGATGAATGTTTATAACATTTGTGAGTTATTCAACTCTCCTCTTTCGTTTAAGACTTAAGCTGACTTATCTAGCATCGCTAGTGGCATCTACCTTGTTTCTTTTTGAATTTATCACTCAATTCCGAGTATGGCGTTCACCTCTTTGATACCTTTGGTTCCTATCTCTTAATAGATAGTGGGTCAAGGTCCTTTCTACTATCTTCCATTACCTTAAGTATCATATAAGGTTCAGGTCAATACTCCCTATAGTATTGGTTCTTCCTTGGCCTTAAGCCAATTTCATCCAACTATCCACCTTAAAACTTACTTTACTTCTTATCTAGCCAAAACTATACTTGTTCTATCTTAACGCGCTTTGAAACCCTTTTTGTTTAAGCCTACATTTAACCAAATTCAACTAAACTCCGAATTGAACGAAACTTCTCTATTTTACGATCGGGCATCTAAGCGACTCGAGTCAACTCACGAGATGAGATCGTATCATAAGCTAAATAAGAGGTGGTTACTTTAGGGGAATCGATTGATCAACCTATTATTGAAGAACCAACGTCGTTTGTGGCAAAACCCTCTTTCCTAGAAAAATTCACCAACCCAAAGAGGATGATGAGGAAATTCTCGAGACTTTCAGTGAAATCGAAGAGAAAATAGAAGTCGAAGTCACGAAGGAAGTGATTAAGGATAAAATAATATTGAAAGATGGTAGCTATTTTGTTGAGCTTGTACACTATGATTTTATCTTTACTCCAAATAGCTTTGAGCCTAATGAAAAATATAGAATAGTAGAATTTATTCCATAAATATTTAGTTTTAATGCTCGATTTACTTTTAACCGTTTTGCACTTCTATAGGTTATGTCAAACAACCACCATCTCTTCAACCCAATCACATATTTTTATTGTATTAGAATTATAATTGGGTGTGAGAATGGTTGGTTAAAGAACCGAAGGGGAATCAACACTCCAGAGTTGCCTCGACTTTGAATATGTGCGTAATGTTCAACTTTACTAAGTCAAGGAATTTTCAAACCTTTTGGTGGTGAAATAACATTTAAGAACATCGAGCCAAAGATGTTAAATAAAGATGCTTACGGAGAGCCTAATTTGTGGTTAAATATTTCTATTATTACTTTATTATTAATTTTTTCATTTTCATTGTGTAGCATGTAGATTGCATCTTTAGGTTGCATAGTATGGTTAATTTTAGTTCACTTGCATTTTTTTTACTTATATTAATTTTGAGTCTTTTCGTTTGATTCTTTTAATTTAATGTTTGATGTGTAGGACTAAGTCGGAAGAGCAAATCAAGCACTCAACGGAGTCTTGAGGCTAAACTAGGTGAAAAAGGCGAATTTATAATTTGTTCTTGCTTAATATTTTTAAAGAAAAATAGATTTCATTGTTTTTCTGAAAAAATAGTTTAATTTACATATTTATTTATTATTTTTATTTTTGTTCTTTCCAAAAAAAATTCCAATTTATATATATAGTTTTAATATAATAGTAATTAAAGGAAACTACCCAAATTCCCCCACCCCATTCACCGACCCACCTTTCCCCATTCCCAACCCCTTAAGTGCCCTAAAGCCCTCCGACCAAGCCGCGTCCCTCTCCTCTAATTCCCTCAAGACCTGCTCCCCATCCCATTGTTGGAAAAATTCGATTTTAAAAAATAGTTTTCAGTTCTAATAGAGAATTAAAATTTTGAAAATTAAGCCGGTTTGTGATATTTATAATAATAATTTTTTCTCGAAAAGTACCTGTCCTTTTTCCTAGACAGGTCTTAGAAGTTCGTGATTTTCAACTAGAACTTTCTCCATTATTCTCGTACCACGAATTGTTTCAAGTGTGAGCTCGAACAATCACGAACTAAACACAGAACTAGAAAAGATTTATTACTTTTAGTAGGAAAATAATTCTCTCCCAATAGAAACTGGTAGAATTGTGATTCCCAAAAAATAAAATTTATACTTAGAAAATAAATTATCTCTACTTTCTAGCAAAATAATAATATCTCAAAGTTGTGTAACTTTTGTAAATAGCTCTACTAGTGCCATCTATTATTTATAGGGAGAGATAGGAGAATTACGGTTGAATGAGTAAAACACCAATAATATTATTTCATAGAAAAAACAATATTTTAGTTTAAATAGAAAAGGGGCGAAAAACCCTAGTTAAATACACTATGTTGGCCATCACATGTAAATGAGGGGAATTGGGCCCTTCATGTATTAGGTTTAATCATATATGCTTCTTGAACTTTTGAACTCAATACCTTATAATTTGATCCAACTCAATACATGTTTTTCTATTTCCCAAAATAAATATATTTTATTTATTTAATTTAATTAGATAAACTACTTTTCCAATTAAATAATTTTCTCAATCTAATTCTAAGTTCATTAAAGTTATGACAACTTTACTGTAAAAGGATCTATGAAGAAATATATTTAATTTCCATATTCAACAGATTCACACTGACTAATTAGTTTAATTCCATTTTTAAACTTCAATTATTTAAATAAATAGTAATTCAAATAACTTAAATTATTCCTCAAGTTATTTCTATACTCAATGAGAAAACACATTCATTTTTAAATGTAACTCATTTCTCTAACTTAATCATTTCCATTCATTTCTGTTTGTTTGGTTCTACACGCAATTCATTTCTAGTTTTAACAAGCTAGCAAAGGGACCAATTGGACATATGTAATTAGAGATAAAATAATTTATAATTATATTCTAGCTTTTCTCCTATTAATTATAAACTTATTTAGTCACGAAGTCATTTCATTATAATATCGTGACTTAGCTATCCCTTATTACATACTATTACAAAAGCTACTAGATTAATGCTTATCCAATGACCTTGTCATAAGTGTTTTACCCTCATAGGATATCCTTAATCTCTTTGGGATAAATCTGTTCTCCCATTGTGATCCTATTTTATCTCATAGTGACAATCATATCTTCATGAAAAGTCAATTACTATCAAATAGTAATCAATTTGTTTATCACAAGACAAACGACTCGTGGCCACGTTTACTTTTCATTTATCATGTAATGCTGATGAGAGGATATCATTTACCGTTAGTTGGGTTATGAATTCCATTATTGTGAATAATGCTACATATTGTAGAAGTCGCATACCTAACTCACCAGCTTTCGATTCTTTATCTATTTGAACTCAAGCTTTTACTTATATCAAAGTATACGAGTCACACATACATAGTCCATCATCTACTCAGAGTAAGGTATGCCACACTATGAACATCACAAGTGAATAAATCCATAAACGAATCTTGGATATATTCTATTTAGGTCTTACCCAATGTCAGTCCAGTCAATCACATCTATGTCTCTATCTTCTTGGAGTCATCCGCTCCAATGCTTAAGACAAAACATCTCCCCAATTGGACTTGATAGATGTCATATTAGTCTTTCAATCGATTTGCTCATTTTCGATTAGATAAAGGATGTTTAGGTTCATCTACTAATACAAATTGTCTTTTCGTATTAAGATTCAACCATGTAATGCCGCTTAGTATTAGTTAAATGTTAGATAACTAGTAAGCCAATATTTCTTCCATTTTGCTTTGCATACAAAAACCATTAAGGACAATATACAAAGGGTATTAATGTAATTAATGGATACTATTATTAAACCAATTTGTTTGAAAAATATAAGTGTACATAAACGAAAATACTACCCTTAGGGCACCAGATCCAACACCCATTAGCTTCAATGCAACCCAACATTTGTCGTGCCTGAGCACCAGATTTGGCACTCTTGTATGCTACGTTCGACACCCGTACGTCGATTTGGTGCCTCGATTCCCCAAACTTTATGTTTTATCATCGCTAGTGTCCCCTCATCTATTTTGGCACCCCAACGCATGATTGGACACCCATACATCCCAGATGACACCCCCGCGCTAACAAAGATATTCCTGATTCAAATTTTTTTCGTGTTCTCGGTGGAGTGGACAACCCGAACTCACGTTTTAAGGGTATTTTGGTATTTTAAAAAATTATATTTGATACTATACCATATATTTGATCTCCTAAAATTCGTTTGTCATTTTAGTCGATTTTCTATTTTTCTTAGGAAGCAAGCATAATAAAAAAACAGTTTCGACAATAGATTAAAGGTACGACTTCAAAAATGTGGTGAGAAATTTTTTATTTTTATATGATTTTTTCTCGTTAAATTCTTGTTTTTGGACTTATTTGTTGACACATGGACAAGAGGGACAGATATGACTGCAGAATTAGTTCTTAGACTTCACTTGGTTAAATATGTTTTTTTTTCTTTTTGCTTTTAGTTTCTTTTATTATTTTTATTTTATGTTGTGTCGTAGGTACCACATTTTAATAGAACGAATAGTTGATGCTTCAAAAAGAGGAAAGGATGGGTCTACTTCAATCTATTTTTTTTGAGTACTTTAACTGTAACACCCCTTACTCGTACCCAACGCCGGGATAGGGTACGAGGCATTACTTAACTTATTCACAAGCAAACATTCAAATCTGAGACATGAATTTCTACTCAAATTTAAAAATTTTCTAAAACATTCATATCGTCCCTAAAACGAGCTTACGAGACCCAAAACATGCATCCAAAGTGGTTCGGGATTAAGCCGAGAACTTTGGAAACTTTTGGAAAACTTAGAAAATTTTTCATGTAAAAGGGGTCACACGCCCATGTGGGTTCGGGACACGCCCATGTGACCCTAAGACATGCCCGTGCTTCAGGCCGTGTTCAAATTAGGGAGCAATCTATTTATGACGTCATCATCAAATTGAGGTCACATGGCCAAGTCACACGTCCGTGTGCTTGGGCTGTATGGTTGATTAAATTTTCATAATTTTTCATAAAATAGGTGCAGACTTCACATGGCCAGGGCACATACCCGTGTTCGAGGCCGTGCCGTCCACACAGCTGAGACACACGTCTGTGTGCTCATTACCGAGCATTTTGTTTTGCAATTGTTTAGGGTGTAGGGGACACACGACAAAATCACATGCCCGTGGGGCAGACCGTGTGTCACACATAGCCTAGACACACGCATGTGTGTCTATCCGTGTGGACAATAAAAAGCTAATTGCCAAGCCATTTGTCACCCTTATTCACACATACATTCACATCAATTCAAAGGCACATAACATTACGTACTTAGGCAACCAAAGCATCCACATTCATGGTTGAAACATATCAACTTTATATGTTTATCTAACATACCCACTACATTTATTAAGCCCTAAATCAAACATACAAATCTCACATTTATTTGGTTTCATTCAATTTCTATCTAGTTACCAAATTATACTCAAATTCCTCATCTCATTAATAGGTCACAATTCCCACATCAAACAATCATGCCATAAATCACATTTCCAAATATTTGACATTCACCAAGCATACCATGATCATATCACCATAGACATTGATACATATATGAATATACTTAGGCTTTCAATCATGTTGTCAACATAAGCCAACTTACATGGCCAAATAGCAAACAAGCCTTTGACGATTACAAGTCAACATATTGGCTACAATCATAAAGACACATATAACCAATTGACTTAGTCCCTATACATGCCATAACTCAAAATACATGAATTTATATATACCCAAAATGGTAGTTTGATAGTGTGATAGAATCTCCAGCGATCTCCAACTCGAGCTAGCTTATTAACCCTATAAGACATGGGAAAGGAAAGGAGAGTAAGCTTTAAAGCTTAGTAAGTTCATATGCAAATAATAAACAATATTAATTATACATTGTCATATGAATAACATGACATATATTAACATAATTATCATTAAACTTCATAAGCATAACTTACCCAATCATATGAACAACATAACTTAAGCCAAAATAAATGACATTAAACTTAATGAGCACATCTCGCTTAGTCATAAGAATAACATATTATTTACCACGATCAACAAACCATTTCAAACCTCCCATAAAACATACACATTAATTATGAACATTTACATTTCAAGCATATACTCTTACACCTTTCAATTGCCTAAACTCTTATCTTTTCATGCTTCCATAATCAATTTAATAGGCAATTTTTCCAATCTTTCCTTTATCTCATATCTGATAAATTACAATTTGCATGAATACAACATGTTATGTCATGACTCAATCTAGCCCGAAAGTCAATCACAAAATCGTTAATCAAATTAACTATGTATTTCATACATCACAAGTATAGACTCATAATCACAAGGTTTTCATAAAATCATTCTCGTGGAAATCATGTACTCACAATTCCATGAAGCCAATGCTTATAAACTTTACATACATACTTGTACCAATTCGTAGTACTCACATACTTTTTCTCTTCTTTGACATACTCGTTGAATTTCCCATTGAACCATTTGGAATACTAAAGGATACTTAAGAATCTTGTACATACAACACCGTACCAATGTCATATCCCAGATATGGTCTTACATGTAATTTCATATCGATAGGCCACCTATGGTCTTACACGAAATCTCATATCAATACCATATCCCAGATATGATCTTACACGATGGTCTTACATGAAATCTCATATCGATTTCATATCCAGGATATGGTCTTACAAGTAATCTTAGATAACCCTGATGTCATGACATTTGTATCCTAACTATTCCTAAGGTTCAACCGAGATTTCTCGTTTGTCAAACTTTGTCGATTTCATTCAAGAGTAAATCACAATTCATATAATAATAAAACAATTTAAAGCATAAATACAATGGATTATTTACATACGAACTTACCTCGACATAAAAATTGGCGAAATGGACTAAATCGTCAAATACTCGTTTTTCCTCCGTTCTAGGTCCAAACCTCATTTTTCTTGTTCTATAATATCACATTTAACTAATTCAATCATTACACAATTCAAATTAGCACAAAATCACATTATGGCAAAAATTACATTTTTGCCCCTAAAGTTTGACATTTTTTTCAATTTAGCCCCTAGGCTCGTAAAATGAGTTTCATTCAATTTCTTCAAAACCCAAGCCTAGCCGAACCATTTTCATATTTATAACAACCCACATTTCTCATTTAATCACACTTTTCTACTCATTTTATAGACTTTTACAAATAGGTCCTTATTGACATTTTCATTGAAAATCACTTAGCAAAAGTCATTTATTCAACATCAAATTTGCATAATCTACCATTAAACACCAAAATACACAAATATCCACATATGGGTCAAATCCTAGACCTTGATCTTTTCTCAAATTAGTGGTAGAAATAGGTAGATCTTGTTATGAGGATTTCAAAAATGTAAAAATCATTAAAAACGGGGCTAGCACGGACTTACAATCGAGCTTGGAAGCTTGGAAAACCATAGCTATGTCTTCTCCATGCAAGTTTCGGCCATGAGGTAGAAGATGGAAAAAATTGGCTTTTAATTTGGTTTTTTAATTCATTTATTAACCAAATGACCAAAATGCCCCTAACTAAAAACATAACAATTCTCTTACTTCATGTCTATTTTTGTCCACTAACTTAATCAATGGTCTAATTACCATCTAAGGACCTTCAATTTTAAATTTCATAGCAATTAGACACCTCTAGCATATAGAACTTAACTTTTGCACTTTTTTACAATTTAGTCCTTTTCACTAAATTGAGTGCCCAAACGTCAAAATTTTCGAACGAATTTTTCGTAAAATCGTTCCATAAAACTATAGACCATACAAATATAATAACAATGAATTTTTCTTCGTCGGATTTTTGGTTCTGAAACCACTGTTTCGACTAGACCCAAGATCGAGTTGTTACAACTCTCCCCCCTTTAGGGATTTTCGTTCCCAAAAATCTTACTGGAATATAAATTTGATTTCACGTAGACTCCTCTGTCTCGTGATACTGCCAAAGAACTCTCACTAAGGCTATGCTTTTATTTCCCAACTTTTTAATCTCTTTTATCAAAATTCCAATCGATTCTCTGTTATACAACAAATCAGTTGAATCATAATCCCTATCGGAGAATTCATACTTAGAGAGTCCAATCGATACCATCGCAACATAGATACACAAAACACATTTTGAATCTTTTTCCAATGCAATACTTTCGAAAGTATGATATCGCTGAACGGGAATTTCATATCCCCATGTTTCAAATTCACATACGTTTTCTGACAATCTGAAGTGGATTCTAAACTACCATGAATCACTTTTACTTTCTTTACATTTCCGAATAAGATAGTCTCAGAAACATATAACTCAACTAATCTATCAAGTTACATACCCGATCACCAGAACATCTATTTCAAATAACTGTACATTTTATTACTCCCTGAATGAACAAACGAGCTATTACTGAGCTTTGTACAAAATTTTCTGCATAAGCTCTGAATTACTCAGTGCGAAAATTCTATCTCGAAATAATGATAACAGTCATCAGGTCCGACCTGAAATTTAAAATCAAAAGTCATCTCACACTGTACTCGTTTAGTTTACCACTCACTATCACATTCCTAAGGTTCTCAATCTTATAAAGAAAACATCACTTTAGCTTCTAATTTAGCTAGATTCAGACTTCCATCAAATAAGATTAATCGTGTATCAAATACTCACAAAATAATCAAAGAATTTTCCATTCAAGCATTTGCAACTACATCTGCTTTCTCAAAGGTTATTCGATAACTGCTCATAATCTTTCAATAGTTCAAGCCATCTATGCTGTTTTAAATTCAGACCCTTCTATGACATTAGATACTTTAAACTCTTGGGATCAGGAAACATATGAAAATTTTCATCGGTCAATCGACGCCATCAAATTCTCAACACATACATAAAAAGTGGCCGACTCTAAATCACCCGTCGGGCAGTTCCTTTCATGCGATTTTATTCATCTAAAAGCATAAACTATCATTTTACATTCCTGTATTAAAATACATTCCAATCTGTTCGATAGTACATCACTGAAAAATTACAAATTCTTTACTCAATTCAAACAGAACCCAGAACCAGTGTTTCAGTTAATAACACCTTCATCAGTTTTCAACTTTGCTAACATACAACAGACCATTCAAACTTTCACAAATGTGACAACTTCATCAATCAGAATAGTTTTAACTCATAACAATCTCCGTATCATACCTTCTAGAATATGGATTCTTTCTTCAAATTGTCCGTCTATTCACCCATGAATGTACAAGATTTTATCCTCTTACCTGAGGATAAACTTAAGTGCATATAACTCAAATTATTTTTCAACTGACCAGCTCGCTCAGATAAAAACAACTGAGTCGATCTCAACTATCAAATAATATCATACCAAATACTTCCTTCTTCATGCTGTTAAAATAGCTCAAACATACAATTTTTCAAAATTTCCTCACATGCTATTCCAAAAGATCTTTACAATCATATTAGCTCAAGGAAACAAATATCTTGATTGGACTCATTGACCTTACTCAAACTTACCTGGGAGAAGAAAACCATCATACAATTTGAGCTTGAGCTTCCACTATCTATACCTTTGCCGATGTCAATTTCTTTCACAAAAATTGGAGGAATTTAGATACTAAAATCACCACATTTTTATGATCGAACCAAGAATACACTCATAATAGAAATGGTTATCACAAACCAAAGAACACACTTTAAAGATGAGCCATGATTGATAATTAACGACACATGGATGATAATAAAACCGAGATAAAGAAATCCAAGATGTGATATCATATTGGAAGTTCGAGAACATAACTCATGTGAAGGTCTTGACGATTCCTCAGAGAAAATCAGAGGAAAAACAATGCTTATACGCTCTAGAATCAATTGTAACAGAGATAATATATTTTCCAAATATGTATATAAAACAAAGCAACATCCAGTAGAAATAGAAGAATAGCCTCACATAAATTTTCACCATTAACTTTTATTCTCAACATAATAGAATAGAACCCCAAAGGGAGATAAAATATACTGATCATAAACAAACCAGACCAACAGTGCCTTCGTCTATCATTAGAGTTAGGTAGCATTCTCACACGATAAAAATTTCATTAGAGAATGAACAATTTCATAAACCCCAGAGGACAAACGAATATATAAAATACTCAGGAGAGATCATCATAATCTATTGAACTATGACATCTTTACAACTCACGTATCATTTCTTTGACTAATTCTATCATCATTAGTCCCATATTATTCCATTCACTAGCGGAAATCAATCCAGGAGAAATTCCAGCAAATACATACTTTAGACACCATACCTAAATAAGTGGATTAACTGAGACTAACTTTTTCTTTAAATGTAACATTGCGTAATCTGAATAATCTTAAGAACAATCTGATGTCTCTTCCAGAACTGTATTCATTTGCCAAACTATTCTTATCTCTGCCCATATTAATAATTACTCCACCACTGAGCTCTTTAGTTTCACACTTGTTAGCTTATTCAATATAAATCTCGTGAAATTTCGTTATAAAATACCACATTGGTAAGGGGGTGAGGTCGTAAAGCCTCTACTTGACTCTCATAAATACACACATATCACTTAGCATTCATCATGAACATAATGTCTTCATCATATAATTCACTTCAAGCTAATTAACATACATATTTATGTTACACAAACTTTCCGATTATCTTTATTCAAACAAGTGTACTTAAACATACATTCATAAATTTTGAGTAAGCTTACTAATCACATTTGCTTAATCAAACAAATTAGGCAGATAACATCATATGAATGCCAAATAAACATAGATGAGCTTATCACAATATAAACTTTCATTTCATTTCACCTTTCCATATTTTAAGAATAATTCCCATTGAACTATTATTATTTCGATGGATACTCGGGTAGCATACATAAAGTAAGCAAGTCATCCATCTATCAATTCATATTCAAAAGTGTCCTTTTGGCATATATCATAGAGTACACTCTCGAGCCATATATGATATAACAAGATTGCCAATTCAGGCTAAATCCTTTTGATACCGTATGTTCTAAAGGTTTACTCTGGATTACCCGCTGGGCTAAATCCATTTCATAACATATGCTCGAGAGGACTTAATTTGAGATTGCCGTTTCGGGCAAAATCCTTTGTAACATCCTAGATTAGGGGTTATGCGTTTGTGCATAATTCATGAGTTAGTAGGTTTTGGCAGTGTTTGGAAGTGTATTAAGGGTTTTTAGACTTCTAGGATGGAGGAAGAAAGCTTTGGAAAATTATTGGTTTTTAAGTAAAAAGGGGAGCTAGGTAAATGAGGCTTTAAAAGAAACTCCGTGTGAAGCATGACACAAGGAACCATGTGGTAAAATGGCATGTTTTATGAATTATGAATGTGTTATGTGAATTCTAGAAATAATGAAATGTATGGAAATGTAAGGAAATATGGAAATGTAAGGAAATGTCGAAAATGTATGGAAATGTAAGAAATGTAAGAAATGTATGGAAATGTAAGAAATGTAAGGAAATGTATGGAAATGTAAGGAAATATATGGAAATGTATGGAAGTGTATGGAAATGTGTGGAAATGTGTGAAAATGTATGGAAATGTAAGGCAATGTAGGAAATGTAAGAAAATGTAAGGAAATGTAAGGAAATGTATGGAAATGTATAGAAATGTAAGGAAATGTAAGGAAATGTGAGGAAATGTATGAAAATGTAAGGAAATGCAAGGAAATGTAAGGATATGTCTTGTCTTGGAAATGTAGGGAAATGTCCTGAAAATGTAAAGGAATAAAGAGGAAAGTGAACATTTATGGAAACTAGGAAATGTAAGGAAATGATTCAAAAATGGAAAGTGAACATTTCTGGAAACTTGGAAATGTAAGAAAATGGCAAGTTTACAGAGCCGATCGAAAATTTTAGGAAACTTAGAAATGACTTAGAAATGTCAAGTTTTAAAGTTTAAAATAGGAATTAAGGCAACGTGGCCTTAAAAGAAAAAGTTTGTGAAATTTGACACACAAACGGGCTAGGAAAAGTGGCCTGAAGATGGCACTTAGGGCCTATGGAAATGGCGCCATGTGCAAAAGGCATGGGCCTAGGTTCGAGCCACTTGGGAAGCAAATAAATGAAGTTTTATTTTTGCTTCCAGAAGATTGAGGTGGACGACACATGCTTCTAGAAAGGAGGTGTTTTATTTTCATAAATATTCGATTAAAAAGGTGATAAATAAAGGATTTTTAAATTGGATTATTTAGAAGAGATAAATATTGGATTAAACTCTTTTATTTATGATAATTAAAGGATAAAGTTATCAAAATAGAAGAGTGGTGGCCAAGTAAAGGACTCTAGCTAGTAATTTTGGCTATAAAAGAAAGAGTAAGGCTATTCTTCATTCATTCTTTTCTCTTCAAGAAAACCTCTGCCGAAATTCTCTAAAATTTCTCCTATTCTCTCTGCCGAATTTTCTCTGCCATTATTCTCTTTATTCTCTTTTCTTTTCTTCTTCTCTTTTCTTCTTCTTTTTTCTTCATCTGTCAAGCCAAAACCCTTTTCTTTTGATCCCTGACTAAAACCCCATAGCCGAATCTCTGTGGCTCTAGGCAAGGAAGCAATCGACTAAGGTATTAAGGTAAGAACAATCAATTTTGTTCTTCTAATTCTTCTAATCGAGATCTAGGGAATAATCTCTTCTATTGTCTCTTAGCCGATTATTAAAGAAGAATATCGGGATTTCAGATTCAAGGAATTCCGGCTAATCAGGAAGATAGATCATTCGGGATTCAAGATTTAAAAGGTAAGTATCAAAATAAATTCGGCCAAGGCTATTTTAATATATATGTATATGGATTATTAAAAAGCCGAAAACTAATGAAGTGATATGGTGTTAGCTGAAATCACAAGGAAGGAAGACCAAGATTCGGCACTTGGTTCTTGAAAACAATTCGGCAACAAGGTAAGAAATACAAATCCTACTAGGATTTGGTTTTAAAGTCAAAAGGGGTTTATTATGTATTTTAATAATGTGGCCGAATATAGGGATTGAGATCTAAGGCAACAGATCAATTTCTTCGGGATTTCAAGGAATCTATTAAGCAAATCAGGTGTGTACTCACACTAACTTTCAATATATATATTATGGCAATAACTGTTTTAATATATGAATGTGTATAAGAATGAGAATGTGGCTAAGTACCACAAATGTGGCAAAAGGTACCTGTGCATGTATTCCTACTTTTGATAGGATTATGAATGTGTTATATTCTCAAAAGTGACATGAATGTGAATTTAAGTATGATATGAATGATATGCAATAATTGGGGCATTTGGGATATATGTGAAGGGAGAAAGTGAAGGTGATGACTACGGTCTCACCAACGAAGGTCTTGACTTCGGTCTCACCAACGAAATATGGTGGCTACGGTCCCATTAATTGAATATGGTAACTTCGGTTACATTATTCGAATATAGTGTCTAAAGACACAACGTAAGTGGGCGATGAGCACGCCGATCGCATTGCTGATCGCCTTCGATGGTGTGTAGCGGATGGAGGGTCGACTTAGTAGTCCCCACGGTGTACAAAAAGTTGGTACGGTGGTGTGTAGCGGTTGGACAAATAGGCTTGGGTTTGGGTTGCATCATCCTTTATTTTGTATGAACATGAAATTGATATGACTTGTATGCCCGATTTGTTGAAAATTAGTATCAGTGTACACATTGAGTCTGTGGACTCACCTGTTGGGGAATTATTTTTCGTGTGATGAGCGAAGAATGGACCGGGTCGGCAGGAGCTAAAGGTGGCCATGCATCACATGAAGGATTTAATTAGAAAGTGGACTTTATTAAATTTTAGTACTTTAAATTTTATTTTGGGTTTGAATGATGTAATAAGGCCATAAGGCCCAGTTGGATTTTCTTTACTTCTGTTTATTTTTATTTGATTATGATACAACTTATTTTTGATTAAAGTTAAGTAAATTTATTCCTTTTAAAATAATAAACCCTAAAATTATTTTGTTACCTTATTTAAGTTGGATTTTCAAAATTTATTAAATGGGTTCCAATTTAAGCCCAACCCAAAGCGAATTTTTCTTAACTACACAAATTTTCTCTAAGTTATTCAGGACATTGAAAACCGGTTTACTTAAGGAACATACCAGATCCGGTTCAGGCTCGTGGGCCGGGTGTGGGGTGTTTCATCCTTTTTGCAACATTTAAAAAATTTTATCCGTTTCATAAAATCACCATAATCAATTGAAATACATTGTTCAACTGAAACAATGACATTTTACCCATATTTCTTAACTTATGGTCATTTCATTTTGTACATCATCACATACACATTTTCACATACCTTAGTATCACTTGTAGCGTTTTCGAAACTAGCTCGGTTGGAAAGCATCTCTTGTAACAGTTCGGTTTAGACCCTAGTTAAAATAGTGGTTTCGAGACCATAAATCAGAGTCAGAAAAAATTTTAATATTATTTTTTGTGTCAAAGTATATGATTAAGAACGTGTGAAAGTTTCGTGAATTAATTTTATCGTTTATGTGCTTAATTTGCAAAACGGACTAAATCGCCAAAAATGTAAAATTGTCCTTCTATTTGAATAATGGCCAAATTGATGTGTTTTTATAAGTGTGAGGCCCCTTGAGATGTGATTAGACCATAGTTAGTGGAGTATTACATAAATGGCCATCCATTATATGAATTTTAAATGTTTTCATTGATGGCAATTTAGTAATTTGAAAATAATGCTATTAAATTAAAATAAAACAACATTTTGTTCATCTTTTTATCACTATTGTCGAAAGTTAAAGGTGAAAAACACCATTGTTGAGCAAGCTAGGTTCGGCCTTTGTCTTCTTTGATTTAGGTATGTAATTTGTTCCGTTTTTTTGATAACTTCTATGTTTTTGTGATCGTTGCTTCGTGTTCTCTTAAGCCCATGCTTTAATTCATGAAATTGATGATAATTTTGAGTTATGCCATGGTTGATGTTATGAGCTTTGTGATGTTAAATGGTGAAATATGAAAGCTTGATGTTAGATAAATATGTTTTGTATTGGGATTTTTGATGAAATTGATTATTATGGGCTAATTTGTGAAAATGAGAAATTGAAGGAGTAAAATGTGAAATAAATGAAATATGTGGGCTTATTGGAGCCAAGTGAATATTCGGCCAAGCTATAGTGTAATGAATTTTGTATATTTTGTGATTTTGTGAATTAGGGACTTAAATGTCAAAATGTGAAAATATGAGGGCTAAATTGTAAAATTCCCTAAATAGTGTATATGGATTGAATTGAATGATTTGGTAAATGAATAAGCTAAATTTGAACGTGTATAGATCAAGAACCAAAGAAAACAGAATTAGATCGGGGGAAATCGAAAGTAGTTAAATAGTCGTTCGTTTCTGTTCTTTCCCGTACGAGGTAAGTCGATATACAAATAAATGTGTTTAAATTGAATTATTATTGCTTATTTGTGAATGAATTGTAATATATGGCTATTTAAGCTGAATATGTGATATCCGAGAAAGTTCCAATAATGTGATGACATTCGAAAAGCCCCGTACGAACCATAGGAATAGTTAGGATACATATGTCATGACATAGGATTCCGATCTGAGTTATCGTGTAAGACCACGTCTGGGACGTTGGCATCGATTGATATTTACGTATAAGACAATGTCTGGGACATCGACATCGTATATGATTTCGTGTAAGACCCTGTCTGGGACAGAGGCATCGATATTTAATTACATGTAAGACCACGTCTGGGACGTTGGCATTGTACAAATTTTACGAGAGTATCGAACCTCTTAGGTAAGACTTTGCAAGAATTTAGTATCAAGTAAGACTTTGCTTATAGATTCGATTGAATTTGTAACTAGAGCATCGAACCTCTTAGGCAAAAGTGTCCTGGTTGACAAATGTGCAAGAATTTTCTGTTGATGTTTCGAGATAACTATTTTCCAGCTGATATGATGTTATTACCTTTTGATGAATTTGATATAATCCTTGGTATGGATTGGCTAACTTTGCATGATGATATTGTGAATTGCAACCGAAAGACTATTGATTTGAGATGTCAGAATGATGAGATAATTCGGGTCGAATCTAATGATTTGAATGGGTTACTGGCTGTGATATCAGTGATGAAAGCTCAGAATTATGTGAAAAAGGGTTATGAAACCTATTTTACTTATGTAATTTATACAAAAGTGACAGAAAAGAAAGTTGAATCTGTGCATGTGGTTTGTGAGTTCCTTGATGTGTTTCATGAAGAATTATCGGGATTACCTCCGATACGAAAAGTTGAGTTTGGCATTGAGTTAGTGCCAGGGGTGACCCCTATCTCAATAGCTCCGTATAGAATGGCTCCGATAGAATTAAAAGAATTGAAGTCTCAGTTGCAAGAATTGACAAACAAATGTTTCGCAAGACCGAGCTTTTCTCCTTTGGGCGCTCCCATTCTATTTGTGAAAAAGAAAGATGGTACGATGAGGATGTGCATTGACTATCGTCAGTTAAACAAAGTGACTATTAAGAACAAATATCCTTTGCCCAGAATTGATGATTTGTCTGGTCAGCTGAAATGAGCTATTGTGTTTTCAAAGATAGATCTGAGATCGGGATACTATCAGTTGAGAGTAAAAGATTCAGACATTCCGAAAATTACTTTCTGAACGAGGTACAGACATTATGAATTTTTAGTTATGTCTTTCGGGCTATCAAATGCTCCTGCTGTCTTTATGGACTTGATGAACAGAATTTTAAGAACGTATTTAGATCGATTCGTTGTGTTATTCATTAACGATATTTTGATTTATTCACGTGATGAAATTGAGCATGCCGAACATTTGAGAATTATGCTACAAACTTTGCATGATAAGCAATTGTATGCAAAGTTTAGTAAATGTGAGTTCTGGTTGTCAGAAGTTGGCTTTTTGGGACATGTTGTGTCAGCATCCGGTATACGAGTTGATTCGAGCAAGATTTAAGCTATTTTAGAGTGGAAGTCTCCGAAAAATGTGTCTGAAGTCCATTGTTTTCTAGGACTTGCTGGTTATTACAGACGGTTCGTGAAAGGGTTTTCGATGATTGCAACTCCGTTGACGAGATTACTTTAGAAGGATGTGAAATTCGAATGGTCTGAAAAGTGTTAGTAAAGCTTTGATTAGTTGAAAGCCCTTTTGATTGAAGCTCCAGTTTTGATACAACTAGAATCGGGTAAAGAGTTCGTGATTTTTAGTTATGCTTCATTGAACGGTCTGGGATGTGTTTTGATGCAGGAAGGCAAAATTATAGCTTATGCCTCGAGACAATTAAAACCGCATGAAAAGAATTATCCGATGCATGACCTTGAATTAGCTGCGATCGTGTTTGGTCTAAAAATTTGGCGCCATTATCTTTTCGGTGAGAAATGTCCTGTGTTTTCAGATCATAAAATTTGAAATATTTGATGACTCAGAAAGATTTGAATCTGCATCAGAAAAGATGGAATTTTTAAAAGACTACGAGCTAGTTATAGATTATCATCCGGGAAAAGCAAACGTTGTTGCTGATGCTTTGAGTCAGAAATCACTGTTTGTGTTATGTGCGATGAACGCTAATTTAGTTCTATCTGATGATGGTTTGGGTTTAGCCGAAATGAAAGCAAGGCCGTTGTTTTTACAATAGATTTGTGATGCTCAGAAAGTTGAAAATGAAATGTTAGCAAAACGAGCTCAGTGTGATTTGAACTCTGATTTTGAATTTCGAGTTGATGTTGATAATTGTCTGAGATTCTGAGATCGATTTTTTGTTCCGAGAAATCCGTAGTTGATTTAGCTGATTTTGAAAGAAGCACATAGCAGTCACTTATATATTCCTTAGGGAAGTACAAAGATGTATAATGATTTGAAACAACTTTACTAGTGGCCTGGAATGAAAAGTGATATCTCTGATTTTGTTTCGAAATGTTTGATTTGTCAGCAAGTTAAAGTTGAACATCAGGTGTCATCCGGTTTGTTACAACCGATTATGATTCCCGAGTGGAAATGGGATAAAGTGACGATGGATTTTGTTTCCGATTTGCCTTTAACTCCGAGGAAGAAAGATGCAATCTGGGTTATAGTTGATAAATTAACAAAATAAGCTCATTTTATTTCGGTGGGAACGGATTTTTCGCTTGATAAGCTAGCTAAGTTATACATTTCTGATATTGTGAAATTGCATGAGGTACCGCTATCTATTGTGTCTGACAAAGATCCGAGGTTTACTTCGCGGTTTTGGAAGAAACTACAAGACGCTTTACGTACGAAATTACACTTCAGTAATATCTGAATCTGTTCAGTGGTAAGATTTTCGGGGAGGAAAATCCCTAAGGGGGGAGAGTTGTAACAGTCCGGTTTAGACCCTAGTCAGAGTAGTGGTTTCGGGACCAAAAATCCTAGTCGAAAAAAATATTTTAATATTATTTTTTGTGTTTACAGTATGTGATTAAGCATGTGTGAAAGTTTTGTGAATTAATTTTATCGTTTGTGTGCTTAATTTGCAAAAAGGACTAAATCACAAAAAATGTAAAATTGTCCTTCTATTTGAATAATGGCCGAATTGATGTGTCTTTATAAATGTAAGGCCCTTGAGATGTGATTAGACCATAGTTAGTGGAGTATTACATAAATGGTCATCCATTATATGAATTTTAAATGTTATCATTCATGGCAACTTAGTAATTTGTAAATAATGTTATTAAATTAAAATAAACCAACAATTTGTTCATCTTTTTTATCATTATTGTCGAATGTTAAAGGTGAAAAACACCACTGTTGAGCAAGCTAGGTTCAGCCTTTGTCTTCTTTGATTTAGGTATGTAATTTGTTCAGTTTTTGATAATTTCAATGTTTTTGTGATCGTTGCTTCGTGTTCTCTTAAGCCCATGCTTTAATTCATGAAATTGATGATGATTTTGAGTTATGCCATGGTTGATGTTATGATCTTTGTGATGTTAAATGGTGAAATATGAAAGCTTGATGTTAGATAAATATGTTTTGTATTGATATTTTTGATGAAATTGATTATTATGGGCTAACTTGTGAAAATGAGAAACTGAAGGAATAAAATGTGAAATAAATGAAATATGTGGGCTTATTTGAGCCAAGTGAATATTCGGCCAAGCTATAGTGTAATGAATTTTGTATATTTTGTGATTTTGTGAATTAGGGACTTAAATGTCAAAATGTGAAAATATGAGGGCTAAATTGAAAAATGCCCTAAATATGTGTATATGGATTGAATTGAATGATTTGGTGAATGAATAAGCTAAATCTGAATGTGTATTGGTGAAGAACCAAAGAAAATGGAATTAGATCGAGAGAAATTGAAAGTAGTTGAATAGCTGTTCGTTTCTGTTCTTTCCCGTATGAGGTAAGTTGATATACAAATAAATGTGTTTAAATTGAATTATTATTGCTTATTTTTGAATGGATTTTAATATATGGCTATTGAAGCTGAATATGTGATATCTGAGAAAGTTCCAGTAATGTGATGACATCCGAAAAGCCCCGTACGAACCATAGGAATAGTTAGGATACATATGTCATGACATAGGATTCCGATCTGAGTTATCGTGTAAGGCCACGTCTGGGACGTTGACATCGATTGATATTTACGTGTAAGACCATGTCTAGGACATTGACATCGTATATGATTTCGTGTAAGGCCCTGTCTAGGACAGAGGCATCGATATTTAATTACATGTAAGACCACGTCTGGGACGTTGGCATTGTACAAGCTTTACGAGCTATCCGAGTATCCTTATTGATTCCGAATGATTCAACGGGCATTCCGAGATATGATTGAATTTGTGAATATGTATCCGTTTCAGGTATGTATGGATTGTATATGAAATTTAGCAATGAAAGATAAGTATGAATATCGACATTTGATATGTGAGCTACATGAAAATGTCATATGGTTATAAGCAAGTAGTTATGAGCAAAAGAGCTAGTAAGAAATAAGAATTTGCTATTGTGTTATGCCATATTTCATATGAATGAAATAGTTTATAATTGTTTATGTGATAAGTTTATTTGTATATGGCTTACTAAGCTTTTGAAAGCTTACTTTGTGTGTGTGTTTGCATTATTTTATAGTTTATCAAAGCTATTAGAAGCTCGGGGATCGACGAGGATCATCACCACACTATCAAACTATATTTTGGTACCTTTTGAAAATGTACATATTGAAGTATGGCATGTATAGGCTAGGAATGTCAAGATATGTTTTGGAACATGTATATATATAGTGTAACAACCTGATTTTGACCCTAATTGGAATAGTAGTTTCGGGACCACAAATCCGAGTATGAAAAATATTTTAAAATTATTTTGCGTGTTTACTATGTGTGAATTTGCTTGTGTTAAATTTTCATGTTTTAATTTCGTTGTTTGAGTGTCCGATTAAATAAAAGGGATTAATTGCGTAAAATAAAAATTTGATGGTTAGTTGTGAAAGTGTTTAAATGTTGTTGTCTTTTAATATGGAGGATTTATATTGCAATTGGACCATTTTTATATTGTAGTGGATGGCAACATGCCATTATTATATGTTTTATATGTTCAATGTTATAAATTAAAATTTATATTAATATATAATAATGTTATATTATATTAACATAAAAACAAAGCCATAGTTTTATTTCTCTCTTTCCATGACCGAATAACAAAACAAAAAGAAAAGAGAAAAGAGTTAGGGCATTCGGCCATTGTGGGAGTGATTAAGGTATGTGTATAGCTTAGGTTTTGATAATTTTACGTTTTTGAGATCGTTGCTAAGAGATGTATAAAACCCATGTCTTAATTTTTGTTTGTGATGATGATTTTGTGTTTTTCCATTGATGATACCTTGTGGTTTTTGTTGTTTGATGATGAAAAATGAAATATATGTGTTAGATTAACAAGTTTTGTCTTTGAATTTTTGATGAAATTGAGTATGTCGGACTAAATTGCAAAAATAAATTTTTGAGGGACTAAAATGTGAAATAAATGAAATGTATGGACTTGTATGAGGACTAGGAATATTCGGCCCTTATGGTGTATAGCCAAATTTTGTGTATTTTGTGTTCTGTGCAAAAAGGACTAAATTGTAAAAAGTGTGAAATGTTAGGGGTAAAATTGTAATTTACCTATGATATGTTTTTTAGACTAAATTGAGTGTAATGGTGTTTAAATGAGGTTAATTTGAAATGATATAGATCAAGAACAAAAGAAATCGGACTCATATCGGGGAAAAGCAAAAATAATTGAATAGCCGATACAAAACGTCCGTCGATATCCGAGGTAAGTTTTTAAGCAATTGAGTTAAATTGAATTTGTATCTATAATGTTGTACATGTATTTTAATAGAAGTATATATGTACAATGTGATATTGCCGAATGTGATATTGGTTGTGAGATGAAATTATGTTCGAATGTGATGTATACATATATGTCAATGATATAACCGAATGTAATACATATGTATGGCAATGATATAATTGAATGTGATGTTGATCATAGAAATGAAATAGGCGAATTTGTATATATATGAGTAATTGAGGTTTAGGTCTTATGTATCTGTGTTTAATTATACGAATAACAATTTCAAGTAATGTACTATGTGTGCGAACGTAAATACCGAGCACTATGTGTGCGAAATCGGTCATTTGGCACTAAGTGTGCGAGATATTAAAGGTAACGGCACTAAGTGTGCGATACGTTACGAGAATTTGGCACTAAGTATACGAAATGTTAATGTGACGACTCTATGTGTGCGATACGTTACAGGGTTTGGCATTGAGTGTACGGATTTAATGATCCATCAAGGATATCAGTTATTTGAAGTATTAAGCGAAGTAAAATGAGCAGGTATGTGATGATATATTCTATATGGATAGTGAAGTATGTATTAGCGGTTGAATTGAGACTAGATATTTTGCATATTAATATGTGATTTATAAGGATTAGAAATTTAAATTCGATAAATGATATATGCATATGAAATTAAGCAAATGTGATGTATATTTATATATATATATATATATATATATATATATGTGTGTGTGTGTGTGTGTGTGCATTTGTTTTGAGTTGAGAAAGTGGTTTATAGATCAATGAGGACCTATTATTGAATGTGTGGGTGTTCGGTCCTAAGGTTATGAAATACAAAAGTCTATAAATGGTGTTATGACTCATAATTATGATTATGATCAAAACCTGAAAACTAACTCTGACAACGATTAAAGGCAAATGTACCTATCGAACAGTAGTATAGCTTTAGGCAAGACCGGATATCCAACCCAAAGGAACTAAAAGTACTAATACCAAATTTCTTTTTATTCAGCCTTAAAAATAGAGTGAAATTGTTTAAACTATATTGACGAAGACTAAACTAAGGACACAAAGATAAAAAGGACGAATAGGAAAATAACTTTGAAGGAAAACTCAATTGATTACGACGATACCCTTAGGAAGAATCCACCTAGACTTCACTTATTAATTACCCTAAATTATATGATTTCTTTTACTTAGCTTGATCCGTAAGACTCCCTAACCTATATTAAACCCTCTCTCGAGGCGAATAATGTCTAACCCTAGGTTAATTAGTGGAACTCTCGTCCGCTTATAATAACCCCCTAGGATAACAGTAAATCGATCAATGGACTCCCATATTAGGTTTCACCCTAATCCGGCAAAATCTTGTAACCCTGTCTCTAGGCGTTCGATCAACTCCGCTTAATTATGTTAGATCTTCTCTTAGGCAGGATCTATTCCTCCTCCACCTAAGCACATTCAATTTGGATTAAACAACATAATTAAAAACAAACTAAGTAATTATCATATAACTTAAAAATCAAATAAAAAGATCCATCTAGGTTTCATCCCCTTCAGGTATCTGAAGGGTTTAGTTCATAATGAATAAACAAAACATCACAAGAGAAAAGATAAAACAAAACATAAGAAAATCCTAAAACTCCCTGAAGGAATTGAAGGAGAATTCCGCCGTCTTGAGTATAATTCCGGATTCTTGGGATGGATCAACTGGCTATCTTCGCGTTATTCCCTAACTCTAACCTTCTTGGCTTGGCTCCTTGGCCTAGCTTTGACGCCTCTTCAAAGGTGGTACTTAGGGGATATATATAGGCTCTTGGAATACGATTCTTTCTCCCCAAGTATCCTTTTTCGACTGAAATTGCTCATTCTGACGACAGAGGCACGGCCATGTAGCACGCCCGTGCGGATTGACTCCAGGTCGTGTTCGGATTTCTAACTTGAGGCACGACCGTGTGAAATGGGGGAGAGACCGTGTACTAGATGTTAGGCGTGGCACGACCGTGTGGTCACTAGGCCAGGCCGTGTCGAATTCATGATATGGCCCATTTACTTCGTTTTGGGCCCGTTTTATGTTTTTTTCATCCTAGGTGCTTTCCTGGGTATAAGACATGAAAAGAAAGGATTAAGAGCACCTTTTTACATAAATCAAGGGATAAATCATCAATACTAAATGTGGGCTTAAAATATGTTACTTTTACGGTTTATCAAATACCCCCACACTTAAGCTTTTGCTTGTTATCAAGCAAAATTCTCAACTTACAATTAAAACGAACCTTCCGTGATTCATAATTCCTATCAACAATGCCTTATCCTAATTCATAGATAATTTATACATGGATAATTCAACTCAAAGATTCCTAAAGATTCAAACAAGATAAGTCATACATTTGTAGCACGAAAACATAGGTGTTTCCCTTCATCTAAATAATTACCTTTAATTCAAAACCTACAAGGATTGACATCCTCACAAAAGATTCACTCAAATCACTTGAAAAGTGTTTTAAGGGTCAAAATTAAGCACTCATAAGTCGAACCTGAAAAGTTAATCCCATAGGCTTGCCTGGAAATCAAATCTCCACCACTGTAAAATAACATGATATACAGATCAAAAGGTCTTTGCTAGGGTTGTAACGGGGCTAAGGTTAAAGGTGTGAATAAAGGCTGAAATTAGAAGGTTAGAATCGAGATTGAATTGATAAGTTACCTACCTAAAAATTTCTAAGATAACAATTACATATACTACTAATACGAGCTTTTCTTTTGAAAATAGTCTTTGATTGTGTAAGCTCACTTTTCATAAAACTAATTATTGAATAAACTTTGATTTTTTTTTTTAAGAACAAGCTAAATACAAGATAAATTTAACTACCAGAATAATATACTTAGGTAACTGGCTCAAATCAAATCTCGATTAAGGGGTAGTCAAAGGAAAAGGTGATAACAAATACAAAGGGTTTTGGGTTAAAATTAGTGGGTGAGTCAATAAAAGGGTTGTTAGGCTCAACGGGGTTCACTAAGGGTTAATTATAAGGGTCGATCATTTAGGGGATTAAGTGGGTTAAAACCTAAGTGCCTTTATCATCTCGGTATATCAAATCATAACTGTAGTCTTGACATGTATAATCAAGGCAAGTTCTAGAATAACAGTTCATAGTTGACACACTCATAATCAATAAGGTGAGTAAGAAAAAGAATATATGCTCTATAAGGCTCAAAATCTCACAAAAATTATGGGTGTTTTTGACGTCAACCTTGTAAATTTCAAATTTCAAGAAAACATTCAAATTCTAGTTGACAACCTAAAATTTTAATTTTTAGAAAATTAGAGTTATCATGCTTGATTCCCTAGTATTCTTCAAATTTAATCATCAATGCACAATTAACTATGACTTATTCAAAAACATATTAATAAAAATCACAAATCATTAGAAATTTCATCTTAATTAGTAATATGAGAAAATTACTTTAAAACAAGCTTAAATTCAAGGATTTGAGAATCATGCAAAAAGTTAGGCATTTTTATCCTCAGGGTTTGAGAATAATGCAGAATGTTAGGTATTTTCTCAAAATAACTATTCTGCCCCCCACACTTAAGATGTACATTGCCCTCAATGTACAAACATAGATAATAGCGTGTAATGGATAAATCAAAAGAGAAGGGGGGAAGACAAAACTCCCTGAATTACTCATGGGCTCCTTGGAGAATGTGGAAAATGTGTGGCATGAATTGGCCTGTTGATTTTCCCTAGTTTTGCTTTCCTGTAGATATGGTGAATAGGTTATTCTGCAAAGTCACTGTTCAGTGTTTTTAGATATGTGGTTAGGAATGTTGGAATAGTTAGATAGCCATCTTAAAGTGCACCCTAATAATAAAAGTTTAATAATAAATAAGAATTAGAAATAAAGTTTGTAAAATAAAATGAAAATAAAAACAAACAAGACTAATTAAAAGGACTCAGAGGTCCTCGTCATGGGTTGGGTCCGGTGGTGGTGTTGAGGGTGAGATTTAGAGGTGCTGGCAGATTTGTTCTAACGTGGCCTTTATCCCATCAAAATGTCAAGCGTTGTCGGTGAAGTATAACTCAAACCGGTCGAGTTGTGTGGAGATGTCCTCCAATAATGGTGCTGCTCGGTGCGGCCACTGGCTTGGGTTTGGCGCCTCCTCTGAGACATCATCAGGAATGTCTTCGTCCTCCCCCTCGTTTGTGGGTTGTCGTAGTCGATACTGAGGGGGTTGGTTCCGCGATATTTTGTGATCATCCTAATATGTAGCATCGTCTGGATGCCTTGGGGTACCATGTTACCCATCAATGTTAGAGCGGTGATCTGGTCGTCGGTGTTGAGGAGGTTGAAGTGTCGAGCCAACCTCGTAATGTAGGGCCCCATCGATAAAATCCCCTTACTGTGGGATTCAGTTTGATGCTGCATCGCGCATGCAATGAAAAATGCCAAGTCGAACACATGTCCTATAGTCATGCAAGACAGGAAGTAAACGTCGTGTTTGTTGACGATGCCGGTGCACTCCTTTCGATCGGTGATGGTATGCGCGAGTATGGCATGAATGTACCGTAGGGCTGGAGGAAGGGCTGTCGCTTTAGATTGACTGGGGTTGTAGGTGGCCGTCGTAGATTTGAGGTTGAGCCAGCAGTCGAACGGAAGGCTGTGAGGTTCTCGGTTTAGACCGACTAGTGGGTTTTCCTCTATGAATTCCGCCGTGTATAGGCCAAGGGCTGCTCCAAATTGGGGTACGCTCAATCGATGTACTTCACCCACGAGACGGAATTGTATGGTGCCTGGGTCGTCGAATTGAGCCATCACCATTTGTAGCGTGAATGTGGAACAGAACTCGAGTGTAAACTCAAGGTATGTAGGCTCATTAATTACGAAGAAGGTTTCCCATAGATCAGTCGACAGTAGTGCTTGGATATCAGTAGCAAGCCCTACTTGTCCGACGGCTTCCCAGTCAATTCATCGTCCAGTGCCTATTGGCCGATCCCTGATGGCTTTGTACCGGTCCTCCTGAGCGGCTTGTGGAAAACGGAGAGACGGGTGTCTAAGTTCAACGCTTGCAGAAGAGGATCCGGGTCCTTTACTTTTCTTGCTTGGGATGGCTCGTTTAATTCGTGACGACGACATATTCCTGTAAATCAAATGTAAAGCAAGTTTTCTAGTTCAACCAATATATTGTAATATTTCACAATTGAATTGTACCAATATCAGAGCATTAATTCTCCAAGAGCAGAATAATCCTGCAACAACCGATTCTAATCATTCATTAAAAAAGATGAATCAAACATTGAAAATCTTGCAATTGAAAATTATATAAGCAAAATAAAGTAATAAGAAAGACAAAGAAAAATTAAAAAATGAACTAGATCAAGAGTATGTGTAAACTAAACAAGAAATAGTCTAATCTAAACACAAAATGACAAAAAGGATAAATATGCAAAAATGGGAGAAAGATTTTAAGAAAAAGGGAACCAGAATTGGTGGTGAATAATGGGCACGGGCGACGCACACGGCGGTGTTGCTAGGTTTGTGGTGTGGGCACGGCGGTGGCGTGGGCGTGTGGCTGTGTTTTTGGAAGGAAAAGTTGAGGAGATGTGGGTTTTAGGGGTGGGGAGTGGTTGTTTGGTCGGAGTTGGGGAGAAGGGGGATTTAAATCTGATTTAGGGTTTATTTTTGGGGAAGATGACGGTTAGTTTTATTTATAAGGGAGGGGGCACGGTTTGTCGACATGCCCGTGTCATTTTGAAATCGCCCGTGTTTTTCGCGTTTTTCAGGATTAGGCGAGTTCAGGATTCGTGGCATGGCCGTGTGTCTCTTTGGCACCCCCGTGCTTGACAAAGTAAACGGTAGGCACAGTGAGGTCCCACGGGCATGTGTAGCCCATGTATAACAAGTCAGTATCCTTAAAATTTTCACATGGTTATACGGCACGGCCGTGTTGGGCCCGTGTCATTGAAAAAATTTTACCCTGTTTAGGCACGGTGCTTGGCACGCCCGTGGTCTATTTCCTGGCTATGCACGGTTATGCACACACCCGTGTCGAGGGCGTGCTTGGAACACCTGTATGCAATTGAACTAATTTAGTATGGTTAACAAGTGGATTTAATTTGTTAGTTTTAGTTAGTGCTCCGGTTGCCTCTCGAGAAGCGCTTGTTTATAGTCTTAAGCTAGACTTTCCCTATTTTTGGTTCTAAAAGAAATTTCGTGGAGCCTAAGCTCCTCTCTCACCTCTTAGTGTGACTGTTTTTACCTGTTCTGTTCCCTTAGGAAAAATTTCTGCTCGGTTTTCACAGATCATCTTATAAATTATTCCAACCGCCTTAGTGAGTTCCCCAAACGACTCAGTAAAATTTTCAATTAACGCTTGTTGATCTTTAACGGCTCTTTCAATATCTTGTATGCATTTTTCTGTGTTTTCCGATTCCTCCTCATAGGTTGGTTTCTTTTCTTGTGGATAGGGCTGATTTTGGAAGTTCTGAGGAGGTTGTTGCCCTTGATTTCTTTGATTGCCCTGACCTCCCCATGAAAAATTTGGATGGTTCCTCCAACCTGGATTGTAAGTGTTACTATAAGGATTATTATTAGATCGGAAATTATTACCTATATAGTTCATCTGTTCGTTCTCTACTTCCAGTTGGTAGGGTGGGTACTCAGGATTCGCCACGGTTCCACTTGTATCACACTGCATGACTGGATGTACCTGCGAAGAACATAAACTATTAAGCTTTTTATTCATCATCTCAAGCTGTGTTGATAGCATGGTCATGGTGTCGACGTTGAAGACTCCTGCCGATTTCGTTGGTTTAGTCCTCGAAGCTTGCGACTGATAATTGTTTAATGACATCTCCTCAATGAACTCATAGGCTGCTTCTGGAGTTTTGTTGTTTAGAGTTCCACCGGCGGCTGAATCAATCAGTTGCCATGTTGAGGGGTTTACACCGTTCTAGAATGTTTGGACTTGTAGCCACAAGGGTAAGCCATGGTGTGGGCACCTCCTCAAGAGATCTTTGAATCTCTCCCATGCATCATATAGTGTTTCTAAATCCATCTGCACAAAAGAAGAGATATCATTCCTTAATTTGGCTGTTTTGGCTGGTGGAAAATATTTCATTAAAAACTTTTCGGTCATCTGATCCCATGTAGTGATTGACCCTCGTTGTAATGAGTTTAACCACTGTTTAGCTTTATTTCTTAATGAAAAGGGAATAACTGAAGACGTATGGCATCATCAGAAATGCCATTTATTTTGAAGGTATCACAGAACTCTAAAAAGTTAGCTATATGCATGTTTGGATCTTCGTCCTGCAAACCATCAAATTGAACAAACTGTTGAATCATTTGTATTGTGTTAGGTTTTAATTCAAAATTGTTAGCAGATATAGATGGCCTAACAATACTTGATTCCGCTGTTGTTAAATGTGGTTTCGTATAATCAAACATTGTACATGGAGCGTTGCGATCTCCCACATTACGTGGTGGTGGGTTGTTTTCGTCCATCCCTTCAATAGCATTGGATCTGTCTTCTTTCTCTCTTTCTGTGTAATTTAGGGCTCGCCTGGTTTCCCGATGATTCCTTCGAGCGGTAGCTTCAATATCACTTTCGTATACTAAAGGTCCTCTCAGGTTCCTTCTAGTCATAGACTAGAGGTACCTGGAAAGAAAAGCAAGAAAGAAAAAAAATTAGCAAAATTAAAAATTATCCTAAAAAAATAAAAATAATAAAAAATAATGGCTAAAGTAATAAAAATAGAGTTTTCTTAATACTTTAGTTCCCCGGCAAAGGTGCCAAAAACTTGATCGCTGTAAATCAAAGTTTTAAAATTTATAAAAGAATGACCAAAACCTGAAAGCTAGCTCTGACAACGATTAAAGGCAAGTGTACCTATCGAACAGTAGTATAGCTTTAGGCAAGACCAGATATCGAATCCAAAGGAACTAAAAGTACTAATACTAACTTTCTTTTTATTCAGCCTTAAAAATAAAGTGAAATTGCTTTAAACTATATTGACGAAGACTAAACTAAGGACATAAAGACAAAAAGGACGAATAGGAAAATAACTTTGAAGGAAAACTCAGTTGATTACGATGATACCCTTATGAAGAATCCACCTATACTTCACTTATTAATTAACCCTAAATTATATGATTTCTTTTACTTAGCTTGATCCGTAAGACTCCCTAACCTATATTAAACCCTCTCTCGAGGCGAATAACGTCTAACCCTAGGTTAATTAGTGGAACACTCGTTCGCTTATAATAACCCCCTAGGATAGCAGTAAATCGATCAATGGACTCCCATATTAGGTTTCACCCTAATCCGGCAAAATCTCGTAACCCTGTCTCTAAGCGTTCGATCAACTCCGCTTAATTATGTTAGATCTTCTCTTAGGCAGGGTCTATTCCTCCTCCACCTAAGCACATTCGGTTTGGATTAAACAACATAATTAAGAACAAACTAAGTAATTATCATATAACTTAAAAATCAAATAAAAAGATCCATCTAGGTTTCATCCCCTTCAGGTATCTGAAGGGTTTAGTTCATAATGAATAAACAGAACATCACAAGAGAAAAGATAAAACAAAACATAAGAAAATCCTAAAACTCCCTGAAGGAATTGAAGGAGAATTCCGCCGTTTTGAGTATAATTCCGGATTCTTGGGATGGATCAACTGGCTCTCTTCGCGTTATTCCCTAACTCTGACCTTCTTGGCTTGGCTCCTTGGCCTAGCTTTGACGCCTCTTCAAAGGTGGTACTTAGGGGATATATATAGGCTCTTGGAATACGATTCTTTCTCCCCAAGTATCCTTTTCCGACTGAAATTGCTCATTCTGATGACAGAGGCATGGCCATGTAGCACGCCCGTACGGATTGACTCCAGGCTGTGTTCGGATTTCTAACTTGAGGCACAGCTGTGTGAATCGGGGGATAGACCGTGTACTAGATGTTAGGCGTGGCACTGCCGTGTGGTCGCTGGGCTAGGCCGTGTCGAATTCATGATATGGCCCATTTACTCCGTTTTGGGCCTGTTTTATGTTTTTTTCATCCTCGGGCGCTTTCCTGGGTATAAGACATGAAAAGAAAGGATTAAGAGCACCTTTTTACATAAATCAAGGGATAAATCATCCAAAAGCATACTAAATGTGGGCTTAAATTATGTTACTTTTACGGGTTATCAGTATAGCACGCCCAGTTGCCTGATTACTGTGTTAGTTGGGTTTTCTAATGAGATCTGGTTAGGGGTCAACTGGATTGACTGGTCAAATATCAATTATACATGATTCACATTTATGTTTCTCTTGGAACCTGTAGGCCATTAAGAAGGACATGTTCTAGATTCAAGCGACACTTGTTAAGTTCCAATCAGAGAAGTTGATTATATATATGAGTGAGAAGTGTTTGCGAGGGAGTTTCTTCTTCCTTCAATATTATCTATTTTTTTCTTAAATCTAAATATTATCTCTTCCTCATTTATGTAGAAGTCTAAGAGCTTTGCATGTTAACTTTTTGAAAGAATTAGACTGTTAAGAAGCTTATGAACAATAGGTTATGAATACAAGGCATTGCATGGGGGTTGTTTATGATTGGGCAGTTAATAATTGGTATGAAAATGAGTTTTAATGGTAGAGCTATGTTCATAAGCAGTTGTTGTTGCTGTTTCGAGAAGGGTGCTCAAGTTTGGAGTTCAAGCTACAGTTCAAGTGAGTATCAGGTGAGTCTTTTGTAACGCCTTTACCCGGCCCGATGAATCAAACCCAAATATTAGGTGTTACGCCCTATTATAGGTGTAACCTCATCCTTTAAGAGTTTGTCTATGTTAAAGTTCTATCTGTGACCATTGTAAAGTTTAATTTTCTATTCGAAGTTTCTATGTATGTACTGCAAGTTATTATTAATACAATTCACGATACTTAAAATTTTCAGTGACATCTATGTTTAACCTTCAACTTGACTAAGTACCTTACAGCATTGATATAAACATAAACATGGGTTCAAGCTTGAATATGCCTCTTAACTCGTTCTGTATACATAATAACCTAGCCGACACTCCTTGGCATAGCCCTGGCATCGTCCCTCGGCGCCTACTTCTTTACAATCTGACATAGGAAATAATTTTAGTAAGTTCATAATAATTTAGTGAGAAAACCCTTTAATACTTGTTTCCATGCAACACAGTGTGTTAGATGCTTTGCATGTCCTTCATACATCCTTTAATCTTTCCTTTCCCTCTTGTGGGTACTTCATAGAAAATTTTCCTCCTTCGAACTGTAATTGTAATAGTCCGAATTTGACCCTAATTGGAATGGTGGTTTCGGGACCATGAATCCGAGTCCGAGAAATAATTTAATATTATAATTTGAGTTAGTTATATGTAAATTAATGGGTGTGAAAGTTTCGTATAAAAATTTAACTGTTTGTGTGCTCAATTAGTTAAAAAGGACTAAATCGCGTTACTGGTAAAAGTGGCCTTTTATTTGATTTATGGTTAAATTGATGTGGCTTTATTTTAGTGAAGTCCTTAAAGGGTAATATACCCATTTTAAATTGTAGTGGACGGCAATGTGGTCTTATAACATGTTTTTAAGTATTATTTTATATGTTAAAGATTATATTATAATTGTTTTATAATTTATAACTATATTATAATGAAACCAACATGAAAGTGGGATTTTATTCATCCTTCTTCCACCGAATAACAAAGAAAAGAAAAGAATGTTGGAGCTTGGTACATTCGGCCATTTTGCTAGCTAAATTAAAGGTTAGTTTTTAATCGGTTTTCAATAATTCCTACGTTTTTGAAATCGTTGCTTCGAATACTTCAAGACTCATGCTTGAATTTTTGATTTTGATGAATATTTTGAAATGTTCTATTGATGAGTTCATGAGTTTTATGATGATGGTTGATGAATTATGAAAGATTTATGTTAGATTAATATGTTTTGTATTGAGATTTTGGTAATTTTGAGTGAATAAGGCTAAATTGAGTGGTCTTTCTTGATATGAGTATTCTAGTTGCAAATTGACCTTTTTGAAATTCATAGTGGACGGCAATATGGTCTATTAATATATATATCATATGTTTGCTTATGTGTTAAATATATATAATAAGGATATAATATATAAATGTATTATAAGTATATTATAATAAAGCCAAAAAGGAGAATAGAGTTTGCATGTTCATCTTTTCACTTACTTGACCAAAAATAAAAGAAATAAAAGGGAGAAAAAAAGCTTCAAGGGTTTCGGCAATATTAAGGCTTAATTAAGGTAGGATTTAACTTTGGTTTTTGATAATTTTTGTATTTGTGTGATTGTTGTTCATTTTATTATCAAGCCCATGTGTTAATTTTGTGAAATGGTCTTGTATGTTGGTTATGCCATTGATGATAACTTAAGTTTTAGGATGATTTTTGGTAGTGAATGGAGATTTGAGCTAGATGAAAATATTTTACTCTTGGGTCTTAGGTGAATGTAGCTAATTTAAAATTTGGTTGTGAAAACATTATCATGGAAGGGCCAAATTGAGAAAATATTGAAGTATATGGACTTATATAATCCTTAGGATGATTCGGGCCTAAAGGAAGTTGGGTAAATTTTGAGTAATTCATGAGTATGGTATTAGGGACTAAATTGTATAGATTGTAAAAGTTAAGGGTAAATTCGTAAATTTGCTAATGAAAATAAATTTATTGAGTTTAAATTGGAATTATTTAGATAAAGAATAAAAGAAAACGGGTTTGGATCAGGGGAAGGCAAAGTTGAACGAATAGTCGGAAAGCTCAATACGTCAAATTTCGAGGTAAGTTTTTAAGCAATCGGATTAATTTGAATTATCGCTATATTAAATTGTACATGTTTGAGTGACATAACAAATTTTATTGTCAAATTGCCGAATAAGGCATAGGAATTATTATATGTGATAGCCGAATACGGATTTATAAATACATGTATATATAGCTATAACCATTGAATAATTGAGTTGGCAAAATATATGCACTTGTGATAGGGGATAAAAATATATAATTATATATATGTATGGGAATAGAATATTCGGATATGTGTGAGTGTATATATATATAAATGTTACCAATATGATAGGGTATAAGATTAAATATTGGTATTGGCCGAATGTATGTTTGCCTTATGTATGAAATTTTGATATGTTTGGACTGGATAAATAATTATGAGTTGAGTAGTATTTAATAGTGGACCATGAAATAGGTGATGGTGGTGATTGAATAAATAAATATGTGTTTATTTGAGTGTGACTGAATGTGATGGTAAATTATAAGAGGAAAGAGTTGATTTGAATGTGCGTATTGGTGTATGTTCATATTTATAATATGTGAATATATATGTTAAAGGGTGGCTTAGATGGATCGTTATTTTTAAAAAGTATAATTTAATATGATTACGTTTAGTTCGATTGAGATATGATGTTCGAAAAATTAGTACAAGGATCATGAAGTATATAAAAGTTTCGATATATGAATTGGTTGCGAAACAGCTTTATAAATATGATAGTATCGGGCTTTAAGCCTAGCGAGCTTTGTGCTTGGTGGATAGTATCGGGCTTTAAGCCTAGCAGGCTTTGTGCCGGTGGATAGTATTCGGGCTTTAAGCCTAGCAAGCTCTGTGCCGGTGTATTACATGATGCTTTATGCCTAGCAAATTTTACGGGAGCAACGGTAAAAATAATCAAACGTGCTAAATGAGTTAAAGTGAACAGGTATGTAACAATTTATTTCCTTTTTAGAAATAAGGTAAGTTGATTATTTGATATGTGATACAAGTTAAAAAAAAAATGATGTTAATGGTAGTGAATGTGTACATGAAAAGCCATATATGGATTAATGCATAAATATGTGATATTCATATTTGATTTTTGAGCTTATATTCGGCCTAATGTTACATGAGGAATAAATTGAATTGTAAAATTCATATTAACATTAAAAGATTTATGTGCATTTGATTGGTAGGTATTTCAAATGTGAACCTTTAACGTGTTTATAGGGATTATATATATATACATATATTTGGCGAAAATAAGATCTATGGGATATTAAACATATTAATGATCAATGTGTGTTTAGAAATATTATAATTCAGGCATGGATAAATGTTTGGTAGTTAAATTTCATAAGTATGGCTTGTTTGTACCTTAATAAATTATTAATGCCATTGAGGTAATATTTGAATTAAATTAAGCTATGAATTAAGTGAATGAAACCATATGTTTAAGCATATGATTGGTTATATTCGGTTTAATGTTATAAATATATATATGATATGGAAATGCGAAATTCATATTCATGCCAAAGTTTATATGTGCATTTGTTTATAAGGTAATTGAATGTGAGATTTTGACTAAGGAAATGTGAATTGTATAAATGTATTATGATAGAATGTGTTCGGTCAAATGAAATTTCTATTGCTACCGAGTAAAAAGAGATGCTTGTTTGGACAAAACTTATTTCATGTTTAGTTACATGTGGATAATTGAATTTACAAGTATGGTTTGGTTATGTTTTATTAGATTATTATTGTTATTGGGTTATTATTTGCTTATGACTTACTGAGCTATGATAGCTTACCCTGTGTGTGTATTTTTACCTTTATTTATAGATTTTGGAGACTAGTTGCAAGCTCGGGGATCGTTAGTGAAGTTTATCACACTATCGACTGCTTTCGGGGTTTTAAAAGCTGTATTAGAAATTTATGGCATGTATAGGTTATAGTACTTTTTGAATATGGTTAAAGTTGTATATATATGTATAAGTCATGCGAAAATGGCTTGTCCATCTTGTTAAATCTTGGGATTTATATTTTGGTTTGATTATCATGTTTCGTTGTGGTTTTGGATGATTTGGTTTTGGGTATGTATAAGTATAAAAAAAAAAAAAATTTGTAGTCAAGTTTAGTAATACCTCGTACTCGACTCTGACAACGGTCTCGGGTAAGGGGTGTTACAGTAATTATCCTTTCTTACCTAAAGTCATCACCTCTCACTATTTGTCTTTAAGATCTTACCTTTCTTTTACTTGTTGGAAAATTAAGTTTGGAAAATAATTCGGAAAATAAATTTAGGGAAAAAAGCAAAGTTTAATTATTTTTTTCCAAAACAAGAACTTGGTTGTGATATCTAAAGTAATAAACACTTAATCAAAATTGTACCTTTTTTATTCATCTAAAGTAATGAACATTTAATCAAACAAGTAATCTTCTCTACTATCCTAAAGCTCACGTCTGCCAAGTGTGGGTTAGCTTCGAATTTAAAAATTTTTCACAAAAATTACCAGTGAGTAATTTCGTAATTTCTTTGCACTTTTGGGCCAATTTGTAAATAAGAAAAATATCTTTAGAAATTTTCTGAAATAATCTCTTCAGCAGATTTTCTCTTTACAACTTTTTCTAGAATTCAAGTGTAAGTAAATAATGATCCGAGACTCTCTTTATTTAGGGAGAGTTTAGAGAGTTCAACTATAATTAAACTTAATCACTTTAATATTAAATTAATATAATATTTATCTTAAAATTTATATTAAATCTTATTAAATTAACAGACCATTTATCTACAAAATAAACATTAAATTTAATTTAATATTAAATTAATAAAATACTACTAAGATAAGTATTAAATTAAATTAAATATTAAATCTATTAAAATAATATTATTTTTGGAATAGTTAATCTAAAATCAAATTCTCTAGTAGAGTCCTAGTACGAATGTAATTCTTCCACCGGAAAACCACCACCGCCGACCTTTTGTCGGCCACCAGAATGCTACTGTCGTAGACGTCGGCACCTCGAGATGGTTTGGTTGATGTCGGATCGGTCCGGGCCAGTGACGGCTTGGCCAGTCCGGTCCAGTCACTGGTTGGACCTTCGGCTCAAATTCACATACTAGGCCCGATTAGACCAGTTTTTGGGTCTTGGTCTCTATTTTGGGCTCCCAAACCCAATTTATGATCTCAAGTCCAATTTTCAAGTTCAATTATCCATTGGGCCAATTGTCTGACTTGAAAATTAATTACCAAAAATATCATATTAATTTTGATTAATTTGATTAATCTAATTTTACTTTATCAAAATTAATTTTCTCAAAAATCACTTAGATTTTCTAAATTAATTTTTCAAGAAAATTCTTTAATCAAATTCTATAGTTGAAATTCTTACAACCACCCAATTTAATTCCACATCTAACAAATCGATTCAATTAAATTATTTCCAAAGTCATAGAATGTTCTTCTAATTCAAAAGCAACCCGATCAAGCTTTTGTTGAGCTAACGAAGGGATCAATCAAACATAAACAATTAGGCTCTAGTAATTGCAATTATGTTCAAAAGCATCGTTTCGATAATTCAGAATTACTTAATCATGGAGTCAGTACACAGGAAGTACCATGATTGAAAACTCCTTTATTGTATATTCTTTATGAAAACAATTCATCCAACTGCCTTTTCCAATGACCTCGTCATGTGTGTGTTACCCTCATATGATATCATTGATTCCTTTGAGTTAAATTTGTTCTGTAACACCCTTTACCCGTATTAAACGCCGGAATAGGACTCGAGGCATTACCAAACTTTCATCACAAACAATCATACAAATCGAGTCATAAATTTGCGTCCAAATTAAAACCATTAATATTCAATCATAGAGCCCCTAATACGAGCATACGAGGCCCAAAACATGCTTTAGTCGTGGTCTGGGACTAAACCGAGAACTTAGGGATTTTTTTATAAAACTTAAAAACTTTTTACTAGGAACAGGGGTCACATTCCCGTGTGGTTTTGGGACACGCCCATGTGGGAAGGCCGTGTGGTCACACACGCCCGTGTCCCTAACCTGTGTAACTCTCTGACTTGCAATGCATGAACAATTTGGAGTCACACGCTCGTGTGGTTAATTTTACTTTCATAAAATACGTGCAGACTCTGCCCATGTGCTCAATTCTGAGGATTCTATTTCTAAAAATTTAGGTGCAGGGACAACACGGCTAGAACACATGCTCATGGGGCAGACCGTGTGTCACACACGACGTAGACACACGCCCGTGTGTCTACCCGTTTAGACAAATTAAAGGCTATTTACCAAGCCATTTGCCACCCTCATTTACAGCTACACTTACACCAATTCAATGGCACAATTCATGGCATACTTAGACAAACAAAACATCCACAATCATGGCTAGAGCATATTATTTCATTGTCAACACTTAATATACTTACAACATCATATTCCACCAAAGAAAATCGTACCAATCTCACAACCACAAGTAATCTACACCAATACCTTCTTCAAAGAAAGTCAACAAAACCAAAGAGCCACATCCAACCATTTACTAAGCATTGAAAAACCATATCACCAACAAGGTATTGATACATACATGCATATATAACATTTAAGCTTACAACCAATTCAACCAAAATGAGCCAAGTTACATGGCCAAAGGTCACATCAAACCTTTTACAATTATAAGCCAAAACATTTGGCCAAATTCATAATGACACATATAACAAAATGACCAAGTCCCTATACATGCCATATTCTCAAATTGTTTAAAATCATCGGTTCCCAAAATAACAATTGATAGTGTGATACGATCTCCGACGATCTCCAATCCGAGCTAGCTTGGTGACACTATAAAACATGGGAAAATAAACGGAGTAAACTATGTAGCTTAGTAAGCCCGTATGCAATAAATAAGCAAACCTTACCATACATTTAACATTAAAATAATTTAATATAACACAATGTAATTTACCACCATATCATATTCATAATTCATTTTACCACAAACTTACCTCGGATTCGTCATTTCATGAGATTCGATAAACATAAACTTTATGTACATACCTGTACCATCTCGAAATGAGCTTACACGTGTTCTCATCCTTGACATACCTGTGAACCACTCAAAATAATAATGTCAGATACTCGGGAATTTTGCACACTAAGTGCCACATATGTAGCCAATGCTACCTAAGTCTCATATCTCATAATTGCTCGCTCTCAAGCTATCGACAGGCTTGTTCACACAAGCTGTCAGTCTAGACATAGCTATACGGTGCTGCACATACAAGCTGTCGAGTAACCGCAACATATGTCGATATACTAAGCCACCGGTAGGACGTACAGGACCAACACGCGGATCACATAATCACATATCAAATGGTAACCCTAGTGACATGTCACTTGTATCCTAATCTATTCCTAAGGTTCAAATGAGATTTCTTACTTGTCGAATCATTGTCGAACTCACTCGTAAAATTGAACTCGTCCACATAGTCAATCATATAGTTCATGCGATATTAAGACAATTAAATACAATTATATTAAAGCCTATCCTATTTGGGGGTTTCTCACTGATGTTGTTCTAATAATGGGTTATCGAAGACTACCTTACTTCATTTTATTAGGTAAGCCACACATTCTATTTCTCCCTCTTCTTTCATTGCCTATCTGATATTACCATAGTTACTACCAGATCTGGTGCCTATTATTGATAAAATCTTTTGTATTTCTTCCTGTATATTCCAGTAGACTAAAGAAGCTAGGGGTGTCGTTCTCTAAAGATCCATATGTGGTCTTAGTATAACGATATTCGAATAAACTAGATCTCATTGTCCTGAGATGGAAATTGGTTTTGTTTAATTATGGTGGGAAACTAATTAGGAAATGTAATAAAACGATTGGTTATAATGATTATTATTTGACGCAATCTTCTGATTCTCCATTTGTTAACTTGTAAATGTTAATCTCAGGTATGCTTGGTGTAGTTTCATTGCTTTTCATATCATTGCACAACAAGTTTATAATCGGTTTTTGCCATCCCGCATTAACAGCAAGAAATTTAGCGAGTTGTTGTAGGCGATGTGATCATTGATGCTTGTGTTGCACAAAATAGCATTAGTCACCCTTCTCGTGCAGCTGACATGCAAAGCGTGTGTACTTTGAGCTACTCTTTTGGTGGATTACTGGGATTCTCTATTAATGGTGTTTTTATACACCTAATTGGTCCAAAGGTTGGCTTCTGTTTGATTAAATCAAGATTATTGTTGTTGGATGTTGAGTCGGCGATCAAAAGAGAGTACCTAACCTGCGCATGGAAAACAAAATCGTACGCTGAGTAAAACTCAGTGATATTTCTATAATCCGAACATTTTAAGACATGGTATAATACATTAATGGTCAAATTGAATTACATCATCATACTACTATCTAAACATACAATTACAAGATATCACCATTTCAATAAATTTCATACACACATGTCTTGGTGCATATTAAACACTTACCATATCAACAAGCTAATGATTAAACACATAATTTAGCAATATTATCACATGGTAAGATATAGTACATAAACATAGCATCTCTTAAATCATACCTTTCATATTCATGAATATTCATACTTTAATCATTGGCACATCATGCCTTTCCATTTTTGTTGTAGTGAAGTCAATCGAAACCCTTACTGGAGCTCACACAAAGTGTGTTAAACGATGGTCGAAACCATCCCTTTTCTATAATCGATGAATACTGTGAAGACGATTGAAACCCTGGTACACGTTTACTTTGTGCCATAGTCCAACTATGGTCTTACATATGCATTGCCATGGTCTTACATTCGTAATGCCATAACCCAGTTATGATCTTCTCATCAGAATGTCATAGCCCAGAAATGGTTTTACATATAAACACTGCCATGGTCCAACCATGGTCTTACGTCCATAGTGCCATAACACAGTTATGGTCTTACCATCAAAATGCCATAGCCCAGCTATAGTCTTACATATAAACACTGCCATGGTCCAACCATGGTCTTACATTTGAATAATTGTCATAGCCTTGCTATGGTCTTACGTGCGAATGCAACCTGTCTCCATTGATATCATAAATTATCATTTTCGTAACTTTTTACAGTTCCTGTTCTATCAACAATCAATTTAATATCAGAAATTTTACATCATTTAAACTTTAATATTCATAAACACTTAGAAATATAATTGAGTTCATATTAATGAACTAATTTGTAGTAATGGCTTTGAGTTTCTCAATCAATGATCGACATAATATCAATTTGTTATTTTCGTTTTCAATTACACACATCAATAAAATCTAATATTTTGCAATTAGGTTCATATATTTCACTTAAATATAAACTAAAATTAAACTGAACAAAAGTTGCGCCTAGCGCTAGTCGAATAAACCAACGAATAATTAGTGAGCCCAGCTTTAGTTGAATAAACCAATGATATTTGCACTGAGCGCTAGTCAAACGAATCGACAATGTCAATTATTCATTTGCAAGTCCATAATTTTTACTTTTCATAACTCAATATCGAATTTCATAATTTAATAACATTTTCACTCCAATTATCTACTAATCATACATTAACTTATTTCATAATGTCACATTCCATAAACCTCCATTAAATTGAGTTAACTTATACCTCCATAAATTTCCATTCAATTTAATTAACAATTTATAAAGTTCGAGTTTGGAGACTACGAACTTACCTAAAACCGCAAATGATTATTCCGCAACCTTCTCTTTTCCCCGATTTATAATCGATCTACGTTTCACGATCAGAACATAGTAAATTAATTTATTAACTAATTCAAATACCATATCAAGTTCAAATTCAAACCATTCTACCATTTAATTACATTTTTACTTATTTGCACTCAACATTTACCCTCGATACAATTAAATCCTCAATTATAAAACATAAATTTAATTAAAATCAAGAAAGTCCCATTTCAACCAATTATTCCACAAGGTTCAAAACAACTCATACTTTCAATTAATTCACAATTTAATCATTGACTTTACCATTTCCATAATTAACCATATATACATTTCATAATGTCACATTTCATATATATATATAATACATAATTTTATTATTTTTTATTTTTTTAACTTATGGTGAATATACATTCATGATATGAATCTATTATTAAAATAATACTATTTGTACTTGAGAAACCTAATAATAATGAAAGAAACTAATGTCTTTTTATCAAATATCAAGTGCATGCGTCAACCATGCGTCAACCAGTTGAGTTTAATTTATGAAGTAGGTTCATGAACCTGTTTCTCTACCTAGACGTCATCCATTCTGGCCCATGATTTCAAAACGAAAGAAAAAAAAGAATTCAAGAGAATACCAAGCTCCAAACGAGCTGTTGATCAAATCTGTCAAGCTAAATTCATTAACATGATAAATTAGAGCATTTAAACACCTAAAGTTCAGCATTTGGACCAGCTTCAGACATGATAATTTGCAGCACATAACACCTAAATTTTCATCTTACTAACATCATAAATTTACGTCCATTTGAACATCATTAGTTAACATTTAACAATTTAGTTTCAAATTATTCAGACCATTTTAATTTCCTGATCACTTGAATGATCTTTAATTAATATTTGGGCAGCAATAAACAAATATCGAGCTGACCACATAAATGGGTAAGAAATTAGACAACATGCATGCAAACTAAATGCTTCGTAAGTTCCCTCGACAGCTAGAAATTTCACTAAAATTTCACTTAATTCCATCACTCATACCAGCATAAAGATGCAACAAAAACAACCAAGGAAGAAAATGTAAAGAACTCACTATCATTTATTTAATTAAGTAAATAACATATGCAATTGTTGCATTTTTAGCAAGTTTAAAACATCTTTAAATAGGGAAATTAAATGCTGAAAGTCCAGCATTTGGACAGAAGCCAAAATTGGCATTTAACCTCTCATAATTCCATATTATTTCAACTAGTAACAGTCCATGTCCTTAACAAATTTAAGCATATTCAGTTCAGCAATTTCATACTTAAAATTGAGCATTCTTAACAACAGTCATCAACAATTAACTCAACATTAATCTCTTCTGTTTTTCTTTTATTCTGAATAGTACATACATTAATTTCAAACCTCAATACAATATGCTGATTTAACTACCATGTACCATATACAACTCAAACAACTAGCATCAACTTGTTTAACTTTTATTTAATTTTTCTTTAAACAACCAAATAACCAAGTGTATAGTCCCAATAAACTTCTAGCCAAACTCAACAATTTTTAAGTATTAAAATGCACAAAAATTTTAAAGTTTTGGACTCAAGTCCTCACCAAAAATTCCAAGCCGAGCCTAGCCTTGAACAAGCTCTTTACCCCTCTTGCTGCTGCCTTTTCCTTTAGACGGCTAGAAGAGGATTTTTTTCCTTCAATAGGCGAATTTCTTGAGAAAATCAGCTCCCAGCCGAGTCAAACCAAGCATGCAATTAGCTCTCCTCTCCCCCTCTCTTCGAACAGTAGCCCGAAAAGGAGCAGAAATTTCTTTCATTCCGAACAGCCCCCGAAAAAATATGAGAATGGAAGGAAGAAAATAAGAATACCCTGTTTTACTTTTTTTTTCCTTCCTTGTTATTATCGTCCAACTTCTTCCCTCCCCTTTCTTTCTTTTTTATTCTATTTAATATCCCTTTATTAACATTTTCCTTTGTTTTATTAATAAAATAATAAATATAATATAACTATCATCTTATACATGATGATACTCATACTTTTCCACTATCAAAATCTATAAAAACAATGGTCTATTTATTTAATAAGTCCTTCAATAAAGATTCACCTTATAATTTAGTATTAATTCTTACTTTTACCACTTATTTGATTTAGTCCCTTTATTTTAATTAAACACTTTTTCTTCAAAAATACATAACCAAAAATTTAATTCACTTCTAATATAACTCTACAAATATTTTTATTAAATATTTACGAGTCTAGTTTAAGGAAACGAGGTCCCAATACCTCAATTTCTAAAACCATCAACTTTAGAACTGATACACTTGTATCTTGTCTAATTTTCCAAAAATTAAAATTATTAGACCAAACTTCAATATAATACTGTAATATCCTTGCAAATATTAATAAATAATATTCACTGATCCTATCTAGGAAACAATATTTTGAAACCACTGTGAAACACCCCACACCCGACCCACGAGCCTGAACCGGATCTGGTATGTTCCTTAAGTAAACCGGTTTTCAAATTCTTTGCTACTTAGAGAAAAATTGTAAGATTTAAAGAAAATTATTTTGGGTTGGGCTTAGATTGAAACCCTTTTAAATAAATTTTGAAACAAAAACAAAGTCCATCTTAAATAAGGTGTCAAATAGTTTTAGGATATATTACCTTAAAAGTAATAAATTTAGTTTTTCTTAACTTTAATCAAATAAATTGTAGCACAATCGATTAAAAATAAACAAAATAACGAAACTCCAACTGGGCCTTAAGGCCTTATTACATCATTTAAAACCCAAAATAAACTTAAAGTGCTAAAATTAAATGAAGTCCAAATTTCTAAATAAACTCTTCAAGGAATGCATGGCCACCTTTAGCTTCTGTAGGCCGGTCCATTATCATTCGTCACTGAAAAATAGTCCCACAAGGGGTGAGTCTCACCGACTCGGTGTGTACACAAGTGCTAACAATCAACAGATCGAGCATACATATTCATATCAAGTACATGTTCAAAACAAAATGATGCAACCCAACCCAAACCTATTTGTCCATCCGCTACACACCACCCGCACCAACTTTGTACACCGTGGGGACTACTAAGTCGACCCTCCATCCGCTACACACCATCGAAGCGATCATTTGCAGACGACGTGCTCATCGCCCACTTACGTTGTGTCATTAGACACTATATTCAGATAATGTAACCGAAGTTACCATATTCACTTAATGGGACCGTAGCCACCATATTTCGTTGGTGAGACCGAAGTCAACACCTTCGTTGGTGACACCGAAGTCATCACCTTCACTTTCTCCCTTCACAAATATCCCAAATGCCCCAATTATTTTATAACATATTCCACATACTTAATTTTCATTCATATTACTATTCACATGTTCAAAGTATATCACATTCATAATCCTATCAAAAGTAGGAAACGTACCTGGGTACTTTTTGCCACATTTGTGGTACTTAGCCACATTCTCATTCTTATACACATTCATATATTAAAACAATTATTGCCATAATATATTGAAAGTTAGTGTGAGTACACACCTGATTTGCATAACAGATTCCTTGAAATCCCGAAGAAATTGATCTGTTGCCTTAGATCTCAATCCCTATATTCGGCCACATTATTAAAATACATAATAAACCCCTTTTGACTTTAAAACCAAATCCTAGTAGGATTTGTATTTCTTACCTTGTTGCCGAATTGTTTTCAAGAACCAAGTGTCGAATCTTGGTATTTCTTCCTTGTGATTTCGGCTAACACCATATCACTTCATTAGTTTTCGGCTTTTTAATAATCCATATACATATATATTAAAATAGCCTTGGCGAATTTATTTTGATACTTACCTTTTAAATCTTGAATCCCGAATGATCTATCTTCCGATTAGCCTTTAAATTCCTTGAATCAAAATCTCGATATTCTTCTTTAATAATCGGCTAAGAGACAATAGAAGAAATTATTCCCTAGATCTCGATTAGAAGAATTAGAAGAACAAAATTGATTGTTCTTACCTTAATACCTTAGTCGATTGCTTCCTTGCCTAGAGCCACGAGAGATTCGGCTATGGGGTTTTAGTCGAGATCAAAAGAAAAGGGTTTTGGCTTGACAGATGAAGAAAAAAAAGAAGAAGAAAAGAGAAGAAGAAAAGAAAAGAGAATAAAGAGAATAATGGCGAGAGAAAATTCGCGAGAGAGAATAGGAGAAATTTTAGAGAATTTCGTGAGGTTTTCTTGAAGAGAAAAGAATGAATGAAGAATAGCCTTACTCTTCCTTTTATAGCCAAAATTACTAGCTAGAGTCCTTTACTTGGCCACCACTCTTCTATTTTGATAACTTTATCCTTTAATTATCATAAATAAAAGAGTTTAATCCAATATTTATCTCTTCTAAATAATCCAATTTAAAAATCCTTTATTTATCACCTTTTTAATCGAATATTTATGAAAATAAAACACCTCCTTTCTAGAAGCATGTGCCGTCCACCTCAGTCTTCTGGAAGCAAAAATAAAACTTCATTTATTTGCTTCCTAAGTGGCTCGAACCCAGGCCCATGCCTTTTGCACATGGTGCCATTTCCATAGGCCCTAAGTGGCATCTTCAGGCCACTTTTCCTAGCCCGTTTGTGTGTCAAATTTCACAAACTTTTTCTTTTAAGGCCACATTGCCTTAATTTCCTATTTTAAACTTTAAAACTTGACATTTCTAAGTCATTTCTAAGTTTCCTAAAATTTTCGATCGGCTCAGAAACTTGCCATTTTCTTACATTTCCAAGTTTCCAGAAATGTTCACTTTCCATTTTTGAATCATTTCCTTACATTTCCTAGTTTCCATAAATGTTCACTTTCCTCTTTATTCCTTTACATTTTCAGGACATTTCCCTACATTTCCAAGACAAGACATTTCCTTACATTTCCTTGCATTTCCTTACATTTTCATACATTTCCTCACATTTCCTTACATTTCCTTACATTTCCATACATTTCCATACATTTCCTTACATTTCCTTACATTTTCTTACATTTCCCTACATTGCCTTACATTTCCATACATTTCCACACATTTCCATACACTTCCATACATTTCCATATATTTCCTTACATTTCCATACATTTCCTTACATTTCCTTACATTTCCATACATTTCCTTACATTTCCTTACATTTCCATACGTTTCCTGACATTTCCTTACATTTCCATATTTCCTTACATTTCCATACATTTCATTATTTCTAGAATTCACATAACACATTCATAATTCATAAAACATGCCATTTTACCACATGGTTCCTTGTGTCATGCTTCACACGGAGTTTCTTTTAAAGCCTCATTTACCTAGCTCCCCTTTTTACTTAAAAACCAATAATTTTCCAAAGCTTTCTTCTTCCATCCTAGAAGTCTAAAAACCCTTAATACACTTCCAAACACTGCCAAAACCTACTAACTCATGAATTATGCACAAACGCATAACCCCTAATCTAGGATGTTACACACTGTTTCCGACTTCATTGACTTTTGGGTCGTTACATAACAAGGTTAGCTTTTTTGGCTCTAGGCGTATTCCAAAAAATGCCTTAGGTCATCTCTAGGTATCTAAATATTCACAACTCTAGTAAACCAAACAACCACAATTCAACAATTTATCATTCATACTAGCATGCTCGTTTCCTTGTATTCTCTATATCATTTGGTACATTCAATTATTTTAATGCTTATGTATAATGTAATATATAGAACTTAATAGTCTAATAATCAAAAATTTAAAACTACCTATCCTAATGCCAAATTTTTTGTAAATACAAGTAAGCTATGTACATGCTTCTAACCAGTCACTTGTGTTTCTACAAGCTCAACCACACAAATGACAAGAAAAATCAAAGAAACACATAGAAATTTAAAACAAATTTTCCATGTTACCCCCACAAAAAGTTTAGGTAACACATTGTCCTAAATGTGTAGCCCCTAAAAGAAAAAGAAAAGAAGTTACCCGATTGATCGTGATAATCCGTAGTCTATTGGTGGGTGTTGAAAGCTCTAATTGTTATGCCTCCTTCATGTGGGGTTCCTACATAGAAAACTTTAACACAAAATAAATACTAATTTACTATTATTCCTACTTCTAACAACTTAAATAAATTAAAAATAATCCCAAATTAATACAATCCCACAATAGAAAAATAAAAGTTTAGTTTAATCTTCATCTGAATCATCCCAATGTGGCAAACACCTTCTTTCCATAGGAGTTTTCCCTTTTTAGAGCCATATTCTTGGTGAGAGCTGCCACCCGTCAAAGGTAAATGGTGGCTTGGGCTTTGGATGACGGGCCCTTTCGGTGTAGAATATTGCGACTGAAAAGCCACCTCATAATCGTCCTCTTCTCTTGGAAGGTCTTGTTTGCTCTCATTCTCTAAAGTTGCCTCTTCCTCTTCATCTCCATAATGTGTCTATGTTTGGTCGAACATGTCCGGCGGGCTCTTAACCCGTTCAGTCGAGAAAATTCTTGTAGTGTTGGGCCTATTTCTTGCATCCACCTAATAATCCCATCAAGCTTTTCCTCCATGCTCCCGCTTGTCCCTCCTTGAGCTTTCGACTTCTCTTTCTGTTTAAGTGAAACTGAAACATCTGTATTTTCTTTCCTCCTCTGGTTCCAGTTCATGATCTATTTTCTTTAAAGATCGACATATTGTATACAAAAAAATCTCCGATGATGCTTCTTTTTGGTTTCATGAACTTTTCATTCTTACCCATTAGAACTTCTGCCCTTCGGAAGAATTCTGTCACCAAGAGCAGAAAGAAGATTCCAACTTTTTGGTTGTGTCCACAATGCTTCATTTCACAGTAAATCTATCTACCCACACATATATACTTGTGCTGCAAAATGCAATATAGCAAAATAGCTCGAAAAGTATTAACATTAGAAACATTTAACGCATGTGCAATTCTAGTTCCTATGAACTGCATCCACATTTCTGCTACCGGGAACATTATTGCTTGATTGAAGTTAGTTGGCAAATCTATATCTGGCCTACGATTCTATTCACCTCTATCTTGAGTTAAGTACTTAATGACATCCTCTCTCTCTCTCTCTCTATATATATATATATATCCTCAAATTTGTCTAAATTAGTATTATTAAGAAAGTCTTTGCTATAAAAAGGTACATCATAGAACTCACATATCTCCCTAGGGGTAATTAGCACCTTTTCGCCTCTCACTGTTATAGTATCCCAATTTTGTCTTTTTCTTATTTCTTGGTCTTTAAAGAAAGTGTAGAATTCTTTCACTATCGAGATTACCGCAGTTTCCTTCGGAGTGATATACAATCGCTCCCAATGATGGTACCTATTAAAGTCCAAATTTCATTACAGAACACCATTGAGGGTTTGAACCCTCGCTCTTGGATGAAAGGTCTACCCTGTAACAAAAGAAAATATTTTTCAGCACTTGGATTCTCAAATTTTGCAAGGTCCTAAACTATCAGAGTTTTTTGGACCATAGTTTTCTTACTCTTCTTAAGAGGCATTTTCTAATTAAGAGAGGTTTAGAGGGTGATTGGAAGTTTTTTTAGATTAAAATTAAAGGTTTATAAAGTTAAAAACTAGGTGAAATAAAGTTTATGCCATCAGGTTGCGCAAACAGGTCGAGTTGACCCTGCAGAAAATTACAATGATGTCACGACACAAAGGTTTTATGTCTAGACATCCTTGTCAGTTTGCCTATGTCGAGACATTGGGTTCGATGTCACGACACACCTTATAGTTTAAAATTTTTAGGAAACTGTCTGTTATGTCGCGACACAGAAGAGTGGTGTCGCGACATCGAGATGATTTTCTTGGGTTCTTACTACTGGTCGCAATGTTGCGACACAGGGTTACCATGTTGTAGTACCAACTTTTGTTTTTCCCAACTTTTTTATCTTCAGGGTGCTACTAGGTGCGTGTTAGCCCTATTTTATATCTTCTTGCAAAATTTTAAATACTTGGTCAGTGAATATATACAATTTTGTACTTTTAGTTAAAATTATATAAAAATGTCAGGTATTGTTGCTGAACTAGTCCATCAGCTCGGTTAAAATGCACTTGAGAAAAGTCTACAATTTGTTTCTAGCAGTATTGGTGTAACACCCATTGTGTCATTCTATTCTTATCCGTTTATCCCTCTTTCAGAACTTTCCTTTTTGGCCTGCACTAATCACCGAACATTCTTTCAGTAGATCATAATCATTAATTACTTGTAGAATTAAGGAACAACATAACCATCCTAACTTCCATTTATAGTCCTTCTTTTGCAAAAGGTTCAGAGGTTACTATTCATAATTGTTATACATGAAGTGCTTAGATAGTTCTAACAAAATTGGTATCACAGGGATTCCCTTGGACGTCTCGATTAGTGCACCATTTCATACCACATAACTTGGGTTCGGGTTCCAGATGTCTTCATGTTTTCCGACGGGTTGTATTATTGTTGTAATAGCATGTTTCCAGTGAAATCGGAACAATGGTTTCGGAACCACAAATCCGAGTCCAAAAGAAAATTTATTTTAATATTGTTGCATGATTTGCATTATGATAGGAATGTTATATGAAAATTTTGATAAGAAAATTTTATTGATTAAATGCTTAATTATAGAAAGGGCCAAATTGCATAAAATGCAAAAGTTGAATTCTAGTAGCTATAAGGATTAAATAGCTATGGAATTTAAAACTTGAGGTCCTTATATGACAATTAGACCATTAAGAAAAGTTAGTAGATTTTTTTTTATGATTCATCCATGGAAAATTAGAAAAAGAAAAGGACTAAATTGGAAATGGGAATAAATAAAAGATGATAGATAAAATAAAGGTTAAATATCATCATTTTATATCATCTTCATCCCCATGTTCTAGGAAAACCCTAGGAAAGAGAAAGAAAATCAAGCAAGCCTAATTGGGTAAGTAATTTTGTCCCGTTTTTAGTAATTTTTATATTTTTGAAAATGAAATAACCTAATCTAGCTATTTTGGGGATTAATTTGTAAAGTTATTAAAGTATTGAAATTTTTCTATGGATGAATATGCTGAAAATCTAAAATTTATGGTAGAAAATGAAAGGTTGTTAGTAGATAAACAACTTTTACAAAGAGAATTTTGATGGAATTATGATTTAAGGACTAAATTGAAAAGTGGTAAAACCTATGGAAAAATTTTGATTTTTGTGAAATTTATTGGCTATTATTGTAACATGTAAAATTCAGTTAGGCTTGAAATAAGGATTAAATTGCATGAATTTCATTTTCCGAGCTTAGGGACGAAATCGTCATTCTTGAAAAGTATAGGGGTAAAATAGTAATTTTCTTAGGAAGTGAATTGAGTTCAATTGAGTATGAAATAGATTAAATTGATGTTAAATTCATTTATTTAGATACGAAAAACTCAAATACGAAGTTAGATCGAGGAAAAGAAAAAGCGTTGGATTAGTAGATTTTTGTATACGAACAAGTAACGAGGTAAGTTCGTGTAACTAAATCGTGTTTTTTATATGCTTCAATTGAATGTTGTATATATGGATTGTGTAAATGTTATTGATGTGAAATTGAATACATGATCGATAAAGCTGGATAAATGTTAAGTCCCGTACGAATAATGAAATTTGATGGATACAGTATTTTCCCATATTGGTTAAAGTCCTACATATGTTGCGGACAGACTATAGCTCGGATGAGCAATCCTGTTATAATCCCTCTTGTGCATCCTATTATATATTTCCTACGAGCATCCTGATCGGTAGTGATCTTGCATGTGTTGCACACTATCGCAGCTCTTTGTGAGCGTCATGTTACATGATTCGATTGGTTGTGGTCTAGCATTTATTGCGGACACAAACGCAGCTCTTTGTGAGTGTCCTGATATAGGCTCTTGTAAGCTTCCTGACATGGCTCACCTGAACTATTTGTTATGTTATTTGGAGCTCTCTATTAATAACTCTTCGGAGTTACCTGTTAAGCTCAATAAGCTTTCTGTTCTAAACTCTTAGGAGTTTCCTGTTTAGCCCGGATAAGCATCCTGTTACATGACTCATCTGAGCATCTTGATATATGGCTCGAGAGTGTGCTTCCTTATTATGTGCCCTAATTGGGTACCCTTGGATATGAATTGATGGATTTCAGTTTGTACAATTTAAGTGTACTACATGAGTGTATCCATCGATATTTCAAATAAATTCAACGGGTAAGTTCTGACATGGCTAAACTGAACTTGAAATGATTTGTAATGGAAATGTACATGCAATATGGAATAATGATAAGGAAAGTATATATATATGAAAATCATTAAATGATGAGATCATCCATGTTCTTGGTACTATGTGAATTACTTGACTAACATGATTGGTGAAGTTGTGTATTTTAGGCTATTAGCCAAATTGCTTGGGTGCATTTTTGTGTGCTTATCTTTAATGAAAATATATGGTAAGTTAAATTCCTGTTATACGAACTTACTAAGCATTTGAAATGCTTACTCAATTTTCTTTTCTTTGTTTTATAGTACTCAGAAGCTTGTAAAGGTTGGAGAGCGGTCAGAGCATCCTCACACTATCCTCCAGCTTGTTTTGGTATAAATAGGAAACTTACTTTGGTATAATGGCATGTATAGGCTAATGGTGACAAGTAAGGATATGTAAATGTTTTGGTTGTAATTAGCCATTGGAATGGCTAGTGATAACATATTAAAAATATTTATGCATGAAGTTATATCATGTTTGGTATGTGAGTATGCTTGGATTAGTAACTTATATATAATCATAGTAACTTATATATAATCACACTTGGGTAAGTATATGATTAGAAAAGGGCAAGATGAATACTTGAAAGTGTGAGCAAACATGTCATGTATAAAACTTGAATATTAGTTTGATTCATATGCCTTGAATTGTTTGTTGAATATATTGAAGGGTTGATGTAGGTGCAAGGTAAAAAGAGTGAGAAATAAGGCTTCGAAAATAGCCTTATTTTGTCCACACGGGCAGACACACGGGCGTGTATCTCAACCGTGTGTGACACACGGCCATGCGCACGGGCATGTGGTTTGGTCATGTGTCCCCTACATCTTAAAAATTGAGAAATAGAATGCTCAGAATAGAGCACACGGGCAGAGACACGAACGTGTGTCTCAGCCGTGTGAGACACACGGCCCAACACATGGGCGTGTGTCTTGGTCATGTAACCCCTGCGCCTAATTTTCAAAAATTAAATTGTCCACATAATCTAGCACACCGGTGTGTGGCTGGCCGTGTGACCCAAGTCAAAGAGTTGCATGGGTAAGGACACGGCTATGTGCCTCACATCGAATCCCCACACAGTCTGGGACATGGGCGTGTGTCCCCTGCACCTAAGAAAAATTTTGAGATTTTTTGAAAAATTTACTGTGATCCCGATTTATTCTTGACTCGATTCTAATGTGTATTTTGGGCCTTGAGGACCCAAATAAGGGACATTATGATTGATTGTGATAAATTTTTAGAAATGAACAGTAAATGACATCAATTAATTGTAATTTAACTGTAAACTTTGGTAATACTCCATAACCCTGTTTTAGCGATGGATATGAGTTAGGAGTGTTACATTTATTAGTATCAGAGCTACGGTTTAGCTGATTCTCAAACTAATGTAGCAAGTATAAGCTTAGCTATACATGCCATTATATAATTTGTGATATTGTGATAACTCCTGACCATTTTAAATGTGTTTTTCATATAGTAATGTCATTCAACCAAGCTAGAGCTGAATCCGAGGAAGCTGAGAGCACTACTCAAGCTTCTGTACAAAGAGCTGCATTTAGTAGTAGAAGGCTCGTATCTGAGGGCCGAGGTGATGAGGCAAAGGAAGCCTTCTTTCAAATGATGAATGAATGGTTTACAGAATACTTGAGAAAAACCACCTGCTCCTCAACCAGTTCCTGACATGCCACAAGGTATTGAACCTGTTAAAACTGGTAAGCCTCCAGTAGATAAAATTCACAGGTATGGGGTAGAAGAATTTAGTGCTACTGTAACACCCGTAACCCGAAACCGTCGTCGGAATAGGGTTAAGAGGCATTACTAAACATTTTCAAACATTTCACATCCAATCCATAACACTTAGTCAATCATCAATCAAATGTATTCAACTATAAACATATAGTCCATGATTATGGTCTACAAGACCTTAAACACATGTTAGAAAGAGGTCGGGACTAAACTGAACACTTACTAAAATTTTTAAAAAATTAAAGATTTTTCAACACCGCAATGGTCACACGCCTGTGCGGTCAGGCTGTAACATCCTAAATTAGGGGTTATGCATTTGGAGCATAACTCAAGTGTTAGTAGGCTTTAAGTATGTTTGGAGGTGTTTTAAGGGTTTTTAGAACCCAAGGATGAAAGGGAAAGCTTTGGGAAAATGTTGGATTTTAAGTCTAAAATAAGAAACTAGGCGAAGGAGGCCTTAAAGGAAAATTGTAGGAGGTTATGGACATGAACTTGGGCTTAGTAAAGTGGCTTGGGACACTACTTTAGGGGCTTGGAGGCTTGCATCAAAAGGGAGTGCAGGAGGGAAGAGGTTCGAGCAACGTGGGAAGCAAATAGACTTTTATTTTTGCGCCAAAAGGGGAACTGGGCTAAGGAGGCTTTAAAGGAAGTTTTAGGGAATTAATGCCACAAGAAATCATGTGGTAAAGTGGCAGTGGAGCGCCAGGTGCAGTGACAAGGGCCTTGGTTATAATCATGTCAGCAGCAAGTAAGTAATTTTATTTTCTTTTGACGCTAAGACAAGAGGACTAGGCTAAGGAGGCTTCATGGGAAATTCGTGAGGAATTATGACACAAGGGTTGGCCTGGTAAAGTGGCAGCAGGGCGCTACTTAAGGCTTGGGCAAGTGACGCCTCAAGCAATGGGTAGAGAGCCCAGGTTCGAGTTGCGAAGGAAGTAGGAAGGAGCTTTTATATTTGCGTTAAGAAGGCGCCTGGCGAATGAGGGTTTAAAAGAAATTCTGGGGAGTTTATATCACAAACAGTGCCTTGGCAAAGTGGCTTGGGCGGTGCCTGCAGATTATTGCGTCAAAGGGCTCCGGTCTCATGTTCGAGTCTGTTGGCGACAAGGAAGTGTTTTTATTTTGCTTTGGCGTCAAGGAAGAAAGGTGAGAAGAAATTGGGCTGGCACATGGAATTTCAATTGGATAAGAATTTGGCTTAATTCTCCTATTGATTTTCGGCTAAGGTAGGATAAATGTTATTTTATTTGTTTATTTTATTTATTTTAGATAGGTAGATAAGAGATAAATGAGGTGATAAATTAGTGTTTTATTTTATTTGTTAAAGGGATAAAGAGTCAAAATAGGAGTTTGATAGGAGATAATGTGAAGGATTATTTTATGTTATTTGTTAAGATAAAGTAGGAGAGTGATAAGAGATAATGTATTGGATTATTTTATTTAGTTATTAAAGTGATTAAAAAGATTAAATGGGAGAAAACTTTGGAATTTGATAAGGGGGAAGCTAGTAGACGAATTCTTTATAAGGGGGAGTGATCATCTTTGACATCTCTTTTGTTTCTTTAATTTTCTTTGTGCCAAAAATCCCCTACTCTTCTCCTCTTCTTCTTATTTTTCTTTCAACCTCAAATCCCTCTCTATTTCTTTGAAAACCGGATGCCCTTTGTCATTTACAACCTTAGCCGAATATTCCACCATCATTTGAAGGCTTAGCTGAACCTTGTAAGTGTTCATTCACCTATTTGTATTTTACTTTTATTAATAGCCATAGGCCACTTTCATAAGTTTTGGATGTTAGCTGATTCTAACCTGTGCCAAATAGGGATTTCGACAGTGTCAACCGCAAGGGTGGTGATCCAGGATTTAGTTTAGTAAGGTAAGGAAGTGTTGACTTTCGGCCAAAGGGCCATTTTATTAGTTGTTAAGTGATGACCGATCGTGACTATGATAGTTTAGGGGCTAATCGACAGGAATAAGCAAAGCCTTCGGGATTTGGTAGGAGACCAAATCGGCATTAAGGGAGGAGGAAAACCCCGTTCATTGTGTTAGATTCAAGTAGTTCGGGATTTCGCTAAATAGTAAGGTGTGTGATTAACCCACCGTTTTCCGGGTTTTTGCTATAATTGCATGTGTGATTTATGTGCTAACCAGTGAAGTGGCAGTTATGTGGTAATTACCCTAAAAAGGAGTATATCGATATTCAGGTTAGTATTATATGTTGATAAGAATGTGAAAGTCCGATGTGAATGTGACTATGCCTATGGAAATATGATTGATTGCCGTAATAACATGTGCATGCATTTATTATTATGCCATTATTACATGTGCATGTGCATGGGGTGGGATATGAAAGAAGGTACGGGTGTACTTCGAGTACGTGGTTTGATGTTAGCCTTGAGCTATATCGTGGATTGACATTGACTGAGGTCACGTTGTGGATTAATTGCGATTTAGTTCGCGTGGTTTGATGAGTAGCTCTGTGCCTCATCGTGGTTGATATAAGCTATGTGCTATCCTATCGTGGTTTTGGTGTTAGCTACGGCTACATCATGGATTGGCGCTGACTGAGGTCGCGTTGTGGATTATTGTGCTTAATTGCACGTGGACGGCATTGAATGCCTTTTGGAGTGAAAAGGAGAGGGTGATTTAATAAATCCCCTGGTGTGTGGTAGGCTAGATAAGGGGGTGTGTAGCGGATGGACCCTAGGTTTGGGTTGGGTTTCATTATTGCATGATTTTGTATGTGAACATATGTGAAAACGGGCCAAGCCCAGTGATATGTGGACTAATGTGGAAATGGGCCAAGCCCAGTATATGAATGTGGATCAGTGTGGAAATGGGCTAAGCCCGATATGTGGAATTATGTGGTTAATTACCTGTTTGCACGATATAAGTGATTTGAATGTGGGCCAAGCCCAGAATGTGATAATATGTGAATATGTTAATTTGTATCTGATATATGGGTTAATATGTGGTTTAACATGTGGGTGGAATTCAGTGGATTAATTACACACTGAATCTGTATGACTCACCCAATTTCTATCAACATCGCAGGTGAACATGATTTTTGGACCGGCCGGAGTGGATACAAAGGTGGCCATGTAAGCGATTTTCATGCGAGAAAGATATTTTTAATTAATTACGTATTTAGCATTTTCATTATATTAAGTATTTGAATAAGTGTTTATTGTATTAAGGCCCATTAAAGTATTTGAGTATTTTTATTATGTTAAAGCAAAATGACGATTAAATTATTATTTTGAAATCAGTTTATTTTTGGCAAACTATATCTTAAAATATATATTAAGGTTTTAATTCGGATATTTTATATCAAGCTTATATTACTTAGAATTTTTAAATGGACATATATTACTTAGAATTTTTAAATGGACATGGTTTCCAAATAACAACAAAATTTTTTCAAGTTTTCACCTTTAAGTCAAGATCTTTTCAATGTTTTCCGCAGTGACATACCAGATCCGGTCAGGACTCGTAGGCCGGGTTTAGGGTGTTACACAGGCCGTGTGCCTCACCCGACTACCAGACACGCCCATGTGTCCAGGCCATGCCAAAACAGGGCATTCATACTGACTTGTCCACATGGCCACCAAACACGCCTGTATGCCATAGCTGTGTGAAATTAAGCTGGCTACTGACTTGGTCACAAGGCCTGTAACACCCCTATCCCGTGTCCGTTGCCGGATTAAGGTTAGGAGCGTTACCAGATAGATCCGAAACATTCACAGAAAAAATCATACATTTGATCATTATTCTCAGACATAATGTCCCTTAAGTGGGTCTTCGAGACCTTAATCGTGCTTAGATGTCGAGTCGGGACTAAACTGAAACACATACGAAATTCCATGAAAATTTGAAACTTTTCTAAAATACAGGGGAGACATGCCCGTGGGAGGAGACTGTGTGCCCTCCACGGCTTCTAGACACCCCCGTGTATCCATCCTTATTTATACTGACTATACCAACACGGTCATTAGGCACGTCCGTGTGCCATGGCCGTGTACTACAAGGTCATATACTGACTTCCCCACCACGGCCACCAAGCACGCCCGTGTATTTTGGCCGTGTACTTTTATGTTAGCTACTAACTTGCACACCACGGCCAGATGACACACCCTTGTCGAGGCCGTGTGATGATAAACTGCATCCTACAATTCACCCACGGTTGTTAGGCACGCCCGTGTGCCACAACCGTGTGACATTATTGGCCATTTACAAGGCCAAAATGCCACCCATAAGGGTCAAACCTACAAGCCATATTTAACAAGATATCTCATGCACATATAACCATCAAAACATACCAAAATAATCAACCAATTCATGCATATTTTTTAACTAAAGTAATCACACTACAATCCATTCAATATTCATTCAATTTAACTATTCAAACCAATTCCAAACATACCAAATTGCATAACTAAATCTAAATTATACCAAGCTCCTTTCATCCATATATACTTACCATCTCATAACAATTTCATGTAACAACTAAGCATGCCAAAACAACTTCACATATCACATTCATTAAGGCATATTATCAAAACATCATTAGCCAAATCACATGGCTAAGTTCATTATGCAACTCATACCAAAACTAGCCTATACATGCCATATTGAGCTATATACATTTTCAAAAGGGTACCAAAATAAGTTTAATAGTGTGATGACGATCCTTGACGGTCCCGAGCCTTCAGTAGCTTTAACGACCTATAAGACAGAAAAATCGCACACACAGAGTAAGCTTTCCAAAAGCTTAGTAAGTCATATACAAATAAACTACATATGTAAGCATATAAGCATATAAAAACATAAGCACATTTCTTATACATAACCAACTTCTCACATATATATACTTTGGTTCATACTTTTGGCCACATTTGCCACCATCATCAATTCTAGAATCATATATAAATACATAGCTTTTTATGCTTACCTTCACATATCATATTGATATCCCATTATACATAATCATCATAATAAGATCACATAGTGAATTACCTTATATACACACTTAGTGTACAATTCAACGTACCTGAAACAGATTCATCTCATTCTTTCTTTAGCTCATTATCAATCTCAACCCCATACTCAAGTATCTATTCTTTCAACTCTTAAAACTATCATTATCCACATAACTATCATACATACCTTAATCAACACTTAGTTACTCACCATTCATGCTACTCAATTTCTTGATGTTACCTCATACTTACATACCATATATTCATTTCGGACAAGCTCATAGATTAATGAATTACATCTCGTTCCTTTAATCTCGTAAAGTAAGAGCAACTTACCTCATTAGTACTATGTTACCAAGATATCATGCATTATTTACATAAATAATATTTCTCGGGTATCTCCATTAGTGGGTTAATGTTTTAATGGATCCGTAACTCCGCACACTTAGTGCAAATCAAATAACGTATCGCACACTTAGTGTCATTACTGAAAAAGAAGAGCACACACAGTGCTGTTTATTAGCAATGTATCGCACACTTAGTGCCAATTTTATAACCGAACATAATCGTTATCGCACACTTAGTGCCAATATGTTAAATCAACTTATTTTTGGTATCGCATTTACAAAGGCATATTCAATAAGCTAAAACTTTTGTCTTTTACGCACACACAGTGCTAATTGTTAAGGCCGTAGCTTCTATCAATATTGCACACACAGTGCTAATCACAAAGTCGAAACTTATATTATTTTGCACACACAGTGCTATTCATTAAAGTCGTAGCTTCTATTGTTTTGCACACGCAGTGCTATTCATTAATTATGATCGCAAACTTAGTGCCTTAACTCATAGCCGAAGCTTAAATGATATCGCACACTTAGTGCATTTATAATAAACTGATCTTAAACCGGTATCGCACACACAGTGCCATCCACAAAGTCGAAGCTTATAATATGTCGTACACACAGTGCAAATCATCTCGGTCACATTTCCATTTACGCACACTTAGTGCCACAAAAATCCATTTCTCACATAGCATTTATAATTCAATGATATCATAACCATTCATTTCACAACATTTAAACATAGCTTAGTACACTTTTTATATTCGAACTTATCTCAGAATTCATTCGCACAATCCTCTCATAAACATCCATTATCAACATTAGTCATAGGAATAATTATAATTTCATACAAGTACGTTTATTTGTATAGTGACTTACCTCGGATTCGGTTTATCGGAAATGAAAACGGCTACTCGTTTACTTTCGCTTTCCCGCGATCTAAATCCGTTTTCCTCTGTTCTTGATCTAAACATATTCAAAATTAACCCTTTTTATTCACTAATTCATTCAATTAAATCCAAGGACACACATTTAGGGCTATTTGCAAAATAACCCTCATATTTGCACAACTTAGCAATTTAGTCCATTTTTCTCAAAACATCAAATTCACAAAATCCACTTATACACAAGCTTGGCCGAATATATACACATCACATACAAGCTCACGTTTTTCATCAAATTCACAAATTAGTCCTCCAAAATAACATTTTCTCAATTTAGCCCTATTTAGCTAAATTCATCAAAAACTCAAAAACAAACTATGTCAAACAAACACACATATTTCATATTTCATCCTCAAACATCATAAAAGTTATGAATTCATCAATGACTCATTTCAAAAACTTCATCAACACACAAAATTGAGACATGAGCTTGATAGTAGACGAAGCAACGATTGCAAAAACGTAGAAATTATCAAAAACGGATCGAAAACTAACCTTGAATTCAAGCGTGAAAGACCGAATACCTAGCTCAAATTTTCTTTCTTTTTCTTTTATGGTTTCGGCAAAGAAATTATAAAATGAAACCACCCACTTATGCATCTTTTATTATAACATATTAATATATAATAATAAATACATATATATTTAACATAACATATAAATAAACATATATAAACATAATATATTTGTATATTGCCGTCCACTATCAATGACTTTGGCCAAATTGCCACATAAGGCCCTTACTTTACAAAGCCACAATACTTAAGCACTTTAACAAATAGAAAGCAACTTTCGCATTTAATGCAATTCAATCCTTTAGTCAAATTAAACACACAGATGGACAAAATAGTTCATGGAAATTTAACACATGCTAAACCACATATCAACGGCTCAGAATATAATATTAAAATATTATACAGACTCGGATTTATGGTCCCGAAACCACTGTTTTGACTAGGGTATAAACCGGACTGTTACAAGGCTACTAGGCACGCCCATGTGCCACGACTGTGTAACCTGCCCAGGCACACTTCGAAGTGGCCCTTGAGCCATACGGCAGAGAGACACGCCCATGTCCCTTGACCATGTATGCAAAATAGGCCATTTGTAAGGCCAAAATGCCACCCACACTTGGGTCATACCTACAAGCACATACAAGCTTATTTTCACACACAATTTGGCAACCAAATACATGTCAAATGATCAACATATCATCCCATCCAATCTCATTTTTAATCATGTCAACTTATATACCAATTTGCACAACTAGAACACATGCATAACCAAACAAGATTCATCCACAATATCACTAGATCACAGTGGCATCAATCCATCACTAAGCTTACCATTCATAAGACATTTTTATTGCCATCAAGCAATACCAAAACATACTTCATAAACCATAATCATTCATGCATATTACCAACATTTATCTAGCCATATCACATGGCTATTTACACATCTCAAACATGTTTCAAAACAACTAGCCTATACATGCCATAATCAAATATACACATCTTTAAAAGTACCAAAATAGATTGCCGATAGTGTGATAGAGATGCTGACGATCCCCGGATCCGAGCCAGCTTTACTGACACTGCAAAGTAGAGAAACAAATCACACAGTAAGCTTTCTAAAGCGTAGTAAGTTCGTAACATAGTATATATTCAATTTAATCTCTCAAATGCAAATGCACAAAAATAACTCATCACATAGATCAATTCCCAAATGTTTATACCATATCATTCATAGTCAATAATCTTACTCAACCATTCATGAAATCATACACAATCTCATCAACCAAAAAGGTCCAATACATACCTTAGCCAACACATAGTTACTCACCCTCCAAGCTAATTTATGCTCGATGTTGCATTTCGATTCAAACTTAATTATTCATTATGTTTAATTGCACACTTAGTGCCCAATTTATAATCAAAACTAAATTAACATCACACACTTATTACCTCAATTCATAACTGAACGTAATTCGGTATCGCACACACAGTGCCAACCACAAAGCCAAAGCTTCTGTTATTTCGCACATATAGTGCTAATCATCTCGGCCACATTTCTAGATACGTACACTTAGTGCCACATAACTCGATTCCTCTCATAGCATTTACAATTCAATAATATCATCCCATTCATTTTATAACATTAAACATAGTTAAATTCACGTATTATGTCTGAACTTACCTCGGACGTTGAAACACCGAAATATTCGATTAATCGATTACTTTGTCTTTGCCTCGATCTCGATCCAAACCTATCCTTTCTTGGTCTATACATATTCAAATTTAACTCATTAAATCACCAATTCATTCAATTTTGTCCACACACACATATTTAGGGCATTTTACAAAATAGCTCTCACATTTTCTCATTTCGACACTTTAGTCCCTAATTCATCAAATCACAAAAGACACGCAATTTCAAATCACATATGCTTAGCTGAATTCTTTCTGTAACAGCCTGATTTTGGCCCTAATCAGAACGGTGGTTTCGGGACCACGAATCTGAGTCGAAAAAATAATTTAATACTATTTTCAATGCTAATTATGTGTGAATTAGTGTGTGTGAAATTTTTGTATTAAAATTTGATCGTTTTAGTGCTTAATTGTGAAAAAAGGGTTTATTTGCATAAAAAGAAAATTTGGTGGTTAATTGTGTAAGTACTAAATTAAAGGTGGCTTCTTAAATTGAGGTATTAAAAGTGCAATTTAGCCAAAAATTAAACTTAGTGCTAGTCATCATTTGCATGTAATAGTGATTAGAATTTTTTATTATGTTTTATTATTAAAGTATTAATTAAATTTGATAAAATAATAAAACAAATAAAAGATGAAAATGTGTTCATCTTTCTTCCTCAAAATGACCGAAAGTAGCTAAGGAAAAAGAGAAGAGAACCTAGCTCCATTCGGCCTTATTTGAACTTGATTAAGGTGAGTATTTAGCTTTTTTTTTTTAATAATTCTTACATTTTTGAGATAGTTTTTTTGAGTTTTAATTAGCCCATGTTGAAAGTTGTGATTTGGTTGTGTTTTTCATGAGATGCCATTGAAGGAAACTTGATGTTCTTGTTGTCTAATGATGAATTATAAATTGTATGTGATAGATTAATAAAAGTTGTTCTTGAATTTTTATGAAGTTAGGTGATTTGGATTGAGTTGTAAAAAAAATAAAATTTTTAGAGGTTGGAATGTGAAATAAATGAGTTGTATAGACTTGTAATGGGAGGATGGAAATTCGGCTCTAAAGAATGGTGGCCAAATTTTGAGTATTTTGTGAGTTGTGTAATAGTGACTAAATTGTAAAAATTTTAAATACTAGGGGTAAAATTGTAATTTTCTCAATTATATGTTTTTGGATTAAATTGAATGAGAAAAGTGTTGAATGAGCTTAATGAATTTATTTAGCTCAAGAGCAAAAAGACACGGGTTTGGATCGGGGAAAACCAAAGTTGAACGAATAGCCGAGAAACCTAATTCGTCAACTTCCGAGGTAAGTTTTTAAGCAATCGGGTTGAATAAAATTTTATTTATATGAATATGTATATGTTAAGGTGATGTCAATATGTTTAATTCCCTATTGCCGAAAGTGACAAGGAATTTAACTAGTAATAGCCGAATGTGTGAATTGAATATATACATATGTACTAAGTGATATTTATATGTGGAAATGAAATGAGAAAGATGTATGTATTTGAGTAAGTGATATATATTTATAAGTATATTGGTGTATCGAATGTGTTGGAAATTCATAGGAAGAATTGGTTGGTTTGAACATTTGTATATATGAATGTTCATGTAAGTAAAAATGTGATTATATGTTTATATGGAATAGGAGTAATTGGGTTAATGCACTAAGTGTGCAAAATATAAAATACCAGGCACTAAGTGTGTGAAATCGGTCGTAATGCACTAACTGTGCGAAATATAAAATACCGAGCACTAAGTGTGCGAAATCGGTCGTAATGCACTAAGTGTGTGAATTATAAAATACCAAGCACTAAGTGTGCGAAATCGGACGTAATGCACTAAGTGTGCGAATAAAATGTCCGAGCACTATGTGTGCAAAATCGGCTAAGGGGCACTAAGTGTACAACCAACTTAAATCTCAATAGGTTGAATTCGGTAAGTTGGTACTATGAAATTTTACTATTCGAATTCAAGTATATGAGTAAAGTGTGATGTGGATGGAATGTTATATTTATTTAGGTATAATTTTGAATGATTAAGTTGGTATGAAATAGACATTACTAGAGTAAATGAAATGTTGTTTGGTTCACTAATGTGATTTGGCTACGTGAGATAATGTATCATGAGTATGTGTTAATGTCTTGAAATTTAGTAGATGAATATGATTGGGTATGGAATTGTGATATATATATACAGTCGAATCTAAATTTGAGAGTTAATGGGTGGTTCATGAATGTATGATTAAATGAGTAATGATAAATCCATGTTTACCATTTTTGGTTTAAATCACTTTGAGTAATATTGATAATTTGCATTAGATTGCTTAAAACTTACTAAGCTATGATAGCTTACTTTGTGTGTTTAATTATGTTATTTTATAGATTTTGAAGTCTAGCTACGAGCTCAGGGATCGTTTTGGAACATCGTCACACTATCGATTGCTATTTCAGTATTTTAAAAGTTTGAAACTATGAACATATATGGCATGTATAGGCTAGAAATATTATGTTTGGTTTTGAAGTTGTATATATTTGTATAAGCCATGCAAAAATGGCTTGTCCATCTTGTTAATCTTGGAATTTATATTTTGGCTTGATGATTATGTTTGGTTGTGGTTTTGGTTGATTTGGTTTTAGTATATATAAGTATGGTTAATGTATAGAGTTTAAATGAAATGGAGTAAAGATGTTATAAACTAGTTAACCATATTTTGCAATGAAACAGTTTTTGGTTAACAGCAGTGATGTGATTTTAAAAAAATCACCATAAATAGGAGAAATGGAATTAGAAAGTGAATAAGATATAGAATTAAATATTATTGTGTCTATTTTTATATGAAAGAAACAGAGTAGGCAAATAAATTTTATATTATGAGATATTTAAATTTTAGTGAAACTGGTTCTGAATGACTTCGTGATCCCCTGTTCTGTCTTGGAAAAATTATTACAAATTGTATAAAAATAATTATGGATCATAGTTTATATGCTTACCTTAATGAGTCTATTTTTTATTAGAATAAACTAGAACATTATTTTAATTCTGTACAATGAGATAACTGAGTTTTTGTAAAGATAGGTCAGAACCATCGAACAGTGAAATAGGGGAAACTTTAATGAATAAACTGTACTAATTGGCCACATTAAAAATTCTAGAAAAATTATAGTAAGAAGATATATGAGTATAGTTTCAAGGAAAATTTACGGATCTAAATTTCGAGTTTCTTAACTGGAGTTATAGTCAATTTAGTCAACATGACGCAGATGGACAGTTTCAATTTTTATGCCCCAAATTAGTAGTTAAGTCTAATAATGCCGCATGCTCGACTCCGGGAACGGTCTCGAGTAAGGGGTGTTACACTTCCCATGCTAATACAAGCCCACACATTTCATTTATTTCCCATTTTAGTCCTTCAATTTACATTTTTCTCAATTTAGCCCAAATTACTCAATTTCACTAAAAATTCAAAGACAAAACATGTTCATCCTTCACATATCAACTAACACATAGCTCAAGCATTCATCAAAGCATATCTCAAAGTCAACATAAATTTCTAAAATTAAAGTATGGGCTAGCTAGAGCACAAAGCAACGATTACAAAAACGTAGAAATTATTAAAAACCAAGCAAAAACGAACCTTTAATAAAGCTATGGATGTGCCGAAATCTAAAATGCTTCCGTGGATATTCTTCTCTTCAACATTCGGTGGAAGAAAGATGAAAGAAAATGGCCATTTCATTTGTTTTGTTTTGATTGTAATAACTTAATAATCATTTTACCAATTTGGCCTTTTTATTAATCATATATAACCTTTATATATTAAGCTTATTCTAGTCCATTGCCACCCACTATCACTAATAATGGTCAAATTGCATCATAAAGCCCCCATATTAAAAAGACGACAATAATTAGGCACTTATAAATCAGCACACAGCTTTTGCATCTTATGCGATTAGGTCCATTTCGCAAATTAAACACACAATCAATGAAATCTTCACACAGAAATTTCACACAGGTTAAATCACATTTGTAAACACATAGAATAATATTAAAATATTATTCCGACCTCAAATTTGTGGTCTCGAAACCACTATTCCGACTAGGGTCTAAACTGGGCTATTACAGCTATTCCCGAAGATGATTCGGAGAGGGCTGAATTTTTGGCTAGAAAAAACTATCAGGGTTTTAGATGAATTGTCATGCATACCAGCTGAGTGCCTAAAATGTGTTGTATCACTGTTGAAAGACACAAATTATCAGTGGTGGAATACCATAACTTCTATTGTACTGAGAGAAAATCTTACATTGGATTTTTTCCAAGCAGAATTCAGAAAGAAGTATATTAGCCAAAGATTTTTGGATCAGAAAAAGAAAGAATTTCTAGAGCTTAAGCAGGGAAACATGACAGTATTTGAGTACGAACGAGAATTCGCTAGATTGAGTAAGTATGCTAGAGAATGGGTTCCGACTGAGGCTGATATGTGCAAACATTTTGAAGAAGAATTAAATGAAGTCATTAAGCTACTAATTGGAATTCTTGAACTAAGGGAATTTGTGGTACTGGTCGATTGATTGCACAAAGTTGAGGAATTAAGCAAAGAGAAGAGACAAGCAGAGAGAGAAGCCCGAATTTCTGGTAAAAGATTTATGAGCAAGTCACAATCATCTGTTTCAAAGAAATCAAAGAAATACCATGACCATTTTACTGCATCTGTGGGATATTTTGAAAAAGAGCAGGGCTCTCAACGCTCTAACCCGAGATCTCCGTCTCCCTCAGTAACAACTATTGGAAGTGTTGGTAACCCCAAATCAAAGTGTAAACATTGTAATAAATTTCATTTTGTGGAATGCCGTATGAGAAGTAGAGCATGTTATAAGTGTGGTTCTCTTTACCATTTTCTCAAAGATTGTCCGGAAAAGATTGAAAAAGATACTGATCAGACTTCGAAGTCGAGTAACCCCACTTTGAGAGGTAGACCACCTCGTCACCTCGACAATGTTAGTGGTTGCCGAGGTGCTACAAAAGATTCAACAGTCAAATCTAAAGCAAAAGCACCATCAAGGACATATGTTATAAGTGCAAGAGTGGATGCCTCTGCACCAAACGTCATTACTGGTACAGTTTCTCTTTTTGATACTGATATTACTGCTTTGATTGATCCAAGATCAACACATTCACACATATGCACGAATTTAGTATCTGTTAAAAATTTACCTGTTGAGTTCATTGAATTTGTGGTTAAAGTTTCGAACCCTCTAGGCCAGTATGTTATGGTGGAAAAAGTTTGTAAAAACTATCCGTTGATGGTAAAGGGTTATTGTTTCTGGGCTAATTTGATGCTACTGCCTTTTGATGAATTTGATGTAATTTTGGGAATAGACTGACTGGATCAGCATGATGCGGTGGTTAATTATAAACAAAAATACATTGTATTGAAATGTCAGAATAGTGAATTACTTCATGTTGAATCTGATAAACTGGATGGGTTATTTAATGTAATCTCAGCTATATCAGCACAGATATATGTCAGAAAAGGATATGATGCCTATCTTGCATATGTGTTGGATACTAAAGTATCAAAATTGAAGATTAAATCAGTACCGGTCGTTTCTAAGTTTCCTAATGTGTTTTCAGAGGAATTACCTAGTTTACCACTGGTTAGAGAGGTAGAATTTTCTATAGATCTTGTTCCGGGAACAACACAAATATCTATAGCACCCTATAGAATGGCTCCTACTGAATTGAAAGAGTTGAAAGCACAGTTGCAAGAGCTTACTGAAAGAGGGTTTGCTCGACCCAGTTTTTCACCTTGGGGTGTACTGGTTTTGTTTGTAAAGAAAAAACATGGATCGTTGAGGTTGTGTATTGATTACAGGCAGCTCAATAAGGTTACAATCAAGAACAGGTATCCATTGCCTTAAAATGATGACCTGTTTGATCAGCTGAAAGGTGCCACTGTGTTCTGTAAAATAGATCTCCGTTCTGGATACTATCAGTTGCGAGTAAAAGACTCGGATGTAACGGAGACAGCTTTTAGAACCAGGTATGGACACTATGAGTTTCTTGTGATGCCGTTTGGTTTGACGAATGCACCTGCAGTATTCATGGATTTAATGAATAGAATTTTCAGACTGTATCTAGACAGGTTTGTGGTGGTGTTTATTTATGATATTTTGGTATACTCTTGAGATGAAAATGAACATGCTGAACATCTGAGAATTGTATTGCAAACTCTGCGTGAGAAACAATTATATGAAAAATTCAATAAATGAGAATTCTGGTTTTGGGAAGTTGGTTTCCTTGGACATATAGTATTTGCTGAAGGCATCAGAGTGGACCCAAATAAAATTTTAGCTATTGTTAATTGGAAACCACCGAAAAATGTGTCTGAAGTTAGAAGTTTTCTGGGACTAGCAGGATATTATCGGATGTTTGTTTAAGGGTTTTCAATGATAGCTTCTCCGATGACTCGTTTATTGTAGAAAGATATGAAATTTGAGTGGTCTGATAAATGTCAGTAGAGTTTTGACAAATTGAAAGCTTTGTTGACTGAAGCACATGTACTAGTTCAACCCGAATCAGGCAAATAATTTGTAATTTATAGTGATGCAACATTGAATGATTTAGGCTATGTTTTGATGCAAGAAGGCAAAGTAAGAGCTTATGCTTCTAGATAGCTAAAACCACATGAAAAAAATTACCCGATACATGATTTGGAGTTAGCAGCTATTGTGTTTGCATTGAAAATTTGGCGGCATTACTTGTTTGGTGAAAAGTGTCACATATTCACCGATCATAAAAGTTTGAAGTATTTGACGTCGCAAAAAGATTTGAATCTGAAACAACGAAGATGGCTTGAATTGTTAAAAGATTATGATTTGGTTATTGATTACCATAAGGGAAAAGCTAATGTGGTTGTTGATGCTCTAAGCAGAAAGTCATTGTTTTCTTTTTGAGTAATGAATACTCTGTTATCTTTGTCTAATGATGGTTCGGTTATAGCTGAGTTAAAAGCTAGACCAATATTCCTGCAACAGATCTGTGAAGCTCAGAAGAGTAATGATAAATTACAAGTTAGACGGGTACAGTGCGAGTTGGATTCTGATTCAGAATTTCAGATTAGGTCTTATGGCTGTTTGTTATTCAGAGGTAGAATATGTGTACCGAAGAATTCAGAACTTGTATGGAATTTTTTGCACGAAGCTCATAATGGTACTATGTCTGTTCATTCAGGAAGTAATAAAATGTATATTGATTTGAAAAAGATGTATTGGTGGCTGGGAATGAAACAGGATATTTCTGAATTTGTATCTAAATTTTTGATATGTCAGCAAGTACAAGCTGAACATCAGGATTACTACAACCAGTAACGATACCGGAATGGAAATGGGAAAGAGGTACAATGGATTTTGTGTCGGGATTACCCTTATCTCTGAAAAAGAAAGATGTCATATGGGTAATTGTTGACCGATTGACAAAGTCTGCCCACTTTATTTTAGTACATATGGATTTCTCTTTGGATAGATTGGCTAAATTATATGTTTCCAAGATTGTCAAACTATATGGACTGCCAGTTTCTATTATTTTAGACAGAGATCCTCAGTTTACATCACGATTCTCGAGCAAATTGCAAGAAGCTCTGGGTACGCAGTTACGTTTCAGTACCGCATTTCATCCTGAGATTGACGGTCAATCAGAACATGTGATACAAATTTTAGAATATATACTTCGGTGCTGTGTGTTAGAATTTGAAGGTAACTAGGAAAAGTATTTACCTTTGGTTAAATTTGCATACAATAATAGTTATCAGTCCAGCATTAAAATGGCATCGTATGAGACTCTATATGGTCAAAAATGTAGAACTTGATTGTATTGGACAGATCTTAGTGAGAAAAAGATACACAGAGTTGATTTAGTTCGTGAGATTGAAAAAAGGTGAAAATAATTCGGGATAGTTTGAAAGCAGCCTCTGATCGTCAAAAATCTTATGCTGATCTTAAATGGAAAGAGATAAATTTCCAGGTCGGTGATAAGGTATTCTTAAAAGTATCACCTTGGAAGATAGTTCTCCAGTTTGGCCATAAAGGAAAATTGAGTCCATGGTTTATCAGACTATATGAAATTACAGAAAGAATTGGACCTATTGCATATCGTCTGACATTACCACCAAAACTTGATAGAATTCATAATGTATTTCACATGTCCATGTTACGACGGTATCGGCCAGATCCTTCACATGCTATATATCTGACAGAAGTTGAGATTCAGCCTGACATGACCTACAATGAGGAAACGATCAAAATCTTGGCACATGAAACAAAAGACTTAAGAAATAAAAAGGTGGCTCTAGTAAAAGTTCTTTGGCAACGACATGGTATAGAAGAGGCTACCTGGGAACCGGAGAAAACAATGAGAAAGTAATATCTAAATCTCTTTACTGGTAAGATTTTCGAGGAACAATTCTTAAAAGGGGAAGAGTTGTAACAGCCCGTTTTCAGTGAAATTGGAACAATGGTTTTGGGACCACAAATCCGAGTTAGAAAAAAATTTATTTTAATATTATTGCATGATTTGCATTATGATAGGAATGTTATATGAAAATTTTGATAAGAAAATTTTATTATTTACATGCTTAATTATAGAAAGGACCAAATTGCATAAAATGCAAAAGTTGAATTCTAGTAGCTAAAAGGATTAAATAGCTATGGAATTCAAAACTTGAGGTCCTCATATGGAAATTAGACCATTAAGAAAAGTTAGTAGATTTTTTTGATGATTCATCCATGGAAAATTAGAAAAAGAAAAGGACTAAATTGGAAATAGGAATAAATAAAAGATGATGAATAAAAAAATGTTAAATACCATCATTTTATATCATCTTCATCCTCAAATACGATGGAAACCCTAGGAAACAGAAACAAAATCAAGTAAGCCTAATTGGGTAAGTAATATTGTCCCGTTTTTAGTAATTTTTATATTTTTGATATCGGAATAACCTAATCTAGCTATTTTGGGGATCAATTTGTAAAGTTATCAAAGTATTGAAATTTTTCCATGGATGAATATGCTGAAAATTTGAAATTTATGGTAGAAAATGAAAGGTTGTTAGTAGATAAATAACTTTTACAAAGAGAATTTTGATGAAATTATGATTTAGGGACTAAATTGAAAAGTGGTAAAACCCATGGAAAAATTGTTTTTTGTGAAATTCATAGGCTATTATTGTAACATGTAAAATTTGGTTAGGCTTGAAATAGGGATTAAATTGCATATATTTCATTTTCCGAGCTTAAGGACGAAATCGTCATTTATGAAAAGTATAGGGGCAAAATAGTAATTTTTACTAAGAAGTGAATTGATTTCAATTGAGTATGAAATGGATTAATTGATGTTAAATTCATTTATTTATATCCGAAAAACTCAAATACGAAGTTAGATCGAGGAAAAGAAAAAGTGCTGGATTAGTAGATTTTTGTATACAAACAAGTAACGAGGTAAGTTCGTGTAACTAAATCGTGTTTATTTATATGCTTTAATTGAATGTTGTATGTATGATTTGTGTAAATGCTATTGATGTAAAATTGAATACATGATCGATAAAGCTGGATAAATGTTAAGTTTCGTATGAATAATGAAATTCGATGGATATAATATTTTCCCGTATTGATTAAAGTCTTGCATATGTTGTGGACAGACTATAGCTCGGATGAGCAATCCTGTTATAAACCCTCTTGAGCGTCCTGTTATATAATTCTTGCGAGCATCCTGATCGGTAGTGATCTTGCATGTGTTGCACACTACCACAGCTCTTTGTGAGCGTCCTGTTACATGATTCGGTCGGTTGTGGTCCAGCATTTATTGCGGACACAAAAGCAGCTCTTTGTGAGCGCCCTGATATTGGCTCTTATGTGCTTCCTGACATGGCTGGTTTGAACTCCCTATTATGCTATCCGGAGCTCCCTATTAATAACTCTTCGGAGTTACCTGTTAAGCTCAACTCTTAGGAGTTTCCTGTTTAGCCCGGTAAGCATCCTGTTACATGGCTCATTTGAGCATCTTGATATATGGCTCGAGAGTGTGCTTCCTGATTATGTGCCCTAATTGGGTACCCCTGGATATGAATTGATGGATTTCAGTTTGTACACTTTAAGTGTACTACATGAGTGTATCCATAGATATTTCAAATAAATTCAACGAGTAAGTTCTAACATGGCTCAACTAAACTTGAAATGATTTGTAATGGAAATGTACATGCAATATGGAATAATGATATGGAAAGTGTATATATATATATGAAAATCATTAAATGATGAGCCCATCCATGTTACTGGTATTATGTGAATTACTTGACTAACATGATTGGTGAAGTTGTGTATTTTAGGCTATTAACCAAATTGCTTGGATGCATTTTGTGTGCTTATCTTTAATGAAAATATATGGTAAGTTAAATTCCTGTTATACGAACTTACTTACCATTTGAAATGCTTACTTGGTTTTCTTTTCTCCGTTTTATAGTACTCGAAAGCTCGTAAAGGTTGGAGAGCGGGCGGAGCATCATCACACTATCCTCCAGCTTGTTTTGGTATAAATAGGAAACTTACTTTGGTATAATGGCATGTATAGGCTAATGGTGACAAGTAAGGATATGTAAATGTTTTGGTTGTAATTAGCCATTGGAATGGCTAGTGATAACATATTAAAAATATTTATGCATGAGTTATATCATGTTTGGTATGTGAGTATGCTTGGATTAGTAACGTATATATAATCACACTTGGGTAAGTATATGATTAGAAAAGGGTAAGATGAATACTTGAAAGTGTGAGCAAACATGTCATGTATAAAACTTGAATATTATTTTAATTTATATGTATAACAGCCCGTTTTTAGTCAAATCAGAGCAGTAGTTTTGGGACTACAAATCCGAGGTCAAAATATTTATTTTATTATTATTTTAAGGTCTACAACATGAATATATGATTGTGTGAAAGTTTCGTTTAGAAATTTTATCGTTTGAATGCTCTATTAAGTAAAAAGGACTAAATCGCGTAAAGTGCAAAAGTGTTGTTCTATTAGTTAAATGTATCTAATAGCTATGGAATTTTAATTTAGAAGTCCTTATGTTGTAATTTGACCATTTGAAACATAAGTAGACAAAGATGGACATGGTTTATATGAAATGTTAATGTTTTAGTAAAGGGTAAATACGTAAAATAGCAAATGAATGATCATAAGTAAAACAAAAACATAAAATTTTCATTCATTCATCTTTCTTAGCCGAAATTGTGAAGGAATGAATAGCCATGGTTAGGTTTTCATTCGGCAAAGCTTTCCTAGCTCATTAAGGTGCGATTTTTGTCTCGTTTTTAATGATTTCTATGTTTTTGAGATCGTTGGAACTAGGTCTAGCTAGCCCAGGGACTATTTTGCAAAGTTTTTAAAGGTTTTGAAAGTTTCCATTGATGAAAATATGTGTTCTTTGATGTTTGATGATGAAATATGAAATCTTGTTGCTAGATTTACATATTTTGTAAAGTGATTTTGAGTAAAAATGCAAAATAGGGTTTTATTTGTGAAAATGTGTGGTTAAATGTGTGAAAAGTTGATAAATTTGGGCTTCTAGGGGCATTATAGTAATTCGGCCATCATGGGTATTAAAGAAATTTCATGAATTTGTGATTTTGTGTAATAAGGACTAAATTGTAAAAGTTGTAAAATTCTAGGGGTAAAAGTTTAAATGTGCTTAAATGTGTGTTTTGAATTAAATTGGGGCATTATAGTAATTCGGCCATCATGGGTATTAAAGAAATTTCATGAATTTGTGATTTTGTGTAATAAGGACTAAATTGTAAAAGTTGTAAAATTCTAGGGGTAAAAGTTTAAATGTGCTTAAATGTGTGTTTTGAATTAAATTGAATAGAGAGATTATTAAATAAGTTAATTTTGAATATATTTAGATCATGAAAAGCAGAATTCAAATCTAGATCGGGGGAAAACTAAAGTTATCGATTAATCGACTTATTCCGTCATTTTCACATCCGAGGTAAGTTCGTATGTGATAAATTTCATTATAAGTGTATTTTAAATGCTTTGATATTGTATAAGTTGTGAATATGAGACTTCAGATAAGTTCGACAATGACTCGATGGTAATTCGGCATTTGAAATCCCGGTTGAACCTTAAGAATAGTTTAGGATACTATTGACATGTCATTAGGAGCTTAATTGATTTGGCTTCGGGGCATGATATTAGCACTTCAGGTGTGAGTTATACCGATTTGGCTTCGGGCCATGAATATCGGTTGATTTGGCTTTGGGCCATGATATCAGTACTTAGGAGATAAGTTACCTTGATTTGGCTTTGGGCCATGGTATAGGTACTTATCGTGTGAGACCCTTAAGTATCCGACTTCTATTCTGAATGGTTCAACGGGTAAACAAAAGAGGTGGATGAGTTTGAGATTGATATTAAATGATACAGGTATGTACATGAATTATATAAGGTTCAAATCGAAGGGATTTGTGAAGATAGTGTATAATATCTCAATTGAGTATTGAAAGGTTTGTTAGCTAATGTAAACTACATATTAGTGTATTCAAATTATTGAGTTATGTTATTGTGATTGCATTAAGTTTATTTCATATGAGCTTACTAAGCTATAAAGCTTACTTTGTGTATTTCTCTATGTTTTATAGTTTTCAAAGCTAGCTCGGACTCGGGGATCGTCGGAGATTGCATCACACTATCCACCTATCTCTTGGTATTTATGAACTTAGGGTATTTTGAGTATGTGGCATGTATAGGGACTTTGGTCATGTTGGTTATGTTTTGGTAATGAGTTTGGCCATTTGAAATGGCTTGTAAATGTATATGTCTTGGTTTGTATATAATAGCCATGAGAGTTGGCTTATTTTGAGTAAATTTGCTTGTGTATATGTGTATGTGCATATAGTTCATAAAATGTAAATTGGGGTTGGTTTTGATGATGCTTATTGGTAGTTGGTATTATGGAAGTGAATGTTGATATTTGGGATGTTATTTGTTTGTGAATCAAGGTAAAGAATGCATGTTTTGAGTAGCCATATTGATAATCTAAGTTTATGAGATTTTAGGTATAAATGGATTGGTCTATTTTGCAATTTGTGTGTATTGAGAAATGTGGTATTGAATATGCATGAATTGGGTCTGAATTGGCTGGTTTAAATGCCTATTTATGCCATGAAATGGTGCAAATTGATGTGTTGTAGGTAATTCAAATTTGGGTGGCAAATTGGCTTGGTAAATAGCCTATTTTTGTCCACATAGGCAGAGACATAAGCGTGTGTCTCAACCATATATGACACACGATCATATTACATAGTCGTGTGTCCCCTGGTGTTGAAATTGAAATCAAGTCAGTATGTTTCACACTGCCTCACACACTGGTGTGTAACTTGGCCATGTGGCATAAGTCAGTATACCCTACAGGTTTGGCATGGCCTAGCACACGGCCTGGCATACGGGCATGTATGGCCATTTTTAGGGCACACGGGCTAGCCATATGGGTGTGTGTGTTGGCCGTGTGACCCAAGTTAGAGAGTTACACGGGGTCGGATATGGGCTGGGACATGGCCATGTGCTCCTATTTTAAATTTCCACATGGCCTGTGACATGGGCGTGTTTGGTGGCCATGTGAGACACACGGCCTGGCCACACGGGGGTGTGTCCCCTGTTTTGAGAAAAATCTTCAAAGTTTGTGAAAGTTCGTGAAAGTCCTGAACCACTCCTAAAGCATGTTTAGGGCCTCGTAGGCTCGTACTACGGACATATTGGTTGAGATTGAATGATGAATGTTTGAATTGAGAAAATGTATGCTAAAAGTATGTATAAATGTGTTGTAAGTCTGATAATGCTTCGTAACCCTATTCCGGTGTTGAATACGGGTGAGGGGTGTTACAATATGCTTTGAATTGGTTGTTGAATATATTGAAGTGTTGATGTAGGTGCAAGGTAAAAAGAGTGAGAAATAAGGCTTGAAAAATGACATTATTTTGTCCACACGGGCGTGTGTCTCAACCGTGTGTGACACATGGCCATGCGCACGAGCATGTGGTTTGACCGTGTGTCCCTTGCATCTTAAAAATCGAGAAACAGAATGCTCAGAATAGAGCACATAGGCAGAGACATGGGAATGTGTCTCAGCCGTGTGAGACACACGGCCCAGCACATGGGCGTCTTCCTGGCTGTGTAACCCTTGCACCTAATTTTCGAAAATTAAATTGTCCACACAGTCTAGCACACGAAAGTATGGTTGGCCGTGTGACCCAAGTCAAAGAGTTACACGAGTAAAGACACGGGTTGGAACAGAGCCGTGTGCCTCACATTGAATGCCCACACGGTCTGGGATACGGATGTGTCATTGGCCATGTGTAAGTAACATGGGCTGGCCACACGGGCGTGTGTCCACTGCACCTAAAAAAAATTTTGAGATTTGGCGAAAAATTTACTGTGATCCTGATTTAGTCCCGACTCGATTCTAATATGTCTTTTGGGCCTTAAGGACCCAAATAAGGGACATTATGATTGATTGTGATAAATTTTCGGAAATTAATAGTAAATGACATCAATTAATTGTAATTGAACTGTAAACTCTGGTAATGCTCCATAACCCTATTTTGGTGACGGATATGGGTTAGGGGTGTTACAACTGTTTTATCAGGTATTTTTTGTTTGTGGTTCCTTTAGTCCTATCTCCATGCTTACCAGTGATTTTGTTCGTATAATTCTTGCCATCTTGCCATATGACCTATCGATGTATATTTCTTCGATCTTCATCAACATCTAGAAGATCCCTAAATCATTAAACTTTTAGGTCATCTAATTAAGGATTAATGTTTTGCAAAACAAAAAAAAAACGTTCAGGTTGAGTATATCCCCTGAAAGTGCATGTTTATATTTGCTTTTCCTAACAAGGTTCCTGGACTTTAGGCATTCTTCCACTAGATTGGTTATGAATATCATTAGCTCCGATTTTCGGGGTAGATCCAGAACGTACTGATCTTGCACATTGTCTCCATCGAGAGAATCTAACATTGTTAAACAGGTGAGTTCAACGCCTGATTGTTTCATGTGTCCACTCACCATTCCTTCAACCAATTCTACAACTCATTGGGGTGTTATTTCTTCTAATTCATTTTTGATATTCTACTATACTCAAGGTTAACCAGTTCTTCAAGAACTCCCCTTCCTCATAGGTTTTTACAGCTAAATTCTCCTCCTTACTTAATCTTTAGTCTTGTTTGTACTAATATGCCTTCGCATTCATATTAATGCTAATGCCACAATCTCGCAAGGGAGTGGGAAGTTCTTCTCAAAGTTGGCTTAATTCAAGCACCAGTAATCGTTGGTTTTCCTGCATCTCCCATTATTCATAGACCCATTCTTCGTAAATATCACTATCTTTATCTAGGTCCTCATCCAACCATATATAGTCAAAGTTATCCATTGTTTTTGCTAGACTAATTTTTGTAGTCACTACTATGGGTTTCTTGGGCGAGAGTGTATACTAGAGTTCCTTACAGAGCAAAAACGTGTTAGTAGTGTTAACAAATAACTAATGGTCGTAGCTGTAATCTAAATAGTTCCTAATTATTCTATTAATATGCAAAAATTAAAACCAATATAGTGATGTTGCCTCTCTGGCAACGACGCCAACAACTTGATCGCCTCCGGATGTGCCAATAAAGTAGGTATCCACAAGTATACGGGTCAGGTTGTAATATAGTTACAATGGAGTAGGTAAGTACTCTGAGGATTGTACCTAAGGGAGGTGAATACTAAATTAATTCTAATTTAAGCATAAATGGATCTAATTAATACTCTAATCGAATTATAGTACAAAGAATTAAAAGAAGGGTTTTTTTAATAAATTATAAAATAAAAGAAAGGAAATAAAAGTAAATAGATGAAAACAATAAATCAAATAATCAAATGTGAATCAACTTTGGGCATGGGTGATTAGGTAGCTTTGGTAGTTATAGTCAACTATTGTTTCGTGATCTTATTGCTCAATCAACTAGTCAATACCCCAGCTGGATCTTCTGATACGTCCACTAAAATACTGAGATCAGCAAGAACTACTTATCTTCTAACCTCACAGTCCAGACCAGTTTAGGGTAAGTTGTTCATAGATAGGCAATTCCAAATTTGGGTTAATTCCCAACTTGATGACTTCCTAGGGTTGTCAGGCCTAAGGTTTAGATTCATCATTTCTTGAATAGCTGATCCATTAAGAAATTCCAACAAAACAGTTAATTATTCATATCTACACTCACTAATCCCCCGCGGGAAGATTAGTTCCTCATGGATCTAGTAAACAATATAAACTTGAATGGAAGAATAAGCATAAAGAACAATTTCAAGAATAGAGTTTAGAAGAAGCCTAATTTGTATTGAGATTAAGCGTAGAATCCTCATAGAGTTTGATAGTAATTCAAGAATCTGATCTCTTCGTAAAAGTAAATAACAAGAATGGTAATAAAATCTAAAACCTAAGAAAAAAAAGGAAAAACCAAATACTAAAGCTAAAGAGAAAATTATATAATATGAATGGTATGTCTAATATGTGCTAAATAAGCCTATTTATAAACTTTAGGGTGGCCGTCGTCCTTAACCCTAGGTCAGCTATCGTCCTCATGTTTAATGTTTGATAATGCGAACCAAAACGCCCCTAACTTGTAATTATTTCCCGTACAGAGGCGATATCGCGACGCACCAAGTCTTGTGTCATGACATTATGCTCAGCTTCAGGGTGTCTTCAGGGGTATGTTGCAACATACATAGGCTGTGTTGTGACATTGAAGGCAGTCTTGGAATTATTCTATTATGCTCTCTATATTGCGACATCCCATGCTCCGTATTGCTACCTAGCAGCCAGTATCGTGTTAGTACACCTTCTAAAGGTCTCCAGCATATTCACAAAGTATATTAGCTCATCCTTAGGCCTCATGGCCCCTAAGGTCAATAAAAGACTCAAATTGCACATTTTATTAACTTAACTAATACTTAGGAAAAATGTAATTAAACTTAACTAAAATGCTCATGTCTAAGCTCCTAAAGTACGAAGACTAGTTTAATTTGTTACACTGAATTACGACAGATCACCGACCATGCTTCAAATCTAAATCCTCTCTTTCTTCTACTCATCCCCTCTTGCTTGGTTTGAAAAAGTAAAGGGCAATGGTATAAAAAATAATGTGACAAATGCCGAATTGTGTAATTAGGAAATAAGTTAAGCCATTCTATGTTTGCCACCTCTCTGTCAAGGCACTCCTTAATGTTTATTTCAGGAAAGTTCCCTCTTTCCCACGTAAACCACCTACCAACATATCCCACATCCTCTAGTCGACACTCATTCAAGGTTGTCCTAAATTCTTTCATGCGACCTTCATCTCTAGGCAAACCCCCTTCCTTTTCAAAAGAGTATAGAATTTCATTAAAATTGCCACAAACCAACCATGGCGTAACTTGCTCCCTACCCAACCTTCTGAATAGGTCTCATGCTTCACTCCTTTCTCGGGCCTCTAGTGCCCCATAAACTCTAGCCATTCACCAAATAGATCTTACTTCATTTTCTTCAATGTCAACATCAATGTGATTATTAGAAAAACTCCTTAAGCTCACCAATGCCTCACCCTTCCATCCAAGACTTGACTTACCTTGTGTTCCCGTTGCCGGCACATTTATGCCACAGTGAAATCTGCACCATCTTCTAACTCTTTCCATTTAAAAACTGTCTAGTTTTGTCTCCACAAAGAAGACTACCTATGGACTATACAACTTTAGCATATGATGAATCCTTCTAACGCCCCGTGGACTCCCTAATCCACGGACATTCCAACTTCAAATTTTCATTGTGTCAAGTTTACTTGCCCTATTGGCAGCCGCTGATATCTGTTTTTTGCAAAATTTTCCCTTTTGTTCACTTAATCCAACCTCTCCTATGTATGTAAATCTACCTTGTACTTGATTGTTTGACCTATGTCATTTTTTTATTCTTCAATGGTAACTCTTCACTATCCTCTTTTATATCCTCCTTCTCCCTTTCACTTAACAATTGTATCCTTTTTTCTTTGTCTTGCCTCTTTCTACCTTCTAAATTAAACCCTAAAGTATGGTTAATAAAATCCGAATTTTACCGTAGGTCAAAACTATACGTCCCTCTACATTATTCCCAACCACTTGCTTGCCAATGTCTTCTACACAATTTCTCCCCATATTATCTTCCCTCAGCCATACGCTTGGTGTGATGCTAACTCTTCTTGGGTATGCCCTTAATGATACATCCCATCCACATTCCACTTCTTTCAAACCCAGATTATTCCTCCTACAGCAAAATTTATCTCCATGCCCCAAACATCCGTAAAGGAAGCAAAAATAAAGACAATTTTTCATATCAAAATTTCACATAAACAAAATTTGACTGAGAAATCATAATCTTTTTCTTCCTCTATAATGGCTTCCTGATATCTAGTTGAACCCTGATACACATAAAATTCCTAAAACCTTGATTAAGCTGTTTTGCATCTTGTTCCAAAAAATTACCAACAAAATCTCCCAATTGTTGCGCCACATAATCAAAAAAAAAAAAAACTGGTGGAAGATTGTGAACTTGCCCCCCAAAATCAGCATAAACTAAAGGTACTAAATTTGGATCTTCTCCTTCTTTTAGTCTATGAAGCAAAAGAAAATGGTTATTGAAAGTCCATGGCGTTCTGCTCATCACCCGCTCCACATCTACCTCAATGGTTATTAAAAGAATCGAAAGATGTAGTGTTTCTCAGCTAGGTCAGTGATCTGGATTCCCCCTAACGGATGCCACAAATTAGCCATCGTGTTTTCCATCGCAGGAAAGTGAACCACACTTGCTGTAAGGCAACATCCAACTAAGCACAATTCGTATACTGATCTCTATAGTCTAGGCTCCGTCGCAAATTACATACCTTTATCCTCTTCTTCATCAAGGCTTAAATCTACAAGCTCCTTCTCCATTGATGATGCCTCTGCCATGCTTCAACAAATCCTCCTTTTCCTGTTTATAAGTGAGATTTAGATATTAGAAATTTCAATTTTTCTAATAGATTTCCAAAGTATCTTCTTTTTTTAAAGAAGATTTTCCTTGTTGGGGCAAAAAGAAACTCAATCGCAAAAAGAAACCCAATCGTAAAAACCCTAGACTTGCTAGACGAAATCATGCTACTTGAGAGTAGACTTTAAAAAAAAAGCATTTCTTAAAATAATACAAATATGTTAATATCTGATCACAAATATTTAATGGTTATATTTAAATATTTAAAATATAGTTTATATATTCTAATCAAATTTTATAAATAAATAATATTAATTGCTTAAAAATATTTAAAATTTATATTCAATATAATTAAATATTAACAAGTTATAATAAATTATTTTTATATTCTTATTAAAATATCATAATATTAACTAATTTGAACATTATTTAAATGTTTATTTGTTACTTTATAACACTATATCTAAAATGAACATTTTATTTCTCAAAAATCTTTCTCATACGAATTAGAACTAGAACTAGTTTTAATAGTAATATTAAATACTTAAATATTAAATTAAACTCTTTAAAAATACTTCCCAAAATCACTTTTTCAAAACATTTTTTAAAAGTACTTCTCAAAAATAATTATTTGTTTAACATAATTTTTTTTGAAAAATACTTTTCAAGCTAAAAGTACTTTTATTAAGTATCATTAAATACTGCCTTAGAGAAGAGTATAACTTTAGAAACCTTTGCTAAATTTAAAGCTAATATATATTATTCTCTCTTCTCTAAAACTATCTATGTAAATATAAATAAGGATAATTGACTACTGCTAGATTTAATTGGATCTAAAGTGTCGATGATATAATATCAATGGTTGAATCGTAATTTAGAACTCATTACTCCAACTTAAAAAAAAAAAAATCTTTTAACAGCTCAGTAATATATATATATATTGAATAATTTAGTTTGTTAATTTTCGTTTAGATTAGTTTGTCCATATAAATATATTTTTAGGCTACATCATTTGTGATCCCTAATTGTTTTGGGTTCATTTATTTGAACAGTCTTCTCTCTTTCTTCTATCATCATCTTCCTCCTACCATCGTCCCTCTTCTCTCTCTCGTCTCTGCAAATCAGTTTTTTTTTTCTCTTCTCATCTCAGTTCTCACCCACCGCCGTGTCCGCTGGTTTTTTCCGGATCCCGTATCCCGTGTTGGAATCCGTGTCGACACAGGTACTGCACCCCAAATTGCCGAGTCCGGGTAACGAAGTTGCTGTGTTTCTCATAACAGTTAATGAAATAAATGGCATTTCCTATTGAGGCCCTTATTTTCCATACAACAACTTTTTAATTATGATTTTGAGTTTGTTACAGCTAGCAGTTAAGCATGAACTTCAATAATAGGCTTCTACCAGTTTATTTTGTTTCATCTCATTTATTCTTGTCACATATATGATAATGGTTTGAGTTGATATGAACAATGACCATGATAATAACCGTTGTATCATTTGGCGTTATTCTAGTTGACACTCTTCTTATATTTACATAATGATGCTGAAATGAAAGTCTTACTAATTTATTTTTCTAAGAATGCATTGTATTGAGCTTAGAGCAGTGCGCTAAATTTTAAGATTTTAAGATTCTATCCATTTCAGCCTGCTCAAGGCTACTCAGCCTAAACATAAGGTTAGGTCATCAATACTCATAGAGGATGGCCATTATACATTATGGAAGTACCTGTGTTGCCCAATGGGGTATTCGTTCTCTGTTTACTATACGATCCTATGTCCCAAATCGATTAATGACAGCTCAATCAGGGTAAGTTTCTGCTTTAATCTTTTCTGTATAGAAGAGAAATTACTGAATTTGATTGTCCGACTGCAATATTTTTCTTCTAGTGCTTTATTCAGACATAGAATTGCTGAATTTTCTGTGTCATTTCTAGTTATGGTTTCTTCATCAGTATACATTTCAGTTATGAAATTTTTATGCATATCATTTTGGTGAACATAATGATTAGATGGCAAATTTGCCCCCTTTTTAATTCGTCTATGCTATAATTGTTGTGTTTATTACTGAAAAGGGGGGGGGGGGGAGAAAAAAGAGGGGATGTATTATCACTAGCCATAATTGTCTAATTTTTGGTATTTATGGAAGACTAATTTAGGTTTTTATTACCCTTATGCAGAGTAACAAGTACGAGTTATTTGGGAGCACCAAATTCAAGCTTATTTTCACGTGATTCCTTTCCATTATTATCCTATATGGGGTCATCTCAAATATCACATTGCCGTAGGGGAGCACGGTTTATTGTTAGAGCTGAAACTGTGAGTATAAACCTCCAGTTATTTTGGTTCTGTGTGCATGTGTATGAAAGTGGAGGCTATATTTTTTCTGTCAATCATATATTTTTGAAAATTTGGGATGAAAATTCATTTTTTCTGTAGTTGACATTTTGCTCACTATTCCATTCTCAATTTAACGTGATCTTGGGATATAATGAGCAGGACTATTATACTGTCCTTGGGGTGTCAAGAAACGCAAGTAAATCTGAAATTAAGAGTGGTATGCTGACTACCATACCTTGTTTGGCGAATGTTCCATTTTATGGCTTATATGATAGATTAGGGTATTTACGTGCTTATTTCAGTTTGCTAACATATTTCTTATTTATGGTTTTAGTTTGCAACTTATTGAAGTTAATCGTATCCAGCTTTAAAGATTTCTGCATTTAATGTTTTAAAAACACTAGCAGAAGCTTCAAGTTTCTGGGAGGGTAGATGTTAATGATAAAAAGGAAAGAAAATTTAGAGAGGACAGATGAATGTGAAGAGAGATTAAGACACATTCAAGGATATAAGTAGGTATATAGAAGTTGGAAAAAATTACTCCATTTATCTGGATAACAGTAAGGCATCTTCTCACTATTGAAGGGGAAGAAAATGGATGCTTACAAGTCTTAGAGAGAAATGTAAGATAAGGTCTAATCAGGTGAGTTGGCATGTGATGGTATTTGCATTCAAGGTTCCTGCTGTTCAAAAGGAAGTCTTTTAGGTGTCCCAACCATTTGAAGGAAAATTATGGTTACCTTGCTTTTGATTGGAAATTTGAAATGGCTAAACTGTATACTTACGTACATGTACAAGTGATTAATTATTATGTAAACTAGATTCCTTTTTCATACGTACTACAATACTATACCTAGTTACTTAGCTATTCCAATTGCTACTCTTTACTTTTATTTCCTGTATTGTATTACCTTATTTTTTTTTATTTTATTTTACCTTTTTTTCTTCTTCAGCTTATAGGAAGCTTGCTCGGAGTTATCATCCGGATGTGAACAAGTCAGTTGATAACCTTGTACTTATTGCCTTTTATTACGGTTGTGTATGTTACACTTGTGTGTATTTCAATATATTTATTTGTTTTGACATAATGCAGTAAATGCATATTTAATGTTTGCATATGGTTCAGATAGAATTTGTGAGAGATTACATCATCAAGGTGTAATTATCTGGATTTTTGTGGGATTTGATGTGATGCAATCAGAGGACTTCATTGGGATTCCATGGATCTGCTTACTGGAATTTAAGCATAAAGAAATAAATAATGATGAAAATCTCAAAATGTCTTAACTATATTGATCCTTACAACTCATTATGAAAAAATGTGAACAGTTGGACCATGATGTTGTGGTTTGTTTGTGAGAAACATCAATGTTTCTTTCTCTAATATATTCTTATCATTTTCTTCCTTTTGGAGATGGTAAAGTTGTTTCCTGTAGAATTGTCCACAATGATGTTTGGAAAAGTGGCTTCTCTCATTCTGGTTGAACGACAGTTGTGATTTTGTTTGTTGAATATATGGAACTTAGTAACAATGATTTGCTAGTGAATTTCTGTAGTAAGGTAGATAAAAATTCCCTGAGAGATCATATTAATATGATGGATCCACTTATTTTTCATTTTAATATCCTTGTCTCATGATGGAGAATTAGCTTTGAAGATTTCTGTAGATGTAGTGCCCGCTGATCTTTTGTGTATTTGAAGCTGCCTAATCATTTTTCAGTTTAAAAGAAGTGGAAGGGATGTCTATCTACTTTATGTCCTAAGCATGTGCTTAATATAAAAGTTTATGGCACCTTTACCAAGACTGAGATTAAATAATGGTTGGAAGGTGAATGCGGTTGTTGAAAGAATGAACAAAATAATAGTTTTAGAGTTCCCTGAGTTAGATATTTGTTGAGTTTGTATTCATATATTCTTAAATGTGATTGCTGAAATGGAGGGAATGTAGCACTGTTCGTACATTTCTGCCTCTTAATCAGATGTTTGTCTTCTGAAGTCCTCTAAAACAGTTTATTGCTGCTAGTTATAAATATCTTCTTAGATCCAGAAAATTTTAAGTAGTTGGTTCTTTTCTCGTTCATTTATTCAATTTCTTATCATTGTATGTTATTTTTCAGAGATCCAGGGGCGGAGCAGAAGTTCAAGGAAATTAGCAATGCGTACGAGGTAAGTTCCATGTTGTGCTTCCAGTTGGAATCTTTTATACAATTGAAATGCATCAGTGACTATGGTCATATTAATCTAATGATCTTTGACGTGTTATATATTGCTTAGGTGTTGTCTGATGATGAGAAGCGATCTCTTTATGACAAATATGGGGAGGCTGGACTTAAAGGTGCTGGCATGGGAATGGGGGTAAGTTAATTCTAATAATGCTGAATAAGATTATTCATTTCAAAATTATTTTCCTTGGTTCCTCTGAACATATCATTTTGTGTCATTGATGGCTTGTTTATTGTCCCAAGATTTTAGCAATCCTTTTGATCTGTTTGAGTCACTGTTCGAGGGCATGGGTGGCCGTAGTTCAAGGAATAGAGCAGTTGATGGGCAGGACGAATATTACAGTCTCGTGTTGAATTTTAAGGAAGCAGTTTTTGGAGTTGAGAAGGAGATTGAGATAACCCGACTGGAAAGCTGCGGAACATGTAATGGGTCAGGTGCAAAACCTGGCACAACAGCTTCAAAATGTACAACATGTGGTGGACAAGGCCAGGTGATCTCATCTGCAAGGACTCCATTAGGTGTCTTCCAGCAGGTAATGACATGCTCTTCTTATGGTGGAATGGGGGAAATTTCTACCCCATGCAATACGTGTTCTGGTGATGGGCGAGTAAGGAAAACGAAGTGGATCAGTTTGAAAGTCCCTGCTGGTGTGGATTCTGGTAGTCGTTTAAGGGTCCGATCTGAAGGAAATGCTGGAAGGAGAGGTGGGTCTCCAGGCGATCTCTTTGTTGTTATTCAAGTTATCCTAGACCCTGTCCTAAAACGAGATGATACCAACATACTATATACCTGCAAGTGTCATATATAGATGCCATACTGGGAACGACAATCAAGGTTCCAAGTATTGATGGTATGGTTGATCTGAAGATACCAGCTGGGACACAGCCAAACACCACCCTTGTAATGGCAAAGAAAGGTGTTCCGGTTCTAAATAAAAGCAACATGAGGGGTGATCAGCTGGTTCGTGTGAGCAGTGAAGAGAGGAGCTATCTGACTTAAGCAAGGGCAAGACAGCAAGCAGTAGGAGATAGCTGCGGGGTTTATTGTATACATCAACGCGGTGTGATTTCCTGTGGAAAAATGCATTCACTGTCTAGGGTGATGTGGCTTCTAGAGTTCAAACTGCGGGACTTGTATAGAACATCTAGCAGTTCTCAAAAGCTTGAAACAGCAAAAGGGAAGGTTGCTGAAATTTGTAGTGGTAGGTAAGATTATAATGTGATAGGTTTGTCCAATATGAAGAAATCGTAAGGGAAAGAGGGAGGTGAAACAGGAGATGATGAATTAGAGACCAATACCTCTTTGATTCTGCTTTATACTTTTGACACTTGATTAATTATTCTTTGAGATTGAACTAAAATTTGGGCAACAATGTTACCCTTTAATTTTGTCTTAATTTTCGATGAATGAATAACGAGTCTAATACATACAAATGCTTACTAAAAAGTTGGTATTATCAGATAATGATGTGTCTTTTTCCCAAAAAATTTCAATTGTAGACATTAAAAAGGAGGGAACTTTGAAATTGATATAAAACAATAAAGAAATTGTAAAGATATTTTTTTTAAATGGTAAAATGAGGCATGAATAAACTTTCTTTATTCGCTTATTTGATAAATGAGATTTGAATTGAAATGATGATATAATTTAATATTATAAGTGCATATATATAAATTTGATGAAAGACTTGTGAAAGACCATGTGAACTGATTTATATGAGCCTGGAAGGCTGATATGGAAACAAAATGAATCAGTAGATTCAATGCGAAAATTGCATATTGATATAATCAAATGGTATGAATTGAAATGGTAATGTATGAATTCTTGATGATAGAAAGTTGCCGTGATATGTTCACTTTGATTTGCTAATTGAGATAATGTATGAATTGAAGCAAATGACATGAATAGATGAAAATGGAATGGTTGAAACTTAATCATGCACTGATTATATTTTATCGTGTTAATGCTTCGTTTTTATGACTTGAATCATGAAAGTACCTAGCGTACAATTTGTTTATTCCATACGTAGTTATTAGTGGATCTTGAAGCCTTCAGAGGTAAAGCAACATCCGGATCGCAAATTCTCTACTCAACAGTGTTTGTATAGTTCTTTTCATTTCGATAAATGGCACGTACCTAGCATTGAACTGGTTTTGAGTTGTAAATTGTTAATTTGACATTTTGCATATTAGATGTTAGTTAATAGAATGGTTCATGAATTTTTAAGGCTTACATGAGTAGATATATGTAATTTAACATACATGATGAGTTTTACTGCATTTTCGGGCCTCTAAATAGTTGAATTATACAATTTGGTAGGTTGAATCAAATGATTTAAGACGTTGTAGGTGTTTGTCTTCAAAGTCGTGACACCATTCTATGGATGTCATGGCATCAGCCCCTAACGTCGTGATGTCCCTTGTTTGAAGTCACGACGTCAACCTAACACTAAACTATTGAAGTGCGACACCAAGCTTCTATCGTTGATGTGGTGACGTGAGTTCTTCATGGTCGCGACACAAAGCCAGTAAACTATGAAAGTTTTACATTTAGGTCCTCAAATGGTCTCGGGTAATCATAAAAGCTTTTGTAAGCTCTTATAAACCTCGAATAAGATTATATAATATGTTATAATGATGTATTAATTTGAATAACTAGTATAAATTGTTGAATTGATTGAAATTGTGATTGTAGTTGCTCTAGTAACAAATGCGGCATTCCATAACTCAGACTTGATGATCGAGTTTGGTATGGGGTGTTACATTTAGTAGTATTAGAGCTACAGGTTTAGCCAATTCTTGAACTAAATTAAGCTTGAAATCAAGTCTAAAAGTGTATGCCAAGGTTAAGTTTATTCTGAGTCGAGATTTGGATGTTGATTATGAATTTTTCTATTTTATAGTTGAAAATGTTGTTGAAGAAGAAGTCAATAGCAATGAACACTCCATTGAGGGTGAGGACCGAGTAGAGGTTGAGGCACATAGTGTTAATCAAGCCAGTTCTTGATGAAATAGAGCTGATAGGCCTCACTAAGAGGGTCGAGGTGATGAGGATCTACTCCGTACAATAGCGAAAGTATTTCAAAGAGTAGCAGGAGTTGATCCACAAGCTGCACTAATAGCTGTAGCCTGACGAGCGCCAATAAAATAGTTGCAAAAGTATGGAGCAACTAAATTTAAAGGATTGAAATGTGTCGATCCTTCCTTAGCTGAAATTTGGTTGGAGTCAGCCGAGCGAGTTCTCCAACAGTTAGAATGTTCACTGCCTGAATGTGTTAAATGCATGGTATCTCTTCTTAAAGAAGAGACATACCAATGGTGGTTAACAGTTACCCATTATGTTCCGGCAGATCTGATTGATTGGATGTTATTCTAGTTAGAGTTCAAAAAGAAGTATGTGGGTGGACTGTATCTGGAAGACATAAAGAAAGAATTTATGATGCTAAAATAAGGTGATATGCTGGTTATTAATTATGAGCGAGATTTCTTGTGACTCAGCAAGTATGCCCTCAAGTTAGTGCCAACCCAGGAGGAAAGTTGCAAGCGATTCCTTCGAGGATAGATAGATGAGCTTTGAGTTTAGCTAGTCTTGCATAAGCTTAAAGAATTCGCCAATCTAGCTAAACCATCAGAGATTGTTGAGCAGGCTGTAACACCCCATACCCGAGTCTAAGGTCGAGATCGGATACAAGACATTACTCTGCTTGAACTTTCTTAAACATGTACTTACGAGCTATAAAATTTTGTTCCGAATTAAAACTTCTCTATCTTAGACGAATCATACATTTCAAGAGCCTACGAGGCCTTAAACTTACATTCGGAAACTTTCTGGACTCTACCGGAAAATTTCTCTCAAAACAGGGGTCACACACCCATGTGATTTGGAACACGCCCGTGTACCCCTAAGACACGTCCATTTCTTCCACCCGTGGTGGACACTGCTAAATTACACACGGCCTTGACATGCCCGTGGCCATAGACCATGTGCCATACCTTGATATACTAACTTATTCACACGACTTGGAGCACACGCCCATGTGCTAACCGTGTGCCTCACACGGCCTACACAAACAGCCGTGGGATTAGCCCGTGGTCTATACTGACTTAAGACACTAACATGCAGGGAACACACGGCCTAGACACACGCCCGTGTGTCCATCCGTGTGGGTACTTAGAGGCTATTTACCAAGCCAATTTACCACCCTGAAATCAAGATCAACGTCATTCCCAATTCAACAATTCAAAATACTTTATCTAATTTGAACAATACTACATACTTCATTGATATCAATAACCATACATACTTAGTCAATTTTGCCCAATCACTTAGCCATATACAAAAGAATAATAAACTTGATAGCCCATACTTAAGACATATTTCAAAATAAAATGCTTCCTATACATGCCATACTTAATATAAATAACTTGGCTATACCAAAATAGCGATTGATAGTGTGCTTCAAGCTCCGATGTCAATGATTCACAAGTTAGCTTGGCGGAACTACATGAAAGAAAAGAATTAAAGATGTAAGCATTTAGCTTAATAAGTTTGCATGTAGTGCATATAGCAACATATTTGCTTAACAAAAACCATTCATTATAAATAAAAGCATTGTAAAACTCATATGCTTGAGCTTACTTACTCTTAAAGATTCATACATATCTCATGATACTTTCTAGTCTCATGTTTGTGAGGTAAACAAGGTACCTGTATCACTTGATCACATAGATCAATATATTTTACTATAATAAGTATAATCTCAACTTCATCATTTATAACATGAGTAATACTCTTAATTAACTTTAACTCGCATATCTTGTTGATAGTTTTACTTACTTAACTTTCTTGATTCCTCATTCAATCTTTACTCTTTTGCCCGATGAATTACTGTGAATAACAAAGGATACTGAATCTCATCTCACATTATCTTGATGCTAATGCTATATCCTTGATATAGTCTTATATGGGATCTCTTAACTTAATATTGACGCCATGTCTTGACATGGGCTTACACTAAGTCTTCCTTGTGGGTTTCCTTGGGAACTTACCATTGCTATGTCTTGACATAGTCTTACTTGGTATCTTTACTTTGTCAATGCCAAGCCTTGGCTTGGACTTTCATGAAATCTTCCTTGATACCCACAATGCCATGCCTTGGCTTGGACTTACATGGGATCTCTATCTCATGATAGCTTTTCAATGCCAAGACTTATCTTGAACTTACTTGACATCTTTGCTTGGAGACTCACCAATGCCATGCCTTGGCTTGGACTTATATGGGTCTTCATCTCATAATAACTCTTCAATGCCAAGACTTGTATTGGACTTACATGATAACTTGCTTGATTGCCGATGCCATGCCTTGTCTTGGTCTTATACGGACTTTCTTATCTCGTGTGGTAGATCGAGTATCCTAAGTAATTCAACTTCAATCGGGACTTCCTCATGCTTAATCTCATTAATTTCTTTATTTAGCATACCATTGAACATTCTCATGAAAGTAATGTATATTTAACAACATAACAAGCAATTCAAGGAAAATATTCATGAAGCTTGGAAATCATACAAACTTACCTCAATGTACAAAATATATGTAGATAATGCAACTTAGTCCTTGACTTTGTTCCTGCCTCGATCCGGGCTTCGTTTTTCTTGATCTATAATAATAATTCAGCTCATTTAATAATCAAATTGACTAAATTGACTCTTAACTCATACTTTGGCAAAATTACTAATTTGCCCCTAAACTTTCTCATAATTACACTTTTGCCCCTAGGCTCGTAAGATGATTTTCATACAACTTTCTTAAACTTCATGCTTAGCTGATTCATTTTCTCTATTGTAATAATCATCAATTCTCACTACTTCTATTATGAATGACCAATTTCATAACTATTACAAATTAGTCCATACTAACATTTCTCATGAAATTCACTTAGAAAAAGATGTTTATCTAACATCAAACTCTCATAATCTTCCATAAAATATCATTTTAGAAGCATGTTATACATGGGTACATTTTTAAACATCCATTTTAGCTCATCAAATAGCTAAAAATAGCTTACTCATGCAACTAGGATTTCAAAAATACGAAGAATATCAAAAACGGGGCTTGGATGCACTTACTAGCCAGCTTGAAAATTTTGAAGAACCCTAACAATGGCTCCTTGAATTTTCGGCAGCCTTGGAGAAGAAGATGAATGAATTTTTATCATCTTTTCCCATCCTAATCATTTAAATTTTTAAATGACCAAAATGCCCTTTTTTTTATAAACTTCCTATTTTAACTCATTTATACCCAATTTTGTCCAAAAATTAGAAATTGGGAAAATTGCTATTTAAGGACCTCCAATTAATATTCTAAAGCTATTCCACACAAATAGCTTCTAGAATCTCACATTTTGCAACTTTTGCAATTTAGTCCTTTTGAACAGTTTAATCGCAATTTCACAAAGTTGCTTCATGAAACTTTCGCACTAGCATGTATACATAGCATAAACCTTAAAAACTCATACATATCTCAGATTTATGGTCTCGCACCACTATTCCGACTAGGCCCTAAATCGGGATGTTACAACTCTCCCCCCTTAAGAATTTTCGTCCTCAAAAATCTTACCAGCAAAGAGATTTGGGTACTGGTTTCTCATGATTTCTTCTGGTTCCCACGTAGCTCCCTCTATCCCATGTCTTTGACATAATACTTTAACAAGGGAGATATTTTTAGTTCTCAACTGCTTGACTTCCCGAGCTAAAATCTTAACTGGTTCTTCTCCATAAGTCATGTCGGGTTGAATCTCTACCTCTGACGGTGTAATAACATGCGAAAGGTCTGATCGGTAGCGTCGCAACATGGACACATGAAACACATCATGTATCTTTTCTAACTCAGGCGGCAAAGCCAATCGATAGGCTACCGGCCCAACTTTCTCAGTAATCTCATATGGTCCAATAAAACGTGGACTCAACTTGCCTTTTCGACCAAATCTGAGAACTTTTCTCCATGGTGACACTTTCAAGAAAACTTTATCCCCGTCTTGATACTCTATCTCTTTTCTCTTTAAATGCGAGTAGGATTTTTGTCTGTCAGAAGCAGCCTTTAAACTTTCTCGAATTACTTTCATCTTCTGTTCGGTCTTTCTAATCATATCAACCCCGTGAATCTGGTTTTCCTTGAGTTCAGTCCAATATAGAGACGTTCGACACTTGCGCCCATATAAAACCTCATAAGGTGCCATCTTCAAGCTTGACTGAAAACTATTATTGTAGGCAAATTCTACCAATAGGAGAAACTTTGCCCAATTGCCTTGGAATTCGAGAATACAACATCTGAGCATATCCTCGAATACTTGTATTAACCTCTCCAACTGACCATTAGTTTGAGGATGAAAAGCTAGACTAAAGCTCAACCTTGTACCTAAGGCCTCTTGTAACTTCTTCCAAAATCTGGATGTGAACCTTGGATCTCTATTCGATATGATTGACAAGGGAACTCCATGAAGCCTTACTATTTCTGAAACATACAAGTTTGCCAATTTGTCTAATGAATAGTCAACTAGTACAGGTATAAAATGGGCTGACTTTGTGAGTCTATCAACCACAACCCATACAACATCTTTCTTGCTCGGAGAAAATGGTAATCCCGTTACAAAATCCATAGTAATACAGTCGTATTTCCACTCTGGAACCATAATTGGTTGAAGCAAACCTGAAGGTACTTGGTGTTCAGCCTTTACTTGCTGACAAATCAAGCATCTTGAAACGAACTCTGAAATATCTTTCTTTATTCTCGGCCACCAATATTGTTGCTTCAAATCATTATACATCTTGGTACTACCCGGATGTGCAGATAAACATCCATTATGTGCCTCATGCAAAATTCTCTGAATAAGCTCTTCCTTTCTCCGTACACAAACTCTATCTTTGAACATCAGACTTCCATTGGAACTAATCCGAAAATCGGACTCAACATCTGGCTCGCACTGAGTTCTCTTGGCTTGCAATTCACTATCTTCTTTTTGAGTTTCAATGATCTCTTGGAGGAACATCGGTCTAGCTCTCAACTCAGCTAGAATAGAACCATCTTCGGATAAAGTCATCCACGAATTTATTGCCCTTAATGCAAATAGGGACTTCCTGCTCAAAGCATCGGCGACCATATTCGCCTTTCCAGGATGATAGTCAATGATCAACTCATAGTCTTTATTAACTCTAACCATCTCCGTTGTCTTAAGTTTAACTCTTTCTGAGTCATCAAGTACTTTAGACTTTTGTGATCAGTAAAAATTTGACATCCTTCACCATATAAATGGTGTCTCCAAATCTTTAAAGCGAAGACTACGGCCGCCAACTCTAAATCATGCGTTGGATAATTCTTCTCATGAGGCTTCAACTGTCTGGAGGCATAAGCAATAACTTTGCCTTCTTGCATAAGTACACACCTAAATCATTTTAGGATGCATCGTTGTTGTAACGACCCAAACCCGCCCAAACGCTATGGCGAATCAGTCCATTACGGTGAAAACATTTTTTGAAGTTCCTTTTTGAAAACCAACTCAAAATTTTGAAAGCCTTCATTTATTTGAAGTTGCTAAAACCATACTTAGTTTTTAATTGAAAATTTAAAACAAGTCAAGTCATTATAAAATTACTAATGTGCTGATGGCCCCGTTAAAAACGTTTGCGAGTTCAGTTTAGAAAACCCATTTCATCTCATTTCATAAAAAGATAATTTAAACAAATATTCGAGCGTAAAATAAAAATAAAATAAAAATACTAGGAGGCCTTATTACATAAAAGAAGATAAAATTTAAATTCACAATCCCATAGTAAATAAATTGAAATTCAAGGTCCGTTAAAATTTAACTCCAACGGCATGGCCACCTCGAGTCACCCGCTCCCACATCCGCGATCTACTCGTTACTGAAAAATGTAAAGGAGAAGGTGAGTCACCAAGACTCGATGATGTAACCCTTCCCCCGGTTTTAAATATGTTCATACACATCATATAACAGATTAACATGCAAAACATCATATATCCCAACCTAGCCAGCCATACACCTCTGTCTACCCCGTTGTGGTACCAAACCACTGGTGGTGCCAAACCACTGGTGACATATAGTCACGATGTGCTACCAAAGCACTGGTGTCCGTAGACACAAATCGGGTGATGGGGCCAACCCATCGTGTGATACCAAATCACCGCGGCGATCCCATATCTCAAGTGGGGCCAACCCACGGTGGTATTAACCACGGGGATAAGTCGCTAATCGAGGTGCCAAACCTCCGGAGGTACCAAACCTCCGGTGACATATAGTCACGGTGTGTTACCAAAACATCGGTGTGCGGTCGGCACGAATACACCGCCCCTCCACTCATCAATCCCACACGGATAAACATATATATGTTTCATGCCATCACATTCTTAAATTTCATGTGTCAATACATCATGCTTACCAAAAGCATCAAATAGCAAATTCATAATAACAGTACTTACAGTGAGTCGCCACTTATACCGAGTTGGTATTAATTCCAATGCTACATAAATCAAAATGAGCATTCACAATATTAAGCACGATTAATATATCATATGGTGTGTATGTACACACTGTCACCACGATAGCCTTAGATCCCGGTTAATCAATCGGCCACACTCTAAGTCCTTGCCCCTATATTCGGCCAACTATCAAGGTTAGTATTATGGCCTATTCGGCCAAACAAATCTAGAGGGTCGGTTGTGATCCCGATTCTTACCTTTGTGTTCGCCACAATCCACTGGTACTCGATCCGCTTTACCAAATAATGGATCGGGGATATTGTCATGAACTTTTGGCTTTTAATCACTTAAGTAATACCCTATTGAAAATAAAACGAGCCTCTACCAACACTTACCAAAGCCGAATGCCAAAGAAATTTGGACTTAGACGACTTGCTCACGATATCCCAAGAACCTTATGAGAATTGATTTCAAAGGAGAACACAAGTTAGTCATACTTTTCATCCAAATGCCGAATTTTGGCTTCCCTTCTTATCCAGAGTCGATGAAAAGAAAATACAAGAGGAGGGTTCGGCCATCCCTTACCTTTATGATCGATAGAGAAATCCCTGAGTATCTATGCCACTCGCACTATTCTTGCCAAGAGGTTAAAAATAGTAAAAAGAATTTGGCACTTCCAATGGGTATATTCGGCTATTGAAGAAATCAATGGAGGAGAAGGATGTTAAAATTTTCGGCAAAAAGGCGTGGATGCTTGGTCATTAAAAGAAAAGAGGGATTGAGGTGGAGGTTCTGGCAAGGAGAAATATAGAAGACTAATTCGGCTAACAGGGTTTGAGAGAAAATAAAGAAAATTAGAAGGGAAAAGGGTTAGGTTTTTCGGCTAAGCAGAGATGGGAAAAAGAAAACAAGGTGGTGGGTTGGGGTATTTATAAGCATTCGGCACCCCCCCTTGACTTGCCGTCCACTCCTATCATCCAAGGAGTTCAAAATCCATTTAATTTCCTCAAATTATTCTTGGCCACTTGTTTAATTAATTCAAATAATTTGAATTAATCACCTAATAATCCCTTTTAATCAAATAATATCCTTGATGAAATTCTCATATATCTTGTATTATCTAAAGGTTTAAGCAAATTAAAACCAATTTAAAATGCTTAAATTATCCCTTAATAATAATAATAAAAACCCCTTTATTATCCAAAATAAATAAAAAAAAGAATTAAGGGAGAGAAAAACTCTCCACATGTGCCGTCCATCCATAATGCAAAAAGGAGGGATCCTTGTGACTCGAACCAAGGCTCTCCCTTCTCCTTAATGTGGCGTCCATGCTAGCTCTTAAGTGGCTTCTTTTTGCCACTTTACCAAGGGTTTTTTAGTGTCAAAATATCCCCACTTATTCTTTTAACACCCTTCTGCTAAGGCTCCTTACCTTTCAAGTTTAAAAACTAAATTTTCTTTTAAACCGAGCCAACTCAAAGCCTTAAATTAAACTCTCTTATTCCATAAATAATATTTCATAGTTCATACATAAGAAAATAATGAAATTTCAAATAGCCCCATTTTTTGGATGTTACGCTTCTACCCCCTTAAAATAAATTTCGTCCCAAAAATTACTTAACTAGAAAAGGTGGGGGTATTGTCACCTCATTACATCCTCGTGTTCCCACGTAGCTTCCTCTGTACCATGGTTCCGCCACGATTACCTTCACCGGGGGCACCGACTTCTTACGTAGAACCTTCACGCCCTCGCCTAAGATCTCAATCGGTTCCTCTTCAAACGATAAATCTGAATTCACCTCGATTTACATTCGGCACTACGTGCGATGGGTCCGACCGATATCGTCTCGGCGATTGATACGTGAAAGACATCATGGATTTGGTTCGGTTCGCCGGTAACTCAAGTTGATGCGCCATCGGGTCCAACACGCTTAATCACCGCGATGGCCCGATGAACCTTGGGCTTAGCTTCCTTTCCTTCCAAATCTTAACACCTTTTTCCAAGGTGACACTTTCGAAAAAACCTTGTCTCCTACAAAGATACTCCATCTCCTTGCGTTTTAAATCAAGATATAGGATTTTTGCCTATCCGATGCTTCCTTAAGACGAGACCGAATTACCTTAACTTTATCCTCCGTCTCTGTCACCAACTCTGGACCCAAAATCAGTTGTTCACCTAGTTCCGTCCAATATGTCGGAGTACGACACTTCCTGCCATACAGTGCCTCATACGGAGCCATCTGGATACTTGCCTGGTGGCTGTTGTTATAGGCGAACTCGCTAATGGTAGAAATTCCTCCCAACTACCACGGAAATCCAAGACACAACCTCTTAACATATCCTCCAAGACTGTATCACCCTTTCCGATTGTCCGTCGATTTGTGGATGGAAAGCGGTACTAAAATCCAACCGTGTGCCCATAGCTTGATGCAAGGCTTTCCAAAACCTTGACGTGAACTCGGGATCCCTATCCGAGATGATTGATGTTGGAACCCCATGCAATCTTACTATCTCAGGCGACGTGCGACTTAGCTAGCTTACAAGAGAGAAATCCATCCTCACCGGTATGAAGTGAGCCGACTTAGTTAACCGGTCTACTATTACCCAAACCGCGTCTTTCTTCTTCGGGCGTAAGGGTAGCCCACTAACAAAATCCATAGTGATCCGCTCCCACTTCCATTGGGGAATCTTCACCGGTCAAGCAACCACGACGGCAATCGATGTTCAAATTTAACTTGTTGACAAGTTAGACACTTACCAACAAACTCTGTTACTTCACGCTTTAACCCGGCCACCAAAATCGCTCTCTAAGATCCCTATACATCTTGCTTCCTCCCGGATACATAGCGTAAGGGCTGCTATGTGCATCATGGAGAATCTTCTGCCTCAACTCCACATCCTTTGGCATACACGCTCGCCCTTGAAAGCATAATACTCCATCACTCGACAGGTTATATCCTTCCAAACCACCATCCTGAACTTGTGCTCTCTTAGCGTTCAACCCTTCATCTACTGACTGTTTTTCCTTAACCTCCTCGATCCATGTTGGCTTAACCTGAAGTTCCGCCAAGAGACTTCCATCATCATATAGACTCAACCGAGCAAACATTGCTCTTAAATCCGTCACGACCTTCCGGCTCAATGCGTCAGCTACCACGTTGGCCTTGCCTGGATGATACTCGATTGAACAATCGTAATCCTTCAAAAGTTCGATCCACCGACGCTGTCTCAAGTTAAGATCCTTCTGAGTCAAGAGATACCTCAGACTCTTGTGATCTGTATAAACTATCGACTTCTCCCCATAAAGGTAGTGTCTCCATATTTTCAGAGCGAAGACGACTGCTGCTAGCTCTAAGTCGTGCGTTGGATAGTTCAATTCATGAGGTCTTAACTGACGTGATGCATAGGCTACTACCTTCCTTCCTGCATCAAAGACACATCCCAAACCAAGCATGGGGCGCATCACAATAAACGGTGAACAATTTTCCCCGCCTCTGCATTTGCACCAAAATCGAGCTTCCGTCAAAATTTTCCTTAGTTTATCGAAGCTTTCTTGCTTTCTTCTTCGACCATACAAATGGGACTCCTTTTCTTAGTAGCTTCCGTCAACGGTCTTTGCGATCGGAGAAAATCCTTCTACAAACCTTCGATAATACCCGCTAGACCTAGGAAACTTCGATCTCATCACACGACCTAGGCGGTTTCCAATCCAACACCGCTTCAATCTTGCGAGGTCCACTCTAATCCTTCCGCCGACACTCACGTGACCTAAGAAAGCTACTTCCCTTAGCCAAAATTCACACTTACTGAATTTGGCATATAATCGCTTCTCCCTTAGTACTTGCAACACTATTCGCAAATGCTTGTCATGCTCCTCCTCCGACTTAGAGTACACCAAGATGTCGTCAATGAATACTACGACGAACCGGTCTAGTGCATCTTCTTTGAAATACTCGCTCATCAAGTCCATAAATGCTGCCGGCGCGTTGGTCAACCCAAATGGCATCACCAGAAACTCGTAATGTCCATATCGAGTTCTGAATGCCGTCTTGTGAGCATCAACCTCTTTTACCTTCAATTGATGGTAACCCGACCTAAGGTCTATCTTTGAAAACACCGCGGCACCCTTCAGTTGGTCAAACAAGTCATCGATCCGAGGCAACGGATACTTGTTCTTGATCGTTAACTTGTTTAACTGACGGTAGTCGATGCACATTCGCATGGACCCGTCCTTCTTCTTGACAAATAGCACAGGTGCTCCCCACGGGGATATGCTTGGTCGAATAAACCCTCTATCCAAAAGCTCCTGAATTTGGGCCTTCAGCTCCACCAATTCCTTTGGTGCCATTCGGTATGGTGCTATAGACACGTGTCGCTTCGGGTAGCAAGTCAATACGAATTCAACTTCCCGATCCGGAGGCGGACACTGAAGTTTTTCCGAATATCGTCGAAGAAATTCCCTAACCGTTCAACCTCAACTCATCGACTCCTTAGCTTCCAAAGCACGATCCGAACCAAAAATGCCTCGCAACCTTTCTTAACCATCCTTTCGCCTTCAAGGCCGACACCACATTGGATAGGTAATTCCTTCTATCACCTATCATAACCACTTCATCACCTCGATCGTCTTAAGCACCATGCGCTTAGCCGCAAATCAAATTCGCCGATACTTAACTAGCCAATCCATTCCAAGGATCAAATCGAACTCTCCGAAAGGTAGTTCCATCGGATCGGCTACAAATCGACCCCTTGGAGTTCTAGGGGTACATCTCTATAAAGTTTGTCTACTACTACAGAGTGTCCTGGGGGCTTAGCACGATCATCTTCCTAAGAGTAGTCTCGAGTCTAGGTCCATAGTTCCTACCACACTACTAGCAATGTGCGAGTGCGTCGAACCCACATCAATCAATGCAACATAAGGTAAACCAAATATTAGAAACGTACCGGTTATAACGTCCGGTGCGTCTCCCTCCTCGCGACGCCTCGCTGCATAGACTAAGCCAGGCTGCCTAGCCTCTGTGTTACCCGAACCTCTGCCCTGAGTTCCACGACCTCGGTTGAAACCATTGTTTCCTCTGCCATTACCCCGACCCTCGTGGTGGTCCAACATTTACGCCTGAGCGCGATTCTCGACCTTACGGGCCGATCCTTGGCGCCTTTTGAGGGCGAGTCCTTACCCGATGCTCCAAAGACCCACACTCAAAACAACCTTTGTTACCGGTCCAACAACTCCCCCAATGGGTTTTTCCACAGCGGTTGCACTGAGTTGGCCTTTGATTAGTAGTCGTGGGCCTACCGGTCTGATTTGGCCCACTCTGCCTAGCCCGCTTCTGAGCATTAGCGCTACCCGATCCAGCTGACCCAAAACCTCTCTTTTGGTTATTCTTACTATAGTTTTGTCTCACAGTCTCCTTAATCCCTTCGGCCACCTTGGCCTTCTCCACTAGGGACGAGAACTCACGAACCTCATCATGGGGCAATTAGCAATCTCGGATCATCTCTCGAGCCCGTCCTCAAAGCGGACACAGCGCTCATGTTCGGTGGCTACGATTCCTCCGGCATACCTACTCACCCTTTAAAAACTCCGCCTCATACTCTGCCCACCGACTTAGTTCCTTGCACTAGACCTAGGAAGGCTTTCCTTTGGGCATCGGTGTAACTAGTGCCCACATACTTCTTCCGAAGGCCGTTTTAAAGTAGTCCCACGTGAGATCATCACCAGGCTCCATCCGGGATGATCGGCCACCACTGGTACGCTTCATCCTTTAGAAGCGACATCGCGCCCTTTCGGCTTTTCCTCGTCGGTCGGTCGAGATCATCCATGACCCTTTCCGTAGATTCCAGCCAATATTCTGCGGCACTGGGTGCCACTCCTGAGACACCACGGAATACCTCGGCCCCGTTAGACCGAATTCGCTCGGGAACAGACTTCCGAGCTCCCAAATTCCCACCAGCCCCGGCCACCATCTCCAAAACTCGCCAAAGCGACTTGCGACCACGGCCTCACCGCGCCGTGCGGTCCCTCCTCCGACCCGAAAGTAGGAGGTGGTGGTGGCGGTGGTACCTCGTTTCCGAACCTTGACTGTCTCTGCCGGGTTCAGACACCGTCATCCTACCCCTACCGCGTCCACGACGTCCACGTCCTCTAGAACTCATTCTATCTATCGCGCTTTTAATCTGATTAAGAAAATTTTATGTGTTAGCATTTGTTTCACTTTCTTATTCGCGAAGAAATTTTATGAACAGAATTTAATTAGGGATTCTTTCGAGCAAACAAGGTTTCAGTCTTCTATCCTAGTTCACACAAAGAGTTCATGCATCCATTCCTTAATGCTTTCCATACCTATTCACTCTTCGGACATTTCTGCCCATTCCCAACCCAGGGGTATTTTCGTCATTTTCCTACTACGGGTATTTTTAGTAAATAAAGAAATTTTAAAACTTTAGTAGAGTAGATCATTTTGACATTCCCAAAACTGGAGGATATTTATAAAAATTTGTAAAATCGTGTCGTTTTGAAACCGTGGGTATTTTGGTAATTTTGTCAATCGTGGCAATTTTGTCATTTTGATAAATCGTGATATTTTCGATGGTTGTAAAACTTTGAGGGTCCTTTCTGAAAGTTTTCCTTTTCAAATAGTGATGTTGGTAACGCTTTCCAAAGATCGTAGTCATTTTGGTAATTTTCACAAATTGAGGCGTTTTGTAATTTTCTAAAACCAAAATATTTCAAAGTGTTGATTTTCAAAACTAAGTTGTTGGATATTTGTAAAGTAATTGAAATTTTTGAGCAAAACCATTGAACTGGTATTTTATGAGTCGTATGCGTTTAGTAATTTTACCCTAAGGGCATTTTTGTAATTTTCCAAAAATTTGAGTTTTTCGAGGAAAACGTTGTAAATATGATGTTTTCTCGCTTTGAAAGAGTTGTTGCAAGAGTTTTGAAAACATTTGAGTTGTTATTGTTTCGTTCTTTTGAAAACATGGCTAATTCCCTTTTTCGGGTTTAGTCATTAGGTTTAGCCTATGGCCAGAGCCCTCTTGGTCGGGGTGAACCAAAGCTACGCACTGAGCGAGGATTCGAGTGAAGAGGAGGTGGGTCACGCGGACCGCTTAAATACCAAGCTCTCACCGAACCTTTCTAGACATGCGCACGCAGGTTGCCACACCACCGAGCCCTCTCGAGTTAGGGTGAACCGGCTACGCACTGGGTAGGATACTGCGAAGAGGAGGTGAGTCACACGGACCGCTTAAATACCGTGCTCTTCCCGATCCAATCCTCGACATGCGTCTGAGGGTTACCACACCCTAGCTCACCGGGCTAAGTCATAGATTGGTTTAGTTCCTTAATGTCTTATGTTTGGTTCATGTGTTTGAGTAATCTAATCCTAGGGTTCAAGTCCTATAAGTCTATCTACGTTCCATACTTCCTACCCTTCTACGAATATAGTTCACCAAGAGGTTCGTAAGTACTTACAGGCGGATCGGTCTGGAGACTCGGGCCATCTTTGTTCAAAAATCCAAAAATTATTTCATAAGGCCTTTTAAAACATTTTTGGGCCTTGGGCCCCACACAGGAGCTTTGAACCGGGCTCGATACCAATTTTGTAACGACCCAAACCCGCCCAAACGCTATGGCGAATCTGGTCCGTTATGATGAAAACATTTTTGAAGTTCCTTTTTGAAAACCAACTCAAAATTTTGAAAGCCTTCATTTATTTGAAGTTGCTTAAAACCATACTTAGTTTTTAATTGAAAATTTAAAACAAGTCAAGTCATTATAAAATTACTAATGTGCTGATGGCCCGTTAAAAACGTTTATGAGTTCGGTTTAGAAAACCCATTTCATCTCATTTCATAAGAAGATAATTTAAACAAATATTCGAGCGTAAAATAAAAATAAAATAAAAATACTAGGAGGCCTTATTACATAAAAGAAGATAAAATTTAAATTCACAATCCCATAGTAAATAAATTGAAATTCAAGGTCCGTTAAAATTTAACTCCAACGGCATGGCCACCTCGAGTCACCCGGCTCCACATCCGCGATCTACTCGTTACTGAAAGCGTAAAGGAGAAGGTGAGTCACCAAGACTCGATGATGTAACCCTTCCCCGGTTTTAAATATGTTCATACACATCATATAACAGATTAACATGCAAAACATCATATATCCCAACCTAGCCACCATACACCTCTGTCTACCCGTTGTGGTACCAAACCACCGGTGGTGCCAAACCACCGGGTGACATATAGTCACGATGTGCTACCAAAGCACCGGTGTCCGTGAGACACAAATCGGGTGATGGGGCCAACCCATCGTGTGATACCAAATCACCGCGCATTTATCCCATATCTCAAGTGGGGCCAACCCACGGTGGTATTAACCACGAGGATAAGTCGCCATCGAGGTGCCAAACCTCCGGAGGTACCAAACCTCTGGTGACATATAGTCACAGTGTGTTACCAAAACATCGGTGCCCGTCGGCACGAATACACCGCCTCCTCACTCATCAATCCCACACGATAAACATATATATGTTTCATGCCATCACATTCTTAAATTTCATGTGTCAATACATCATGCTTACCAAAAGCATCAAATAGCAAATTCATAATAATGTGTACTTACACGAGTCGCCACTTATACCGAGTTGGTATTAATTCCAATGCTACATAAATCAAAATGAGCATTCACAATATTAAGCACAGTTAATATATCATATGGTGTGTATGTACACACCTGTCACCACGATAGCCTTAGATCCCGAAGTTAATCAATCGGCCACACTCTAAGTCCTTGCCCCTATATTCGGCCAACTATCAAGGTTAGTATTATGGCCTATTCGGCCAAACAAATCTAGAGGGTCGGTTGTGATCCCGATTCTTACCTTTGTGTTCGCCACAATCCACTGATACTCGATCCGCTGCTTTACCAAATAATGGATCAGGGATATTGTCAGTAACTTTTGGCTTTTAATCACTTAAGTAATACCCTATTGAAAATAAAACGAGCCTCTACCAACACTTACCAAAGCCGAATGCCAGCAATTTCAGACTTAGACAGCTTGCTCACGATATCCCGAAGAACCTTATGAGAATTGATTTCAAAGGAGAACACAAGTTAGTCATACTTTTCATCCAAATGCCGAATTTTGGCTTCCCCTTCTTATCCAGAGTCGACAGAAAAGAAAATACAAGAGGAGGGTTCGGCCATCCCTTACCTTTATGATCGATAGAGAAATCCCGGAGTATCTATGCCACTGCACTATTCGGCCAAGAGGTTAAAAATAGTAAAAAGGAATTCGGCACTTCCAATGGGTATATTCGGCTATTGAAGAAATCAATGGAGGAGAAGGATGTTAAAATTTTTGGCAAAAAGGCGTGGATGCTTGGCTGTTAAAAGAAAAGAGGGATTGAGGGTGGAGGTTCGGCAAGGAGAAATATAGAAGACTAATTCGGCTAACAGGGTTTGAGAGAAAATAAAGAAAATTAGAAGGGAAAAGGGTTAGGTTTTTCGGCTAAGCAGAGATGGGAAAAAGAAAACAAGGTGGTGGGTTGGGGTATTTATAAGCATTCGGCACCCCCCCTTGACTTGCCGTCCACTCCTATCATCCAAGGAGTTCAAAATCCATTTAATTTCCTCAAATTATTCTTGGCCACTTGTTTAATTAATTCAAATAATTTGAATTAATCACCTAATAATCCCTTTTAATCAAATAATATCCTTGATGAAATTATCATATATCTTGTATTATCTAAAGGTTTAAGCAAATTAAAACCAATTTAAAATGCTTAAATTATCCCTTAATAATAATAATAAAAACCCCTTTATTATCCAAAATAAAAAAAAGAATTAAGGGAGAGAAAAACTCTCCACATGTGCCGTCCATCCATAATGCAAAAAGGAGGGATCCTTGTGACTCGAACCAAGGCTCTCCCTTCCCCTTAATGTGGCGTCCATGCTAGCTCTTAAGTGGCTTCTTTTTGCCACTTTACCAAGGGCTTTTTAGTGTCAAAATATCCCCACTTATTCTTTTAACACCCTTCTGCTAAGGCTCCTTACCTTTTAAGTTTAAAAACTAAATTTTCTTTTAAACCGAGCCAACTCAAAGCCTTAAATTAAACTCTCTTATTCCATAAATAATATTTCAGTAGTTCATACATAAGAAAATAATGAAATTTCAAATAGCCCCATTTTTGGGATGTTACAGCTGTAAATCACAAATTCTTTCTCCGACTCTGGTTGTACTAAAACTGGAGCTTCTGTCAACAATGCTTTCAGTTTCTCAAAACTTTGTTGGCATATTTCTGTCCACTCAAACTTCACATTTTTCTGTAACAATTTCGTCATTGTGGATGCAATCATGGAAAACCCCTTGACGAATCGTCTATAATAGCCGGCTAGGCCTAGAAAACTTCTAATCTCAGAGATGTTCCTCGGTGGTTTCCAGTCTACTATAGCCGAAATCTTACTTAGGTCCACTCGGACTCCATCTCTCGAGACAATATGTTCCAGAAATCCTACTTCCTTAAGCCAAAATTCAGTTTTACTGAACTTGGCATACAACTGATTTTCTCGTAGAATTTGTAAAACTGTCCGTAGGTGCTCAACATGCTCAATCTCATCTCGAGAATAAATCAATATGTCGTCAATGAAAATGAGTACAAACTTGTCGAGGTATGGCCTAAAGATGCGGTTCATTAGGTCCATGAATACCGCAGGAGTATTGGTCAATCCAAAAGGCATGACTAAAAATTCATAATGCCCATACCTTGTTCGAAAAGCGGTCTTCGACACATCTGAGTCTTTTACTCTCAACTGGTAGTACCCCGATCTCAAGTCTATTTTGGAAAACACAGTGGCTCCTTTCAATTGATCAAACAGATCATCGATTCTTGGCAATGGGTACTTGTTCTTTACTGTCACTTTATTAAGCTGACGGTAATCTATGCACAATCTCATGGTACCATCTTTCTTTTTCACAAATAAAACCAGAGCACCCCATGGTGAACAACTTGATCTTGTAAAGCCTTTATCTGTCAACTCTTGCAACTGTATCTTCAGCTCTCTTAACTCCGTTGGAGCCATTCTGTAAGGAGTAATAGATATCAGTAAAATACCAGGAGTTAGCACAATGTTGAACTCAACTTCTCTTACCAGAGGCAGACTTGGTAATTCCTTAGGAAAAACATCCAAGTACTCACATACTATCGGCACTGACTCGATCTTTAGCTCTGTTTCTCTAGTATTCATCACAAAGGCAAGATACGCCTCATACCCTTTTCTTATATATCTCCGTGCTGTCATGTGAGAAATCATTATTGGCGATCTACCCTGTTCATCTGATTCTATATGAAGAGTGTCCCCATTCTTACATCTCATCTCAATGTATTTCTTCCCACAATTAACTATTACATCATGGTACTACCGATACCAAGATGTTCCACTATTGATAGGCAGAATCTCTTAAGAGAGAAACTACAGACTTCATACATTCCTCAGCTGAGCATGATAATTCGTTAAATACCCTGATGGTATTTTCTAACAAAAATTCGGCCTTTTCTAGATCATCATCTCTTTTAGCTCTGAATTCTTCTGCCCCATGTTTCCTGATCCTATCAACTAGAGGTTTGTCTCCTCTTACCACCTCTACTACTTGAGGGGCTACTGGGATAGGTTGTGGAATAGGCGGGGGTGGAAGGGGTTGTGCATTCGGGTTCGTACGAACGAACTCCGTATACCATGTGTTCATCATATGGAGGAAGGCTTCTCTAGCCTCTTCTCCTCCTCATTGACTCACCGTAGTGGGTCTATTCTAATTCTCGTTTGGTAGCATCCCTTCAGCGGGAGCCGGCGTGTTACTTTCTATGTTATCTGCCACAACTCTTTTGGGATCCATTTACTATATGTATAAACATAATTTAAGTCGTCAAGAGTCGTCACACTATCATTATAAAAACATTCTTATGTATGTCATGTATAGCTAGACTCATGCTTATGCTACGTTGTCCTATAATCGACTAAATTGTAGCTCTAATACCACTAAATGTAACACCTCATACCCGAGTCTGAGGCTGAGATCGGATACGATACATTACTGTGCTTGAACTTTATTAAACATGTACTCACGAGCTATAAAATTTTGTTCTGAATTAAAACTTCTCTATCTTAGACGAATCATACATTTCAAGGGCCTACGAGGCCTTAAACTTACATCCGGAAACTTTCTGGACTCTACCGGAAATTTTCTCTCAAAACAGGGGTCACACGCCTATGTGATTTGGAACAAGCCTGTGTACCCCTAAGACACGCCCATGTCTTCCACCCATGGTGGACACTGCTAAATTACACACGGCCTTGACACGCCTGTGGCCACAGACCGTGTGCCATACTTGATATACTGACTTATTCACACGGCTTGGAGCACACGCCCATGTGCTAACCGTGTGTCTCACACAGCCTATACAAACGGCTGTGGAATTAGCCCGTGGTCTATACTGACTTAAGACACTAATATGCAGGGAACACACGGGACAAAATATTAAATTTAGCATGAAATTATTGTAAAATTTCATTAATTGTGAGCTGTAAAGGAGTAAAAGTGAATTCAGTCAAAAGGTTTTGGGCTTAATTGTGAAAAATATGTAAGTTTTAGTTTTAGGGACTAAATTGAATAAAAGGTAAAAGTTCAGGAAAATATTGTAAAATGTTAATAAATGGGGCATATGCATATGTTTAGACAACATAAGGTATTTGGAATTGTTAATTGAGTTAGATTATTATATAGATCAAGAAATGGATCAACCGATTGATAAACACGAAAAATGAAAAATTACTGATTTATCCTCAGTATGGTGTTTGTTGCTATTTTATTTAGGTAAGTTAGTATTAGGTTCATTTTGATTAATACGTATTCATGTCTGTATTATTTATAAATGTGTTGGCATGATTGTTTGAAATAAATATTGAAATTGAGATTGAAGGATTAAATTGTAAAGTATGGTAATTATATGTGTTTGAAATAAATTGAAAGAGGATATGAAATGCTAAATAGCCATGTTGTATATTTGACTATCTTACCTTGATGGAAAGAGTATGAGAATTGAATTTAGGCTTTTGTGAACTTAGTGAATGATTAGGATACAAATGACATGTCATTAGGGTTTATCAGGCACTATGTGCAGGTGATTATATTTATCAGATACTATGTACCAATGACCATATTATCAGGTACTTTGTATTGGTGTTCATGTTGTATCAAGCACTATGTGCCAATGTTATATTTATGAGGCATTATGTGTTGGTGTTATTTTTATCAAGTACTATGTACCGATGGTGGATACCATACTGATGACTGAGATCCAACATTTGTTGTTGATTCTCTACAGCTTGGGTGAGTATCATTGAGTAATGGTTAATGTCTTGATTTACAGCTTGAGTGAGCAAAGTTATTCTAAGCAATCGAAGTTAATTTACTATAGTTCTCAGGGCAAAACAAGACATGGAAATGAATAGAAATGAAGGCATATGGTATAAATGCTATTCATCAAATGAATGTAAATGATATGTGTATTATGCTATCTATATGTCTTGATGTTTGCTATATAATCATGACTAACCATTTTGTTATGGTAGGGAATATGCAAGGTGACAAGAAATTCTAAGTTCTTATGTTAATTTCAATTAGTATGATTTTAAATAACAGGTATGTCATGTTTAAATTATACAAACTTACTAAGTTTTAAGTAGGCTTACCTTGTTCCATTTTCTTCTTTGTAGATTGTCAGATTCGTGCTATCGATTGGATCATCTTTGGAGCTCACACTATCCTTCAACTCTTTTGATAGAATTTAGTCATTTTGGCCAGTTATAAGTGGCATGTACATAGGTGTAAATGATTTTGTAATGTGAAGCTTAGACTTGTGCTTTAGTTCATGTTAAGTTGATATTTATTGATCTGCTGTAATTCGATGTAGTAGATTAAACTAATTATCACACTTTAGGAGCTTAAAAAAAAGCATGTTTAGTAGGTTTGAATTATGTTTTCCTAAGTTTTTAATAAGTTAATAAAATATGCAAAGTGAGTCTTTTATTGACCTTAAAGGCAGAATGAGGCCTAAGGGTGAGCTAACGCACTTTGTGAGTGTGCAGGAGACTTTTAGAAGGTTACTAAAACTAATACTAGTTCCTATGTCGCAACACAGGGAGTAGAAAGGAGAAACCTTAAGACTGCCTTCAATGTTGTAACACAGTCTGAGGGTGTCGCGACATACCCTTAAAGATATCCCAAGAGGAGTACACTAACTGCCTTGTCGCAACACATGACGTAGTGTGTCACGACATTGACTCTGGAACAGAAATTAAATACGAAACAAGGGCATTTTGGTCTACACAATCAAACTGAAAGCTTGAAAACTTCAGCTAACCTAGGGTTAAGGATGATGACCACTTAGAATCTATAAATAGGCTTTTTAGAATTTATTTTCATTTGTCCTTTGTCAAGAGATCTGATTTGTGGAGATCATCAAACTCTGTGGATTCGTTTTCCATTTTTAATACAAATAAGACATTTTCTTAAACTCTACACTTTAATCCATTTATCATGTTTTCTCTTTACGTCAACTCTATATTGTTTATGAAAGCCATGAGGAACTGATCCTCCTATGGAGGATTAGCAAGTAGAGGTATGATCTATTAATTGTTTTGTAGGATTACTCAACGGATCAGCTGTTTGGGAAAGGAAGAACGTGAAACAAACCCTAGGCCTAACAACCCCGAGAAGTCGTCAAGGTTGGAATTAACCTAAAATTGGTATTGCCCATCTGTGAACACCTTCACCCCAAACTAGTCTGGACTGTGGGTCGAAAGATAAGTAGTCTTTGCTGACTCATTATGTTGGTGGAAGATCGGAAGATCCTGCTAGGGTAGTGACTAGTTGATTAACAAGGAACTCAAGACAACAGTTGATTGGGATTAACGAAGCGAGCTAATCACCCGTAATCAAGATTTGATTCACTCCACTCTTCTATCTCTTGAACTTTATTTCTTTTATGTTATTTTATTTTATCATTACAAAAACCTTAAAAAACCTGTTAGAATTGATCTGTTCTTGTACTATAACTGATTTAAAGTACTAATTAGATCTTTTAGTGTTTAGGTTAGAATTGATCTAACACTCGCCTCCCTTGGGTACGATCCTCGAAGTACTCACCTACTTCGTTGTAAAACTATATTACAACTTGACCCGTATACTTGCGGATACCACATTATATTTCTATATTTTGTTGCAGTATTCACACTCTGGACGTTGGTATGTTGGCGGTTAAGTTGTTGGCGCCGTTGCCGGGGAGGCAATGTCACTAGTTTGATTTTAATGTTTTCACGTAGAAAGAATAATTATAAAATTTGTAAGTTATAGATATAATTCTATTTTATTTTAGTTATTGTTACTAATTTTCTCTTTTTGGGTTTAGTGTATGACTTGTAGTAGAGGCACACCTATTATAGTAGGCACATATTTAGAGAGAATAATTCAAAGAAATTGCCGACAGAAACAGCAGCAGCAACAACAAATGCAAGATCCACCACCACCTTCTACAGATAGCGTACCACATGAAAATCCATTATTTGGTAGCGCTGATAATAACACCTTACGAAACCCACTAGCACCATAACCACCCGCAAACATACTTATGGCTCAAAACGAGAGAACCCTAAGGGATTATACCTTACCAAGTCTGGACATGGTTTAGGAAAGTATAGCAAGGCCGACAATTACAACTAATAATTTTGAGACCAAATCGGCGATAATTTAGATGGTCCAAAATAATCTATAGTTTAAGAGCACGATGATAGAGGACCCTAATCAACATTTAAAATGGTTTCTCCTATGATACTTTTAAGTATAACAGGGTCACTGATGATGCTATTTGTCTTCGGTTATTCCCCTTCTCCTTGATTGATAACGCCTTTTATTGTTTAGATTTGCAGGCACCAGGGTCTATCACGACATGGGATGAACTCGCTAGAGAGTTCTTACAGAAGTTCTTCCTGATTAGCAAAGTAGTTCAACTAAGAAGAGAGATTGCTGTCTTTCGACAGATGGAGGGAGAAAGTTTCTATGAGGCATGGGAACATTTCAAAATGTTGATTCAAAAATGCCCGCACCATGAATTTCTTGAGTGGATGCGATTGTAGGTATTTTATACCGGGTTGGATGTGAACGCATGATCTGGGTTAGACAGAGCAGGAGGAGGAGCCCTTATGAACAAGACGTACGAGGATGCGTACAAAATTATTGAAAACATGGCATTAAACTCCTGTTAGTGGCTGATTGAATGATTCACATATGGCTAGAAACCTACTATGGTCAAAACTATTCAAGAAGATGACAAGTATCAACAGATAGTGGATAGACTTAACCGTATCGAGTCTACTTCTACATTGTATGGAGGAGGCAATCCACTCTTCCATATATCAATAATCCCACCGAGGATGTAAACTACATTAGGAATAGGGATGGAAACTCTTATTCAAATACGTATAACCCCGACTATCACCCAAACCTGAGATGGGGAGGAAATCAAGGAGGAGGTAACAACTTAAATCAAGCTAAAAATACTAATTATCAACCTTATTATTTGTAGAAAGCTCAGGATAAGTCAACCCAAGTGACCATATTGCATGTGGTCAACGTTTGGATATAATCGAGGGAGAAATGCAATCAATGAGAACAGATGTCAAGTAGGTGCAGTCAGGGTGCACAAATTCAACAAGAACATTGACTAAACTTGAGGATCAAATGAGCCAATTTATGAGCATGATAGGTGACATCAAAAGACAAATTGGTATAGGTATTCCTAGCAACATAGAAGATAATCCATGGAGAGAAGGTAAGGAGCACGTGATAATGATTGCACTCCGATCAGGCAAAGTACTGAGTAGCCTAAAAACCACTACTCTGGAGACAATTGTGGAGAATAATGACGATCTTTAAGAGGAATCCCTAGAGGCTGAAGATGAGCCAGAGCTAGAGAAGGTAACCATACCGACATCGGTGGTAGAGAAGGAAATAACTAAAGATTTTGTTGATGGAAAAATCGTATTCCCTTCGAGACTGGAGAAAAAACAAAAGCATTAAATGTTGAACCTGCCTTTAATTGAATTAATAGACTGGAGGAAAAACAAAAGCATCGTAAGTTTCTTGAACTTGTTCAAAACATTAAATGTTAACCTGCCTTTAATTGAATTAATAGAGAAAGTTCCTAAGTATGTCAAGTTTTTAAAGGAAATTATGTCTAGGTGTAGGAAAATTAAGGTAGGTTAAACTAGTATAAACGCTTCCTGTAGTGCTATTATCTCATGATGGGTTCCCCAAAAATTAAAATACCCAAGAAGTTTTACTATTCACATAGAGATAGGGAGAATTTATTTTAATAGAGCTCTATGTGATTTAGGAGATAGTATTAATTTGATGCCATTATTTGTTTTTGAAAAACTTGGGGTTAGGGGATCTTAAAAATACACATATAACACTATAGTTGGCCAACAGATCTTCAGTTCATTCAAGAGGGGTATTAGAGGATGTGTTAATCAAAATGTGTACTTTCATTATTCCAATAGATTTTGTAGTGATTGATTTTGAAGAAGATCGTGAGATACCGATCTTATTAGGTAAACCTTTCCTGGCCACTTCTAGGTTCACCATTGATTTAGAGAAAAATGAATTAACTATGAAAATCAATGGTGAGACTGAAACTTTTAAATGTGGCCATCAACCAAGCGAGCAATGTAGGATGAAGTTAGGGGAGCAATGCAAAAAATTATTTGTTTCTAACATTCTCAAGTCAAGGGACACGTTTCCTTTAATGCATGCAAAAAGAATAAACATGTTTAAGGAAAGGGACAAGCAGACACATGTGGAATGGCAAGATGGACGATGGACTAATACTGACAGAACAAAAGAATCATCCATTTGTGAACTGATACTATTGTTGGATGAATCCGGCAATAAGACTTAAAATATTTGACTTGATGCTTAACATTTGTAAAATATTGTATACTTAGGTAATTGTTTAGTATAGTTTTAATTCACATTAACTTTGTGTTTTATAAGCAACCATAGCACTCTAGAAAATGAAGTTTTGGGTAAGAACAAAGCCCGTATCACCACATAGGAATCCTATGTCACAACACCGATAGCAGCTTTTAAAATCGAGAAAATTCTTTCGATGTCTCGACACAGACCTTAGGTGTCACAACACCATAGTCAATTTACTCAAAAATTGAAAAATCTAGAGTGGGTCGCAACATTGAACCTTGATGTCGCGACAATGGAAAACTGCCAGGGATGTTGTGACAAGGAACCCCTGTGTCATGACATCATTGCAATTTTTTTGCAGGATTGACCCAACCCATTCGCGCAACCCGACGACGTAACCCTTAATTTACCCAATTTTAAACCCCTAAAACACCTATTTCTTAACCTAAAATACATTAAGTCTTATTTAAACACAATTTATCTCTTCTAATCTTTTAAATCTCCTTAAATACCTTAAACCCTAAAAACTCATTCTTCCTTTTTTCTTTTTGATTTGTTTGGAAAAATTGCTTCTTTCAATCTTACTTGTGAAGGGCAAGAATGGAACCACTTCAAGGAATGACGAGCAGATAAAGCGTGAGGAGGAATCCAACGATATATCTGACGTTAAGGGTTTTTAACTCAAACTTTTTCTGTTCCAGTAGATTTAATTGCTTGATGTTTCATTAGTGGGTCGAAAGAAAGACATCATGTCTCCTAAAAAAGTTAGACGAATTAATGAACCAAAACCGTCAACGTTCCAAATCCCTCTAATTTTTCAAACCTGGATATTGAAAACTATTTTAATAAAATTCAAAGAAAAACCTTTATCCAAGAGAGGGGATTTGATCCGCCCATGATTTTGTGTAAGGAAATATGACCTTTAGTTAGATATCATAGGTGGAAACGTTTTTGGACGATCCCCAAAGATAGTGCTATGGTTCTGTGCTCCAAGAATTTTATGCATCATTACGGGACCAAGAGTCTAGGAACATTGAAGGCCATATATGGGATATAGTACCTGTACGAGGGAAAGAGGTGCACGTAACCCCTTGAATTATCTACGACTTTTGTAATGCTCCATACTATGAAAATGATTTTATTGACGAAATTGATTTAGAATATTTTTGAGACATAGAGATGGATAACATTATAAACATTTTAACTGAAGAAAGGGGTGAATGGAAATATCGCTCAGGTACCAATGTTCTCGTGTCCTTTCATCAAGCTATTATGTTTCTAGAGGCTAAAATGTGGATTCAATTTGTGTGCACGCGAATAGTACATGCTTTAAATGTTTCTAATGTTAATACCTTTTGAGTAGTTTTACTGTATGCAATCTTGCAGAAAAAGCAGGTCTGTATCGGCAAATGAATCCACCAGAACATGAATAGATGCATTAGTGGCCAAAAGGTGGGAGTTTTCTTTCCCCATCTAGTGAGAACCTTATGCAAAAAGGCAGGCATACCTATGACATCCACTGAGTAGCCGCTGAAACCTTCCCGAAGTATCATCGGGGATATCTTGTTCCAATAATACATTGAGTAGCAAGCAAAACAAATAAAAGAATGGAATAAGCAACAAAAGACGTAACAACTACACCAACTTCATCACAAAGGTTGACACAAGCTCAACAAGAAGTTGGTGAAAGTAGTCATCTAAAGCTAGATTGGATGATACAGTGGATGCAAGAATCGAGGCCGATCTTCCAAGAATTTGCTAAGGAAAACAACATCTGGGTCCCCAATTATACACCAGACATGTTTGGGCCAATAGAGATGGAACAAGAAGAAGAGGTGCATGAGAGCGTAGAGGACGAAGACAGAGAGGATGAGGAGGACGACAAAAGCTAGGAAATGGGTTTTGAAGAGGATGATTGAACATTTTTCTAAATTTTGTTTGAATTAGTTTTTGGATGATTCTGATTTGGACTTCATAGGTATAGGATTAATAGTAGATTTTTAGTTATACTGCATTTTGTTTAAGTTTTCTATGTAGGAACCTAACACGAAAGAGACACAAACAAATCAAGCTTTACACGATTAAAGGAGGAATCACTCATCATTAGTAGTTGGAACGACCACGATCAATCGGGAAACTTTTTTCCTTATCTTTTTACGGGCTACACATTGAGGACAATGTGTCAACTAAAGTGCAGGGGGTAACATAAAAAAACTTGTTTATTTATTTTCAATTCTATATTTTTTCTTTGATTTTTCTTGTCTTTTGTGTGCTTGAGCTTGTAGAAATACAAGTGCTTGGTTAGGAGCATGTACATAGATGGCTTGTGTTTACAAATAAAATTGGCATGATGGTAGGTGATTTTAAATTTTTGATTATTAGAATACTAAGTTCTATATGTTACACTGTAAATAGGTATTAAGCAATCAATTGTACCAAATGATATAGAAAATACAAGGAAACGAGCATGCTAGTATGAATGATAAATGGTTGAATTTGAGTTTGTTTGGTTGGTTAAATTTGTGTATATTGAGATAGTCAGGGATGACCTAAGGCATTGTTAAGAACATATCCAGAGCCAAAAATTTGACCTATTCACGTTCACCTTTAGTGTGATATGTGAGCTATAGGTTAGCCTGAAAGTGCAAAACAATAGAAAAAAGCAAAAAGCAAACGTAAGATGAGTAGAAAAAGTTCTCGAAAAATAAAAAAAGCATTCTTGAGTGAGATGAGATAAAAAAGGAATTGGAAAAGTCACAAAAGAAAGAGAAACTCATTCATTAGTGCACAAAAACTCATAGGCTAGTCGTAGTTACTATTTCATTCTATGATTTCCTATATATGGAGAGACAAGGAAAGTGAGAGAAGGAGAAATAAGACGATGAGCGGGTAAGGGTCACTAAAGGGGGAAGAATAGTGACCAATATGATGTGCCAAACTACTTTCGTGTTTGTAACCCTCTTGATTCTTACTATTTTTGAATTTTATACCTATCCTAATCCTCAGAATGTTACAAGCTAAAAAGTCTTATGTGACCTAAATATCCTTATACATGGATGGACATCATACTAAACATATGCAGAAATGACTATTTGTATTTTGCTTGGATAATAAATTACGTGTATGATTTATTGATGGATCTTTACATGTGAGACCCTTAATACTTGTATACTTTGTATCATATTGAACTTAGATGTTTGAAGTCAAAAGTGGTAAATAATTTATTCATCATGTTAAAGTTGTTAGTCAATGTGAAATGCCGAAGTCTTGTACTCTGAAGTCAATACTTGTATCATATTTGCTCAAAGGTCATCATTTTTATTTCTTGCTTATGTTTATGTTGCTTGAGGTCAAGCAATGACTTAAGTGTACGGGAGTTTGATCTGCCGTAATTTACTTTAGCAAATTAAACTAATTATCGCACTTTAGGAGCCTAAAAAAATAATTTTTAGTAGGTTTGGATTATGTTTTCTTAAGTTTTTAATAAGTTGATAAAATTTGCAAAGTGATTCTTTTATTGACCTTAAGGGCCGAATGATGCCTAAGGGTGAGCAAACATAATTTGTGAGTGTGCAGGAGACTTTTAGAAGACATACTAAACTGATACTATTCATTATGTCATAACATAGGGAGTAGAATGGAGAAGTCCCAAGATTGCCTTCAATGTCGCGACATACCTTTGAAGATATCCCAAGAGGAGTAGATTGACTGCCATGTTGCGACACAGGACCTAGTGTGTTGCGACATCGGCTCTGAAACAAAAATTAAATACTAAACAAGGGTGTTTTGGTTTGCACAATCAAACTTAAAGCTCTAGAACGTCAACTAACATAGGGTTAAAGACAACAGCCACTTAGAATCTATAATAAGCTCCTTTGGCACATGTTATGGATGTCATTCAATTAACCTAGATTCTCTCTTTTAAACTTAGTTTATTTTCTTTATTTCTTAGGTTCTTAAAATTTATTTTCAGTTTTTTTTTGTCAAAAGATCTAATTTGTGGAGATTATCAAACTTTATGGATTTTCTTTAACACGAATCAGGCATTTTTGTAAACTCTACACTTTAATCCATTTATCATGTTTTCTCTTTACATCAACTCCATATTATTTATAAAAGCCATAAGGAACAAATCCTTCTATGGGGGATTAGCGAGTGAATGTATGATATATTAATTATTTTGTAGGGTTACTCAACGGATCAACAATTTGGGAAAGGAAGAACATGAAACAAACCCTAGGCTTGACAACATTTGGAAGTCATCAAGGTGGGAATTAACCAAAAATTGGTATTGCCCATCTGCGAACACCATCACCCTTGGTGGCAATGAATTCAACCATGCTTGTGCTCGATCTCGCAACGGGTACATAAACAGTTTCAACCTCAGTGCATATTCAGTCACACCAGCTAACTTAAATGAATCACTAACCTTCATGAATAATCAGAGGTGTAAGTGTGGATCTTCCGTGGCCATACTACTGAACTGACCCACCATTTGGAGCATTTGAAACATCACTGGTTTCAATTAGAATTGGGATGCCTTGATATCTGGCCTTCTAATTCCAAGATTTAACTCATTAAAGAGTGGCACGACGTATTGTCTGATGGCACGATCCCTATCATTAGCAATAAGGATTGGGTTGTGTACTCGATTGAATCCATTACCTTATCCATCATTTTGATTTCCAAGGTCCATCTTGACTTGTCATTGAATAGATCTCTCACATCTTATTTGTCTAAAAGTCTGCTCGATTTCAAGGTCCACGTGATTCGATTTATGCTCATAAAACACTTGATAAATAAATCACAATAAAGAATAAAGAATAAATTAGGAGAGTTAGAATTTAAATAAACTAAAAAAAATGAACCAAATTGTAAAAATAATTGCTCAAAGAATGATTAAGGCAACGTCCCAAGTAACGACACCAAAAACTTGTAACGCGGTTTACGCAAGTGTACGTAGTCGTTCAAGTAATAAGTAAGTAAACATGAGTTATACTCTCCACAAGGACTGTTTAAGCTTAACCACTTAATTGTAAAATTATAAACTCAGAATTTGATGTAAAAATTCAATAATTTGGATGGTGATGATTAAACTAAGTAAAATTAACTAGATGAAAAGATTGACTCCTATGCAATTCTAATCTAGATGCAATTTACCTAAATGTATGAATGAAGGCTTTGGCAACAAAAACAATCAACATTAAATGAGTTAGCATAATTATATTAATCAATTCAATTCACTTTATCATGCTTAATAATGTTTGGAAATACTTCTAGGGCAACTTTATCTTTCATGAGTTTGGAAACCAAATTAAGTCCTTTGGAGTCTTTTACTTAGATAAATATGCATTTTACTGATCATATTAACTAATGGTTTCTTAGCATTTATGTAAGGTCACAGGGACATTTACGTTTGCAATAGTTTAATTACATAAACCTAAAAACTGTGCAAGGCAATAGAGCTAACTAGAGATATTACGAACCTTGACTTAGTCAGGTTTAAGGATCTAAATTGAGCATTGCACTTTTCAATTATGTGTTTACTACTCGTCGTCTAGTTATGATTGCTCAGCTAATCTGAGTGCACCCAATCATGTATGAATGAAATGCATCATGATATTAATTGAAAACATGATTGACTGAAAACTAAACATGAATAAAATAGATCTTATTGAATTAACATAATCATCCTAGCATATAGGATTTAAAACTTCATAGTTGATGTCAAAGCAATAAACTCAAAGCAAACATGACTAAAATAAATAACAAGAGGAAAGAGTAAACTATATTCAGTTCAACAACCTTTTGGATCAATTCTGACTGAGGCGCTTCTCTGTTCTGATTGATGCTTTGTTTGCTAAGTGTTTAAGGGGTAGTCAGTTAAAGAGTGCTTCTGACAAAGCTTTTGAGGCTAAATAATGGAGGAGGGATGGATGGCTATGAAAAGGAAAAAGAGAAAATGAATTGAGATGAAACTAGTGAGAGTGAGGGAGCAATGTTGAGGGATGAGGGATCAATGAAGGATGGCAAGGTATTTAGAGGTGAAGGTAAAGGGTTGAGTTTACTAAAAATATGTTTAAATTTCTTTCCTTCCCTCTATCATGTGGCCGATCATGCTTCAAGGAACAAGGGATTACTAAGTCTTCTCCATTTTAATTTCAAATTCAAGCTAAAAATAGCTATAGAGTGCACGGTTTCAACAAAGAAGTTGTTGGGCTAAATTCTAATTATTTTCTAATTGTAAGGACCTTCAATTAATTATTCCAAAACATAATTTGTGCAACCACCTTTAAGTGTCGAATTTGGGCTCTTAGTTCCCTTTGTTGGACGGTTTTCAGTCCAAAAACTTAGCAGACATGTCTATCTTTCATGACCTTCTTTATTGGGTCAATTAGTCAAGCTCATGCCCCGAATTGCATTGTCTTGCCATCCACATGGATAACTTGTACATTTCCATGTTTTATTTAAATCGTGTCTCCAATAGACCTCTTACATAGTGAAAAATCATACATTATTAAATTAACATTAATCAATATAAAATATGCATAAAAATCATGTAAATTAAGCATAATTTCACATACTTTCTAAATTCATGTCTAAAATTACTAATTAAGTAAATTTCACTTATTTCAGTAATAATTACTTAAGATAAACACATTTATTAAGTAAAAAGGTGGTAAAAATATATAGAAAAACCCTATATAATTTCGATTTTACATGGATCTGAAAAAGGTTGAAGCTATCTTGGATTGGATTGGAAGCAATCGAAGAATGTATTTCAGATTTAGATTTTTCTTGGTTTGGCAGGATATTATCGAAGATTGTTGAGGGTTTTTCCTTCATAGCAGCCCTCTTGACTAAGTTGTTAAGGAAAAACACTCATTTTAAGTGAACAGAAGATCAGTAAGCTAGTTTCGAAAGGTTAAAATCTGTATTAACTGAGGCTCCGGTGTTGATTTAGCTAGAATCTTGTAAAGATTATGTGGTATACGGTGATGCTTTGATTGTTGGGCTTGGGTGTGTCTTAATACAAGATGGTAAAGTGGTAGCTTATGCCTCAAGACAGCTTAGGTTACATGAGTGCAATTATCTAACTCGTTATTTGGAATTGGTGGGGCGACTATCAATTTTGCTCTTAAAATTTAGAGACATTACTTGTATGGTAAGGAAGTCTATTATTTACACGGATCACAAGAGTTTCAAATACCTCCTTACCCGAAAAGAGTTTAATTTGAGGTAGCGCAAAAGGATTAAGCTACTAAAGGATTATGTTTGCACGATTGGGTATTATCCTGGGAAGGATAATGTAGTGGCCGATGCTTTGAGCAGAAGAGCGGTGTCTAAGTTGAGGGCTATGTTCGCTTGTTTGAGTTTGTTTGATGATGGGGGTATTCTTGTTGAGTTGCAAGTAAAGCCTGTTTGGGTTTAGGAAATTAGAGATAAACAATGATTGGATGATTCTTTAGCGCCTCGATTTAAGCAAGTTGAGGATGGTTTGACTAAAGAATTTGGGGTTAATTTTGATGGTATCTTGTGTTTTAGAGGCAGATATTGTGTACCGACTGATTGGAAACACAAAAATTTATAGACTTTTTCAGCAGCTTTTGACCTCTAATTCATGTAGTTTCGTAGTAAATTTTGTTGAAATTCACACTTTAATTATAAAATAATTAATTTTCAGTTAAATTATTAACATATTGAATTTTAATTATTTTTATAATAAATTTTCATAAATTTGGTTTGTTTTCGACAGTTTTGCACAAAAGGTCAAAATTGGCTCGGCAGATACCTCGAAAGGCTTGAACCGTTGGAGAATTTTTGCATCAGGTGAACCAAGAGCAAGGCTAAATATTTTCCAACCAAGGACGGTCCAGATGATGATTATTTTATGTACTTTATATTTAAATTTTTTCCAACTTAAATTAGGTTAAAAATTAATATAAAGCCTGAAGGAGAAAGTGACCCAGTATGCTAAGCATTGAAGACTGATTTAATTAGCAGCCCAAAACCGTCCCAATAAGCTGACCCAATCAGCTTAGTTAGATTATTTAATTACTTTCAAAATAGCCCTCAAAGTTTCCTTAAACTCCATTCAAACCCCTCCACTTTTTGTGCCTTTGATGATTTGCCCCAGGCTAAATTTAGCAAAGTTTGAAACATTCAAACTTGCTTGTTGTATGGCCAGCCAAGGAAGAGTGTATGTCTACTAATTATTTACTATTTTTAGTAGTCCTTCACACCTATAAATACCCACCTTTTGTACTTCATTCAACACACCCTTCATTTCCCACACATCTCTCTCTTTCACTTGCTTTTCTCTCTTCCATTCCCTTCCATATTTTCTCATTTCCCTTACCGATTTCCCTATTGAAAAAAATCCTTCTTCCACCTTGGAATAGCATCATTCAATTTGTTCATAGAGGCCTCAGTTCAACATAATGAGCACAGAAGAAGAGGAGCGCACTAGTCTGGCTTCAAAAAAATACTGGATTTGCTTTCTTGTTTATGTTGTGGTCATTGTAACGACCCAAAATTGGGCCTAGTAGGATTGGGCCCATTGGGCCATTGAGCGTAGAAGCGTTTTAAAATTTTGGGAATTTGAGAACAACATTATTTCAAGTTGGACTTATTAGGAAGGTTATTTTGGAAAGTTACGGGGTTCTAGGAAGTTCCGGGTTCAAAATTGGGCCTTAGCAAAATTTTTATGTTTAAGTACTTTAAGGAGAGAAGGTAAGTGGCATCAAGACTTAAGGAAATAAGTGTGCATTTTGCTAGCGCAAGGAGTCTATTGGTAAAGGTGGAAAGTGGCGTGTGGAGTGTACTAATGGTCTGAGGTTCGAATCCCATCTATTGCAAACTTTTTGATTAATTTTTATGCTATTCATCCCAAGTGTCGATCAAGGGTTTAATAAGGTAAGGAAGACTTTTTAATTTGGGAAAGATGACTAAGGATTATGGTAAGGAGGAAGATAAGGGATAATGAAGGAAAGAATCAAAAGAAAAAGGAAAGATAAGGGAACATGTTGGCTTATAATGTGGAAGGTGTTTTGGAAAGATTCTTATTTGGTCAATGTTCATCTTTTGGTAAAGATGATACATGGTTTGGAAGGGGTTTTAGGGGTAGCCGAATTTTGCGTTAGTGTTTTGGCAAAATTTTGGTGCTTATTAAGCCTAATTCTTTTTAGCATTCTTTTGTGTTCTTTTCTCCAATTTCTTCTTTTCCCTTGCCGAAACTTTAAAGCTAACTTTGTACACCATTTTGTCTTGTTTTTGGCCGAAACTCCTAGGCTCCCTTTCTCCATCTTTTCATTTCTTTTCACAAAATTCTTCAACCTTTTCTTCTTTCTCCTTTAATCCATATTTTCAAAGTTGAATCTTGATCATCTCTTCTTCTCCATCTTGCAAGTTGAACATTTCTTCTTTGATTAAACCGGGTAAGTGTTTTTATTCAAATCTTTTCATTTTTCTCCTTAGCCGAATGAGTATCCCTCATTATTTGGTTATTTCATATTATTCTAAATTGAAATGGTGTTTTCCATACTCCCTCATATCGTGTCGTCGTTAACATCGATTCACGATAAAGGAGCGTGTAGTGGTGGTAGTCGGAAGCGCGGGTTGAATATCGGGACTCCGTAGAGGGAGATCACATGTGGTAAGTGATTCAAGTGTAAGTAATATGAAATCTTTTGGAAATTCGAGGCTAACTTTTTGGTTGGTATTGTTCTAGGGTCAACGAAGAGTGGTTCTTTAGGAAATCCAAATAAGGTGTGTAATCCTATATCCTTCCGAAGACATGTTTGAAATGGTGCGTAATCTCGTACCCTTCTGAATACATGTTTGAAATGGTGTGTAATCTCACACTTCTCTGAATATTTGCATGAAATGTTCTATGATTTGGTCGAAAGACTGAAAAACTGGAAACAAACATCCGTGACCACTCGGGAGTGCGTATATTCGTAGTGGTAACCATATTTTCCAATGAAACAGTTTGGTTAGCAGCAGTGACGTGAATTTGAAAAATTATGAAAAATAGAAGAAAGGTAATTAGAAAGTGAATAAGATATCGAATTAAATCTTACTGTGTCTATTTTTATATAAAAGAAACAGAGAAGGAAGAGGAATTTTATATTCTAAGATATTTTAAGTTTAGCAAGACTAGTTCTGAATGACTTCGTGGTTCCCTATTCTGTATTAGAAAAATCATTTAAAATTGTACAAAGTGAAATAAGTGGGAGCAACATATGAAAACTGTACAGTGAGATATTTGAATTTAAGTTAAGAGAGGTCAGAATCGTTGGACAGTGAAACAAGAGAAACTTTAAGGAATAAACTGTACTAAATGGCTAAGCCAAAAATTCTGGAAAAATTGTAGAAAGAATATATATGAGTCTAGTTTCAAGGAAAATTTACGGATCTAAATTTCGAGCTTCCTAACTCGAGTTATAGTCAATTTAGTCAGTATGATGCAGATGGATAGTTTCAATTTTTATGCCCAAATTAGTAGTTAAGTATAAGTTGCGAAATTACCAAAATACCCTTGGAGGGTAAATTACCGAAATACCCTTGGGTTGCGAGATTACCGAATTACCCTTGGTGGGTAAAATTATCGAATTACGAAAGTGCCCCTATGGGCCAAATTACGAAAATGCCTTTAAAGGGCCGATTTGCTAGAATGCTGTAATGGGCCAAATTATTATTGCTTAAATGGGCTGAGTCATTGTAATAAATTACTTGTTAAATGGTTGCTATTTATATGTGAACATCTTATTATGTATGTTGCATTTACATAATTTGCATGGGATGGGAAAAATGATGAAGAGAAGAGTAGCCCGGTGGCTTTGCCACAATCTGATTCTGGTGGCTCTGCCACAAATTCTGATAATGGCTATGTGCCAACCTAAATATGGCTTTGTGCCATCGTGAATATGGCTTTGTGCCATCATGAATATGGCTTTGTGCCATTGTGAACCGGTGGCTTGGCCACAATAAATTATTATAAATGGCAAATTGCCTACGTTTTGGTGTGATGGCGGGGTGGGTTGACTTGATCCCCACAGGTGTGATGGTTGGTATGGGGGTGTGTTGGATGGATGGGTTGGGTTGCATACATTTATTTCATTTATACATTGTTATGTTAATGGGCTTAGGCCCAAGATGATTGCTACACGGGTTCATGCCCAGTGGATGACGGTAAGGGGATTTCACACTGCGTTCTTGTAACTCACTCCCCCTTTTTCTTAATCCTTGTAGGTAACGCTCATTGACGAGGACTTGGGGCCATGGATGACTTGGTGGAGGCCATACTTCATAAATGATGTTTGCAAACATTAGTAAACTACTTTTCCGTATTATTTCGTTACCTTTAATATTTCGGGTTTTAAAGTTGTAATAAGGCTTCTGGGACTATTTTTATTTTGCTTATGTTTGCCGTACTTAGTATTTTGCTTGAATTGTTTTGAATGGGGATTTTCTAAAATCATAAATAAAGGTTTTCCAAAAATGGATTAATAAGTGAATTTTCATAACAAACTTTTACAAATAATTTAACTCAGATTTTCTTTCAAATTATCAACGACGTTTTCAAAAGTTACGGTTTTAAAGTTCACTACCTCGATTTTCGACTCATCAATCAATCTGTCAAAAATAGCTATATTTTATCAAATATTTACATACAAAACCTGTTTACTTAAACACAACCAAGTAATGTCTATTTTAGTAAGAATCACATGATGTTTTCCGCTTTCCTCATGTGACATGTCAGATATGGTCATACCGCATGGGCCGGGTTTGGGGTGTTACAGTCATAAATAAGGATAATTATTTTGTTGTTGTTCTTGTTCTAATTAAAATGAATTAAATTAATTTGTGTTATATTTATTTTATCTTGTCCACTCGAATTATTAAAATCATGTTTGTGTTGTTATAGGCCTTGGTAAGTTGTTAAATTAAATAAAAGCATGATTATGTTATACTTGCATTATAAAATGTAAGGTAATGAAGGAATTAATTATTAAACATATTGAAATTATAATTAATTGACATAGTATTTAATTGGTGCATGTTTAATCTTCTAAGGTAGCTAAAGGTTAAATTAGCAATGGTATTAACGGTACATTAGCCTTGTAGAACTTGCAAGATTATTGTGATTAAACTATTTCAATATAGAAATATATTGTTACCTCACTTAATCTTCTATGTGCTTATGAAGATTGATTAATTGTTTGAATTGACATTGAAAATTGTTCAAGGGATTAGTTAATTTAGTAAGTACGTATGAGCATTAGTTAGCAAATTACCAAGTTGTCATGAAAATATTCGTAACAACATGAACATGGGTTTAGTAATTCTAAGTTAAGGAATGTAATCAATCTAGCACAATTATGTCATATTGATTAAAACTCCTCTTTTTGAAATCGTGCTTTGGAATTTTTACTTTTATTTCTATTAATAGTTATTTTTTACGTTTTAAAATCACTTCTTCAAAACAAAATATTTTTCCCATCACTAAAGTGTTTGATTTACACTTCATAAATATTTTTATTTCACAGTACCTATGGGCATGATAACTCAACATTTACTTGTCATTTTATTACTTGATATTTATTACTTGATAAAGATCGTATACACTTGCACATTTCTGTCATTCCAATGATTAGAGTTTGTGACAATCTATACTACAAGAAGTGCATAGTAGCCCTTACGATATGCATCCTAGTGGTAATAAGATGTATCGTGACTTAAGAAAATTGTATTGGTGGTTGGGTCTTAAGCGTGAAGTAACAGAATTTGTGTCAGAGTGTTTGACTTTCCAGCAGGTTAAGTTCGAGCATCAGTTTCCGTTAGGGTTGTTGTAGCTGATTCGAATTTGTAGTGGAAATGAGAGAGGTGATCAGGGATTTTTTTAGTGGGTTTCCTTTAACACCTACTAAGAAAAATTTAGTTTAGGTCATTATGGATAGATTGACCAAGTTTTCCCATTTCATATTGGTCCGCACTAATTATTCTCTTCAGAAGCTGGCTAAGCTTTACATTTTTAAGATGGTGAGACTGCATGGGGTGCTAGTGTCAATTCTTTTAGATCGAGATCCCTGTTTTACGTCTCAGTTTTGGAAAAATTTGCATGAGGCTTTGGGAACACGTTTAAACTTTAGTATAGCATTCCATCCATAGTTAGATAGTCAGTCTGAGAGAATCATTGAGATTTTAGAGGATATGTTATGGAGCTGTGTGATTGATTTTCAGTGTCACACCCTATTTTTTATTTATTATGTCGTTAAATTATGGAACAAGGAAGTAAGTAGTTAAGTGGTTGAGGGCCTAATTTAATTCTTAGAGAACCTAGCTTCAATTCCCATCATCCACCTATTTTATCTAAAAAAACAAATTCATAAAAAATTGGTGGTCAACACCTCTTGTCGTCCACCCCATTGTTGCCATGTGGGGGAAGATTCATTCCTCTTTTGATGAGTCAACTTTCCCCTAATACCTCCCATTTTCACTCCATGATCGACTTTTGGTGCCTACATTTCCCCTTGTTCCAAATTTTCCCCCTTACCATACCTTGTTCGGCCATGCACCTAGACACCCCCAAATCTTCATTTTTATTTTTATCCTCATATTCTCATCTTTTTTTTTTCTCTTTTCTCCTCCTCCATCTACCACCCATTTTTCTACATTTTGCCACCATACCACCACCGTTGGCCACCTTTTCTTCACCTAATCACCACCACTTTACCACTAAAACTTCCCCTCTCTTCCATGCCTCCTCCTCTCTCACAACCACCGCACTGTCATCGTGCCACTGTCGTGCAGCCGCCATACTTCCAATACCATAAACCACCATTTCTCACTGATTTTTATTTTCTATTCATTTCTTCTGTTAAAATAGAACTTCTAATCCTCCTCTCTTATTTTTCATAAACTATATACGATTCTAATACCCATTCGTTTAATTTTTGAATGATGATTTCATTAGATAATCTTCTGTTGTAAATGAAATATAGTGGGATCAAGGATTCACCTCTCCCTTGGGATTTTTCGTAAGTGATCTTTAAAGTCCGATGATAATATTTTCTTCCCCACCTTTAGGCCGATTATGATATAAGGGGTTTCCAAAATTTATTCTTTGATATAGATATTTTCTCACATAGAATATTTGTTGTTTAAAGGGTCACCTATCTTCAACACGGAACGCCCTTAGCTTTGGAAGTGAGACACAAATACGAATCATATCTATTAAAGCATAAGTGATGATTCGAATAGGAAAAGTCTTGATTAAATCATTCTGATAAAGGGATTAATAAAATAACATTTTATTGATAAACCATCGTTTTATACTCAGATCTACTGTAAGTGTAGTTAAATCCTAGCATGGGTGATTGAAGAGGCTAGTATTGCATTGGATCTGTATAAATTAGGTGTGGGGACTTACCTTGATAAATTATGACATTGTTTAATATCAAGATAAATGTAACAAGTCATTTATTAGTGGTGTCAAGAATAGTGGTTTCGGAACCACAATTTCGACATGTCAGTCTGTAAATATTAATTATTTAATATTTACAAAGTTATTATGGTCATATTAAAATTTGGTTAAATTTTAATGTTTAGATAGTTAATTACAAAAAAAGGATTAAATTGAAAAAGTCATGAAAGTTAGTTACTATGTGTCAAATTATATTAGTTAGTTATGAAACTAATAAGTTAAAGTTTAAATGGGTAAATTCACCAAAATTAAGATAAGTGAACAGTTTAGTGGTTGGTTGAGGTGAAATATCTTTTAATTCCTAAGGTTACTATGGTAAATTGATAATTAATGAAAACAAAAGAAAAATAAAAAAGGTGGTCATCCACCTAAAACATTTTACCACTGAAATTTGAAGGAAAGAAAAACCATTGTTGAACTCTCACATTCAGCTATTGCTTGGTAACCTTGCATTGTAACATCCCGAAATTGGGCTTAGTAGGATTGGGCCCAATGGGCCTTGAGCGTAGTAGCGTTTAAATTTTTGGAGAACAAGAGATCGGCTTAAATGCAAGTTTGACCTATTGGATAAGTGATTTTGGAAGGTTAGAGGGCTTCCATGAAGTCCCGGAATCAAATATTGGCTTTGGGGAAATTTTGGTTTTAGGTGAAAAAAACCCTAGAAGTTGGCAGGTAGGCCTTAAGAATAAAATGTAGAGGAAAATGACACAAATGAAGTGTGTGGTGTAGTGGCAAAGTGACGCCACTTAGGGGGCAAGGGGGTGACGCCACAAGGAAGGAAGGAGGTCCAAGGTTCAAGTCTTGGCTCTTGCATTTTGGTTTTCTTTTTACATGGACATTAGTATTTGGCTATAGATTCAAATTTAGTAGCACATGGTTTAAGTCACAAGAAGAGCTTGTGGCCAAGTGGTTAGCGGCGTGGATTATGTTGCAAGGGAGCCTGGGTTCGAATCTCATGACAAGCAATGGAGTATTTATTTTGCGAATTGGACGACAAGAGTTTTAGTCGAATTTAAACTCTACTAACGAAGGGATCCCACATCGGAAAGATACAAAGAAGGAAGGTGGAGAGCTAGCTATATAAAGAGCATTCCAGGAGGAGAGTTAACATACCTTGGTGGGCGTTTGGGCACAGGAGTGGTCGTAGCGCGGTTTAACACCAGACTCCTATCAGGTGTGTAACTCTCTCTACTGTAGTTGTAGAGCGGCAAATGCCAAAGTGCCGGTCATGGTAATAGTAGCCACACGAGAGTGTAAGCGCACGTATGGGGCTTCGACGCGATAGTTGAGGCCATCAGTAGTATTCTTGTGGGTTGGGGCTGCTTGGGCCGCGATGGGCCGAAGTGGGCCCTTATGAGTAAATTGTGCGATTGTGTAGTATATAGTGAACTAGACTAGGTGGAACTTATATACATGGCTAGATTTGTGCTAGGTGGGCCACACGAGCGTGTGGGCCCGAATGGGCCGAAATCGAGTTTTAGGCCCAATCGTCCGGTACGACCGGAAATGGTAGCTGAGTCGCTCGGGGCGACATTTGGGCCTTTGGGAAAGGCCATTGCAGGTGCAAAATTACTGATATACCCTTGGCGGGTAAATTACAAAAATGCCCTTGGTGGGTAAATTACGAAAATACCCTTGGTGGGTAAATTACGAAAATGCCTTTGGTAGGTAAAATTACGGTCATACCCTTAGAGGCTGATTAGCCTGATTATGTTGTTTTATGTCTATCTAATTATGATGGCAATTCATGTTATACTTATATTTAATATATGTTTAGCATACATGACATACTGCATACACGAATTATTATGTCATATTGCACGGGTGTAATGAGAGGAGGGGGAAGGCATGATTCTGATCATCACTAGTGGTTTTGACCACACGATGGGTTGGCCCCGCTGTTCATATTATTTGTGACTAAGTCTCAGTGGTTTTGACCATCAGTGGTTTTGACCACACGTATATTATTTGTGACTACGGTCACCAGTGGTTTTGACCATACATGGATTATTTGTGACTCGTCCCAGTGGTTTGGTACCACAGTGGGTTGGCCCCACATGTTGATTACCGGATTGTCATCAGTGGTTTTAACCACAAGGTGAGCTGGCCCCACCCATATTATTTGTGACTACGGTCACCAGTGGTTTTGACCACACTTATATTATTTGTGACTTCGGTCACCAGTGGTTTTGACCACCAGTGGTTTGGTACCACACGGGGTAGGATATGGAGTTCTGGATGGCTAGGTTTTGGGTTGCATGACATGCATATTTTCATATGAATTGTGTAAGGGTTTAACACCCATTGGATGGGGATTTACACACTGAGTCTCGATGACTCACCCCTTAGTTAAATTTTGCAGGTAATCATTAGATCGCGAATTTGGGAGCTGAGGTGGACTTGTGGAGGCCATACATATGTTTACTCGTAAATTCGTTTCTTTTATTTGGACTTATTTTTATTTGGGTTTTTGTTATGTAATAAGGCCTTGGGTATTTTATTTGGTTTCAGCTTTCAATTTGTTTACTACTTATTATTAAATGATCAATACGGGATTTTCCTAAAATGTTAATAAATCGTTTCTTATTCAAAATTACTTAAACTCGATTTTTCAAAATAAATATAAAGAATATGAACTATTTAACGAACGCACAGTTTTTAGACATTCCTTTCATGTGACATGCCAGATCCGGTCGTAAAGTCTAGGCCGGGTTTGGGGTGTTACAATTATGGTATCAGAGCCAAGTTGAAAAACTCGGCTGTGAGTTTGGGTTCAAAAATGTTTTCAAAGGATGGTTTGGAAAATGGTTTAGAAAAATATATCTGTTTTCAGGAAGTATGGCACCCGAGTCTCTGGCACCAATCCGTACTGTAAGTTTCCTGATACTTTGTTTTGTAATATGTTGTATTTTTGGTATCTATTCTACGTGTTTGGTTTGGATGTGATGTTCGGAGATAGAGTTGGTTGCGTATGAAATATTTGTCTACTTTGATAGCTAGGTGTTTTTGAGTATGTGGGAGTTCTAAATTCTAGTTAAAAGTATGTTAGGGTTATTGGAATCAGAGTGCGCAAAGATGAGCGCAGCAGATGTTGTAGGTTAGGTTGTACATCTTCTCAGTAGTTGGAAATTTCGAGGACGAAATTTCTTGAAGGAGGGTAGATTTGTAACATCCCGAAATTGGGCCTAGTAGGATTGGGCCCAATGGGCCTTGAGCGTAGTAGCATTTAAATTTTTGGAGAACAAGGGATCGGCTTAAATGCAAGTTGGACCTATTGGATAAATGATTTTGGAAGGTTAGAGGGCTTCTATGAAGTCCCGGGATCAAATATTGGCTTTGGGGAAATTTTGGTTTTAGGTGAAAAACCCTAGAAGTTGGCGGTGGCCTTTAAGAATAAAATGTAGAGGAAAATGACACAAATGGAGTGTGTGGTGCAGTGGCAAAGTGACGCCACTTAGGGGGCAAGGGGGTGACGCCATAAGGAAGGAAGGAGGTCTAAGGTTCAAGTCTTGGCTCTTGCATTTTGGTTTTCTTTTTACATGGACTTTAGTATTTGGCTATAGATTCAAATTTAGTTGCACATGGTTTAAGACACAAGAAGAGCTTGTGGCCAAGTGGTTAGCGGCGTGGATTATGTTGCAAGGGAGCCTGGGTTCGAATCTCATGACAAGCAATGGAGTATTTATTTTGCGAATTGGACGGCAAGAGTTTTAGTCGAATTTAAACTCTACTGACGAAGGGATCCCATATCGGAAAGATACACAGAAGGAAGGTGGAGAGCTAGCTATATAAAGAGCATTCCAGGAGGAGAGTTAACATACCTTGGTGGGCGTTTGGGCATAGGAGTGGTTGCAGCGCGGTTTAACACCAGACTCCTATCAGGTGTGTAACTCTCTCTACTCTAGTTGTAGAGCGGCAAATGCCGCAGTGCCGGTCACGGCAATAGTAGCCACACGAGCGTGCGAGTGCACGTGTGGGGCTTCGACGTGATAGTTGAGGCCATCAGTAGTATTCTTGTGGGTTGGGGCTGCTTGGGCCGCAATGGGCCAAAGTGGGCCCTTATGAGTAAATTGTGCGATTGTGTAGTATATAGTGAACTAGACTAGGTGGAACTTATATACACGGCTAGATTTGTGCTAGGTGGGCCACACGAGCGTGTGGGCCCGAATGGGCCAGAATCGAGTTTTAGGCCCAATCGTCCGATACGACCGAAAATGGTAGTTGAGTCGCTCGGGGCGACATTTGGGCCTTTGGGAAAGGCCATTGCAAGTGCAAAATTACTGATATACCCTTGGTGGGTAAATTACGAAAATGCCCTTGGTGGGTAAATTACGAAAATACCCTTGGTGGGTAAATTACGAAAATGCCTTTGGTAGGTAAAATTACAGTCATACCCTTAGAGGTTGATTAGCGTGATTATGTTGTTTTATGTCTATCTGATTATGATGGTAATTCATGTTATACTTATATTTAATATATTTTTAGCATACATGACATACTGCATACAGAATTATTATGTCATATTGCACGGGTGTAATGAGAGGAGGGGGAAGGCATGATTCTAGACTGTCACCAGTGGTTTTGACCACACAGTTGGTTGGCCCCGTTTTTTATATTATTTGTGACTAAGTCTCAGTGGTTTTGACCACCAGTGGTTTTGACCACACGTATATTATTTGTGACTACGGTCACCAGTGGTTTTGACCACACATGGATTATTTGTGACTCGTCCCAGTGGTTTGGTACCACAGTGGGTTGGCCCCACATGTTGATTACGGGATTGTCATCAGTGGTTTTGACCACAAGGCGAGTTGGCCCCACCCATATTATTTGTGACTGCGGTCACTAGTGGTTTTGACCACACTTATATTATTTGTGACTTCGGTCACCAGTGGTTTTGACCACCAGTGGTTTGGTACCACACGGGGTAGGATATGGAGTTCTGGATGGCTAGATTTTGGGTTGCATGACATGCATATTTTCATATGAAATTGTGTAAGGGTTTAACACCCATTGGATGGGGATTTGCACACTGAGTCTCGATGACTCACCCCTTAGTTAAATTTTGTAGGGAATCATTAGATCGCGGATTTGGGAGCTGAGGTGGACTTGTGGAGGCCATACATATGTTTACTCGTAAATTCGTTTCTTTTATTTGGACTTATTTTTATTTGGGTTTTTGTTATGTAATAAGGCCTTGGGTATTTTATTTGGTTTCAGCTTTCAATTTGTTTACTGCTTATTATTAAATGATCAATAGGGATTTTCATAAAATGTTAATAAATCGTTTCTTATTCAAAATTACTTAAACTCAATTTTTTACAATAAATATAAAGAATACGAGCTATTTAACGAACGCACAGTTTTTAGACATTCCTTTCATGTGACATGCCAGATCCAGTCGTAACGTCTAGGTCGGGTTTAGGGTGTTACAATTATGGTATCAGAGTCAAGTTTAAAAACTCGGCTGTGAGTTTGGGTTCAAAAATGTTTTCAAAGGATGGTTTGGAAAATGGTTTGGAAAAATATATCTGTTTTCAGGAAGTATGGCACCCGAGTCTCCGGCACCAATCCGCACTGTAAGTTTCCTGATACTTTGTTTTGTAATATGTTGTATTTTTGGTATCTATTCTATGTGTTTGGTTTGGATGTGACGGTTGGAGATAGAGTTGGTTGCATATGAAATATTTGTCTACTTTGATAGCTAGGTGTTTTTGAGTATGTGGGAGTTCTAAATTCTAGTTAAAAGTATGTTAGGGTTATTAGAATCAGAGTGCGCAGCGTGAGCGCAGTGTTGTAGGTTTGGTTGTACGACTGTTCCTGTAGTTGGAAATTTCGAGGACGAAATTTCTTGAAGAAGGGTAGATTTGTAACATCCCAAAATTTGGCCTAGTAGGATTGGGCCCAATGGGCCTTGAGCGTAGTAGCGTTTAAATTTTTGGAGAATAAGAGATCGCCTTAAATTGCAAGTTGGACCTATTGGATAAGTGATTTTGGAAGGTTAGAGGGCTTCTATGAAGTCCCGGGATCAAAAATTGGCTTTGGGGAAATTTTGGTTTTAGGTGAAAAAAACCCTAAAAGTTGGCAGGTAGGCCTTAAGAATAAAATGTAGAGGAAAATGACACAAATGGAGTGTGTGGTGTAGTGGCTAAGTGACGCCACTTAGGGGGCAAGGGGGTGACGCCACAAGGAAGGAAGGAGGTGCAAGGTTCAAGTCTTGGCTCTTGTATTTTGTTTTTCTTTTTACATGGACTTTAGTATTTGGCTGTAGATTCAAATTTAGTTGCACATGGTTTAAGACACAAGAAGAGCTTGTGGCCAAGTGGTTAGCGGCGTGGATTATGTTGCAAGGGAGCCTGGGTTCGAATCTCATGACAAGCAATGGAGTATTTATTTTGCGAATTGGACGGCAAGAGTTTTAGTCGAATTTAAACTCTACTGACAAAGGGATCCCACATCGAAAAGATACAAAGAAGGAAGGTGGAGAGCTAGCTATATAAAGAGCATTCCAGGAGGAGAGTTAACATACCTTGGTGGGCGTTTGGGCACAGGAGTGGTCGCAGCGCGGTTTAACACCAGACTCCTATTGGGTGTGTAACTCTCTCTACTCTAGTTGTAGAGTGACAAATGCCGAAGTGCCGGTCACGGTAATAGTAGCCACACGAGAGTGTGAGCGCACGTGTGGGGCTTCGACGCGATAGTTGAGGCCATCAGTAGTATTCTTGTGGGTTGGGGCTGCTTGGGCCGTGATGGGCCAAAGTGGGCCCTTATGAGAAAATTGTGCGATTGTGTAGTATATAGTGAACTAGACTAGGTAGAACTTATACACATGGCTAGATTTGTGCTAGGTAGGCCACATGAGCGTGTGGGCCCGAATGGGCCGGAATCGAGTTTTAGGCCCAATCGTCCGGTACGACCGGAAATGGTAGCTGAGTCGCTCGGGGCGACATTTGGGCCTTTGGGAAAGGCCATTGCAGGTGCAAAATTACTAATATACCCTTGGTGGGTAAATTACGAAAATGCCCTTGGTGGGTAAATTACGAAAATACCCTTGGTTGGTAAATTACGAAAATGCCTTTGGTCGGTAAAATTACGGTCATACCCTTAGAGGCTGATTAGCGTGATTATGTTGTTTTATGTCTATCTAATTATGATGGTAATTCATGTTATACTTATATTTAATATATGTTTAGCATACATGACATACTGCATACACGAATTATTATGTCATATTGTACGGGTGTAATGAGAGGAGGGGGAAGGCATGATTCTAGACTGTCACTAGTGGTTTTGACCACACAGTGGGTTGGCCCTGCTTTTCATATTATTTGTGACTAAAACTCAGTGGTTTTGACCACCAGTGGTTTTGACCACACGTATATTATTTGTGACTACGGTAATCATTAGATCGCGGATTTGGGAGCTGAGGTGGACTTATGGAGGCCATACATATGTTTACTCGTAAATTCGTTTCTTTTATTTGGACTTATTTTTATTTGGGTTTTTGTTATGTAATAAGGCCTTAGGTATTTTATTTGGTTTCAGCTTTCAATTTGTTTACTGCTTATTATTAAATGATCAATACGGGATTTTCCTAAAATGTTAATAAATCGTTTCTTATTCAAAATTACTTAAACTCAATTTTTCACAATAAATATGAAGAATACGAACTATTTAACGAACGCACAGTTTTTAGACATTCCTTTCATGTGACATGCCAGATCCGGTCGTAACGTCTAGGCCGGGTTTGGGGTGTTACATGCATGGTACGTATTTTGTTCCATTTTCTTATGAATTTTATGTTTTGATGATCGTTGTAGGTTAATCTAGTAGGCCAAGAGATTAATTTGTTAAATTAGCAAATTTTAGAAAGTCTACCATTAATGTTTTTGAAGCTTTCTACTTGAAAGAGTTTTTGTTTGGATTCTTGATGTGGATTTTGAGTTATTTTATAAAGTAAATTTGTATACATTTTGAATTTGGGGATTTAATTGAATAAATTTTAGATGAAAAAGGATTCCATTAGAAATTCTAGAATTTGAGTTGTATATATAAGGTTAAATATTAGAAAATATTGGGTTTAAGTATTAATTGTGGAAATTGGCTTGTTTAGTATTGTGGACTAAATTTATAAAATTTAAATCTTTTAGGCAAATATGAACAAGTGTAATTAAGTAATTATATGTATTGAATTGAACGGTATATGAAATTGACATTAATAATTGAAATAGATCAAGAACAAGTTGATAATCGAGGAAAAGGGAAGGTAGCAGAATAGTCCCTGGACTTTTTTTCATTTATGCAATTTAACCTTGGTAAGTTCGTTTGGTTTATTTTAAATAGATAAAATAAAATGTATGTTGAGAAAAAGTAGTTGTTGAATATTTTGATTGAATGCTTGATGAGTTTTAATATAAATTGAGAATATAATTGTTTGGAACTTGTATGGTGATAATGTGATTTGGGCCGGATGAACTTAGGATAGAGTACGATTGGCATGCCAATAGGTTATAAAGTGCATTGTACGGGATTGATATGTGATAAGGTGATGATTTCTGAATTGTGTTTATACAGTGAATATACTGAATTTCAACATCTGTTGGGAACTATCGAGTTATATTATAGTGATACTGGTATGTTACCGGGGGTGGATGTAAAGCCTTCAAGCTTGGCACTTGGTGCCCAGGCGTGTTTTCAGAGGGATGATAGCCTTCAGTCTAGGCACTTGGTGCCAAGGCGAGTTTTGGATGGATTGGCTCATTGGCGCATTTGGCATGTCCTCTGGTGGATAACTATGTACTCATATCCGTATAACGTTCATTGGGCAAATTTTTCTAGTGTTAAATGTTTTGTTCATGAATTTCTGGTAGCATTATGGCTTGATATTGAATGATCTCATATGATTATACTAGAATGTATCTCATAATTGTTTATGAGTAACTCACCTGGTATGGATTGTGGATGACAGGAAACTCTAATTATTAATCTTGCTTCTTAAGTTTTCATGTTATTTCGGTGAGTTTTATTATTTTAAATCGACAAATTTACTTAAGCTATATAAAAGCATACTTGTGTTATTTGTCTATTTCTTTCTAGATAACATTTTGTGGAAATCAGGCGATCAAATCAAGCTGAAGAAATCACACTATCCAAATATCTTTTGGTAGTTTTGAACATTTACTTTCGGTTATATGGCATGTAATAGTTGTTTTGTAAATGTTTTGGTTACTAGTTATTTGGGGTAGTTGCCATACTTGAATGATTTTGTCTTGGATATATTTTGGTTTATGTGTAAATATGTGTTATGTGTCAATGTTTGGTTTGTTTTGATTCAAAAATAAGTGTTTTGGTCTCATGGTTATAAGTTACTATTGAAAGTTATATCATGTTAGAAGTAAACTTGAATTTGAAGGTATATTTAGATACATACGGCCTGGGAAACGGGCTATCCCACGGCCGTGTGCCATACACGGCCAACCCACACGACCGTGTGTCATTATTGTTTTAGGTACATGTTTCACATGGCCTGTGACACGGTCTTGTGTCTCAAGTCAGTATGTAACATGGTCTGGCACACGGCTTACGTCACGACCGAGTGACCTGACATCAAATGCACACATGGGCTAGCACACAACCTACGATATGACCGTGTGTCCATAATTTGAATATACACATGGTTTGGCATACTGGCAGACACACGGGCTGGGACAGGACCGTGTGTCAATACTTCAAGTGCTCTCATAGTCTAGGGTGTGTCACACGGCCTGGCCATATAGCCGTGTGACCCTGTTTTTCAATTTTTCCTAGATTTACTATTTTAATTCAAAATGACCCCTGATTGTTTCCAAGTTATTCTAAGGGTCCTGTAAGCTCAATTTAAGGTCTATATATGTATTACCTACTTGATTTAAATGAATTATTGAATGATATTAAAAAACTTGTATAATTGTATCTATTTGAGTTTAAATGTTCTGAATTGTTTTGTAATACTCTGTAACTTTAAACATGATACTGATTTATTGATATTCTGATTCACATGTTAATCATGCTATTATTCTGATTATGATTTGCATGTTAAGCATGATATTATTCTGATTAGGACTCACATGTTAAACACATCATCGTGTTAAACTAAAATAAGATTTGATTTGTATGTAAAACATGCCTACTAAAAATTCTGTTCTTTATGCCATATCACATGCATGGGGTTGGGGTAATATTGTACGGAGGAAGTATCTGGCAGTCTATCTGCAAATTCTGGTGGCATGACCACAATATTATGTATCTGGTAGTCTATCTGCATTATTTGATGGCTCGACCACAATATTCTATTTCTGGGAAGCTCAGCTGCAATATTTGGTGTCTTGTCCATATTAATGGTGTGTTATTGGATGGACGAGTTCTGAGGAACTCATTATGGTGTGTAGTAGAGATGGGTAGGAACCATTTTCTGAAAAAAATTACACTGATTTTTCAAAAGCGTTGCATTGACATTGTCATTGTGCATTATGATAAATGTGATTTTGTGATTGTATATTTTTGTATACGATCTATTAAATTGATGATGTTCTGTATTAATTTTCATTGTTATTATTTTTTATCCACACTGGACTTTAAAAGCTCACCCCCTTTAGTTTCTAACTTTTCAGATAATAATGGAAGTTAAGATGGGCTCAGCATTCGGAGGTGGACTTGGAAATTTTTTGAAAAACTACTATATTTTGGTACTTGATATTTTGGGGTTTCTTTTTATTTCTGTGGACTGTGGCTTGGGACTTTCTTTTGGATTTTGATTTTTGGGATTGATTTGCATGATTAGATTTTTTTAAATTATCACATAAAAACGATTTATGAAATTGGTAAATAAATAAAACCAAAATTTTCATAATAATGCCAAACTCAACTCAAAGATCATATTTTCACACTCAACATTTTGTTTTCGAAACTCAACACTACCTACTCATTAAACTGAAATTTTACAAGATATATCAAATCTACGTTTTCAAAATAATGAATTAGTTTTAGTTATGTTATCTTTTCAATGCGACATTTATTTCGAAAATGAAGTTTTCTGAAAACCATCAATACTTGAGTTTTTCTAAAAATAGACGTTTTTGACAAATTCTTTTAAAAGAAAATATATAGACAATATTTGTCTTTTCTTAAAGCAAATCAAAATGACATTGAAAAATAATGACAATATTAAGAGAAATTAGTTAAACGATTTCTTTTTCCATTATAATGGCTAATGTGATCTTTAAGATTTGAGCATAACATCTAGGCCAGGTTTAGGGGGTTACTATCAGAACTCAGTTCAAAACTCGAACTGTGGTTATTTTCATAATTTGCATGCATATTTGATAAAGGGGTATTTGGGAAAAAATCAATGCCATAGCTAAAACTTACTTTTTGTATAAAGTTGTGTCATGTATAAAAATCTGAGGGTCTGAAGCTGGCCCAAGATAAGTACTTCTAATATAATGAAACTTTAGATTGTGAAAACAACTAGACTGTGAAATTTTAGATTCTGAAAACTATAGATTTTGAAACTATAGTGGAACTCTGATGAAACTTGTAGATTAGAAGCATTTTGGAATAATAATGAAAACTCATTTCTAAATTGTCTAATAAACTTCATAAAAATTAGAAAATATGATAACAAGATGAATACTCAAGGTGTGCAGACCTGGGGTATGAAAGTCGTAGAGAGTTGGGTCAAGAGAACCAAATCGATTTGTTTGCATTGCAAGTGCGCACTCCCGAGTCAATAGCCGAGCATGTTAAGCATGCACCTACTACTTATGAGAGCCAACATGATCCTACTAATGAAGTTGTATCATAGGCCATGCTTAAGGTGCTACAGTGAATAGTTGGAGCCCATTCTAAAGTGAATAGTTATGGTACTATCGCTGAGAGGCATCGATCTAATAAAGCCAAATAATTTAAGGGTGTTCTATGATGACTCCCACTGTAGTAGAATACTAGCTAGAGGCTACGGAGAGAAATCTGGATGTTATGGAATGTACCTCAAAGCAGAAATTAAGGGTACTGTATCGCTGCTTAGAGACGAGGCTTATTGATAGTGGCAGGTTGTCGTAAGAGGTACTTAGACAGACATACTGACATGGGAACATTTTTTGGATGCTTCCCAAAATAAATATATGGGTACCTAATATGTTGAGCCCGTAGGCTGGAGTTCATTGAGCTCAAACATGGGCAATAAATCTACAGTCGTTCATGAGGCTGGATTCTTAAGGCTAAGTTGCTATGTTTAGAGATTGATGACAACTAAATAGGATAAGTGTGTCAGGTTTGAAAATAGATTGAGATATGAACTGATGGTGCTGGTAGTCCTATCAGGAAAGGGTTTTCGAAACTTTAATGGAGAAAACCAAGATTGTTGAGGAAGTTAAGCATATGGAACGAGAAAGAAAATATAAAGCTAAAATCCCTATTAAGAGAGATGTTGGTCCTACTACTCAGGCTCTACGACCCAATAATTGGGCTAGAGATGATATACTTCGACATAATAATGAAACTATTAGCGACATAACTATGCTTAAGTCCCTAGGACAATCTGTTTCAGTGAACAAAAATTATAAGAGGTACCTATTAGAAATTCAAGGAGAGGTATTTCTGGAAGACTTGATCGAATTACCCTTCGAAAAATTTGACCTTAATTTGGTAATGGACTAGTTGGTGGGGCAACAAGTCTATTTAGACTGCGTTTCTAAGAGAGCTACCTTGAAAACTTTCGATGGGAAAGAGATAATGATGGTTGGAGAGCGTAGAGATTACTTGTCTAATATGATCTTCGCTCTAGTAGCCAAAAAGTTAGTGCGCAAAAGATGCGAAACCTATTTGGCTTATATTCTGAACACGAATTTTAGTGAGTCAATTTTAGAGATTTTCCCCGACGTTTTTCTAGGGGAGTTACTTGGATTACCTCTGGAGTGTAAGGTTGAATTTGGTATTTATCTATTGCTTGTAACAACTCTGGTGTCCTAAAGAGTTGGTGAAACTTAAGGCATAGTTACAGGAGCGTCTGGACTATGGATTCATTAGACTGAGTGTGTCGCCATGAGGAGCTCCTGTTCTATTTGTAAAGAAGATGGATGGAGCCATGAGACTCGGCATTGATTATCGGTAACTGAACAAGTTGATCGTAAAGAGCGGATACCCTTTACCAAGGATTGATGATTTATTCAACTAGTTTAGGGGTGCAAAGGTGTTCTCTAATATCGACCTAAAGTCTGGATACTATCAGCTAAAAGTGAAAGAGACGGACATTCCTAAAATCGTATTTTGGACTCGGTTTGGTCATTATGAATTCATAATGATGCCCTTTGGTCTCACGAGTTCTCCAGAAGCTTTTATGGATATAATGAATCGGGTTTTTCAAACTTATCTTGATCAATTTGTGGTAGTCTTTATTGACGACATCTTGATCTACTCCAAGTCTGAAGCAAAACATGATGAGCACTTGAGAGTTGTCTTATAGATTCTTCAAGAGAAACAATTATATGCTAAGTTTAGTAAATGTGAGTTCTAACTCCATGAAGTGATGTTTTTTCAGACACGTGGTATCTGTTGAGGGTATTTGTGTCGACTCAAAGAAAATTAAGGCGATTTTGGGTTTGAAACAACCTAAGAACATCAGTGAAATTTGGAGTTTCCTTGGATTAGCCAGGTATTATAAAAGGTTTGTGGAAGAGTTGTCCTTGATTGCAACTCCTATGACCTAGTTGTTGAGGAAAAATGTACCTTACAAGTGGACTGACCAACAATAAAAAAGTTTTGAAAAGCTTAAATCTGTGTTGAATCAAGGGCATGTTTTGATCCAGCCAAAGTCTGGAAAGGTTTATGTGGTATGCAGTGATGCGTCTCATACATGTCTTGGTTGCCTTTTGATGCAAGATGGTAAGGTTATGACCTACGCCTCGAGACAACTTAAGGTTCAGGAACGTAACTATCCAACCCCTGATCTCGAGCTTGCAGTTGTTGTCTTCTCCTTAAAGATTTGGAGGCACTATTTGTATGGTGAGAAGTGTATTATCTACACTGATCACAAGATCCTTAAGTATCTCCTCACCCAAAAGGAATTAAACTTAAGGGATGGAGATGGATTGAGTTGCTCAAAGATAATGATTGTACCATTGAGTACCATCCGTGAAAGGTGAATGCTGTAGTTGATGCGCTGAACAAAAAACCAGTAACTGATTTTAGAGCGATGTTCGCTAAGTAGAGTTTGACTGATGATGGACATTTGCTTGAAAAGTTTCAAGTGAGACCTACCTTAGTGGATGGGTTTGATCGAAGCAATCTGCTGATGTATCTCTTACACCTCAATTTAGACAGATTGTGGAGGGTAAGATTACTGATTTCCTGCTTAACTCTTGGAGTTCTATGTTTTTGTGGGAGATACGATGTGCCTGATGATCGAGATTTGAGATAGCCTATACTTTGGGAAGAGCATAGAAGCCCATACACTATGCATCCTGGAGGGAATAAGATGTACTGAGTTTTGAGAGAATTGTTTTGGTGGCCAGGGCTAAAACATGATGTACTTGAGTAAGTGAGTAAATATTTTACATGTCAGTAAGTCAAGACTGGGTATCAGCTCCCCTCTAATTTATTATAGCCTATTTAGATCCCTTAGTTGAAGTGGGAACATGTGACCATGGACTTCGTTGGTAGGTTTCCTTTGATACCTTCTAAGAGGGATTCAATCTAGGTAATTGTGGATCGAATAACTAAGTCAGTGGATCTGTCGTAATTCGGTGTAGTAGATTAAACTAGTTTTTGCACTTAAGGAGCCTAAATACAATCATTTCTGTTATGTTTTAGTTAAGTTTCTTTAGTTTTACATATATCTAATAAAATGTGTGAATTGAGTCTTTTATTGAATTTAAAGGTTGATTGAGGCCTAATGGAGAGCTAACATACTTCGTGAGTGTGAAGGAGACCAGTAGAAGGCATTTTAGGTTGATACTGGACACTATGTCGCAATATGGAGAGCAGAATGAAGAAAGGATGAAACTACCTTTGATGTCATGACACTAAATGAGGGTGTCATGACATACCCCTGAAGACATACCAAGAAGCAGCATACTAACTTCTACGTCATGACACAAGTCATGTTGTGTTGGGACATCGACTTTAGGATGAAAAATAAATACTAAGTAGGGGCGTTTTGGTCTGTACAATTGAACTTAAAGCTTGAGAACATTAACAAAGCTAGGGTTAAGGACGATGACCACCTAAAGGCTATAAATAGGCTCATTTGGCACATGTTATGGGCACTATTCCATTAACCTAGATTCTCTCTTTATATTTAGTTTCATTTTCTTTCTTTCTTAGGTTTTTCAAAGTTTAGTTTATTTGTTCATTGCTTTCTTTCAAGAGATCTGATTTATAAAGATGACCAACTTTTGGGGATTCGTATTGTTATTTATATAAATCAGGCTTTTCTTAAACTCTACACTTCATTTCATTCACCATGTTTTATTCTTCCATTTATTCCAATTTTTTTATAAAAGCCATGAGGAACTAATCCTTCTATAGGGGATTAGCAAGTGGAGGCATGATTTTTTAAATGTCTTGTAGGGTTACTCAATGGATCAACTTTTGGGAAAGGAAGAGCGTGAAACAAACCTTAGGCCTGACTACCCCGGGAAGTCATCAAGGTGGGAATTAACACAGAATTGGTTTTGCCTATTCGTGTCACCCCAAGCCACTCTGGATTGTGAGGTTGAAAGATAAGGAGTCCTTGCTGACTCGTTATGTTAGTGGATGATCAGAAGATCCTGCTAGGGTAGTGACTAGTTGGTTGAAGAGGAATCGAAAACGACAGTTGATTGGGATTTCTGAAGCAAGCGAATCACCCATCATCAGATTTGATTCCTTCTACTTTTTCTATCTCTTGAAATTTAGTTTTCTTTTATGTTATTTAGTTTTTGTTATTATTACTATAAAATCCCAAAAATCTCTCACTTACATTTTCATACTAGAACTTGATTAAAGTATTAATTAGATCTTTTAGTGTGTAGGTTAAAATTGATCTAGCCTTCGCCTCCATTGGGTATAATCCTCAGAGTACTCACCCATTCCGTTGTAAAACTATATTACAACTAGACCTATATACTTGTGGATATCACTCGTAATTGTGCATTTTAATGCAATATTCACACTCTGGACATTAGTACGTCTGGAGGCGGTCAAGTTATTGGTGTCATTGCCGGGGAGGTAACGCTACTATGTTCATGTTAAATTTTTCACTTTAAAAGAATAATTAGGAAATTTGTAGGTTATAGATACGGTTTTATTTTATTTACTGTTACTAATATCTTCTTTCTAGGTTTAGTATATGATTTGTAGTAGGGACACACCTATTGTAGCAGCCACCAATCCAAAAAGAATAATCCGATGAAATCACCGACAACAACAACAATAGAAGCAACAGATACAAGATCCACCATTACCAGCTGTAGGTAACAGACCTCGTGAAAATCAACTGACGCTAAGAAACCCACCATCACCATAGCTTCCTGTAAACATTTATATGCCTCAGAATGAAAGAACTTTAAGGGATTATGCCTTACCAAGTCTAGACATGGTTCAAGAAGGTATAACAAGACTGGTGATTACAAATAATAATTTCTTGATAAAACTGTCAATGATTAAAATGATCCAGAACAATCTGTAATTTAGGGGCACTATGATAGAGGATCCTAATCAACATTTAAAATGGTTTCTTCAACTCTGTGATACTTTTTAATATAACAGGGTCACTGATGATGCTATTCATTTTTGGTTGTTCCCCTTCTCATTGATTGATAACGCATTTTCTTGGTTAGACTGTAGTCACCAGTATCTATCAAAACATGGGATGAACTTGCTAGAAAATTCTTACAAAAGTTCTTCCCGATTAGCAAAGTAGTTTAGCTGAGAGGAGAGATTGTTGTCTTTAGATAAATAGAGGGAGAAAGTTTCTATGAGGCGTGAGAATGTTTCAAAATGTTGATTCAACAATGCCCACACCACGGATTTCCTAAGTGGATGTGATTGCAGGTATTCTATAATGGGTTGGATGCAAATGTACGATGTAGATTAGAGAGAGCAGTAGGAAGAGCCCTTATGAAAAGAACGTACGAAGATGCGTATGAAATCATTGAGAACATAGCAATAAACTCCGCTACGGTGAAACCTATCCAAGAGGATGATAAGTATCAACAGTTAGTGGATAGACTCAATCGTATCAAATCTGTTTCTACACTATCTATGCATGGAGAAGACAAAATGCTTTTCCACTATATCACCAATATGACTGAGGATGTAAATTACATCAGGAATAGGGGTGGAAACCCTTATTCGAATACATATAATCCCGGCTGGAGAGATCATCTGAATCTAATATGGGGGAAACCAAAGAGCATGTAATAATTTAAATCAACTTAAAAACACTAATTACCAACCTTTTTATTTGCAGAAACCCAAGGATAGGGTCAAACCATATGACCATACTACATGTAGTCAACGATTGGATAGAATTGAGGGAGAGATGCAATCAATGAGAACAGATGTCAAGCTGGTGCAGTCTGAGTGCACCAACTTAGCCAAAACATTAACAAAGCTTGAAGATCAAATGAGCCAATTATTGAGCATGATGGGTGATATGAAAATATAAATTGGCACAGCTATTCCTAGCAATACAGAAGACAATCCACGGAGGGAAGGTAAGAAGCATGTGAAGGCAATAGCACTTCAATCGGGCAAAGTACTGAGTAGCCCAGAAAACCTTACTTTGGAGGGCGTTATGGGGAATACTGATGATCTTAGAGAGGAACTCCCAAAAGCTGAAGAAGAACCAAGGCTAGAAGAGGCAGAGGCACCATTGATTGAACTAGAAAAAGAAACACCTAAAGATGCCGAAATAGAAAAAATCCCATTCCCTTCAAGACGAGAAGAAAAACACAAGTAGGATGAGGATGAATTTTTAAGTTTCCTAAACCTGGTTAAAACATTAAATGTTAACTTACCTTTAATTGAGTTAATTAAAAAGGTTCTTAAGTACGCTAAGTTTTTAAAGAAGATGATTGCTAGGCGTAAGAAAATTAAGGTAGAAGAACAAGTTAATTTAAATGCTTCCTGTAGCGTGATTATTTCAAGAGAGGTACCTCGAAAATTGAAAGATCTAGGAAGTTTTACTATTCCTAAAAAGATAAGGAGCATTCATTTTAATAGAGCTCTATGTGATCTAAGAGCTAGTATTACTTTAATGCCTCTATTGGTTTTTGAAAAACTCAGGTTAGGGGATATGAAAACTACTCAAATAACATTACAGTTGGTTGATAGGTCTTCGGTATGTACGAAAAGGGTATTGGAAGATGTGTTAGTTAAAGTACGAAGTTTCATTATCCCTACAGATTTTTTGGTGGTTGATTTCGAATAAGATCGTGAGATACCGATCTTATTAGGAATACTCTTTTTAGTCACTTTTAGATCTACCATTGATTTAGAAAGGAATGAATTAACCATGAAAATTAATGTTGAGACTGAAACTTTTAAATGTGACCATCAATTGAGTGAGGACGATAGGAGGAAGTTAGGGGAACAATGTAAAAATTTATTTATTTGTAACGTCTCTGAGTCAAGGGACACGCTTCCATTTATGCATGCAGAAAGAATAAATAGGTTTAAGGAAAGGGACAAATGGGCACAGGTGGAATGGCACGATGGACGATGGACCAATACTGAAAGAACAGGAAAATCATCCATCGATGAATTGGTGACACTGTCGGATGAATCCGGTAGTAAAACTTAAAAATTAGTTTAATTGTTGCTTAAATTTTGTAAATTATTGTATATTTAACTAATCACCTGGTTCAGATTTTAACTTTTATTTGATGTATGTTCATCTCTAAACTGAAACATCCTTAAAGCTAGAGTTTTGAGCCGAAATAGAGTCAGTGTTGTGACATCACCCAAATGAGTTGAAACATAGCAGAAATTTCCTACAAACATACAAATTGACGGACGTGTCGCGACACGAAACCCCTATTTTGCAACATTGGTATACTGCCAGGGATGTGCGACACGAAACCCCAGTGTCGCGACATCACTTCAATTTTTAATAGGGTCGACCCGACCGAACCGCGCAACCTGGTGGTTTAACCCTTAATTTACTCGATTTTAACATTTTAAAACACCTATTTTCTAACATAAAAACACCTTAACTCTTTTATTAAATCTAGACTAACCTCTTTTACATTCATATTTTGGAAACACCCTCTCAAAACTTTAAAACCTAAACCCCCAATCTCTCAAATGTTTTTCTTCTTCAACAAACTTTTCAATCATCATTAGAGAAACAAGGAATGGGAATATCGTGTGAAAGAAAGCAACCCAAACAACCTCCAAGCATGTAACTAAGGTTGAATATTCCTACATTCAATTTTTTTTACTAATTCATTGAATTGTTTGTTTATTGAAATATCATGCCTCTTAGGAAAGTTAGATGAACTATGGAAATGAAACTATCGACGGGTCCAAACCCCCTAATTTCAAAAAACCCAGAAAATTGGAATATATTTTACTGAAATTTAAGGAAAAACTTTGAGTTTTTGTAAAACAATTTAACCAAATTTTAAAATTCAACCTAAACACCCCCATTTATAGTTTTATTTTCACGTTAGTTTTCTCCTTTGCGTTGTGTGTGTCGTCCCTTGTTTGAAAAAGATTATCCCAATCGATTTTTTCCCAAACCCCATACTCTTGAATTCTTTCACTTTCCCAACATTAAACCTCCATAGAAGTTAAAAAAAGCACGTAAAAACACCATAGTTTTCTCCATTGTCAAGCTTATGAGTTTTTCAAATTTTCGATCAAACGCTCAATTTTTTGTCAACTAAAGTTTTTAATGTTATCTGGTCTTTTAAACTGAGTTTCTAACCATTAAATCTTATGTTTTGAATAAAAGTTGAAACTTGGGTTGTTAATGGTGAAATTTGAGACTTTGCATAAAAATGATGTTTCAAAGTGCTTTTCAAATAGTTTCGATGTGACTAGAAGGTTTTGAAACTTTCTTTGAAGTTTCGTTAAAGATTTCTTGAGTTTTAATGAATTTTTGAAAAATAGTCATAAACATGTTGAAAAAAGCGATACCATGAACTAAGTAGATTAATGTAGTTTAAGGATGAGAATTAGTCATAGGTTAATTAAAAGATGAATGAAGTTGGTTTTAGGTGAAAAGATTAAGTATAGATCGAGATATTGAAATTTTAAGTTTTCTATGTTGAAGGTTTCGATCAAAAGAGAACCTAGCTTAGGCTTGCATTTTTGGATTGTTTGATGTGAGTCTTTGGCTGAATGTTAATTTTGATGTAGTGTGATTTACTTTGCTGAAAAGTTGGAACCGATAGGACCTTCTACGAGTAGAGATAAAGGTAAGGGAAAGCTAGTTTGAGCTTTTGACTTTTCGGCGAAAGCCTAATTGGTGAGTGTTTGGAATAATTGCTTGTAGACATAATTCAAGGCATTATTTAGAAGTTTAGTCGTAGCCTAAACCCCTAGCCTAAATTTTGGGTGTAAGCTTTCTCGTACTCATGTTTAACTTGTGAAATATGTGCTTGTGTTATTGATCAACTGTTAAACGTCAGAGTAATAATGTGCAAGCGTACGCTGTCGATGCAAGTATAGTAGACAGATATGAGTTTATCAGATATCGATCCCACGAGGATGGTTGTCTTTTGTCTATCAATGTCAGTGCAATAAATAGATAAAATGAGATAAAATGTGAGAGTAGTTGTTGATAAACCGAAAAAGTAACATATTTTAAGCCCACATTCAATATGCTTTTGGATGATTTATCCCTTGATTTATGTAAAAGGTGCTCTTAGTCCTTTCTTTTCATGTCTTATACTCAGGAAAGCACCAAAGGATGGAAATAACGTAAAACGGGCTTAAAATCGGCCAAATGGGCCAATTCACAAAATCAACACGGCCTGGACTTCAAGCCACACGGCCGTGCCACGCCAAACATCTAGAACACAGTCTTTCCCCTGATTTACATGGCCGTGCCTCAAGTTAGAAATCCGAACACGGCCTGGAGTCGATCCACACGGGCGTGCTACATGGCCGTGCCTTTGTCATCAAAATGAGCAATTTCAGTCAGAAAAGGATACTTGGGGAGAAAGAATCGCATTCCAAGAGCCTATATATACCCCCTAAGTACCACCTTTGAAGAGGCGTCAAAGCTAGGCCAAGGAGCCAAGCCGAGAAGGTCAAAGTTAGGGAATAAATGCGAAGATAGCCAGTTGATCCATCCCAAGAAGCCAAAATTATACTCAAGACGGCGGAATTCTCCTTCAATTCCTTCAGGGAGTTTTAGGATTTTCTTATGTTTTCTTTTATCTTTTCTCTTGCGATGTTTTGTTTATTCATTATGAACTAAACCCTTCAGATACCTGAAGGGGATGAAACCTAGATGAATCTTTTTATTTGATTTTTAAGTTATATGATAATTACTTAGTTTGTTCTTAATTATGTTGCTTAATCCAAATCTAATGTGCTTAGGTGGAGAAGGAATAGACCCTGCCTAAGAGTAGATCTAACATAATTAAACGGAGTTGATCGAATGCCTAGAGATAGGGTTACGAGATTTTGCCAGATTATGGTGAAACCTAATATGGGAGTCCATTGATCGATTTACTGCTATCCTAGGGGGTTATTATAAGCGAACGAGAGTTCCACTAATTAACCTAGGGTTAGACGTTATTCGCCTCGAGAGAGGGTTTAATATAGGTTAGGGAGTCTTACGGATCAAGCTAAGTAAAAGAAATCATATAATTTAGGGTTAATTAATAAGTGAAGTCTAGGTGGATTCTTCCTGAGGGTATCGTCGTAATCAACTGAGTTTTCCTTCAAAGTTATTTTCCTATTCATCCTTTTTGTCTTTGTGTCCTTAGTTTAGTCTTCGTCAATATAGTTTAAAGCAACTTCACTCTATTTTTAAGGCTAAATAATAAAAAGAAAGTTAGTATTAGTACTTTTAGTTCCTTTGGGACCGGATAAAGTTAGTATTAGTACTTTTAGTTCCTTTGGGTTCGATATCCGGTCTTGCCTAAGCTATACAACTATTCGATACGTACACTTGCCTTTAATCATTGTCAGAGTTAGTTTTCAGGTTTTGATCATTCATTTATAAATTTTAAAACTCTAATTTACAGCGATCAAGTTTTTGGCGCCGTTGACAGGGAACTAAAATATTAAGAAAACTCTATTTTATTACTTTAGCCATTATTTTTTTATTTTTCAGCAATTTATTTTTATTTTTTAGGATAATTTTTAATTTTGCTAATTTTTTCTTTCTTGCTTTTCTTTCCAGGTACCTCTAGTTTATGACTAAAAGGAACCCGAGAGGACCTTTAGTATACGAAAGTGATATTGAAGCTACCGCTCGAAGGAATCGTCGGGAAACCAGGCGAGCCCTAAATTACACAGAAAGAGAGGAAGAAGACAGATCCAATCCTACTGAAGGGATGGACGAAAACTACTCACCACCAGGCGATGTGGGAGATCGAAACGCTCCACGTACAATGTTTGATTATGCAAAACCGCATTTAACAGGAGCAGAATCAAGTATTGTTAGCCCTGCTATAGCTGCTAATAATTTTGAATTAAAACCTAACACAATACAAATGATTCAACAGTTTGTTCAATTTGATGGTTTGCAGGACGAAGATCCAAACATGCATATAGCTAACTTTTTAAAGTTCTGTGATACCTTCAAAATAAATGGCGTTTCTGATGATGCCATACGCCTTCTGTTATTCCCTTTTTCATTAAGAAATAAAGCTAAATAGTGGTTAAACTCGTTACAACGAGGGTCAATCACTACATGGGATCAAATGACCGAAAAGTTTTTAATGAAATATTTCCCACTGCCAAAACAGCCAAATTACGGAATGACATTTCTTCTTTTGTGCAGATAGATGTAGAGACATTATACGACGCATGGGAGAGATATAAAGATATCTTAAGGAGGTGTCCACACCATGGCTTACCCTTGTGGCTACAAGTCCAAACATTCTACAACGGTCTAAATCCCTCAACAAGGCAACTGATTGATTCAACCACCGGTGGAACTCTGAACAACAAAACTCCAGAAGTAGCCTACAAGTTCATTGAGGAGATGTAATTAAACAATTATCAGTGGCAAGCTTCGAGGCCTAAACTAACGAAATTGGCAGGAGTCTTCAACGTCGACACCATGACAATGCTATCAACACAGCCAGAGATGATGAATAAAAAGCTTGATAGTTTATGTTCTTCGCAGGTACATCCAGTCTTACAGTGTGACGCAAGTGGAACCGTGGCAAATCCTGAGTACCCACCTTACCAACCGGAGGCAGAGAACGAACAGATGAATTATATAGGTAATAATTTTCGATCTAATAATAATCCTTATAGTAACACTTACAATCCAGGTTGGAGGAACCATCCAAATTTTTCATGGGGAGGTCAAGGCAATCAAAGAAATCAAGGGCAACAACCTCCTCAGAACTTTCAAAATCACCCCTATCAACGAGAAAAGAAACAACCCTACGAGGAGGAACTAAAAAAATCAGCAAACACTGAAGAACGCCTACAAGATATAAATAGAACAATTAAAAGCAATGAGAGTCGAATGAGTGAAATTGCTAAGTCGGTCAAGGAAATGACTAATGCAGTCGAACAACTCACAAGGCTCATGTCAGAACAACCACAAGGATGTCTATCAAGTAACACCGAGATTAATCCAAAGGAGCAAATTCAAGCCATCACAGCTCAGGAGAACGAGAAGTTAGATAAACCACAACCAATTCCAGAAAGTAAGGTAGACGAAGGGATAATAGAGGTCGCACAAGAAAAGCCAAAACCAATAATCAAGGAGTACAAACCTCGCATACCTTATCCCTAAGCATTAAAAAGAGACGATTCAGAGGAACAGTTCGGTAAGTTTCCTAAACTTTTAATGAAATTACACATTAACTTACCTCTTCTTGAAGCTCTTTTTTAGATGCCAGACTCGAGGAAATTTTTAAGACAGCTCTTGACAAACGAACACAAATTAGACGAAGAGCCACACATTGAACTCAACGCAAGGTGCTTAACAATACTACAAAATAAACTACCACAGAAATTAAAATATCCAGGGAGTTTTACAATTCCATGTTTAATTGGTAGTTTAACCATTGATAATGTGTTAGCTCATTTAGGGGCAAGCATAAATGTTATGCCTTATGCATTGTTTAAACGACTAGATCTAGGGAAGCCCAAACAAGCTAGGATGAGTATTCAATTAGCAGATAAAACTGTTAGAATTCCCAGGGGCATTATTAAAGATGTTCTCGTAAAAATTGATAAATTTGTTTTCCCAGTAGATTTTGTTGTTTTAGACATGGATGAGGATAATTCAATCCCCCTAATTTTAGGAAGGCCTTTTCTAGCAACTGCCAAGACTAAAATTGAAGTTGCCTCAGGTGAGCTCATACTTTGTGTAGGTGATGACTCAATTAGCCTTCAAGCCCTCGACTCAGCTAGGTCATCAAAGAATCAAGGTGAGAAAGAAAATCCTTTTGATAATCATTCAATTACACCTTCTTTACAGGAACCACCAAAAAAGGGAACGATTGAACTGGATCCTCAGCTCAGTGCCAACAAAGAAATAACTCACAAGGAGCAAAGGATTCAAACCGATGACCTAGATGAGTGGGAAACACACTTCAAAGAGAAATTAGGGATACACGAGGAAGAGCCAAAGCTACACACTGTAAATTCGAAGGAGCCACCAGAAGAGCTCGTAGGAACATCAAATCACACCAAAATAGGAAATCAGGTACTAATCAATAAAGCCGATCTTAGCATCATCACAGCAAACCTGAAGAAAGAAATCCCTCTTGAGGTACGCAATATCTTCCTACACGAAAGAGTCGAGGTAAGCAACCCAACATGCGGCACTTCTAAGTTAAACACTTCTCGACTCAGCCTTTATCAAGAAAATAGGACTATAGGCATGAGGGAAGATATCCAAACTTTCAAGCCTCCCTAAAATTTTCAAATAACGAGGCAAAGTCTAGCTTAAGACTATAAACGAGCGCTTCTCAGGAGGCAACCCGAGCACTAACTTTATTTCTTTTTACTTTTCTTTGCATTTAAATCTATTTTCCTTCTTTTTAAAACTAACCAAAAATGCAGGATTTCCAGGTCACACGGCCGTGTCTGTGGCCGTGTGGACCACCGGAACCGCCACACTGACAAAGGAGAGGCCGTGCAAGTCAGTCCAACCACCCCCAACGTCACGGATCCAACCACCCTCCCCACGGGCACTGACAGACAAAACACGGCCGTGCCACATAACCGTGTGGAAATTCTGAGGTTACTGACTTGTTACACACGGGCTACACATGCCTGTGAGACCTTACCGTGCAAAAAGAAAAACTTCACGAGCACGTGCATGGAGGGACCAAACACGGGCATAGGGTGACAACACCCTCTATAACACGGCCGTGTGAGAAGGCCGTGTAAATCGACATACCCTGGGACCACGGTTGTGGGAGAGTACCAACTTGAGCATCTATTTAAAACCCCTCAACCCTTCCCCTTCCCTCCATCTGATTTTCACCCCCATCTTCTTTGCTTCTCACTCTCTTCCATCTCAGATTCTTCACTCACTAAGGCTCTAGATCCTTGAGCAAGCCAACACCATGCCGAAGAAACGGAGAAAGCTAAGCATAGGCTCCTTAATAAAGAACGATCAACATGATTTCATGCCGGCAGCTTCGTCTCAACACCGAGCCAATGATCTTTGAGACCAATTAATTTTTATTTTCTATTTCTCTTTCCTTTCATTCTCTTTTTCTTTAACAATCTTATGTTTAATTTAGTTTAACTTAATTTAGTTTCGTAGTGTCAGGTTCGCCAGGCTGCTAGGGAATCACGCCGACCACCACGATAACCTCTTCACTTCCGCCACCGCCAGCACCTCCCCAACCTTAGAAGTCACACCCACCTTGCGAATCATCCTTCAATAAGGACTTCACAGTTCATTAATATTTTCTTGTCATTTTAGTTTTCTTCTTAGTCTCCTTCCCTTTAATTTGTTTTTCTATAACTTTATATTTAGTTTATTTTTATTAGGTCTTAATAAAGCCTGGCTACTTCTCAAAGCGCTACCCAATTTCTTTATCTAGCACAGGAACGTTATCCCGACTGACCATCACCGCCACCAAAGACACTCATTTGGGAAACCATCCACAATTCAAGGAGTAACTCTTTCCCCTTCTCTTTTGATTTATCCCTTAAATGTCATTATCTATCTTTGTACATTAAGGGCAATGTACATCTTAAGTGTGGGGGTGAATAGTTATTCTAAGAAAATGCCTAATTTTTTTCATTATTCTCAAACCCTGAGGATAAAAATGCCTAACTTTCTGCATTGTTATCAAAACCCTGAATTTAAACCTGTTTTAAAGTAATTTTCTCATATTACTAATAAAGATGAAATTTCTGATGATTTGTGATTTTTATTGATATGCTTTTGAATAAGTCATAGTTAATTGTGCATTGATGATTAAATTTGAAGAATACTAGGGAATCAAGCGTGATAAGTCTAATTTTCTTAAAATTAAAATTTTAGGTTGTCAACCGGAATTTGAATATTATCTTGAAATTTGAGATTTACAAGGTTGATGTCAAAAACACCCATAATTTTTGTGAGAATTTGAGCCTTATAGAGCTTACATTTTTTTTCATGCTCACTTCTTGATTATGAGTGTGTCAACTATGAACTGTTATTTTAGAACTTGCCTCGATTATACATGTCAAGACCACAGTTATGATTTGATATACCGAGATGATAAGGGCACTTAGGTTTTAACCCACTTACTCCACTAAATAGTCTACCCTTATAATTAACCCTTAGTGAACCCCGTTGAGCCTAACAACCCTTTTATTGACTTACCCGCTAATTTTAACCCAAAACCCTTTGCATTTGTTATCACCCTTTCTTTTGACTACCCCTTAATCGAGACTTGATTTGAGCTAGTTACCTAAGTTTATTATTCTGGTAGTTAAATTTATCTTGTATTTAGTTTGTTCTTAAAAAAAAAAAAAGAAGAAGGTATATTCAGTATTAGTATTATGAAGAGTGAGCTTATACAAGTTAAAGTCTAATTATCAAAAGAAAAGCTCATATTAGTAGGATTATTTTTAGTTTATGCAATTGTTATCTTAGAAATTTTTAGGTAGGTAACTTACCAATTCAATCTCGATTCTAACCTTCTAATTTCAGCCTTTATCCACACCTTTAACCCTAGCCCCGTTACAACCCTAACGAAGACCTTTTGATCTGTTTATCATATCATTTTACAGTGGTGGAGATTTGATTTTTAGGCAAGCCTATGGGATTAACTTTTCAGGTTCGACTTATGAGTGCTTAATTTTGACCTTTAAAAACCCTTTTCGAGTGATTTGAGTGAATCTTTTGTGAGGATGTCAATCCTTGTAGATTTTGAATTAAAGGTAATTATTTAGATGAAGGAAAACACCTATGTTTTCGTGCTACAAATGTATGACTTATCTTGTTTGAATCTTTAGGACACTTTGAATTGAATTATCCATGTATAAATTATCTATGAATTAGGATAAGGCATTGTTGATAGGAATTATGAATCATGGAAGGTTCGTTTTAATTGTAAGTTGAGAATTTTGCTCGAGGACAAGCAAAAGCTTAAGTGTGGGGGTATTTGATAAACCGTAAAAGTAACATATTTTAAGCCCACATTCAATATGCTTTCGGATGATTTATCCCTTGATTTATGCAAAAAAGGTGCTCTTAATCCTTTCTTTTCATGTCTTATACTCAGGAAAGCACCAAAGGATGGAAAGAACGTAAAACGGGCTTAAAACGGGCCAAATGGGCCAATTCACGAAATCAACACGGCCTGGACTTCAAGCCACACGGCCGTGCCACGCCAAACATCTAGAACACGGTCTCTCCCCTGATTTACACGGCCGTGCCTCAAGTTAAAAATCTGAACACGGCCTGGAGTCGATCCACACGGGCGTGCTACATGGCCGTGCCTCTATCGTTAGAATGAGCAATTTCAATCGAAAAAGGATACTTGGGGAGAAAGAATCACATTCCAAGAGCCTATATATACCCCCTAAGTACCACCTTTGAAGAGGCATCAAAGCTAGGCCAAGGAGCCAAGCTGAGAAGGTCAAAGTTAGGGAATAAACACAAAGGTAGCCAGTTGATCCATCCCAAGAAGCCGGAATTATACTCAAGACGGCGGAATTCTCCTTCAATTCCTTCAGGGAGTTTTAGGATTTTCTTATGTTTTGTTTTATCTTTTCTCTTGCGATGTTTTGTTTATTCATTATGAACTAAACCGTTCAGATACCTGAAGGGAATGAAACCTAGATGAATCTTTTTATTTGATTTTTAAGTTATATGATAATTACTTAGTTTGTTCTGAATTATGTTGCTTAATCCAAATCTAATGTGCTTAGGTGGAGGAGGAATAGACCCTGCCTAAGAGTAGATCTAACATAATTAAGCGGAGTTGATCGAACGCCTAGAAATAGGGTTACGAGATTTTACCGGATTAGGGCGAAACCTAATATGGGAGTCCATTGATCGATTTACTGCTATCCTAGGGGGTTATTATAAGTGAACGAGAGTTTCACTAATTAACCTAGGGCTAGACATTATTCGCCTCGAGAGAGGGTTTAATATAGGTTAGGGAGTCTTATGGATCAAGCTAATTAAAATAAATCATATAATTTAGGGTTAATTAATAAGTGAAGTCTAGGTGGATTCTTCTTGAGGGTATCGTCGTAACCAACTGAGTTTTCATTCAAAGTTATTTTCCTATTCATCTTTTTTGTCTTTGTGTCCTTAGTTTAGTCTTCATCAATATAGTTTAAAGCAACTTCACTCTATTTTTAAGGCTAAATAATAAAAAGAAAGTTAGTATTAGTACTTTTAGTTCCTTTGGGTTCGATATCCGGTCTTGCCTAAGCTATACTACTGTTCGATAGGTACACTTGCCTTTAATCGTTGTCAGAGTTAGTTTTCAGGTTTTGATCATTCATTTATAAATTTTAAAACTTTGATTTACATCGATCAGTTGTCGAAGCAATAACTTGAAAACAACAAGATAAAATATGGTAATGATAAACTAGGATCCCCAACGTGAATATTCAACAGAATACTAAGTGCTTACAAGGTATAAAAGGATAGGTGACTGTCGATGCATTAAATTACAATGAATATCTTATGAAGCTTAACTTCTATATTTAATCTAAGACTTAAACATGCACATTAGCCACACCTTCCGATGATGGCAATGGAACACTATTAAGAACAAGTGGATTAAATTCTTATAATCCTCAAGCAACTTCCATTGTCATGCTTGTTAGCTTGAACTGTCGCTGCACTTTCCAGTGTCAGTGACCGCAATAATACTTTCATGCTAAAAATATTCAAACCCAAAGATTAAACAGTAGAAGAAAGATTGAATAAAATAACATTTAACTCAAAAATCATGTATACTTCCGTACAAACATGAAATAGGGAGTAATCACCAGCGTTTAGAAAATAAATTTAAAAGAAACAAGTGGAGAGTACTATTCCTAAAAAATCTTGACTTGATCTCTCAACTACCTCTTGTGTCACACTTAGGGCTCCTCATCAAGAGCTAATCTGCATCCTTTTCATGTTGATTCACCTGTAAGAGGCTTAAGCCGCCATAGCCAAAAAGTTTCAAAAGATAGGTTGAAGAAGATAATGCCCCCAAAAAGCCTCCTCCTCCTTTTTTTTCTTTTGACATGAATATAAATATTTATCCAAATAGCACAGGTGTCCTTTCATTAGAATCATGCTGCCTCTGTACATACCAGTTAGTTGTACCAAATAAGATAGCTCACACATTTTTATTCTTATCCAAACAGCTGTCAGGTGCGGAGATAATTCTGGGCGCAATCTGGAACTACTCATGTAGCGACATCAGTACCAAAACATGACAAAATTAAGGATAAATAGGATGAGATCCACTAAGTTATAAAATGCAATTTACTGAACTGAAAATTCTAAGATATTGCTAAAGATAACTAAATGAGGACAAATTAACCAATAAGTAGGGAGAAAACATATGTTCTTTGTAGTACAATCACACCCCCAAACTTGAGTTTTTACTTGTCCTCAAGTAAAATAGAAACTAGCAAGGCTACACAAGAATTCAGAAAGGCAAATGATCATTCTAGCAACTTGAATCACTTAAAATCCCAATGAATGAGACACATCCAGATGACAGACTATTGCATTGGTAATACATAAGTATGAATGAATGAGATTGCAACTTCATGAAAACCAGCATCATGCTTTAAATCCTAAATTCTATCTACCAATAGAAAATTTATTCTACAATACTAAGTATTTATGAAGATCATAAATATATTTCTTTTTTTTTTGTTTTTGTGAATAAGGGATATCATTGCCTTACTGTACCCTTCTTTCTGAGAAGTAATGATGGAGTGCAAAAAACCCCCAGGGATTACGTAATTGCGTCGACACACACTCATGCAGCGACAGCCTTTGGCCAGATTCATTTTTCTAATGCTTGCATTGGAGTGTTCCCTCTTTAACATTTCACAATACACCCACTTTGGAGTGTTTTTTGTTTGTAACTATATATATATAAGCAGCTATAAAAAGTAGATTCATCCAAGATTCAAGGAATACCACTAGTCATCCATTACTAATGCAACCCATATCATTCATCAAATAATTGAAGATACAACCCTCAATCAAATTTATCCAACTCATTGATTGATAATTCACATGATTCAAGAATTAAGCATCGAATGTAACAAAAATTGTAACACCCCTTACTCGTATTCAAGCCGAAATAGGGTTTGAGGCATTACCTAACTAACCTTGTTTAAACATCCCGAATAGGGTCGTAAAATTCCATTTAAACCCTTCACTTGCACATGCTCGGCCTAGGAGGCCCTAAACATACTTCCGGGAGGGATCAGAACTATTCCAAAAACTTTTACGAGTTCGAGAAACTATCCAACAAAATAGCAGCCACACGCCCGTGTTGGTCTAGGGACACACCCGTGTTCCCCTAAGTCATGCCCGTGTATTTTATCCATGGTCGACACTGACTAATTTCACACGGCTTGTACACGCCCGTGGCCCTGCCCGTGTGCCAAACACTGGCATTCTGACATATCCACACGCCCTATACACACGTTGTTGTTCTCCAGCCGTATGGCAATTTAAATTCCGAATGCAAGGTGCAGACTTCACACGGCCTGGGTATACTCCCATGTGCTAGCTGTGCCTCCCACACGGTCTAGACACACGCCCGTGTGCCTACCCATGTGGACAAGTAGCATGCTATCTACCAAGCCCTTTGCCACTCTACGTCACACACACACAAACACCAACTCAATTCAACGTAATTAGAAACCCCAAAGGCACATCTGAATACTCAATTCCACATCCATACACAAAGGCATTCACATCAAGAAAATCACTTTCATTTAACATAAAAGTTTGCCAAGTATTGGTCTAACTTAATAGACCACTACAAAAGACTTCAATACTTTACAAAGCCAACACTTTGGCCAACAATTACGACATAACAAAATGCTCGAGTCCTATAAATGCCATATTCAAAATAAGTCTAAATTGTTATACCAAAGTGATGTTGATAGTGTGATTTCTGAACCCCGACATCTACAACCTCTCGAGTTATCTTGGTAATACTACAAGGAAAAAGGGCAATGAAAAGGGTAAACATGAAGCTCAGTAAGTTTGCATGGAAATAAATAGCAACAATAGACTCGTACTATAATCCATTCATGGTATTAACTAACCATACACAAGTCAAGGACTCCTTGCCATACTTACTTACAATTTCCCTTATTTAGCACAAACCGCGCTACATATCGTAATCATTTCTTCGTGACTCATTCACGAGTACCTGTATTCACTCATTCCCATAACTTTAGTACAATTCTCATTTCTACTTCTAAACACATTTATTCATCCTACTATTCACTAGGGATAGTCAAAGGCGTATTTTATTCGTCATTCATGTGGATACGAAGCCAATGCCACATCCCAGAGGTAGTCTTATATGGAGTCACTTCGGAATGCCAATGCCATATCCCGGATATGGTCTTATATGGAATTTCGATCAAGTATCAATGCCTTATCTCAGATTCAGTCTTATTTGATTCTTATGATTCATTACCGAAGCCATATCCCAGATATGGTCTTATACGGGATCTCAACTCGGTACCGAGGCCATGTCCTGGACATGGTGTTACACGGGACCTTATCTATTTCATATCTCGACGATAGCAACTTCATATTCAATATAGTCCACTAGGACCTCAACATCCTGTAACATCCTGGAAATGGGCCTATGCATTTTTGATTTAATTATACGAAATGGCATGTCTTATGTGTTATGAATGTGTGGTGAACATTTTTGGAAACTTCGAAATGTAAAGAAATGACTTGGAAATGTCTTGGAAATGTAAGGAAATGACTTGGAAGTGTAAAGAAATGTCTTATCTTAGAAATGTAAGGAAATGTCTTGGAAATTTAAGGAAATGTCTTGGAAATGTAAGGAAATGCTTTAGAAATGATAAGTTTAAAGTTTAAAAGGGGGACATGAAGCAAGGTGGTCTTAAGAGGAATTGTATGCAAAACATGACACACAAATGAGCTTGGAAAAGTGGCTTGGAGGCACCACTTAGAGCTCTAGAAATGACGCCACATGCTAGGGGGAAGGACTTGTGTTCGAGTCGTGTGGAGAGCAAAATTTTAAAGCCTTTATTTTGCTAAGTGGAGTCAATAAGAGGGAATAGGGGGACGGCACATGACTAAATTTTAGGAGTTTTATCCCTTTTATTATATTTAAGGATAAAAGATGATAAATGAGGAATTATTCTTTAATTAGGAAAATAAGGGAGAAGTGATGGCCAAGTAAGGGACTTTGAGTTTAATAATTTCGGCTAAGTAAGGATAGTTGCTGAATTATCTTTTATTTTAGGTGATAATTAAAGAGATAAAGCTATCAAAATAGAAGAGTGATGGCCAAGTAAGGGATTCTAAGTTAGTAATTTCGGCTACTAAAGGAAAAGAGGGCCATTCATTCTTTCTTTCAACTCTCTCTCTGCCAAATTCTCCCTACCAAATAACTCCTCTCTTCTCTTTTATTTTTGCCAAGCCGAAATACCTTGTGCTCTAGCCGAATCCTCCATCTTTATTCTTCTTTCTCTTTTCTTTCTTTATACCAATCAAAAAGCCAAAATCAAGATCCTTCTAGCCTACATAGTCGAATATTGTTAAAGGTTCAAGCAAGGATTGCCGATTCCTAAAGTAAGGGTAAGATCTCATTCGGTTTCATCCTTTTTCTTTTAAGATTTGCTGAAATCTAGGACTAACCCTATTAATATCTTGTTGCCGAAACTTTGAAGAGATCTTTCGGGATTTACTAAGTATCGACTACAAGGAAGGAGAAGTTCTTTTCCCGAAGGTACACCATAGGCCGCGTGTTCCCTAGTTATTCGGTGAGTTTCGGGATTTAAAATCCACAAGGTAAGTGTCTATAGCATTCGACCAAGGGCCATCTATGATGATTTAATGTTAGAATCAAATCTAACATATGTGTATAGGTATTTCGACAGATAATTAAGACAAGGGATACTTTCGGGATTTGAAATCGCAAGGTGAGTGCATAAGTACAATCGGCCAAGGTCTATTTTGGTAATTAGATCTATTCTTTATTTGTTTAAAAAGCCGAAACTAATCAAGTTAAATGATCTAGCATTGGCCGATTGAAGGGAGGAGTAGCACAAAGTTTTTGGGATTTGATTTATAGTGAAATCGGCACCAAGGTAAGTTTTGGGTTACAACAATCCTAATAGGATTTGGTTTTATGGCCGAATGGTCTTCATTAAATTTTTGAGTGATGGCCGAATGTAGGGAGTTAAGGATCTAAGGCAGTAGATCGGATTTCAGGATTTCAATGAATTTGTTAAGCGAATCAGGTGTGTACCCCACACTAACCTTAATAGATTTATGGCTTAAACTTGATATATGTGTTAATATGAAAGTGTAAGAATGTGGCTAAGGTACCATATTGTGGTACAAAGTGCTCCGGTACGTTTCCTACTCCTACTAGGATTATGAAATATGTTATATTTAACATGTGATAAGTGATAAGAATGTAAAATTTGGCATGTTAATGTATAATATGCATGATATGGGGCATATGGGTTATTGAAAAGGGGAAGTGAATGTGGTGACCTAAGACCACGATATTTGAATGTGGTGACCTAAGACCACGAGATCTGAATGTGGTGACCTAAGACCACGATATCTGAATGTGGTGACCTAAGACCACGATATCTGAGTGTGGTGACCTAAGACCATGAATACTCATAAGGGCGAAGAGCACGTCGACTGCAGCGACTGTCTTCGATGGTGTGTAGCGGATGGAGGGTTGACTTAGTAGTCCCCACGGTGTGCAGGTTGGTACGGGTGATGTGTAGCGGATGGCATATAGGTTTGGGTTCGGATTGCATCATTATTTTTATCTGTTATAAGTATTGATATGTGACATGATAATGTATGCTTGAATTGTTAAATCTTAGTGTTGGTTACACATTGAGTCTGTTGACTCACCCCGTTGTGGGAACATTTTTTAGGTGATGAACAGTGATGGACCGGGTCGGCAGAAGCTTAGGGGTGGCCATGCTCAGCAAGAAATTCATTTTATTTGGACTACTTTATTTTAAGTACTTTGGTTTTAATTTTGGGATTTATTTGATGTAATAAGGCCATAGTTGAATTACTTTAATTTTTCTTTTAATTACTATGTACGAATTTTTATCAAGTGAAGTTTAAGTAGATTTTTTTTAAAACAAAGCCTAAACGTTTTGTCACCTAAAGTAAAGGATTTTAATAATAAAATAAATTTGTTTTCAACTCGAGCCCAACCCACCAGCAAATTATCTTCAAAACACACAGATTTCTAAAGTAATAAAAGAATTTTTAACCGGTTTACTTTGAGGAACATACCAGATCCGGTCCAGGCTCGTGGGCCGGGTGTGGGGTGTTTCACATCCCATTCAACATTAATTACTTAGTTTAGTAGAGTATCATGCATCAATATGATATAAAGCATTCTCAATTATGCTAACATAAATGTTGCATTAATCACATACAAACTTACCTCGATTTCAAAATAAGCTAACTCGTCGGTTTTGTCCAAGACTTTGTTCTTTTCCCGATCGAGGTGGACTCTCAGTTCTTCTTGCTCTATAATAACAGTTTATCTCATTTTAATCACCACATTAATAAAAGCATTTCAACAATCATGCTTAGGCAAAATTAATATCTTGCCCCTAGACTTTGACAAAATGACCATTTTGCCCTAGGCTCGAAAATAAATTCTAATCACATTTCTACCTTTAACACGCCTAGGTGAACATTTAATACTCTTATAGCTATCATCAAAACTCAGCAATTCAACTAATTACCACAAATTTGTAACCTTTTCATCAAGGTCCAATTAGGTGTTTTTAAGACAATACCTTTCACAAAAGATGTTTATTTAACAACTAAGACTCAATTTCTTCCATAACAATGCAGAAAATAACTACGATAGCTCTCATCAAAAAACTCTAAACTTTTCACCATATTGCACAATAGTCCCCTCATGTGAAACCTTAAGCCTTAGGGGTCTCAAAAGTACAATCATTTTCAAGAAAAGATCACTAGAACACTTACTTGAATGGATGAGAGCTTGCTAAAATTTTGAGCTTTCAAAAACCCCTATTTCTTGCTATTTTCGATGGAGAAGGATGAGCAAAAAGGTGATATCTTTTGTTTCCTTATTCTAATATTAAACTAGTCAAATTGGTCACCAACTTTGACCAACATTGTCCATCCTTGTCTCCTATGTTAGCCTATGGCCAGCCAAGTAACTATTGGGGATCTAATTTCATTTTAAAGACCTCCAATTAATAGTCTAAGACTATTTGTTACCTTAGCTTATAGAATGGAACTTTCGCACTTTATGCGATTTAGTCCTTTTTCGCGATTAAACATGAAATCGTTAAAATTAAAGCACCAAAATTTTCATGCACATATACTATAATGCTCTGACTCATAATATAACATAAAAATAAATTTCTCTAATCTCAGATTAGTGATCCCCAGATCACTATTCTGACTAGCCCCTAAATCGGGCTGTTACAATTCGCCCCCTTAAGGATTTTCATCTCCGAAAATCTTACAGGTGAAAAGGTTGGGATATTGGTTTCTCATCGTTTCCTCGGGCTCCCATGTAGCCTCTTCTAATCCGTGCCTTTGCCAAAGGACTTTCACTAGGGCTATACTTTTTATTCTCAACTGTCTGACCTCTGGCGCTAAAATTCTAACTGGTTCCTTACCATAAGTCAAATTCGATTGTATCTCTACCTCTGTCGGCACTATGACATGTGAAGGGTCTGAACGGTATCGGTGTAACATGGATACGTGAAAGACATCATGAATCTTTGCCAGCTCAAGTGGCAAGGCCAACCGATAAGCTACCGGTCCTATCCTCTCGGTAACTTCATAAGGTCTGATAAAACACAGACTCAACATGCCCTTCCGGCCAAATCTGAGGACTTTTCCTCCAAGGTGATACTTTCAAGAACACTTTATCACCGACTTTAAATTGAATTTCTTTCCTTTTTAAATTTGAATAGGACTTCTGTCTATCTGAGGTGACTTTCAAATAATCTCGTATCACTTTCACTTTATCTTCAGTTTCCTTAACCAAGTCAACCCCATGAATCTGTTTCTCTTTGAGTTCTGACAATACAAGGGAGTTCGACATTTACGTCCATACAATGCCTCATAAGGCCCATCTTCAGACTTGACTGAAAACTATTGTTGCAGGCGAATTCCACCAACTGTAAGTATTTCTCCCAACTACCTGGAATTCTAAAACACAACATCGAAGCATGTCTTTGAGTATTAGAATTACCCTCTTCGACTGCCCGTCGGTTTATGGATGAAAAGCTGTACTGAAACTCAATTTCGTGCCCATGGCCTCTTGCAACTTTTTCTAAAACCGTGACGTGAATCTCGGATCTCTATTCGAAATGATCGACATGGTACACTATGAAGTCTTACTATCTCTGACATGTATAAGTCCACTAATTTATCGAGTGAATAGTTGACTCGCACTGGTATAAAATGGGCTGACTTTGTAAGTCTATCAACCACTACCTATACTATATCTTTCTTCTTTGGAGTCAACGGTAAGCCCATCACGAAGTCCATGGTAATACGGCCCCATTTCCACTCAGGAACCAGAATGGGCTGAAGTAAACCCAAAGGTACTTGGTCTTTAGCCTTCACTTGCTGACAAATCAGGCATCTCGATACAAACTCGGAAATGTCTCTCTTCATATCGAGCCGTCAATACCATTTCCTCAAATCATTGTACATCTTCGTGCTGCCTGGGTGTACATTCAAACATCCGCTATGCACTTCATGCAAGATTTTATGAATAAGCTCGTCATTTCTGTGTACACAGACCCGATCTCGAAATGTTAAACATCTATCAGGATTTACTCGAAAGTTTGACTCAACGTTTAACTCATATATAACTCTTTGGGCTTGCAAACTGTTATCATCTTTCTGAGCTTCACAAATCTCTTGGAGAAACAATGGTTTAGCTCTCAATTTGGCTAAAACGGAACCATCATCCAACAAAGTCATCTGAGTGCTCATGACTCTTAATGCAAAAAATGATTTTCTGCTTAAAGCATCGGTAACTACGTTTGCCTTTCTCGGATGGTAGTTAATTTCCAACTCATAATCCTTAATCAGCTCTAACCACCTTTGTTGCCTCAAATTCAATTCCTTTTGAGTCATCAAATATTTTAGGCTTTTATGGTCGGTGAAAATCTGACACCTTTCACCATACAAATGATGCCTCCAAATTTTTAATGCAAACACGATTGCGGCCAACTCTAAGTCATGAGTCGGGTAATTCTTATCGTGCGACTTCAGTTGCCTAGAAGCTTATGCAATCACCTTACCCTCTTGCATCAGTACACAACCCAATCCGTTCAAGGACACGTCACTGTAAACCATAAATTCTCTTCCCGGCTCAGGTTGCACCAAAATAGGAGCCTCAGTCAATAGTGTCTTGAATTTCTCAAAACTCTGTTGACACTTTTCTATCCAATTGAACTTCATATCTTTTTGCAGAAATCTCGTCATCGGGGTAGCTATCATGGAAAACCCCTTGACAAAACGCCTATAATAGCCAGCTAAGCCTAGAAAACTCCTTACTCAGTTATGCTCCTCGGTGATTTCCATTCAACAATTGCTGAAATCTTACTCGGGTCTACTCTAATTCCATCTCTCGAGATAATGTGCCTCAAAAATCCCACTTCCTTGAGCCAAAATTCACTCTTACTAAATTTGGCATACAACTGTTTTTCTCTCAGAACTTGCAGAACCATACTCAAATGCTCGGCATGTTCATTCCCATCTCGAGAGTAGATCAGTATGTTGTCAATGAAAACCATGAAAAATTTATCCAAGTATGGCTAAAAACTGCGATTCATCAAATCCACGGCACATCTGAGTCATTGACTCTCACCTATAAAATCCTGACCTCAAATCTATCTTGGAAAATACCGTGGCTCCCTTCAATTGATCGAATAGATCGTCGATTCTTGACAACGGGTACTTGTTCTTCACAGTTGCTTTATTGAGCTACTGGTAATCTATACATAGTCTCATGGAGCCATCCTTCTTCTTCACGAATAAAATGGGAGCACCCCACGGAGAAAAACTCGATCTCACGAAACCCTTATCCGTTAGTTCTTGCAACTGTGCTTTCAACTTAGTTGGGGCCATTCTATATGGAAAAATAAAAATTGGAGCAGTACCCGGAGCTAACTCAATCCCAAATTCAATTTCTCTAACCGTAGGTAGCCCTGGCAACTCCTCTGGGAAGACATCCGGGTAGTCGCACACTGTGGGTACCGACTCAATTCTCGAATCAGTCTCTTTAGTGTTCAACACAAAGGCAAGATAGGCCTCGCATCCCTTCCTTAAATACTTTCAAGTCGATAAAATTGACATCACTACTGGTGGCCTATCTGACTTATCTGATTCAACACGAATAAGATTACCATTCTCATCTCTCAACTCAATATGTTTCTCTCCACAATTCACAATTACTCCGTGAGTAACTAACCAATCCATCCCAAGGATGACATCAAACTCATCAAATAGCAATAGCATAAGATCAATCGGAAAACAATGACCCTTAATCATCAAAGGGCAACCTTTGCAAACTCTATCAACCAACACACACTTGCCTAGGGGATTAGACACTCTTACGATAAATTCAGTAGACTCTATAGATATGCTCATGTTAGAGACTAATTTCATGCATATGTATAAGTGGGTAGATCCCGGATCAATTAAAACTATAACATGAGTATGATGGAGAGAAAAGGTACACGTGATTACGTCAGGGAAAGATGCCTCTTCTCAAGCACGAATGACATATGTCCTCGCCGGTGCTCTACCCTCGACTCTAGCAGCCTGCTCTCTAGATGGGTTCTTACTACCCATCTCATGTCTCGAGTTTCTCAATGGTCTTCCCTTAGTAGTACTTCCCGATTTTGCATTCTGAGGCTTTTCTTTCTCGCCCACCTCGGGTCAGTCTCTGATAAAATGGTCTAAGGACCCACATCTAAAACAAGCTTTCTCATTAGCTCGACACTCACCAGAATGGCACCTGCCACACTGAAGGCATTCCAGTCTACTTGGTCGGATGTTGCCCACACTAGCAACTGATGTGGTCTACCCTTTCGACCCCAAAATTTGCTTGCCTTTACTACAGGTTGAAAACTCCACTGAAGTGGCTAATCGAGTAGAGAAATCCCTCGATTTCTTAGATGAGGATTGGTAAGACTTACTCAGTTGTCTCTTTCTCGAGTCACGAGACTCATTCTCCGCTCTTTTCTTCTTCTTAACAAACTCTTCGACTTTACAGGCTCTAACTACCAACACTACAAATTCCTTTAGTTCGAGGAATCCAACATACAAACAGATATCCTCATCTAGTCCGTCCTTGAACCTTTTACACATGACTGCCTCGGTAGACATGCACTCCCGAGCATATTTGCTAAGTCTTACAAACTTCCGTTCGTAATCAGTTACTGACATACAGCCTTGCTTCAGTTTTAAGAACTCCTTCCTCTTGTGGTCAATGAACCTCTGGCTGATGTACTTCTTTCGGTATTCCTCTTGGAAAAATTCCCAGCTAACTCTCTCCCTTGGCACCATCGACACCAGGGTGTTCCACCATCGGTAGGCTGAATCTCTCAGGAGAGATACTACACACTTTAAGCACTCCTTAGTGGTTCAGAACAACTCATCAAATACCCTGATGGTATTCTCGAGCCAGAATTCCGCTCTCTCCAGGTCATCGTCCTTATTTGCCCGAAATCCCTCGGTTGCTTGCTTCCAGATCTTCTCCACCGGATGCCTTTCTCTTCTCACCATGTCGACCACTTGAGGAGCTACTGGAGTGGGCTGAGGGATAGGGGGTGGAAGGGGTTGAGTGTTAGGATTTGCTCGGGTATACTTAGTATACCAGTTGCTCATTATGTAGAAAAAGGCTTCTCGAGCCTCATTCCCCTGACCTAAGGTCTTGGGTCTATTATTAGCTGGCGCAGTCCCTTGAGTAGGAGCCGACGCGTCACTCACAGCATCATTGGCTGCAGTTCGGTCTAGATAAGAATCCATATACTACATAAAACACAATTTTATACGTTAGGAGCCATCACACTATCATTACTCAGACACTCTTACATATGGCTTGTATAGCTAGACTCGTACTTATGCTACTTTAGTCCTAGAACTGACTAAATCGTAGCTCTGATACCAATAAATGTAACACCACTTACCCGTATTTAAGTCGAAACAAGGTTTGAGGCATTACCTAACTAATCGTGCTTAAACATCCCGAGTAAAATCTCATTTAAACCTTTTACTTGCGCATGTTTGGCCTAGGAGGCCCTAAACATACTTCCGGGAGGTATCAGAACTATTTCAGAAACTTTTACGAGTTCGAGAAACTTTCCAACAAAATAGGGGCCACATGCCCGTGTTCTCCTAAGTCATGCCCGTGTCTTTCACACGGCCTGGCCACGCCCGTGGCCCTGGCCCGTGTGCCAAACATTAGCATTCTGACATATCCACATGGCCTATACATACGTCGATGTGCTCCAGCCATGTGGCAATTTAAATTCCAAATGCAAGGTGCAAACTTCACACGGCCTGGGTATACTCCCATGTGCTAGCCGTGCCTCACACTCGGTCTAGACACACGCCCGTGTGCCTACCCATGTGGACAAGTAGCAGGCTATCTACCAAGCCCTTTTCCACTCTACGTCACACATACACAAACACCAACTCAATTCAACGTAATTAGAAACCCCAAAGGCACATCTGAATACTCAATTCCACATCCATACACAAAGGCATTCACATCAAGAAAATCACTTTCATTTAACATAAAAGTTTGCCAAGTATTGGTCTAACTTAATAGACCACTACAAAAGACTTCAATACTTTACAAAGCCAACACTTTGGCCAACAATTACGACCTAACAAAATGATCGAGTCCTATACATGCCATATTCAAAATTAGTCTAAATTGTTATACCAAAGTGATGTCGATAGTGTGATTTTCGAACCCCGACATCTGTAACCTCTCGAGTTATCTTGGTAATACTACAAGGAAAAAGGGCAATGAAAAGGGTAAGCATGAAGCTTAGTAAGTTTGCATGGAAATAAATAGCAACAATAGGCTCGTAATATAATCAATTCATGGTATTAACTAACCATACACAAGTCAAGGACTCCTTGCCATACTTACTTACAATTGCCCTTATTTAGCACATACTGCGCTACATATCGTAATCGTTTCTTCGTGACTCATTCACGAGTACCTATATTCACTCATCACATGACTTTAGTACAATTCTCATTTCTATTTCTAAACTCATTTATTCATCCCACTATTCACTAGGGATAATCAAGGACGTATTTTAATTGTCATTCATGTGGATACGAAGCCAATGCCACATCTCAGAGGTGGTCTTATATGGAGTCACTTCGGAATGCCAATTCCATATCCCGGATATGGTCTTATATGGAATTTCACATCAAGTATCTATGCCTTATCCTGGATTCAGTCTTATTCGATTCTTATGATTCATTACCAAAGCCACATCCCAGATATGGTCTTATACGGGATCTCAACTCGGTACCGAGGCCATGTCCCAGACATGGTCTTACACGGGACCTTATCTATTTCATATCTCGACGATAGCAACTTCATATTCAATATAGTCCACTAGGAGCTCAACATCCCATTCAACATTAATTACTTAATTTAGTAGAGCATCATGCATCAATATGATACAAAGCATTCTCAATTATGCTAACATAAATGTTTCATTAATCACATACAAACTTACCTCGATCTCAAAATGAGCTAACTCGTCAGTTTAGTCCAAGACTTTGTTCTTTCCGCGATCGAGGTGGACTCTCAGTTCTTCTTGCTCTATAATAACAATTTATCTCATTTTAACCACCACATTAATAAAAGCATTTCAATAATCATGCTTAGGCAAAATTACTATTTTGCCCTTAGACTTTGGCAAAATGACCATTTTGCCCCTAAGCTCAGAAATAAATTCTAATCACATTTCTACCTTTAACAAGCCTAGGTGAACATTTAATACTCTTATAGCTATCATCAAAACTCAACATTTCAACTAATTACCACAAATTTGTAACCTTTTCATCAAGGTCCAATTAGGTGTTTCAAGACAGCACCTTTCATAAAAGTTGTTCATTTAACAACTAAGACTCAATTTCTTCCATAACAATGCAGAAAATAACTATGATAGCCCTCATGGAAAAACTCTAAAGTTTTCACCATATTGCACAATAGTCCCCTCATGTGAAAGCTTAAGCCTTAGGGGTCTCAAAAGTACGTAAGCCTTAGGGGTCTCAAAAGTACAATCATTTTCATGAAAAGATTACTAGAACACTTACTTGAATAGATGAGAGCTTGCTGAAATTTTGATCTTTCAAAAACCCCTATTTCTTGCTATTTTTGGTGGAGAAGGATGAGCAAAAAGATGATATCTTTTGTTTCCTTAGTCTAATATTAAACTAGTTAAATTGGTCACCAACTTTCACCAATTTTGACCAACATTGTCCATCCTTGTCTCCTATGTTAGCCTATGGCCGGCCAAGCAAATATTGGGGGTCTAATTTCCTTTTAAAGACCTCCAATTAACAGTCTAAGACTATTTGGTACCTTAGCTTATAGAATGGAACTTTCACACTTTATGTGATTTAGTCCTTTTTCGCGATTAAACATGAAATCGTTAAAATTAAAGCACCAAAATTTTTATGCACATATACTATCATGCTCTGACTCATAATAACATAAAAGTAAATATCTCTAATCTCCAATTAGTGATCCCCAGATCACTATTCTGACTAGCCTCTAAATCGGGCAGTTACAAAAATTTTCAAACACATTTGCATTAACCACAAATAAACCTTGCATGCTTCATTAAACTCAATTTTTTTTTTTTGAAATATGGGTGTATTTCCAAACCCCATATACCGTCCCCCAAACTTAAATTTTGCATTGTCCCCAATGCACTAACATTAAAATAAAATGACAATAAAAATGCAATGATAATGTGCACTAACAAAATGAAAATTACAGCTACATGCAATGCATGAATACTACAACTAAAACTTAAAATAAACTAACTCAGTTTTCCTCGGCCATCAATGTGGTTGCACGATTTTTCTTCTTCTTCTTCTTCTTCTTCTTCTTCTTCTTCTTATTCTCCTCCTCATTATTGCGCTTTTAGTCTTTAGAGTGCTTTCTCTTTTTTTCTTTGGGCATCGCAAGGTCCTTGGATCGCTTCTCAGTTTCTGGTGCTACCCCAGCATCATCAGATGCTTCTTGTGTAGGAGAGGTCACCTTGAGTGGTCCGGTATAGACCATTATCGCCAATGAGTTGTAGTGCTCCTCATTGGTTACCTCTGCAGCTTCTGCTAGTCTAGCTCCATGTCGCTCTAGGTTATCAGTAGTTACACCCACAAACTCAGATGCATTGACAATGTTATCAGCAGATTCTTTCTCAATAGCTTCTTTCTCAGTATTTTCTTCCTCGGCCTTCTCGTTCACAACTGCAACATGGACTTCCTCCTCTCCCACATCAACTTCCTCCTCAACAGCAGGCGCCTCTTGACCAACAATGAAGTTACCCTTGACCAAGCTATCAATCCTTCGCTTACACTCCTCAATGTCCCTTGAGTCCTTTTCTTTCTTATCATTAGAGACGTGCACAATAGAAGGGGTTCCACAGATTTGTCTCAGTCCTCTAAGTCATCTTCCTCAGATGAGGGTTCATAATTTTGGATGATCGATGGGAACATTAGAAACTCTGGGAGTGGGGCCAGGCCTAACTGACTTAATGTGGCTACAATAGAGTTGTTACAGGCCTTGGTATAAGCGTAGAACAAATTTTGTGATCTGCCAATATCCTTTATTGTAGCGACAAGTCCAATCTGCTTATTACTGATGGAATTGGCCAACTTCTCGGTATCCTGCATTTTGTACAACAATGATGTCTCTACAGTCTAGTTTTTTCCCTTGCGTTCTGCCTTGGTTTTCCCCTTCCTTGTCTTGCTGGTCTCTGTCTCCTTAATTGTCAGTGTATCTTTTCCTCGAGTCATTCTTTCAATAGAGGCTTCATTTATCGATCCCTTATTCTCTAGGACCTCTTCATCATCACAGGGCACGATCCCTTTCTGTTAGCACAATAGTATCACCAACGATGGGAAAACCAAAATTCTAGTTTACCTTGCGGCACAGTCAGCAATTTCCTGGTAGAGTATTGTGCCAACATCAGTCTTTCTACCCTTGACAATATAATGTATCAGGCACATTCTATCGAGGTTGACTATGGTGCTGTGAGTAGAAGACTGTAGCCTACAGTTGACAAAATGAAACCAAATTTTGCTTTGCAGTGTTTGGATACTGCGGTGCATCATATAATTCTTATGATGTGAACACGTCCACAATGCTCCTTCGACACATAAATCCTTCACCAACAGGTCCCTTTGGTTGTTTATGATATCCTTAATAAACTCAGAGTGTCCATCTACATCCACTTTAGTGTTGTACAGCTCATTGATTTTTTTAGCATCCCATGGGATTAAGCCTTCTCGAGCAAAGATAAACTCTAACTCATGGTCATAAAGGTTAGCATAAAACTCACATACCAATGAAGGAGAATAGCTTCCAAGATGAGTGCACAAAGTCTCCCACTTTAGCTTAGAGATGGTTTGTAGACTTGTTTGCCCAAGTCTTACTGTTGCGAAAGGAGAATGCCTGTTCTGGATGGAAGTTTCACTTCAAAATGTTGTCTTGAAACCGGTCCTTGGCTGCTTTCATTAAAAAGATCACCAACTCCTTTTTCTCTGTTGGCATGGAAGATTACGATTCACGAACTGCAGTTGCAGAGGATGAGTGTTCTTCAACAGGCTTGGTGGCTTTCTTGACTGATCCTCTCGTTCTTGCCATATTTTGTTTGTTTTGTGGAGTGAAGATGGTTTAAAGTTGTAAAGGTACAAGCTTGGGGAAGAGAAACTGAATAAAAATGGTTGCTTTGTATGTGTTACAGTTGGCACAGTGAAGGGGGTTTATAGCGAGTGAAAGAAGATGGAAAGGCGTTTTTTTTTTTATTTGAAGAGATATAAAGCTGGTGGGAACAAAAGTATCCAATGGGAATTGTGCCTGTTCAGACAAATCAGACAACTAGTTCACTTTGATCAAACGGTGGGATGTAAAAATTATGATATGCCCTTCATTCTTGGTGAATCATACGAGATAATATAATAGTACGAACTGCATTGACAAAAAGCCCAAATGCGTCGACAATGGTACCTAACTATTCTACAAAAATAAAAAAGTACAAAAAAAACTTGAACAAAAACAAAAATAAAATAAATTTACATAATAATAAATTCCATAAAAATTAGAAATTTTTGACCAATTTAATGGTCTCTACTTGCTGTTGATCAATATTCCCAAGATAATGTTCCAATCGCTAGCCATTCACTTTGAACGGGTGTCCATCATGTAAATCTCTGATTGTGACCGCACCATGAGAAAATACTTTGACAACTTCGAAAGGTCCAGACCAATGAGAGTGCAATTTACCTGGGTCCAGTTTTCGTCTAGAATTGAATAATAAAACTTGTTAACTCGCGATAAATTGTCACTACAAAATAATTCTATCATGTCATCGTTTGGTCTTTTCCTTGTAAATTGCAGCATTTTCATAGGCATTTCGCCTAATCTTCTTTAGTTCAGTGATATGCAACAACCTTTTCTTTCAAGCAGCTTCATAGTCCATGTTCACTTGCTTAATTGCCCACATTGCTTTGTTCTCCAATTCAACTGGCAGGTGACATGCTTTCCCAAAAACCAATTTATACGGTGACATCCCTAAAGGAGTTTTGTATGCTCTCTGCAATGCCCATAAAACGTCATCTAGTTTGGAAGACCAATCTTTCCTCGAAGGGATAACAACCTTCTCAAGAATGTTTTTAATTTTTCGATTCAATACTTTGGCTTGTCCATTCTATGATTAACTCCATATCTCTTCAATGCGGCTGCCACTTGATTGCAATGAAAGGTGTACCCTAATCACTTATCAATGCCTCTGGTGTGCCAAAGCAGGTGAGTATATGCTTGTGAAAAAATTTAAGCACTGACTTTGCATCATCCTTTGGGATTCCAACAGCTTCTGTAACACCCCTATCCCGAGTCCATCATTGGATTAAGGATAGGAGCGATAACAGTCACAGACAAAATGTCCCTTAATCGGGTCCTCGAGACCTTAATCATACTTATAAGTCGAGTCGGGACTAAACTGAAACACATATGAAATTCCATGAAAATTTGAAACTTTTCTAAAATATAGGGGAGACATGCCCGTGGGAGGAGACCGTGTGCCCTCCACGGCTTCCAGACACCCTCATGTGTCCATCCGTATTTATACTAACTATACCAACACGGTCATTAGGCATGCCCGTGTGCCATGGCCGTGTACTTTTAGGTCATATACTGACTTCCCCACCATGGCCACCAAGCACGCCCGTGTCAAACCGTGTACTTTTATGTTAGCTACTGACTTGCACACCACGGCCAGATGACACGCCCGTGTCGAGGCCGTGTGATGATAAACTGCATCCTACAATTCACCATGGTCGTTAGGCACGCCCTTGTGCCATAACCGTGTGACATTATAGGCCATTTACAAGGACATAATGCCACCCATAAGGGTCAAACCTACAAACCATATTTAACAAGATATCTCATGCACATATAACCATCAAAACATACCAAAATAATCAACCAATTCATGCATATTTGTTAACTAAAGTAATCACACTACAATCCGTTCAATATTCATTTAATCTAACTATTCAAACCAATTCCAAACATACCAATTTGCATAACTATATCTAAATTATTCCAAGCTCCTTTCATCCATATATACTTACCATCTCATAACTATTTCATGTAACAACTCAGCATGCCAAAACAACTTCACATATCACATTCATTAAGGCATATTATCAAAACATAATTAGCCAAATCACATGGCTAAGTTCATTATACAACTCATACCAAAACTAGCCTATACATGCCATATTGAGCTATATACATTCTCAAAGTGTACCAAAATAAGTTTTAGTAGTGTGATGACGATCTGTGACGGTCCCGAGCCTTCAGTAGCTTTGACAACCTATAAAACAGATTAAACATACACACAAAGTAAGCTTTCCAAAAGCTTAGTAAGTCAATATATATAAATAAACTTAGTATGGAAGGCCTATATACAAATAAATTCATTGGAAAATCAATCACTTATCAACCCTCACATATTTGCTTTGGTTCATACTTCATTAACCATTTTCACCATTCAAGAATCATATAAACACATAGCTCATCTAGCCAAAACAATTCTTATCATATCATAAATTTCAATATACATATTATCATAGTAAGATTATTTAGATACTTACCTTATATACACATATAGTGTATAATAAACGCACTTGAATCGGATTTAATATCACATAATGGTTCATAGCTCGGAATAGTCGTACAATACCAACGTCCCAGACGAGGTCTTACATGCACTCAGATATAGGTGCCACTGTCCCAGACAGGGTCTTATATATAGTCATATAATGATGCCTACGTCCTGCATTTAGGTCTTACTAAATAAGCATGATGTTGATGCCAACATCCTGCATTTAGGTCTTATATATAAACAAATAATGATGCCTACGTCTCAGACGAGGTCTTATATATAAACAGATAATGATGCCTACGTCCCAGACGAGGTCTTATATATAAACAGATAATGATGCCTACGTCCCAGACGAGATCTTATATATAAACAGATAATGATGCCTACGTCTCAGACGAGGTCTTACTCGTAAACAGATATTGATGCCAACGTCCCCGACGTGGTCTTACTCGTAAACAGAACAGATACCTATTCCTAGATTCATACGAGGCTTCTCCGACTTAATCAATATATCGAACTTATCTCGGAATTCAATTACAGAATTTCTCATAAGCATTTATTATCAACATTAATCAAATGAACAGGTATAAATTCATATAAGCATATTATTTGCATAGTGACTTACCTCAAATTCGGTTTATCGGAACGAGAACGGCTATTTGTTTACTTTCGCTTTCCCGCGATCTATATCCGTTTTCCTCGGTTCTTGATCTAAACATATTCAGAATTAACTCTTTTATTCACTAGTTCATTCAATTTAATCCAAAGATATACATTTAGGGCTATTTGCAATTTAGCCCTCACATTTGCACATTTTATCAATCTAGTCATTTTTCACAAAACACCAAATTCACAAAATCCACCCATGCTCATGCTTAGCCGAATATCCCTAGGGACTATACAAGTCCAAAAATTTCATCAAATTTACAAATTAGTCCCTCAATTTACCATTTTCTCTATTTAGCCCTATTTAGCTAAATTTATCAAAAGTTCAAGAACAAAGTATGTTCATCCATTACATATCTATCATTTAACACCATAAAACATCACAAAACTCAACATAGCCTCAATAGCATATTACACAACCATCATCAGTTCATGAAATTGAGACATGGGTTTTAAAGCTTTCGAAGCAACGATTACGAAAACGTAGAAATTATCGAAAACCGACCGAAAACATACTTTGAATTTTGTCTTAGAAAGGTTCAAAACCTTTCTATTCTTTTTATTTTTCGGTGGAAGAACACCAGCTAAAAGACCACCATTTTGTTTATATTAAACTATAATAACATTAATAAATATTTTCCTATTTTATCCTTTAAGAATAAAAATATATTACATATTACACAAGGTCATTATTGACCATTATCACTCCACTATCTTAAAAGTGGTTCAATTGCCACTTAAGGCCATAACTTTTGAAAGCCACAACACATAGGTATTTAACAATTAGCAAGCAACTTTCACATTCAATATAATTTCATCCTGTTGTCAAATTAAACACACAGTCGGACAAATTAGCTCACGAAAATTTACCACATGCTTAGCCACATATCAACGGCATAAAAAATAATATTAAAATAATATTCAGACTCGGATTCAGGGTCCCAAAACCACTATTTCGACTAGGTATAAACCGAACTATTACAGCTTCAACCCACTTCGAGACGTAGTCAACAACTACTAATATATAAGGATTTCCAAATGATCTCAGAAATGGTCCAATAAAATCCATACCCCAAACATCAAACAATTCAACCTACATAATTGGCTTCTGCAACATTTTATTACGTCAGGATATAGAACCAGTGCGCTGACACGTATTGCATTGATTCACAAAATTGTGGGCATATTTGAATAACGAAGGCCAGTAGGATCCTCATTAGAGAACCTTAGCAGCAGCTCGCATGCCACCAAAATGAACTCCATAAGGAGCATCATGACAATGCTTCAAGATTGAAAGCATCTCCTCTTTCGGAACGCAATGCCAAATAATGTTGTCATTGCATACCTTGAATAAATACGGCTCGTTCCAATGATACTTCACTACTTCATGAAGAAGTCTTTCTTTTTTATGGCCTGTGACACCCAATGGGAGTTTTCCACACACTAGATAATTAACGAAATCCGCATACCAAAAGGTTGCATCTACAGCAAATAACTTTTCATCTGGGAATGCTTCGACAATTTGAAGTATATTTCCATCTTCGTTGCCAACTTCCAATCAAGACAGATGGTCTGCAACTTGATTCTCTAAACCCTTGCGGTCTTTTATCTTAATGTCAAATTCTTGCAACAGTAAGATCCAACGTATCAGTCTTGGTTTTGCACCCTTCTTCGCAAAAAAGATATCACAACGCCGAGTGATCGATAAATATGGTAAACTTTGCACCAACAAGATAAGAACAAAACTTGTTGAAAGCAAAGACTACAGACAACAATTCTTTCTCTGTAGTGGTATAATTGATTTTGAGCCTCTGTAAGAGTTTTGCTAGCATAATAGATGGTGTGAAATATTTTTCCCTTGTGTTGTCCTAGAACAACCCACACAGTAAAGTTACTTGCATCGTACATAACTTTAAAAGGTTGAGACCAATCTAGTGCAACAAAAATGGGTGCATTTACTAGTTGCGTCTTTAATTGAATGAATGCATCTAGACATGCATCATCAAAGAGGAATTTTCAATTTTGTTCCAGAAAAGAGCATAAGGGCTTTGCAATTTTCAAGAAATCTCAAATAAATCTTAGGTAAAACCCCACATGCCCAAGAAAACTGTGAATACCTTTCACAATTTTTTAGTGGAGGGAATTTCTCAATGATTTCCACTTTAGCTTTGTTTACTTCAATGCTTTGACTAAAGATGCAATGGCCTAACACAATGCCTTCAGTTGCCATGAAATGGCAGTTTTCCCAAATTAGAATATGATGTGTGTCTTCACATTGCTGCAATACTTTATCCAAATTTTCAGCGCAATGATCAAAATCATTCCCATAGACTGAGAAATCATCCATAAAAACCTATAAAGAATCTTCAATCATATTTGAGAATATTGTCAGCATGCACCTTTAAAATGTGGCTAGTGCGTTGCAAAAACCAGAAGGCATACGGCGAAAAGAAAAAGTACCAAAGGGATAGGTGAAAGTTGTTTTCTCTTGATCATCCGGTGCAATAGCAATTTGATTGTACCTAGAATAGTTGTCTAAGAAGTAGTAATACGTTCTTCCAGTAAGCTTGTCCAACATTTGGTCAATGAAAGGAAGTGGAAAGTGGTCCTTCCTTATGGCAGCATTAAGTTTGTGATAATCCATACAGACTCGCCATCCCGTAGGAATAGGTGTAGGAATTAATTTGTATTTTTCGTTGCGAACCATAGTGATGCCATTCTTTTTAGGTCATTGCACTAGACTTACCCAATTGCTATTAGGAATAGGGTAAATAATTCCAACATCAATCCATTTTATAATTTCTTTCTTAACAACTTCCTTCATCTTCTCGTTTAATCTTCTTTATTGTTCAATTGATTGCTTTCCCTCATATTCCAAGTTGATCTTTTTCATAATGCCTCGAATATCTGCAATACTCTAAGCAATAGCTCATTTATGTTGCTTAAGAATATGGACCAATTTCTCTTCTTGAGTTACATCCAGTATTGCGAAGACAATAACTAGGAGAGTATTACTATCACCAAGAAAGACGTATTTAAGATGAGTAGGTAGTGGTTTCAATTCCACATTAGGAGCTTTATCGAGAGATGGCTTGAAAATTGGAGTTTTTCTGTTGGCTAAGTCTAAGAATTCAATCTGCCATCCATGCCTGAGTTTAATATTATTAGCGTCAACCATGCTGTCACAATTATCTAAGAATTCATCATTAAATGTCACTACAAACTCCTCAGAAAGTAATGTTCTTTGGTCATTGAATTCTTCCCCAATTAGATCATCTAGCACATCAACAGTATGGCATTCTTCTTTATCCTTGCATTTAATAGATTCGAAAACACTGAAGGTAATGTGCTTATCATTAAGGCATATGGTCAGTTCACATTTGTAAACATCAATAAGAGTTTGTTTTGTGACTAAGATATCTTTGCTTTGTCCTTCAGGTTTAGCCAAGGATTGATCATCTAGTTGCAATGTCACTGCAGTAGGTTTCATGTGACCAATTCCCAACTTTCTGAAAGTAGATAGTGGCATTAGGTTGATGCTAGCTCCCAGGTCCCATAAATTCTTACCAAAATAATGGTTGCCAATTGAACATGGGATAGTAAAGCTCCCCGGACCTTTCATTTTGGGGGGCAACTTATTTGTCAAAATAGCACTACAGCCTTCTGTGAATGTAATAGTTTCCATATCACTGAGCTTTTTCTTCTTGGACAAGAGCTCCTTCATAAATTTCCCATAATTTAAAATTTGCACAAGAGTGTATACTAAAGGACTATTAACCGGAAGTTGCTTCAGTTTGTTCAGGAACTATTGGTACTGCTTATCCTGCTCATTCTCCCTGAATCTTTGTGGAAAAGGTAAAGGTGGAGATACATCTGGTTGCGCCGACACCTTTGATTGCGTCAACAATTTTGAGGGTCGGACATTAGGCATATGAGTGAAAATTTGTGGAACTTCTTTGTTTGGTATATCGACAAGCTCTTTAGGTTCAACCTTCTTACTGAGGATCACTTCAACAATATCTTGAGGTGCTACAGTAGAGTCTGTAGCCGGCTCAACAGTTTGTTTACTCGATTTGAGAGTGATAGCCTTGCAGTGTTCTTTCCCCCTCGGACTAGGATTTTTCATGTCACTAGGTAGTGTGCCCGGTGGTCGATTATTCAGATTCGAAGCAAGTTTCCTATTTGTGCCTCCAACACCTAAATAGAAGATGAATTCCCTTGCACAATAGCTTTTGTGCGAGTCATATGCTCCAGCATTAACACCTCAAGAGCTACTAACGGGTCAGAAAGAGAAGCTTGCATGTACTGTTGTCATCGATGTTCTTAAACATGTTGGTTCCACATTGAAGAGTGTTGTGGCTACGTCTGATTCTGGTGTGGATGCATTTGGATTTGTTGTGGACGCATCTGAGTGTGCTGATTGTAATTCTGCTGTTGTTGATTGTAATTCCCTTGTCTTGAATTATAATTGCCTTGAGTGGATATATTCCCATATTGGAATGTCGCAGCATTTTCTCCAACATTCTGAGTTCCCCAAGATTGTTGATTGCATGCAGAATTATTATAAGATCTGACATAGGAATTGTTGTGGATGTTACTGACATAAAAGGCATTCTCTGCATGTTGTGGACAATCTTCATAGTTGTGGCAGCCACTGTAAATCTCACAAAAAAAGGTAGGAACAACAACTTGTTGAGCGACTTGTATAGATGCAACATCACTAGTCACTTGCATATTTTTTATCATATTTTCAAGAGAAGAAACTTGAGCACTAATTGTAGATATTACTTCCAATTCAATAACTCTTGGAGTAGCTTTTGCTTGTGCAGCTCTAGATATAGGATATTGATAATCATTCTAAGCAATTCTCTAAAGAATTCCAATAGCATCATTATAAGTACAATCCATCAAAGGACCATTGGCTAATACGTCAACAAGAATTCTCGTCTGTGCATTCAGCCTATTATAGAAATTCTCAATTTGTGTTTCCTATTGAATGTCGTGCATGGGACAATGTCGAAGCAAAGACTTAAAATGTTCCCATGTGGTTTGAAGATTCCATCATCCAGCTGATGATAAGCTGTAATATCATTTTGCAGACAAGCAGTCATTGTCAACGGGTTACATCACAAAACAAACTGTGTTGCTAGTGCATTCCAAGAAGTAATTGATCCGGTAGGTAGCCCAAGGAACCAAGTACGAGCTCTTCCCTGTAAGGAATAAGGAAATAAATGCATCTTCAAAGTGTCATCAGGAACGCCTTGTTGACTAAAGGAAGCACAAATCAATAAAAATGATTTAATATGTTCTCGTGCATCTTCATGTGGCAATCCAAGATATTGCTCATTAGAATTCATCATTTGAAACATTACTGGCTTGAGTTCAAAATTTATAGCTTGGATAGTTGGCCTAACAACTCTCGATTGTAAGTCATCCAAGACAGGTACTACAAAATCTCGTATAGTTCTATTTTGTATTTGAGCGTCTTGCGGTAATGGTGAGTCATTAGCATTTTGGTGCTGCATCGGGGGTATGAATTCATAGTTTGTAACAGCCCGATTTAGGGGCTAGTAGGAACAGCAGTCTCAGGACTACCAATCCGAGGTTAGAGAAAATTATTTTGATGTTATTTTATGAGTTATAACATGATTGTAAAGGTGCATGAAAATTTTGGTGCTTTAATTTTAGCGATTTCATGCTTAATCGCAAAAAAGGACTAAATCGCATTAAGTGCAAAAGTTCTATTTTATGAGATAAAGGTTCCTAATAGCCATAGAATTTTAATTAGAGACCTTTAATGTGCAATTAGATCTTTCTAAAGGTCATGGCCGACCATAGGGGGACAAAGAAGTCAAAATTGGTCAAAGTGGGTGTAGTAGGTGGATTAAATTTATGAATAAAAAAAATAAAGAAAGAAAAGAAAAGATATCATCTTTTCTCTCCATCTTCTCCACTGAAAAATACAATCAAAATAGGGGTTTGAAAGCTCAAAAATTTTAGCAAACTCTTCTCCTTGCAAGTAAGTGTTTTAGTGATCATTTCTTGCTAATAATTGTACTTTTGAAACCCCTAAAGCTTAAGCTAGCTAAAGAGGGGACTATCTTGCAAAATGGTTGAAAGTTTAGAGTTTTACCATGTGAGCTTTTAAGTTGTTTTCTGCATGTTTATGGAAGAAAATGGGTCTTAGTTGTTAGATAAACAACTTTTGTGAAAGGTGTTATCATGAAAAACACCTAAAAGGACCTTTTTGTAAAGGTTGTAAAATATGTGGTAAATGTGTGTAATAATGAGTATTGAGGGCTACCATAAGAGTAATAAATGTTCACCTAGGCTCGTTAAAGAAAGAAATTCAAATAAAATCGATTTACAAGCCTAGGGGTAAGATAGTCATTTTGTGAAAGTCTAAGGGCAAAATGGTAATTTTGCCAAAGTATGATTATTGAGATGTGATGATTAGTGTGGTTATTAAATGAGCTAATTTGCTATTATATAGATCAAGAAGAACAAGGGATTAACCTTGACTGGGGAAAAGCCAAGGTATCGGATTAAATCGACAAGTGGCCTATTTTAAAAACGAGGTAAGTTTGTATGTGATAAATTCAACATCATGCTAGTATAATTGAAAATGTTTGATATTGTAATGATGCATATATTTCTATGAAATTGAGTAATGGTGTTGAATGAGAAAAATGATGAAATCTGTGATTTTGAAGTCCCTGTGGGACTATAATAAATGTGAGAATATTATTATTGAGACATGAGATGGATAAGATCCCGTGTAAGACCATGTCCGAGACATGGCCTCAGCACCGAATTGAGATTCCGTATAAGACCATATCTGGTATATGACATCTGTATTGAATATGAAAATCGTATAAGACCATATCCAGGATATGGCATCGGCACTCAGAGGTGACCCCATGTAAGACCACATCTGGGATGTGGCATTGGCTTCGTATTTATGTGGATGACAATAAACATGTATCTTTGAGTATCCCAAGTGATTTAGTGGGATAAATAATTAAGCTTGAAATAGAAATGAGATTGGTGCTAAAGCTATGTGATTGAGTGAGTACAGGTAACCGTGAGTAATTCACTAGAAATGTTTACGTTATGTGATACGGTATGTATTTAATAAGAGCAAGTACGAGTAAGTTATGGCAAAGTGCTTAAGACTTTGTATTTTTATTCAATATCATGGATGGATGACATTATGAGCTTTATGTTGCTATTTATTTTCATGCAAACTTACTAAGCTTTATACTTACCCCCTCATTTCCCTTTTCCTTGTAGTATTGCCAAGATAACTCAGGGATCTTGGGACGACGGAGTTCGGTATCACACTATCGACTACACTTTGGTATAGCAAAGTTAGATTCATTTTGAGTATTGCATGTATAGAACTTGGTTGTTTTGTTATGTCATATTTGTTAGCCAAAGTGCTGGCTATTTATGTTATCAATTTCATTTTGTAAGTGGTCATTGGAATTGGGCCAATACTTGACAAGTTTATATATATATATTCGATGATGATGAAATTCATTAAGTGTATGCTTGTATGGATGTCTTGATTTTTGAGTCTTTTGAAGTGCTTTATAGTGCTGATACTTGTTGGATTGGATTGGTGTAAGTATGATTGCAGTATAGGGTGGCATTTGGCTTGGTAGATAGCCTTATAAATGTCCACACGGGTAGACACACGGGCGTGTGTCTAGGCCGTGTGTGACACATGGCCAGCCCCATGGGTGTGTTGAAAGGCCGTGTGTCCCCTTGCATGATAGGTTTGCAAGTCAGTATGCTCCACGGGTAGAGACATGGCCATGTGTATCGGTCGTGTGGGAGGTACGGCCTTGGACATGGGTGTGTGCCCATACCGTGTGAAGTCTGCACCCTGAAGTGGGAATTTAATTCACCAAACGGTCAAAGAACACGGGCGTGTGCTAAATCGTGTGACATAAGTCAGTGTCGACCACGGGTAAAGCACACGGGCGTGTCGAGGTCTTGTAAGGGACACGGGCCAGGGACACTAGAGTGTGTCCAGTCGTGTGAAAACCCCTATAGGTTTGAAATGAGAAATAAATCGGCACGGGTGTGGAACACGGGCATGTGAAATTCCACACAGGCGTGTCCTTTCTTCCACACATGGAGTGTGGCCCTGTTTTAAGTAAAAAATTTCTAAGTGCTTAAAAGTTTCCAGTTTGGTTCCAAACCATTCCAAATGTATGTTTAGGGCTTCGTAGACCCGTAATAAGGAAGTTATATACATGAATGAACAAGTTTTAAGTTGGATCGAAATTTTATAGCCCGATGTTGTATGTTTAAGTCAGTTAAGTTCGGTAATGCTTCGTATTCGATTCCAGTGTTGAACACGAGTAAGGGGTGTTACATGTGAAATTCCACATGGGCGTGTGGTCCTATTTTAAGTAAAAAGTTTCTAAGTGCTTAAAAGTTTTGGTTTCGAACCATTTCAAATGTATGTTTAGGGCTTCGTAGACCCGTAATAAGGAAGTTATATACATGAATGAACAAGTTTTAAGTTGGACCAAAATTTTATAGCCCAATGTTGTATGTTTAAGTCAGTTAAGTTCGGTAATGCCTCGTATCCGGTTCCGATGTTGAACATGGGTAAGGGGTGTTACATAGTTTCTTGGTAAAGTCATATTCCTTTATTCTCGAAGTCTCCTCTGAACGGTTCTTTTAATTTCTGAATCAAAATTGGCAATAAACTCTGAATTGCTTCGGGTCATACAACACCTAAAATAAAATGTGAAAATAGCGACAAAAAGAAAACAAGTTAGTAACAACTAAATATTATGAAATAAAAAAAAATAAAAACAAACATCAAACAAACGTCATCCCCGGTAATGGCGCCAAAACTTGATCGGTTGTTTAACGTCACAGTAATAACGTGCAAGCGTACACTGTCGATGCAAGTATAGTAGACTAATATGAGTCTGTCGGATATCGATCCCACGAGAATGATTATCTTTTGTCTATAAATGTCAGTCCAATAAATAGATAGAAACGAGATAAATTGTGAGAGTAGTTGTCAAAGCAATAACTTGAAAACAATAAGATAAAATATGATAATGCTAAACTGGGATCCCCAATGTGGATATTCAACATAATACTAAGTGCTTACAAGGTATAAAAGGAGAGGTGATTGTCGATGTATTAAATTGCAATGAATATCTTACTAAGCTTAACTTCTATATTTAATCTAAGGCTTAAACATGCATATTAGACACACCTTTCGATGGTGGCAATGGAACATTATTAAGAACAAGTGGATTGAATTCCTCTAATCCTCAAGCAACTTCTGTTGTCATGCTTGTTAGCTTGAATTGTCGATGCACTTTCCAGTGTCAGTAACCGCAATAACACTTCCATGCTAAAAACATTCAAACCCAAAGATTAAACAATAGAAGCAAGATTGAATAAAATAACATTTAACCCAGAAATCATGTATACTTCCATACAAACATGAAATAGAGAGTAATCACCAGCATTTAGAAAAGAAATAAAAAAGAAACAAGTGGAGAGTACTATTCCTAGAAAATCTCTACTTGAGCTCTCAACTCCCTTTTGTGTCACACTTAGGGCTCCTCGTCAAGAGCTAATCTGCATCCCTTTCACGTCGCTTCACCTGTAGGAGGCTTAAGCTGCCATAGCTGAAAAGCTTCAAAAGATAGGTTGAATAAGATAATGCCTCCAAAAAAGTCTCCTCCTCTGTTTTTTTTTTCTTTTCACATGAATATTAGTATTTATCCAAATAGCACAAGTGTCCTTTCATCATAATCATGCTGCCTCTGTACGTACAAGTTAGGTGTACCAGACTGGATAGCTTACACATTTTTGTTCTTATCCGGATAGCTGTCAAGTGCAACGACAATTCTGGGTGCAATTTGGAACTACTCATGCAGCGAAATCAGTACCAAAACATAAAAAAATTAAAGATAAATAGGCTAAGATCCACTGAGTTATAAAATGCAATTTCTAAACTGAAAATGCTAAAATATGTGCTAAAGATAACTAAATGGGGACAAATTAACCAATAAGTAGGGAGAAAACATATGTTCTTTCTAGTACTATCAGCGGCGGTGGGTCTTCGGTGGTTGAGCAATGGAAGAATTACACTCCTACTAGGACTCTACCAGAGAATTTGATTTCAGATTAACTATTCTAAAAATAATATTATTTTAATAGATTTAGTATTTAATTTAATTTAATACTTACCTTAATAGTATTTTATTAATTTAATATCAAAGTGATTATCTTAATATTAAATTTAATTTAATATTTATCTTGTAGATAAATATTCTATTAATTTAATAAGATTTAATATTAAATTTAATATAATTTTTTTTTATAAGTATTATATCAATTTAATAATAAAGTGATTAAGTTTAATTATAGTTGAACTCTCTAAACTCTCCCTATATAAAAAGAGCATTGGGTCATTATTTGACACACTTGAATTCAAGAGAAAAGTTGTAAAGAGAAAATTCTCTGAAGAAATTATTCTAGAAAATTTCTAGAGATATTTTCTTATTTAGAACTTGGCCAAAAAGTTTAGAGAAATTACGAAATTACCCCACTAGTAATTTTTGTGAAATTTTTTTTTGATTCAAAATGAACTCACATTCAGCAGACATGAGCTCGATGATAGTAGAGAAGACTATTCGGTTGAAGCGTTCATCCTAGACGATTCGAAAAGATACAATTTTGATTAAATGTTTATTACTTTAGATATCACAACCTAGTTCTAGTTTTGGAAAAAAAAATAAAGTTCTTATTTTTTCCTAAATTTATTTTTCGTTAAATTTTCCAAAACTGATTTTTCAACAATTGTTATCCTAAGTCATGTTGTGCTCTATCTATTTTATTTCACTTCTTCTTAAATGATTTGATTACATAGAAAGTTGCATTCTTTAGATCTTATGCATGTTTTGAGTTATATATAGGAATGGATGCGATATTATATATTTGTTATATAATATTTTTTGCCAAGGTTGTGGTAATTAGGAAATAAACCGTGAACTATCATCTCCACGTAAGACTATTTTTTTAATTCATAGAATTCTTGTGAGTCAGAAATTAACATAGGACTTAAATGTAATTTTTCCAAAAGAAGTCCATGACGAGGAGAAGATGGAGTGATGACGGTTGAAGACCCAAGGAATGCCTTGTGGCGAAAAACTATTTAATTTAATTTTTTCATTTATTTTCTAGAAATAGAACCACAGAAACATTGGCTGACAATTTTATTTTAATTACCTATCTTCTTCTATATCTGTTTTATAATTGTTTATATTATTTATATTATGTAATGTTATAATTGTGATAAATATATAATACACAGTTGATCAATTAAAAAATAAGAAGTGTGGTAATGAGAAAATACATGTGTTGTATTGTTCTATTCACTTCTTTATGTTATTCGATTACTATGAGAAGTGTGGTAACAAGAAGATGCATGTCTAGGATTGGCTCTGGCTAGGAAAGGCTTGGTTTTTAAGCAGTCAAATTTGACTCACCTCTCTTTCTTAGAACCCTACCTGGTGCATAATTCATATTCATTTCTTCAAGTTTTTACTTCAAAACAAAAACTATGGAGAATCAAAATTGTTTGTTTTTATGATTGATTAAGTCTTGTGTATGAATGAATGTGAATATTATAAAATTGCCATAGCATGCCATGCATACATTGGAAGAATGTCATAGATTAGGTAAGAATGTCACTAGGACTATTGTATGATCATTCTAGAAATCTAGGATAAAAACCTTACATTTTTTTATATTGATTGGGAGAAGGCCCTTGAGGAAGACCTACAATCTCCATTGATGGTCCCTAAGTGATAGCATGATAAAGTTTTGAGTCGGTTCCTACCCTGGCTGCACCCCAAGGTAAACATTATCATGTAGGTTCACTGGATAGGATTTCCTTTTAAGGACAACTAGTCATGCACGACTCTCAAAGAGATTGTCCCAAGATGACTCACAAATGAAAGCATGTTCATGATGGGTATTGAGTCAATGGTTACACACTCAAGATCATCTCTTATTAAATAGTTTCCTAATAAATAATATTTAAGCTAGAGATGATGGCCAAATGTAAAACAGTCATTGGTTCGTGTTCAGTCTAGAGAATTAAGATTCATGAACTAATTGGATGTAATCCATGTTCTTGCTACTTAATCATGGGACCCAAGGCGACATGATTGATGGGTGTGAGAATGATTGTAGCAATGGAAAAATGTTTTTCAAGGTTTTAGTACAAGAAACATGCATCATACTGCATTCTTGATATGTTGCTGAAATGAAAATATTTGCTTAATACAAAGAGAGTAATTAGTGAATCTTTGTTTTTTTTTTTTCAATTCAAATGTCTCATACTCCTCTTATTAGCATTCTTACTGAAAATAAATTAAATGGGGATAACTTTTGAAAGTGGAAACATAACTTGTTAATACTTCTCAACTATGCAAAACACAAATTTGTTCTTGATGAAACATGCCCTCCTGAAGCTCAGCCCAAAGCAAGAAATCACTGGAGAGATTCTGAGTCTATTGCTTGATGGTATATGTTAATGATCATAAGTAGCGTGTTGCAAAAGCAATACGAGAATTTCCGTACTACCAAAGGGATCTTGACAAATTTGGAGGATTTGCTCGGAGGCCAAGTCGTATTGGCTCAACAATCCGCTATTACAAATTTGATGAACTCCAAGCAAAAACCCGACACTCCGATCAAAAAAATATGCTTAACCTTATGGGATTATTTACGGAAACATGAACATTCAGATTGAAATAGTATTCAAATCCTTAACCAAGGAGTTTTTCGGGTTTAGGGTCACTTACAACTTAGGGAACAAGGCTCTTACCTTGACTCAACTTATGAAAAAATTACAATCCTATAAGTTAATGTTGAATCATGGTAAGCCAGTTCAGGAGAAACCTGAGGCAAACTTAGCTATGAGCCCCTCATCCTCTAAGGGGAAGCAGAAAGCTATGGGAAAAAAGAAACCGACTAAGTGTTCGGTTCCACCTCGTGTAGATAGGAAGAAGGCTAAGAAGTCAAAAGATCCTAAAAATATCAAATGTTTCTTCTACAATATGAAAGGGCATTTCAAATAAACTGCAAGGAGTATTTGGATTACCTAGCCGAAAAAGTCAAAGGTATGGAACTCTTTGTGGTTGAAGCTTGTTTAGTGGAAGAAGCAATTGACAATTAGGTTGTTAATTCTGGAGCCATAACCATGTATGTGTTTTTTACAGGGGTTCAACAAAACAAGAAGTCTGCGTAATAGGAGCCTCTCGTTACAAACAAGAGATGGGAGCTATGTTTCAATCAAAGTAAAGGGAGAAGTTATTCTAAATTTTGATAATTTTAGGAAGATTGTTTTAAAGAACGTATTTGATATACCTCATTTTCAAAGGAATTTAACCTCTATAGCATGTTTATTTTATGAAGGTTATACCGTGATATTCAATAAAGGGATTGCTATTCACAAAAATCGTTCTTTAATCTGTAATGTATGGATGGAAAACAATCTCTATTTTATCAAGCCAAATAACTACTCGATGCTTCAAATTGAAATAGTGAATAAAAAGCTTAAAACTTATCACTCTAATGAGGGGTACCTATGGCACTTAAGACTTGGTCATATTAACTAAGAAAGAATCACTGGACTCGTGAAAGATAATCCATTAAACATGCTTAAGGAAGTTAGTCTTCCACAATGTGAATCTTGCTTAAAAGGTAAAATAACTAAGAGGTCTTTTAATGCGAAAGGTACAAGGGCCAACCAACATTTAGAACTTGTGCACGCTGATGTTTGTGGTCCCATGAGCATCAGTGACCGAGAAGGATATGATTATTATGCGACTTCCATAGATGACTATTCTCGATATGGATATGTTTACCTAATGCACCAAAAAGTGAAACCTTTGATAAATTTCAAGACTTTCATGTGGAAGTGGAAAAATAATTAGGTTTATCCATAAAAAATCTTCGGTCTGACCGAGGTGGGGAATACTTGTCCAACGAGTTCTTAGGATGCCACATAGAGAATGAGATTTTATCCCAGTTGACTATATTAGGCACTCCACAGCAAAATGGTGTAGCTGAGAGAAGGAATAGAACCTTGCTTGACATGGTTCATTCAATGTTAAGCTATTCACAACTCCCTACTTCTTTTTGGGGATATACGATACAAATGTCTTGTTATATTCTGAATAATGTGTCAACCAAGTCTAATTTCAAGACAACTTATGATCTGTGGCATAGCAACAAACCCACTCTAAATCACTTTAAAATGTGAGGTTGTCAAACACACATTTTGGATAAGGATGCAAAGAAGTTGTAACACCCCTTATCTATGTTCAACGCCGGAACCAAATGTGAGGCATTACCGAACTTAACTTGCTCGAATATACAACATCGGGCCATAAAATTTTGTTTCAAATTAAACTTTTTCATTCATATTCATAGCATCCCTATTATGGGTCTACGAGGCCCTAAACATACATACGGAATGGTTCGGGATTAAACTAGAAACTTTTACACATATGGAAAATTTTTGCTTAAAATAGGGCCACACGCCCGTGTGGGATGGAACACGCCCTTGTGGGCAGGCCGTGTGGTCACACACGCCTATGTTCCTAGACTGTGTGGATTTTATTTTCTAATTCAAACCTACAGGGGTTTTCCCACGGCCCGGCACACGCTCGTGTACCTAGCCCGTGTCCCTCACACGGCCATGACACGCCCTTATCCTTGCCCTTGTGTGAAAACTTTAGCATTCTGTTTATGACATCATCATCTCAATAAGGTCACACGGCCAAGGCACACGCCCGTGTCCTTAAACTATGTGTCAAATTAAATTCCTAATTTTAGGTGCAGACTTCACACGGCCTGGGCACAAGCCCATGTCCATGGTCGTGTCTCTCACACGGCTGAGACATACGGTCGTGTCTCTACTCATGTGTTTACTACAGAGCATACTGACTTGTAAACCTAGCATGTAAGGGAACACACGGCCGATTAACATGCCCATGGGGCTGACCGTGTGTTACACATGGCCTAGACACATGCCCGTGTGTCTATCTGTGTGGACATTTGAAAGGCTATCTTCCAAGCCAAATGCCACCCTACATAATAGTCATACTTATACCAATTCAATTCAACATATATTAAGATCATAAGGCACTTCTAAGAACTCACAATCAAGACATCCACACAAGCATACACTTCATGAAATTCATCATCATTTAATAGATGAACTTGTCAAGTATTGGCCAATTTCCAAGGGCTATTTACAAAATGAATTGAACAACCTTAATAGCCAACACTTTGGCTAATAAATATGACATAACAAAAAGACCAAGTCCTATACATGTCATACTCAAAAGGAATCTAACTTTGCTATACCAAAGAGAAGTCAATAGTGTGATTTCCGAACTCTGACGTTCCACGAATTCTCGAGCTAGCTTAGCAATACTACAAGGACAAGGGAAATGAGAGGGGTTAGCATAAAGCTTAGTAAGTTTGCATGAAATAAGTAGCAACATAAAATCTCACAATATCATCCATCCATTGCATTAAATAAGACACAAAGTCTTATGCTCATTGCCATAACTTACTCATGCTTACTCTTACCAATTACATATCATATCTCAAATCGTAAACATTTTTCGTGATTCACTCACGTGTACCTATAATCACTTCATCACATAGCTTTAGCACTAATCTAATCTATATTATGAGCTTAGTCATTTACCCATTGAATTCACTTGGAATACTCGGAATTTTCATATTATAATCATTCACATAAATGCGACACCAATGCCACGTCCCAGATGTGGTCTTACATGGGATTACCTTTAGATGCCGATGCCATATCCCAGATATGGTCTTATACAATTCTCATATTCAGTGCCGAGGCCATGTTCCGGACATGGTCTTATACGGGACCTTACTCATCTCAAGCATTGTTGATATTATTCTCTTATTTATTAAAATCCAACTAGGACTTCAACATCACAATTTTCATCATTTTCTCATTCAACCTCATTTTTCAAATTCATAGAAATATTATACCTCTTCACAAATATCAACATTTTAAATCATACAAGCATGGTGTTGAATTTATTACACACAAACTTACCTCGATTTCAAAATAGGCCAAATTACTAATTTAGTCCGATACCTTGCCCTTTCCTTGGTCAAGGTTAATTCCTCGTTCTTCTTGATCTATAATGACAAATTAGCTCATTTAATTATCACATTAATCAACACATTTCAATAATCATACTTGGGAAAAATTACCATTTTGCCCTCACACTTTCACAAAATGACTATTTTACCCCTAGGCTAATAAATCGATTCTAGTCAAATTTATTCCTTTTACAAGCCTAGATGAACATTTATTACACTTATGGAAACCCTAAATACTCATTATTTCACACACTTACCACATGTTTTACAACCTTCACAAAAAGGTCCCTTTTAGGTGTTTTCATGGTACACCTTTCACAAAAGTTGTTTATCTAACAACTAAGACTCATTTTCTTCCATAAAAATGAAGAAAACAACTTAAAAGCTCACATCAAAAAACTCTAAACTTTCAACCATTTTTGCATAATAGTCCCCTCTTTAGCTAGCTTAAGCTTTAGGGGTTCCAAAAGTACAAATATTATCAATAAATGATCACTAAAACACTTACTTGTAAGGAGAAGAGTTTGCTGAATTTTTTTGAGCTTTCAAAACCCTATTTGATGCTAATTTTCGGTGGAGGAGTGAAGGAGAAAAGATGATATCTTTTCTTTCTTTATTTTAATATAAAACCTCAATTTAGTCCACCTAATTTTAACAACTTTGACCAATTTGACATTGTTTGTCCCATATGGCCGGCCAACCATTACTAGATAAGGACCTCAAATTAATATTCTATAGCTATTAGACACATTTAGCTTGTAAAATAGAACTTTCGCACTTTATGTGATTTTGTCCTTTTTCGCAATTAAGCATGAAATCGCTAGAATTAAAGCACCAAAATTTTCATGCACCTATATAATCATTCTCTAGCTCATAAAATAAAATAAAAATAATTTTCTTTAACCTCGGATTAGTGGTTCCGAAACCACTGTTCCAACTAGCCTCTAAATTAGGCTGTTACAGAAGTTGGATGCACAGACAGAATTGTGCATGTTTGTAAGATATCCGAAATGAACAAATGGTGGATTATTCTACAATCCAAAAGATAATATGATTATTTTTTACTCATGCTACTTTCCTTGAGGAAAGCTACATGGATAAATTTAAGCCTCAAAGTAAAGAGGTACTAGAGGAACTTTTGGGAGTTGAAGAACAATCACCAAGTCCAATTCTTGAGAAAGTTGTATAAAGGCCTGTTAACAATCAACAACATATTCTAAGAAACATGACTTCTTCATTTATGATGGTAGTATTTACAATACGAAAGCCAATCATGATGAAGATGATCTAGTCACTTACGAGGAGGCTATGTAGGATGTTGATTCCAAGCTCTAGAAATAGGCTACGGATGTCGAGATGGATTCTATAAAATCCAATACAGTGTGGGAACTTGTATACTTACCGATTGAGATTAAACCCATAGGGCGTAAGTGGATCTACAAGAATAAGAAAAATGAAAAAGGGAAAGTAAAAACACATAAAGCTAGACTTATAAGGAAAAGATACACACAAAAAGAAGGCATTGATTGCGATGAGACATTCTCTCTAATAGCCATGCTCAAGTTTATCCGCATACTTTTATCCATTGTCACTAATCTCGATTACGAGATCTGGAAAATGGATGTCAAGACAACATTCTTGAGTCAAAGGAAAGGAGCAGAAAGTTCGCAAACTACTAAGATCTATTTATGGACTTAAGCAAGCATCCCACTCATGGAATAAAATATTTAATCAAATGATCAAGACTTTTATGTTTGATCAAAACGCTGATGAACCTTGTGTTTATAAGTGCATAAGGGGCAAAAAGGTGATCTTCCTTATTTTGTATGTCAATGATATTCTAATTATCAGAAATAATGTAGGAAAATTTTCATAAATTAAACTATGGTTAGCTCAACAGTTTAGCATGAAGGACTTGGGTGAAGCTAGTTTTATCCTTGGAATTCGAATCCTTAGGGATCGAAAGAATAAAAAGATAGCTCTATCATAAGCTTTATACATCAATAAGGTACTAGAACATATTTCAATGATCAATGCGAAGCCAGGCGCTCAGCCAACTGCAATAGGTTTTTATCAATCTTAAAAATTGTCCTAAGACAGCGGAAGAAAGAGAGCATATGAGTAAGGTTCCATATGCTTTGGCAGTTGAAAGCCTTATGTATGCGATGCTTTGAACATGTCCAGATATCTATTTCGTAGTAGGAATGGTCAGTCAATATCAGACAAATCCTGTTCTCAGGCATTGGCAAACTGTAAAGCATATATTAAGGTATCTTAAAAGAACTAGGGATTATATGCTTGTGTATTCTGGGGAAAACCTTACTCCTATTGGATATACAGACTCAAACTTCTAAACCTGTAAAGATTCAAGGAAATCAACATCAAGAAATGTGTTCGTCATAGGTTGTGGAGCCATAGTATGGAGAACTATAAAATAAACTTACACTACTGACTCTACTATAAAGGCCGAGTATGCGGCTACTTTTGAGGCAACGAAAGAATCAATATGACTTCGAAATTTCTTAACTAGTCTTGAAATCATTCTTGGTATGGGAAAAAGCTTTAACATTGTATTGTGATAACAGTGCTACAACAACTAATTCTAAAGAAATGAGAAGTCATAAAAGGACGAAATAGATTGATCATAAGTATCACTTGATACGAGAGGCAATAGCCGAAAGAATTGTAGATGTGGCGAAAGTAGCTCCTGAAAATAACCTTGCAGATCTGTTTACTAAGACTCTTGTAACTAAGAGTTTTTACAACACGCCGAGGATATGAGAATGCGAAACATGACATGATTACTTCACTAGGGTAAGGGGAGATTGTTGGGAAATGTGCCCATATTGTAGTAAACATGTAATTGTTTTCTATTTATTTGAATGATGAATAAATAAATAAATAAAGTTAATTTCACATTTCACTATTATGTCTTTTGTATTTCTGTCTTTCATATTTTGAATGAATAGCCAAATTTTTACAAATAAATATTAGCTAATTGATTGTCTAAGTTCAAATGAATGATAAGTGGCACTGTAAGAACATTTACATTATGAGAAAGACAACTTGCTTCAGAGATATCCGTAATCCCATAAAAGAATCCATGTGAGAATTTGATTCAAATATTAAGAAGGATTATTATGTCGTCTATAATTCCAATTAAGGAGATGGCTAGTCTTGACTATCGGAGCAGTTGACTCCATGGGTAGAGACATATATCTATTCATTGAAAGAATGATATATTGGATTAAACCCAAGAAGAATTAATTCTGAATTCATTTGTGAATTAATTCACTTGTGACATTCATGGTGTGATTTACCTAAATCCTGAGTTAGCCACTAACCATGTGTATGTAACTCATGTGCTTTGATATAAGTGGAGGCTTGTGCTCTAAAGATGATCGAGCTAATAGCTGGTATGTTGGGTACATGACATGTGTATGGCATGGCTTTACTAGCAACAGTGGAATTCATAGCTCAATTAAAGAGTTAACGACATCCTCTTGTTTCGAAAATTAACTTTCAAGTCAGACAATTGGCCTAATGGGAAATTTAACTTTAAAGTTATATCTAAGATTGTAAATTGTGCCCGACAGCCCAAAATTGAGACCAAGCCCCAAAAACTGGTCGAATCGGGCCTGATACATGAAACCGGGCGACAGTCTAACAAGTGGCTGGACCGAACCAATCGAGTCGGCACTGGCCCGAAACGAACCAACTCAGGGTATCGACAGCTACCACGGCGACATTCCGGTGGCCAGCAAATGGTTTAGTAGCTGTGGACCTTCAGTGGTTGAGCAATGGAAGAATTACACTCCTATTAGGACTTTATCAGAGAATTTGATTTCAGACTAATTATTCCAAATATAATATTATTTTAATAGATTTAATATTTAATTTAATTTAATACTTATCTTAATAGTATTTTATTAATTTAATATCGAAGTGATTATCTTAATATTAAATTTAATTTAACATTTATCTTGTAGATAAATATTATATTAATTTAATATTAAAATAATTAAGTTTAATCATAGTTGAACTCTCTAAACTCTCCCTATATAAAGAGAGCCTTGGGTCATTATTTGGCACACATAAATTCAAGAGAAAAGTTGTAGAGAGAAAATTCTCTGAAGAAATTATTTCAGAAAATTTCTAGAGATATTTTTCTTATTTACAACGTGGCCTAAAAATTTAGAGATATTACGAAATTACCCCACTGGTAATTTTTGTGAAAATTTTTCTTATTCGAAGCGAAACCACACTCGGTAGATGTGAACATGCGGATAGCAGAGAAGACTAGTTGGTCGAAGTGTTCACCCTAGATGAATCAAAAAGGTACAATTTTGATTTAGTGTTTATTACTTCAGATATCACGACCAAGTTCTGGTTTTGGAAAAAAATTAAAACTCTAGTTTTTCCCTAAATTTATTTTTTGATGAGTTTTCAAAACTCGATTTTCCAACACATAGTACCTGATAAATATAACACTGGCACAGAGTCTCTGATAACAGTAACATCGGTACAAATTACTTGATAAATATAATCATCAGCACATAGTGTTTGATAAACCTTAATGACGTGTCATTTGTATCATTCACTAAGCTCACACGGGCCTTAACTCAATTCTGATACTTTTTCCATCTTTATAACATGATACTCTAATCCACATGATCATATACATTCCACATAATAATACAATTCATTTCAAACACATATAATTGACTTACTTTACAATTCAGCCCTTCAATCCTATTTCAATACTTATCTCAATCAATTGTACCAACACATTTATATATATACTTATACATAATTTGAATTCAAACAGTTATTAAACAAAATAACCTAATTCAAACTTACCTAAAAGAGAAAGCAACAAACACCACACCGAGGACTTCTCAACGATTTTCCTTTTCCGCGGTTATTGACCGGTTGATCCGTTTCTTGATCTATATAATAATTTAACACGATTAACTATTTCAAATACCTTAAAATATCTAAATACATGTATTTGACCCTTTAACAACACTTTACATTATTACTCTGAACTTTTACCTTTTATTCAATTTACTCCCTAAAACTGAAACTTACACATTTATCACAATCAAACCAAAAACCTTTGTGTTGAATTTTACATAGTCCCTTAATAGCCCCTAAGCAACTAAATTTTACAATAATTCCTTGTTAAATTCAATCTTTTATTAGTTTAGTCCCTAAACTTAAAAGTAACCAAATTCACTTTACAAAATAGTCCTATTTGACAATCAAGTTCATAAATCTATCATTTAACCTCATGAACATCTAAAAACTATTAATGGAAAGTTTCAAAACCTTTAAATTTTTTACAAAATAGTCCCTAAGTTAGCTAGATTAAGCTACAACAATCTCAAAAACATAAAAATCAAAAAAAGGAGTTGAAATTAACTTACATGCAAGAAGATTAAGCTTGGTCAATTCTTAAACCCTTAAAAATGGTGATTTTAGGTTGAAGAACAATAAAATGATGAATACAATGTTTTTTCTTTTCTTTTTCTTAAGTTAATATTTTATTTAATTACCAAATTACCCTTCTATTATACATATTTTATTAATAATTTCCACAAATCAAAACATCTACTAAATATTTACGGCATCATTTTTATTTAAAACCTTTCAATCATGTCTTTTTACTCATTTAGTACCTTTAAATTAATAGCGATTAAATTTTTCAATTTTACGATTTAGTCCTTTTACCTTAAGTAACTATCCAAACGTCAAAATTACTGGACCAAATTTTAACACGACGCTCTAATAACCTCGTAAATATTAAATAAATAATATTTACTAGCCTGCTAGTCAAAATTGTGTCTTGAAACCACTATTTTCGACACCATTGAAAATGGGTTGTTACACTGGCCTTCTCTCCTTCTTCTTCTCCCACTGCTTGTCGAGCTTAGCTCTCATTGTCTAGGTCTTACTATCACCATTCTTGGTAAACTTTCCTTTGTATCCCCCGCCATTTCCCTTTGGTTTGAATTCGGGCTTGGAAGACACAAATTTTTCTACCTTCTTACCACTAAACTCCATAAGTGACTGTTGTAGTCATGGCTTTGGTAAGCTATTAGACCCCTCAACATTGTAATTCTTTCTTTTCTTATGAATTCAACCCATCCATGAAAGAGAAGAAGGCCTCTTTTGGCTTGTTCACTAAACTGTTGCGCATATTCCCTAATTATGCCTTGTTGCGTAAGTCGCACAACTTAGCTCGAACCTTATCCTTGACATACTTTGGGTAAAATTGTCCCTTGAGTTCACTCTAGAACTCCTCCCAAGTTCCAATGGTAGCTCCACCTCATTTCTCATATGTGGACCTATGATGCCACCATAGTAGAGTAACATTAGTAAAATACATAACAACAATATTTACCTTAGTAATGTCATCCATAATGCCTTTGGCATGGAAGTATTGCTCCATTCCCCACAATAAGTTGTCCACATCCTTGGTAGACCTTATTCCCTTAAACTCTTTTGGCTTGGGGATATCCACCTTAGGATTGGGTGTTGCAGTTAACACTTGTTACCCAAAGCAACTTTGTAGATAATGAGCTCCTCCTTGAGTTTCTCAATTTGTTCATTCAAGACTGTCACCATGGCCTCGAGAGCATCATCCTTCTCAGTCAGCTCACCCATAGCAATATTGAAAACCCCTTGCATCACATCTACATTGCATTGAAAGCCTCTGTCACTTGTCCCTTAAGTTGATCTTGCCTTGATTCTAGCTCTGTGGTACGCCCATCAACTTCTTCAAGGGTCTCCCTCACATTACCCATAAAGCCCTCGAGTTTGGAAACATTGTCTTTCAAAGTTGACAGCATATCTCTTAATCTGCTAGTTTTCCTACCCTCTACGGGTCTCCCTAGGCTCAATTTGCTCGTCTACTTCTTTCATAATTTCAACCAGTGACTTACTAAACACTGGCTCAGATACCAACTGTCATGGGACTAGAACTTAAGTCTCACAAATCGCGTGGCCCTAAGGCAAAAACTTAGCTTCAAATCTGCCTAAATTAGCCTAGCTCTCGAAAGATGAAAATACACAACGAAAAATCTCTAAGGAAATAATGCAGAAGCAAACTTGAAAGGCAAAGAAGCTACAAATGAACAACAAAGCCAAAGAAAAGCAACACACACTAAGTGCTTAAGTAAATACTCTCAAAGTGTTTCCATTACTTTGAAGGATTACAATCGAATGGTTACAAATGAGAGAAATAACTCTATTTATAGTTAAGCTCCCCATGATCTAGCGGTATAGTTTAAAATACATCAACTGTTGAGATTAAATGCAATCTGCAAGTTGACATTCTTAATAGATTTCCAAGATTTTAGGATTACAGAATCCTCTAATATTACAAAATATTCACCCTGATAAAATATATATTACTAGAGTGTTTACATATTCACCAAGCTAAGTAGATGGATCTTTAATCTCTCCAAGTAATGAACTAGTCCTGTTGAACCAAATGATCTCAAGTGAACAAGATGGATCATTAAAATGTACCTTGGTCATGGACTCCTTTGCTTGGCTTGTGATACAAGGAGATAGATTGGTAAGGAAGCTCATTAATGCTTACTATAAGACTGCCAAGGTATGGAATGATCTAGAACATGAGGTAGGCAAGATGGTCTGGCATACAATAATTTGGTGCCATTTCTCGATTCCAAAACATTCTTTCATTTCGTAGTTAACAACACGACTTGCAAAATCTGGATTTTGGGTTGTGGCAAAAGGGAAGGACCTCTTCTCCTTCGGGTGTGATTTCTCAAATAAAAATAAGTTACAAAGTAAAGATTTAGTCTCCACTATACTAAAATTGGAGAACACAAGATTACATCAAGGATGCAACAAATCAATGGTTAGTGTTGTATACAGGATAATATTTGTAGACAATATACTATTAATAGGCTTTTAAAAATTCATTTACAAAAGTTTAGAGTAAATAACTTTATAAGTTTTCTTATTTGTTGCTGCCATTTGCAATTTTGGTTACAATTGTAGTAAGATAATAAATACAAAATATTGATCCCCAAAATAATGGGGATTAGTTCAATTGGGATTTGAAAGTCTTGCCGATTTATAATTTGATTCGATTTTTTAATTTTGATAAAAAAAAAAAAGGATCATTTAACTATTACAGTTAGAAGCAAAATCCATATGCATGGCAAATGTTGGAACATTCAACCATGAATAATACAAAAACTCTGATTTTCTCACAACATTATACATTGCTCTCTTTTATCTCTTATTGTGGAAACAAAAAAAAAAAAAAAAAAAAAAAAAAAAAAACAGAAGGACAGTGTGCTTCCACCATCCACTGTACATTGCAAAAACCTAAGTATACATTTTTTCATGATCCACATCTCACGGATATGAATCTGCCGGCTCTTCCCACAATATTGGACGTCGAGAAAATCGGCAAAAAAAGAAAAAGCATAGGTGGTTCAAGAAAATTGAGATTTGGGAGAATAGATACCTGTACTCATGGTAAAATCGAAGCCCTCTTTTCTCAGCTCTTGTTTGCACCAAGGCTTTCATAAAATAAGATATACCCATGATCTGTATTACTTGAGTACTCCTGGGCAGACCCGAAAAATGTCTGAACTGCAGACTCATCAATCATCTCCACATTTTCGTCGTCAAAAAATAACCAGTGGTTATGGCTTTTCACCAGGCTAACATAGTGCCCATGGTTAGGTCCACTTCCAACGTGAACAACTACAGCAAATAGAGAATATTCAGAATCTGCATCTTCCACAGTATTGCTCAGTTTCAGCTCGAGTGGGAACACAACACGGTATGAGAGCTTCTTATACCGGCCAAGCTGCTCAATGTACTTGAACCGTTTCAAATGGATAACCAGGATGTGAGGAGGCTTCTTTATCTTCATTCTCTTCTGGGCTTCTTGCAAACTGCAAGTAAATCCACATCATCCATGGTTATTGCTTTCTGCATATTTATCATTATGATATGCATCTTTGGAACCATTGAAATATTAAAGTTTTCTATCTATTAACTACTATTACGAAAATGAAACAGTTAATAGAACCGTGCAAGTTTGATGTTCAAACCATCAAGAAAATGTATAATCATGAGGTATGCATGTTTTGCCTTCCACATATCTCATTAAGTCCATAACCAGAATTGACATATTTAAATAACAAAATTTGACACATTCTGGCCAGTCTGCAAATCTCACACAGGATTATTGACAGCAATCAAGTGAAATATTGGTTTCCATTGTAAACTACTTTTACAAGTTGAATCCTGAAACTGTGAGAAGAAAACAGGCATTACGAAATAGAAGACATCCAAGTGATGCAATAAAACATGTATAAATGGAAATTACCTGCAGCACTTGTCACAGAAAAATTTGTCCTCAGCGTTCAATGTCTCGGTAGAACTGAAATTTTTCAAACAGCTAGTTATTGAGCTGTTCTGCTCAATGTCAAGGCTCAAGTCAAAGAAAGCTTCATCTCTTGCTGTCACTGTCTCACATCGCAAGCATCTCGTCTCATTGGTAAGTATTCCCTGTCTCAAATTGTCCAATCAGATAATGAGATTCTTTCTAAAATACCTGAATGCAAACACAGAGAAACCCACCCACCCACACACACAGAGGAGGGGAATGGTGTTACTAGGTAGTCCTTTATAGACACCATCAACAAATAAACCATTAAGGTGAAGATGATAGAGGCAGTCACGGTTTCTTAGTTTATTATTTATTGATTACAAATGAGATTATAAAAGTAAGAGAAAAGCTGTAATGCAAGTGCCAAATTAATTGATGATGGGTTTAGCTGTAATTTGATGATGGGCTTAGTTATTAGTGCACTGGTTAGATTAGTTTTCTACGCAGATGCTTTCAAGACCTAATAAATTCCTACAATTTTGGTCATTCCACTGAGGTATCAAGTTTTGTGGTATTTTATCTATTAGTTTTAGATATAACCTAAGCAAAGAAATTTCAATATTTCATGCAAACCAAAGTAAATACAGTGTGTAACTTGAACAATTGATCAGAATATTGGAATATAACTAGCAAACTGACCTGAAAGTTCTTGTGTACCCAGGTAACCAGGGGCTCTTTTTGAACACCATTAGCCTGAGGATTCTTTGGCCCGTTTACAGTCTTTTCAGATGGTGACGAAGTTTCTCCCTCTTTTTTTGCAGTTTGATCTTCTTTCTCCAGTATGTCAACAAGTTCATTTAGCAAGAAATTCAAGAACTCATGAGCATCCTATCGAATCAAGAAAAAAAGGGAAAAATAGTTACTCTTCGGCATTACTCTTTACAGTGATAAAGAAAGTCAACTTCTTTGTTACATGCCAGGAAAAAGCTACAACATTATACCAACTGAAAACCTTGAATCAAACAAAAGAGATCCTCAATTTAGAGGAAGAAATTGAGCCAAATAAATACAAAGCACTCTACTACCTGGTGCATGTAGCTGCGGAAAAGTTCATTTTGTTTCTTCAATCTCTGTACAAAACGCTTTGGAGCAATGACACCTGTTTTCTTCTTCTGTGAATTTATCTAAACACAAAGAGCAACCGGCAGTTTGTCCCTTTAGGAATAAACCATAAGCCACATATGTCGCATGACTAACTACAGGAGAGGGAGAGGTGGAGGGAAAATATACCAAAGCAATTAATAACCTTTGCCAAAAACTAAAGACAACCATGTTCCCCACTACAGCTAAAACTTACGACTCTTAAAGGCTAAAGAGAAAACCTGAAGAAGACAGTTTGTATGCATCTAAGCAATTTCCTAAAGGATAATACTTTGCGATATGAAGTATCAAACAAAACCGTTTAGAAAGAGTTAAGGAAAGAAGCAGAAAAAAAATAGAAGCAATTATGAGAAAGGATGGGACTTGCAGTAAATAAAATGATTTATCTAATGTTTTATTTTTAAAAAATGCATGCACATCATTCCTTCTTGTAGGAAGCCAGGTCCTCGTGCAAACATGATGAAGACTTATAGTAATAAGCCATTTTCCAACAACAATAATCTTACATTCTGATCACATCTTGTTAAAAATTCACATAGGGGCCATTTTTCATCAAATCATAAAGATGATATCTTCGGCTTCATACTTCTAACTAATTGCCCATGGGCTCCTAGGATGTCTAATGATAAAAGAAACGATTGTTATATGAATCAATTGAGAGAATAATTCTTGGAAATTAAGGCCAGACTAAAACAAGGCATTGCAACTTAAGCACATTGTTATGGTAAAAGGAGAAAGGAAATAATGGTGATATTTGGTTTTGGCCTCATTTGAAAAGATATGATTTGGCTTTGAAAAAACATATGTAAAACCACAGGCATACTAGAATACAAACTACCGCTAGGCAGAAAAGGTAATCTGCTCTAAAGAAATAGTGGTTGCTCATCAAAGATAGAGGAGTGCAACACTACAATTCTAACGGAGTCACTACCTGTGTAAACAGATCTGACAAGCATGTCAGCAGGTTATCTTCAGCATCAGCACCAATTTTATGACTTGAATAATATTCTAGCAGCTGTTCACGAAATGGGACACAAAAATAAAGTGCCTGAAAGAAAAACAGAAAAGAGAAATGACATGAGACTATCAGGATTGTTGAAGCTAAGAGAGTATGTTAGCCAACAATTTTAAATAATAATAATAAACCAACTCAACCTGATTCCAATCCTTCCCAGATGACAATACATGTGCTAATGATGTGAAATTAGTTAGAAAGCAAGAATAAAATAGAGTTACAACAATGATCACAGAGTCCCATAGAGTAATTCACTCAGAAATGACTGTTAAAGCAATTCAGATGTTATGTAATCCAACTCAACCACTCAATGCCATGCTTGCCTTCTACTGCTACAAGTAGGTCAAATGAACACATTATCTAAGCCATCAAGAAGCGATTGCCAGAGAAATGCTAGAGCAACCAAAAAGTACAAACATTATTTGAAAACAAAATACCACAATAGATTACCAAAAACATTATATATATTTAAAAAAACCCTACAACGCTAAAAATTCAAAATCAATCAAATCCACAACATTAAAATTAACATAAACTATGAAATTCAACATAAATTTAAAAAAAAATTGAAGAAAAGGGGAAAAAGAAGACAAATTGAATTAGATTCAAATTAAACCGTTATTGAAAGAAGAGAATTAAAAAGAAACCTGCAAAACGCTGTTACAATAGCAAGTGTTGCCAAAGTTTTCAAGGCCAAAATATCGTTCGCCCTCAGGGAACTGATCGCCCAATGCTTTCTCAAGTTTAGAACCCGCGGCGCCCATTTATAAAACTAACTTTATCTAAAAGTCCAACTCAGATCTTCTCCCGACCAATTCAACTCAGAGATTCTATCTCTCCATTCACGATGGGCTCTTCTTGGGTTTTGATTAGGATTTGTGTTATGGTTCGTTTAGAGGAAGGGAGAGAGAGAAAAAAAAGCAATTTGTTTTTATATTCAGTTTGGGGCATTGATAGGAAATGAGGACCTTTTGTCTTTGTTTCGTTTTAGGAAATGAGGACCTTTTGTCTTTGTTTCGTTTTCTTTGAGACGGCTTTTGGGAGAGACGAAGCAATCGAAATAAAGAAGGAATGGAGAAGTGGTTCTATAAAATATAACGATTTGTAAATTTAATTTAATTTAATTAATAAATTATCCATCTCTTCTTTACTAATATAATTTTTTTAATTGAATTTAACGTCATCAATAAGAATTTCCATCGTGTTTATCCGTCTAACCATTATGATTTGCTTCGTATTGGAAAAACAAAGTAAAATAACAGAAAATTTCAAAAATTTTACCAAAGACAATCCACACTTTATTTGTCCTATTATCCTTAATATGCAAATAAATAAAAGATGTTACCCAATTCACGTGATACATGCAATTCAATTGGTGGGACTATTCCTTGCAATTTTGACTCCAAATTGTAATGCCATAAAAAATATAAGGTTACTACAAAGAAAAACTAAAAACAAATTATATATAAAATACCAACGTCCTAACTAAAGAAGAACCAAAACAAAAATCATATCAAATAAAATCAAAATTCAAGGTCCAACTTAAAAAATTAAAAAATTTTCAGAATAAGTCAGAATTAGGCTCCAATGCTTAATAGATTTGTCTGGTTCTCCTTTAGAACCTTCCTCCCGATCTTCTTCAAGATCTTCTTCGGGATCTTCCTCTCTTTTTGATTCCTTCTCTTTCTTCGTCTTGCTCGATTTAGCCTTTACCTCGTACTCGATTGCTGGAAATTGGAGTAATTTCAACCAGCTTTTCCTTGCATAGTCCTCATAAATTGGTCTAACTTTTTTCATCCACTGAATTATCCATTCTAAATCGAATAACACATTCTCGTCTAGATATGGTTTTGTCTTTATAGCTCTTTTCCGTTTCAAATGCCCTATAAGATACTCCACACTTAGTTCCAATATCGGAAACTTTATTGGTTGTAAGAACCGACTTGATAGTCCTATTTGCACCTTTGCTTGTCGGCATAAGGATGTCACTAAGTGTGGGAAAAGTAATTCCACTTCATTTTCCTTGTGCATTGAAGCATACTCCGATATATCCATGTCCTCACACAAATTTTTCCTTTTTTAAAATTGCATACAATAATGTTCCCTATAACGTATTAACAATGGACATGTTTGACGCTGGGCAGATTTGAGTGCCGATAAGTTTAAACCACATTATAGCCTTCAAAATTAACTTGTCATGAGAGAACAATATAGGAAAGTTTGTTCCTAAGTGGCGTTTCCTCTAACAACCCAATCCCTAACAGTCGACTAAGGCATTACATAGAAAGCAAACCTATACTTAGTTTCGACGTACAACAAATGAACTAGAACGTTTACTTAGGAAAGTTTCTAAAACACAAATAATCAAACTGATATGCTCCATAATATGAACGTAATTGAGTTTAATACTTTAGGTTGAAATCTTTCCTTTAGAAATACATTACTGCCAGTGACCATAATATATAAAACAGTTTGGTGTATACAAGTAAAAATCACGTCACAAAATCGTAATTCATAAAAAAAAAACCTTTAACTAATCTTACAAGGGGTAACATTATTTTAAAATTGTAATTAAATAAAAAGGTACTTTAATATAGATTCAAATTCAAAACAGAATTACACGCCACCCCCAAAGAACATATGCATGTTACAAAACAAACACAGCAAAGCTCACTGCAAAGGTCGCTCTTTTTGGCAGAGTCCCTTCAACAAGCTTACAACGAAGCACCACCTGGAAAAGAGGTGATGCGAACTCGTGCTCATGAGTGTTTTTGAGTCGTGTACGTTCCCTATCGTAAAATTGAGAAGTATTCATTCAACTTAAGGTTAATGCTGAAATAGGATAAGTATAGGTTTAAACAAAGGAGTTCAAGTGTTTTAGATATAATAAAGCTAAGGTTTGACTAGAAACAAAGAAATAGGAGATTTTAGGTTGGAAATTTGATGGAATAGATAGGCTTAAGGTCGAAGAAAGAACCAATACTATAGGACAGTATTGACCCGAATCTTACAATGACACTTAAGGTGAAAAGATGATAGAACCTTGACCCACTACCTATAGGAAGATAGGAACCAAAGGTATAGGTTTGGAATGCCACAATCAAAGAGTGTAAGTTCAAAATGAAACAAGGTTGATGCCACTAGCTAAGCTAGATAAGTCAGCTTGAGTCATAAAAGAACAAAGAGAGTTGAAGTAACTCACAAAATTTTTATTGAACATAAAAGTGTCAAAAGTCTGAATTACATGAAATGAGGTTCATATTTATAGCTAAAAACTAAGCTAGCCAAATGGACAAAAGCCTAGTTGAATAGTCAGCCTTTAATTCAGCTTAATTGAGCTGAAGATAACTATTGAGCTAATCCACATGACTTTTGAAATTTTCCTAGCCCTAGTTACGCCAACAGCCTTGTCCATTGGTGATCGTAATCAACTGATTTAATGGACTTTATGAAGGAGCTGAATAAGCATGGGAAATAACTAGCCATCATGGTGTGAACAAGCTAAGATGCTGTCTTGAAATACTGAATGGACAAGCAACTCTTAATCGTTGCATGGGGCGCATAAAGGGTCTCCAATGTGAACAACTGAAGTTGAGCAGCCCCTTAGTGTGAACACTTAGAGTTGAATGGACACTTGGTGTGAACATGATTATTTAGCTGAATGAACAAGTGTGAAAACACTTGTGGCCTTTGCAATGAACGAAAGGTTGCATGGAAGAAAGCAACCAGCAGCTCCCTCTTTTAATGACGTCCAAATACATGTGCTGTCCATTCATAATCCTGCAAGACAAATTAATTCAGCTAAGACACATTAAAGTGGTTTGAAACTCAAACATCCAATTAAGATGTCTCAAATTAAAACACATTAAACGCCTATTTAATATGTACTAAACTAAGACATAATTAAAACCTTTAATTAAAATGTTCAGATTATAAAATAATTAAACTCATATTAATGTTATCTAAATTATGACACAATAATTAACTTAAACTAAATAAACTAAATTAACCATAGCCGAAATTAATTGTTTATTCCAACAATTAAAAATGCACAAGTTAAAATAAGCTAGAGTTGAGCTTAATGAGCTAAGATCAAGCTAGATGAGCTTGGAGAAGGTTGCAAGGCACGCTTGGATTACTAGTCCAAGATCATTCGGTGAAACCCGCAATGGTTTCTCCCTAAACTCGGTCGATTAAGGCCGCAACAACATCTTTGAACTTCTTAGCTCGAGCTCGGGTTATCGGCCCTAATGGTAGCTCTATAGGATCCACGGTAGCTCGAGGGTGGTTTTGGGTCTTGGACGTATCAAGGGGAAAGAAAAAAGGGGTGGTAAGTTCAAAAGAACTTAGTGAACACCAGAAAAAAAAATTATACAACCCTTTTAGACGAATTACAAAAGCAAGAATGATACTACAACTGCAAATTCATACACTTAAAATAGAACATCAATACTCTAAACACAAAGAAATTTGGGTGAACACTCCCAAACTATTGGCAAATATTTAACCATGGCAAATAGCATTTCCAGGTGAATTTTGACAACGGGCGTATGCTTGTTTTCTTACAGCTTTAGAGAACTTTTAACTTAACAGAGCTTACGCATTTTCATCAAATCACAATCTCTATCAACACTATCCTTCTTCATCAGAAGTGTACCATCAAATTTACTCTTATATTCCTTCTGAAATTCACCTTCATTAAGGTGGATTTTAATGCGCCAACTACAACACTTACCAAATATGCTATAGGCTCAACACAACAAAAAGAAATAAAAACATGATTTACCACTTGACATCCAATCTTATCAAAAGTTCTTATCATCTGACATATATAACATGGAACACATTCAGAATCATATTTTCTTGCTCTTGTCTTGTCCTTCCTTGGATTAAACATTGGATCCCACAATCACATATCAGAACAGATATAATATTTTGTATAATTTCGAACACATATAGGTTCCCATGAGTTCAGGGCTCTTTACCATGGTTAACAACTATCATGTCCTATCGTAGGAAGCACCCATCTCGCTTGGCTGGTTAGCAACTAGCATATCCTACCAAAAACCTAACACTCACACCAACTTGTTAGTAACTAACATACCCTACCAGTGGCCAATCATACACACCAATCTGGCTAACAACTATCATGCCCTCCTAGTGGTCCTCTAACCTGGTTAGCAACTGGCATGCCCTTTTAGTGGTTTAACACATTTGCCATTCTGGTTAGAAACTAACATGCCTTACTAATGGCTTATCATATCTGGATACCGAGTTTATAGCCCAAGGAAGTCGCAACTATTTCCTACCACAAACATGCACACACAAATGATTACATGAAACAAATTTCCAAAGTTCCATGATAATGGCCTCACCTGAACTCTAAGCTATAACAATAAAAATTTAGTGACATACACAAGAAAGAAGGAAACTCAAAGAAGAGTAATATAGACTAGATACTCACAGGAGATCTTAACGGGGTTGATTGATATATCTTTATTGTTACACGCTCAACCCTTCTTAATATTCGAATGCTTGTTGGTCCCTCTCCAACGAAGAACTCTTCCTTAAGTAGGTTACCATAATACAATAGAGCAAGAGAAATAGGAAGAACCCCCACTACACTACTCTTACTAATATTTATAGCTCATACAACTTTTACAGTAACTACCAAGTGGCTAACATGCAAAGCTAACTCACCACCTTAATGTGGCCAACATAATCATTCCAGGTAAATCTTACATTATTGAACTTTGGTTACATCCTAACTGGATCTTGACAAGAATTCAATTAAAACCAAACAGTAATCACACATGCGCAAACATAAATTATCGTGTTCATTAGCCTACAGTCCAATACTGGCGGATACAAGTAGAAAGATCTGTCACACAAAACTTACTAAGAGAAAACACTGATTGATGGGTTCCTTCCAGCAACCACGTCAAGATATAGAGACTAAAAACTTAAACTTTTCTGAAAGGCAAACCCTTCAACCAAATAGACTTACCGGATTAACAAAACAGTCCACCAATCATGGCGTGACAATCAATACAAAAACAACACTGACGAATAGGACACAAATCAACCTTACCTTGGCTTAAACTTAGCCAGCTATCCACCTACACAAGCCAATAATTAGGACTATGCCTGGCAAAGTGTTACAAATTGTAACAGCCTATTTTTCAGTGAAATCGGAACAGTGATTTCGGGACCACAAATCTGACCCAAAAATATGATTTATTTTTATTTTATTATATGGTCCGTATTGTGATAGATATGACAGGTGAAAATTTTGGTACGAAAATTTTATCGATTTAGTGCTTAATTACGAGAAGGACTAAATCGCATAAAATGTGAAAGTTAATAAGGATCAAATAGCTATGTAATTCAAAACTAGAGGTCCTTATATGGTAATTAGGCCATTAAGAAAAGTATGTAGATTTTTTTTGGTGACTCATCCATGGAAATATAGATAAAGGGTAAGGACTAAATTGGAAATAGTAAATACTGAATTAATTAAAAGATGAAAAGAAAATATATCATCTTATTTTCATCATCTTCAACCTAAAACACATGGAAACCCTAGGTGAGAGAAAAAAAACTTTCAAGGCCTAATTGGGTAAGTTTTCTTATCCCGTTTTTAGTGAATTTGATATTTTTGGAATCGGTATAGCTTAATCTCTCTATTTAGGGGATTAATTTGAAATGTTATTAAGGTATGAAAAATGGGTCATGGATGTATATGTTGGAAATTAGAAATTTATGGTAGAAAATGAAAGGTTATTGATAGATAAACAACTTTTACAAAGTGATTTTTGATGAAAATAGGATTTAAGAACTAAAATATAAACTTGTGAAATTGAAGGAAAAATTCTAAAATTTTACGAATACATGTGTTGTAAACTTTGTAAAGAGCTTTGGTTAGGCTTGAAATAGGGAGTAATTTGCACAAGTTTCATTTTTCGGGCCTAGGGATGAAATTGGAATTTATGGAAAAGTTAGGGGCAAAATGGTAATTTTTCCTAGGATGTAAATTGAGTCCATTTAAATATGAAATGTGTGAAATTTATGGTTAAATTCATTTATATAGATCCAGAAAACAAAAACTCAAGGCTAGATCGAGGAAAAGAAAAGATTTCAGATTAGTAGATTATTTACGCGAACAAGTGTCGAGGTAAGTTCGTGTAACTTAATCAAGCATGTAATTATGTTAATTGAACGTTGTGTTTGTATGTAATGTGATTCATATTGAAGTGCTTTACTTGTATGCTATGATGGAAATTTTGATACATGCTTGAAATGGTGAAAAAGGGTTAAGTCCTGATTGAACGTTGAGTTCCGATGAGTAGATGCGCTTTCCTGAAATGGATGAGGTCATGCATTTGTTGCGGATGAGATTTAGCTCAGACGAGTAATCCTATTGACCTTGTTATAGAGAGGATTTACCTCAGAGGGATAATCCTGAAATAATACCTCTCGAGTATACATTAAGATTAGGATTTAGCCTGGACTGGTAATCCCGTTATATGATATGTGACTCGAGAGTGTGTTCCTTGGCTAAGTGCCCTAGTGGGTATCCTTGAATAAGAAATTGACATATTATCGAATCGTTCACTGCGATTGTACTACTTGAGCTTTCATCGGAATTTCAGTGATTCAACGGACGTATAACTCTTGACATGGCATGAGAAATTTGAGATGGAATGATAATGACTTGAAAGAATAATTCATTATGAGCTCATTTACCCTTACTTAATGTATATGTAAACTTTGTGACTAACATGTTTGATTGGACGTATGTGTTTAGGCAAATTAGCCAAATGGATGGAAAACTTGTTATTGGTTGCTTAGATTTAATAAACGAGATTGGTAAGTTTAGTTTCTGTTATACGAACTTACTAAGCATGTAATGCTTACTCCGTTTTATTTTACACTATTTTATAGTGCTCGAAAGCTCGTGAAGGTTGGAGATCATTGGAGCATCGTCACACTATCAACTAATCATTTTGGGTATACTTAGTAAAATCATTTTGGTATAATGGCATGTATAGGACAACTTGGCCATAAGTGGCTTGAAAATGATGTTTTGTAACCTGGCCATTGGAATGGCTAGTAATAGTTCATTTTGGAATGACTAAGTAAGTTATTATGATGATATATGTACACAAGTGTTAAGTTAAGTATATATGATTAAATGTTTTTACTGCAAAATTTAAACTAAGGTAAGTTTATAAACACTTGTGCTTGAAATAATATACCATGTTGAATGATGGAATGGCTTATTTTGAATGCTTGAATTGATTGATATTGGATGTGTGTTTTAAGTGCAGGTCTTGGGTGTTATTTTGGGTGAAAAATGAAGCTAGAAATGGCTTTATTTTGTCCACACAAGTAGACACACGGGCGTGTCTCCAGACCGTATGTGACACATGGCCGAGTACATGGGCGTGTAGCCAGGCCGTGTGTCCCCTGCACCCTAATTTTGAGAAACAGAATGCTCAGAATTGAGCACACGAGCAGAGACACGGGCGTGTGTCTCAGTGTGCCATACGGCCTAGAACACGGGCGCTTGTCTTGGCAATGTAAAACCTGCACCTAATTTCGAATTGAATTAATTGACCACACGGCCTAGCACATGTGTAGCATGACTGTGTGTGCATGTCAGAGAGTTGCACGGGGTCGAACACGTCCTCTAGCACTGGCGTGTCCCTTGGACCACACGGGCATGTGAGCCCTACACCTTGGAAAATTTTTATAATTTCGTGAAAAATTCTTATAGGTTTCGATTAAGTCCTGACTTGTTTCTAATGTTCGTATTGGGCCTTGAGGGTCCATTTAAGAGACGTTAAGAATGATTTCAGAATGTGAATAGTAAATTTCATGATTTATCTATAAATGTTTTTGAATGTTCAGGTAATGCTTCGTAACCCTATTTTGGCGACGGATATGGGTTAGGGGTGTTACATTTTGTGGTATCAAAGCTATGGTTTAGCCGATTTTTAGATTTGACGTAGCAAACACGAGTTTTCCTATTTATGCAATTATATAAACTGTGATAGTGTAATGACTCTTGATCATTTTAAATGTGTTTTTCGTATAGTAATGTCATCCAACCAAGCTAGAGTTGATTCTGAGGAAGCTGAGAGCAATGCTTCAGCTTCAGTTCAATGAGTTGCATCTGCGTCTGGTAGAGAAAGGCCCGTATCTGAAGGCCGAAGTGAGGAGGCAAACCAGGCCTTCTTTCAAATTATGAATGAATGGTTTACACAATACCTGAGAACAAACCCTGTTGTACAATGACCTCTCTCACTTGCTTCTCAACTGGTTCCTGAAGTACCATAGGGTGCTGAAACCGTTAGAATTGGTAAGCTTCCGATAGACATGGGGTAGAAGAATTTAGGGCTACTGTAAATGATGATCTAGAAAAAGCTGAGTTTTGGCTAAAAAATACTTTTCGGGTTTTTGATGAACTATCTTGCACACTTGTTGAATGTCTAAAATGTGCAGTATCCCTATTGAAAGATACAGCTTATCATTGGTGGAGTACCATAACTTCAATGGTACCGAGAGAGAATGTTACATGGGAATTCTTCCAGACTGAATTCAAGAAGAAGTATGTGAGTCAGAGATTTATGGATCAGAAAAAGCTAAAGCTCAAATACGGAAATATGATTGTGTCCGAATATGAACGAGAATTTATTCGACTGAGTAAATATGCCCTAGAATGGGTGGGTCCAGTCTGAGGTTGAGATGTGTAAACTCTTTGAAGAGGGTTTAAATGAAGATATCAAGTTATTGATTGGAATTCTCGAAATAAGGGAATTTGCAGTGTTAGCTGGCCGAGCACACAAAGTTGATAAACTGAGTAAAGAAAATAAATAAGCCGAAAGAGAGGCTCGGGTTTCTAGAAAAAGAACTATGACTAAGTCACAATCATTTGCTTCTAAGAAATTAAAGAAGTATTATGATCATGTTACTACCTCTACGGGATATTCTGGAAGAGAGCGGGGCTCTCAACGTTCTAACGCAAGGTCTTTATATCAGTCTGTGACTAGTGTGGGTAGTGTTGGTAATCCCAAAAAACCAAAATGTAAACATTGTAACAAATTTCATCATGGGGAAGTCGATCTAGAAGTGGAGCTTGTTTTGGATATGGTTCACTTGAGCATTTTCTCAGAGATTGTCCAGAAAGAGTTGAAAAGGAGATAAAACCAGCTCCAAAGCCCAATAATCCTTTCACGAGGGGCAGACCACCCAGTCACCCTGGCAATGTTAGTGGTAGTCGAGGTACTACCAAGGATACAGCAGTTAGATCTAAGGCACAAGCACCTACGAGAACATATGCTATTCGTGCTAGAGAATATGCCTTTGCACCAGACGTCATTACTGGTACATTTTCTCTACTTGATACTAATATTACTGCATTGATTGATCCTGGTTCCACATATTCATACATATGCACAAACTTAATAACTGTTAAAAATTTACCTGTTGAATTCATTGAATTTGTGGTTAAAGTTTCAAACCCTCTAGGCCAATGTGTTATGGTGGATAAAGTTTGTAAGAACTATCCGTTGATGGTAAAAGGTTATTGTTTTTCGGCTAACTTGATGTTATTGACATTTGATGAATTTAATGTGATTTTGGGAATGGATTGGTTAATCCGATATGATGCAGTGGTGAATGGTAAGCAGAAATATATTGTATTGAAATCTGAGAATGGTGAATTACTTCATGTTGAATCTGATAAACTAGATGGATTACCTAATGTGATTTCAGCAATATTAGCACATAAAAATGTTAGAAAAGGGTATGATGCTTATCTTGCGTATGTGATGGATACTAAAGTATTTGAGTCAAAGATTCAGTCAATGCCAGTAGTATGTGAATTTCATGATGTATTCCCAAAAGAATTACCTAGTTTACCACCGAATAGAGAAGTGGAATTCTCTATATATCTTGTTCCGGGAACGACATCGATATCCATAGCAGCTTGTAGAATAGCTCCTACTGAATTGAAAGAGCTAAAAGTACATTACAAGAGTTGATTGACAGAGGTTTTGCTTGACCTAGTTTCTCACCTTGGGGTGCACCGGTTCTATTTGTAAAGAAGAAGGATGCATCGTTGAGGCTGTGTATTGATTACAGACAGCTCAATAAGGTTACAATAAAGAACAAGTATCCATTTCCTCGTATTAATGACTTGTTTGACCAGTTAAAATGTGCCACTATATTTTCGAAGATTGATTTCCATTCTAGATACTATCAACTACGAGTAAAAGATTCAGATGTGCCAAAGATAACTTTTAGAACCAGGTATGGACACTATGAGTTTCTTGTGATGCCATTCGGCTTGACAAATGCACCTGTAATTTTTATGGATCTGATGAACAGATTTTCAGCCCATATTTAGACAGGTTCGTGGTGGTATTTATAGATGATATTTTGGTTTGCTCTGGAGATGAAAATGAACATGCTGAGCATTTAAGGATAGTGTTACAAACTCTGCGAGAGAAACAACTGTACATCAAATTCAATAAATGTGAATTTTGGCTACGGGAATTCAGTTTTCTTGGGCATATAATATCTGCTGAAGGTGTCAAAGTAGACCCGAATAAAATTTTAGCCATTGTTAGTTGGAAGCCACCAAGGAATGTGTTTGAAGTCCGAAGTTTTCTGGGACTAGTTGGTTATTATCAGATGTTTGTAAAAAAATTTTCAATGATAGCTTCTTCGATGACTCGTTTACTACAAAAAGATGTAAAGTTCGAGTGGACTGATAAATGCCAGTAGAGTTTTGATAGATTAAAGGCTTTATTGATAGAGGCATCGGTGATAGCTCAGCCTGAATCGGGTAAGGAATTTGTAATTTACAGTTATGCATCATTGAATGGTTTAGGCTGTGTTTTGATGCAAGAAGGTAAGGTAGTAGCCTGTGCTTCACGACAGCTGAGACCACATGAAAATAACTACCTGACACATGACCTTGAATTGGTAGCCATTGTGTTTACATTGAAAATCTGGCGGTATTACTTGTTTGGTGAAAAATGTCACATATTCACTGATCATAAAAGTCTGAAATGTTTGATGTCATAGAAAGATTTGAATTTGAGACAGCGTAGATGGCTTGAATTACTAAAAGATTATGATCTTGTTATCGATTACCATCTGGGAAAAGCCAATGTAGTGGCAGATGCTTTGAGCAGAAAATCCCTGTATACTTTGCGAGCAATGAATACCCAATTGTCGTTGTTTGGTGATGGTTTAATCATAGCTGAGTTAAAAGCTAGCTAATGTTTTCGCAACAGATCTCTGAAGCTTAGAAAAAGGATAGTAAGTTGCAAGCAAAATGGATACAAAGTGAATCAACTCCTGACTCAGAATTTCAGATAGGGACTGATGATTGTTTGTTATTCAAAGGCAGAGTATGTGTATCGAAGGGTTCAGAACTCGAACAGAAGATTTTGAGTAAAGCTCACAATGGTAACATGCCTATTCATCCTGATAGCAATAAAATGTATAATGATCTGAAAAAGATGTACTGGTGGTCAGGAATGTACTGGTGGTCAGGAATGAAACGTAATATTTCTGAGTTTGTATCTAAATGTTTGATATGTCAGCAAGTAAAAGTTGAACATCAGTTGCCTTCTAGGCTATTATAGCAGGTTACGATACCAGAATGGAAATGGGAAAGAATTACCATGGACTTTGTATTGGGATTACCCCGTCCCCAAAGAAGAAAGATGCCATTTGGGTAATTGTTGATCGGTTAACAAAGTCGGTACACTTTATTCCGGTACGTATGAATTTTTCTTTGGATAGATTGGCTGAGTTATATGTTTCGGAGATTTTTAGATTGCATGGAGTTCCTTTCTCCATCATTTCAGATAGAGATCCTCGATTCACATCTCGATTCTGGAGCAAATTGCAAAAAGCTCTGGGTACTCAGTTACACTTTAGCACTGCATTTCATCCCCAGACAGATGGTCGATCTGAACGGGTAATACAGATGTTGGAAGATATGCTTCGATGTTGTATACTTGAGTTTAAAGATAACTGGGAAAAAGTATTTGCCTTTGGTTGAATTTGCTTATAATAATAGTTATCAATCTAGTATTAAAATGGCACTGTATGAAGCCTTGTATGGTCACAAATGTAGAACTCCATTATACTGGACAGAACTCAGTGAGAAAAAGTTACACGGAGTTGACTTGGTCCGAGAGACCGAGGAAAAAGTAAAGGTAATTCGAAACAGTTTGAAAGCAGCCTCTGATTGACAAAAATGTTATGCTGGTCTGAAAAGAAAAGAGATAGAATTTTAGGTTGGTGACAAGGTATTCTTGAAAGTGTCGTCTTGGAAGAAAGTTCACCAGTTTGGCCGTAAAGGACAACTGAGTCCGCAGTTCATTGAACCATATAAGATTACTGAAAGAATTGGACCGGCTACATATCGGTTAACTTTACCACCAGAGCTTGATCGAATTCATAATGTTTTTCATGTGTCTATGTTACGACGGTACCGATTCGACCCTTCACATGTTATCTCTCCAACAGAGGTAGAGATTCAGCCTGATATTACCTATAGTGAAGAACCAATCAAAATCTTAGCCCGAGAAACAAAAGAGTTAAGAAATAAAAATGTAGCTTTAGTAAAAGTTCTTTGGCAACGACATGGTATTGAAGAAGCTACCTAGGAACAGGAGGATGCTATGAGGAAGCAATAGCTGAATTTTTTTACTAGTAAGATTTTCGAGGACGAAAATCCCTAAAGGGAGGGAGAGTTGTAACAATCCATTTTTCAGTGAAATCGGAACAGTGGTTTCGGGACCACAAATCCAACCCAAAAATATAATTTATTTTTATTTTATTATATGATCCGTATTGTGATAGATATTGCATGTGAAAATTTTGGTACGAAAATTTTATCGATTTAGTGCTTAATTACGAGAAAGACTAAATCGCATAAAATGTGAAAGTTAAATTGCAGTAGCTATAAGATCAAATAGCTATGTAATTCAAAATTAGAGGTCCTTATATGGTAATTAGACCATTAAGAAAAGTATGTAGATTTTTCTTGGTGACTCATCCATGGAAATATAGAAAAAGGGAAAGGACTAAATTAGAAATAGTAAATACTTAATCTGTAACACCCCTTACTCGTATTCAACGTTGGAACTGGATACGAGGCGTTATCGAACTTAACTTGCTCAAACATATAACATCGGGCCATAAAATTTTGTTTCAACTTAAAACTTTTTCATTCATATTCATAACGTCCCTACTAAGGGTCTACGAGACCCTAAACATACATACGGAATGGTTCGGGACTAAACAGGAAGCTTTCGGACACTTAGAAAAGTTTTACTCAAAACAGGGCTACACGCCCGTGTGGAAAGGAACACGCCCATGTAGGCAGGCCGTGTGGTCACACACGCCCATGTTCCTAACCCGTGTGGATTTTATTTTTTTTATTTTGAACCTACAGGGGTTTTCACACGGCCTGGCACATGCCCGTGTCTATGGCCCGTGTCCTTCACACGGCCAAGACACCCCCGTGCCCTCACCCGTGTGTGAAAACCTTAGTATTCTGTTCATGATGTCAGCAAAAACTTAGGGGCACACGGCCTAATCACACGCCCATGTGCTGGCCCATATGATAAATTAAATTTTCACAAATTTGATGCAGGGGACACATGGCCTATCAACTCACCCATGGGGCTGACCGTGTGTCACACACGGCCTAGACACACACCCGTGTGTCTACCCGTATGGACAATTATGAGACTATTTACCAAGCCAATTGCCACCCTGAAAAGTAACATACTTATAACATCTCAAGTAACACATAACATAGCAATAATATACTATGAACAATCACTAATTCATCATGCATACACTTCACACTTTACCCAATCAATTGCACGAACTTGCACTTCATGAACCTCATCATCATTGGATATATAGAAAGCTTAAAAAGTATTGGCCAATTCCCAATGGCCATTTACAAAATGAATGAGTAACAATAATAGCCAACACTTTGGCTAACAAATATGACATAACAAAATGACCAAGCTCCTATACATGCCATTACCCAAAATAAATCAACTTTACTATACCAAAAGAATAGTTGATAGTGTGATCCGAACTCCGACGTCCTACGATCCTCGAGTTAGCTTGGCGAGACTACAAGGAAAAGGGAAAAGAGAAGGGTAAGCATAAAGCTTAATAAGTTTGCATGAAATAAATAGCAACATAAAGACTTATGATAACATCCATTCATCTCATTGAATAAAAGCAACACAAGTTCTCAAACACATCAACATAACTTACTCATGCACAATCATACCAAATCATACATCACATTTTGCATTTATATCTCGTAAGTTACTCATGGGTACCTGCATCACTTCATCACACAACTTTAGCACTTTTATTCTCTTAAAAATAGACTTAGCTCTTTGTTATGTGTACATAAACTTAACTCTTTGCCCGTTGAACTACTCGGAATATCAAAGGATACTTAATCTTATCATACATGTATCATGATGCCAATGCCATATCCTAGATATGGTCCTACATGGGATCACATCTTGATACTGATGCCATATCCCAGATATGGTCTTACACGGGATCTCATATCTCGATGTCAATGCCATATCCCATATATGGTATTATACGAGATCATATATAGATGTCGATGCCATGTCCCAGACATGGTCTTACACGAGATCTTCCTTTGGTGCCGAGGCCATATCCCAAACATGGCCTTATACGGGACCTCCTTCATTTGGTGCTGATGCCATGTCCCAGACATGGTATTATACGGGACCTTCCTTATCTCATGTTGTGACACTAGTATCCTTGCTATTCTGAACGTTCAACAGGGACTTCAACTTAACATATTTTTATCATACTCTCATCGAGGCATCATTAGTCAATTTCATAGAAATAATATTTATTACTCATAATATCAAGCAATTAAAAATATAAAAACATTATGTAACTTTAATTTCACACAAACTTACCTCGGTACCAAAATATATGTGGAATTGTTCAACTTAGTCCACGACCTTGTCCTTGCCTCAGTTTCGGTCCAGGCTTCATGTTTTTTTATCTGTAATAGCAATTTCACTTGTTTAATACTCACATTAACTAAATTAACCCATAAATCATACTTTGGAAAAATTATGATTTTGCCTCTAACTTTTACATAATTACACTTTTGCCCCTAGGCTCGTAAAATGATTTTTATTCAATTTCCTTGTATTTTAAGCCTAGCCGAATCATTTTCATAACTCCAACAACCCTTAATTTCCACTAATTCACTCATGTATGAACATTTTCATGACTTTTACAAATTAGTCATTTTCATGAATTTTCCATGAAAATCTCTTAGAAAAAGATGTTTATCATACATCACACTTTCATATTCCTCCATTAATCATCAAAATACATGCATGTCATACATGGGTAAATTTTTGAACATAAAACCTAGCTCAAAGTATAGCTAGAAATAACTAAATCGAGCTACAATGATCTCAAAAATACGAAGAATATTAAAAACGGGGTTAGGAGATACTTACAATCAAGCTTGAAAGTTGAAGAAACCCTAGCTATGGAGTTCTTGTAATTTTCAGCTATGGAGGATGAAGATGGACATGATTTTTAGCTTATTTTCCCTTTTAATTCTTTTATTAACCAAATGACAAAAATGCCCTTAAGACCCATTTCTTGGGATTTTTCCTTCCCGTGTCTATTTTTGTTCATATTGACTTATAATGGTTTAATTGCTAAATAATGACTTCTAATAATTTTTATAATGCTATTTCATACTTAAATCTTCTAGAATCTCGTATTTTCCAATCTTTGCAATTTAGTCCTAATAGACAAATTATTCACTAATTTATAAAATTTCTTCATGAAATTTTCACATAATTATGCAAACATGCTATAGACCTCATAAAAGCCATAAAACACATATTTCTACCTAAGATTTCTGGTCTCGCAACCACTATTCTGACTAGGCCTTAAATCAAGTTGTTACAATTCTCCCCCCTTACGGATTTTCGTCCCCAAAAATCTTACTGATAAAAAGGTTTGGATATTGGTTTCTCATAGTCTCCTCGGGCTCCCATGTAGCCTCTTCTACCCCATGTCTTTGCCATAGTACTTTCACAAGAGCTATACTTTTGTTTCTTAATTGTTTGACTTCTCGTGCCAAAATTTTAATCGATTCTTCGCCATAAGTCATGTCGGGTTGAATTTCAACCTCTGTCGGTGTAATCACATGCGGAGGATCTAATCGGTAACGACGTAACATAGGCACGTGGAATATTAAAAACGGGGTTAGGAGATACTTACAATCAAGCTTGAAAGTTGAAGAAACCCTAGCTATGGAGTTCTTGTAATTTTCAGCTATGGAGGATGAAGATGGACATGATTTTTAGCTTATTTTCCCTTTTAATTCTTTTATTAACCAAATGACAAAAATGCCCTTAAGACCCATTTCTTGGGATTTTTCCTTCCCGTGTCTATTTTTGTTCATATTGACTTATAATGGTTTAATTGCTAAATAATGACTTCTAATAATTTTTATAATGCTATTTCATACTTAAATCTTCTAGAATCTCGTATTTTCCAATCTTTGCAATTTAGTCCTAATAGACAAATTATTCACTAATTTATAAAATTTCTTCATGAAATTTTCACATAATTATGCAAACATGCTATAGACCTCATAAAAGCCATAAAACACATATTTCTACCTAAGATTTCTGGTCTCGCAACCACTATTCTGACTAGGCCTTAAATCAAGTTGTTACAATTCTCCCCCCTTACGGATTTTCGTCCCCAAAAATCTTACTGATAAAAAGGTTTGGATATTGGTTTCTCATAGTCTCCTCGGGCTCCCATGTAGCCTCTTCTACCCCATGTCTTTGCCATAGTACTTTCACAAGAGCTATACTTTTGTTTCTTAATTGTTTGACTTCTCGTGCCAAAATTTTAATCGATTCTTCGCCATAAGTCATGTCGGGTTGAATTTCAACCTCTGTCGGTGTAATCACATGCGGAGGATCTAATCGGTAACGACGTAACATAGGCACGTGGAACACATCGTGAATCTTTTCCAACTCAGATGGTGAAGCTAATTGATAAGCTACTGGTCCTATCCTCTCGGTAATCTCATATAGTCTAATAAAACGCAGACTCAATTTGCCTTTTCGACCAAATCTGAGAACTTTCTTCCATGGTGACACTTTCAAGAATACCTTATCACCAACTTGAAATTCGATCTTTTTTCGTTTCAAGTCTGAGTAGGACTTTTATCTATCCAAAGCAGCTTTTAGACAATCACGAATTATTTTTACCTTTTATCCAGTCTCTCTAACCAGATCGACCCCGTGAATCTGATTTTCTTTGAGTTCGGTCCAATACAAAGGCGTTCGACACTTCCGCCCATACAATGCCTCATAAGGCGCCATTCTCAAACTCGTCTGAAAACTATTATTATAGGAAAACTCTACCAACGGTAAGTACTTTTCCCAGCTGCCCTGAAACTCTAGAACACAACACTGGAGCATATCCTCAAGTATTTGTATTAATCTCTCCTACTATCCGTCAATTTGTGGATGGAAAGCTGTACTAAAACTTAGCTTTGTGCCCAAAGTTTCTTGTAATGTTTTCCAAAATCGGGATGTAAATCTCGGATCTCTATCTAATGTAATCGAAAAGGGCACTTCATGCAATCTTACAATCTCTAAAACATACAAGTCTGCCAACTTATCAAGTGAATAATCAATGCGTACAGGTATGAAATGGGCCGACTTCGTAAGTCCATCTACCACAACCCATACGGCATCTTTCTTGCTCGGTGTCAACGGCAAACCCGTTACAAAGTTCATAGTAACACGGTCCCATTTCCACTCGGAAACAATAATAAGTTGAAGTAAACCCGAAGGTACTTGGTGTTCAGCCTTCAATTGCTGACAAATCAAGCATTTGATATAAACTAAGAAATATCCTTCTTCATACTCGGCCACTAATACAATTTCTTCAAGTCATTATACATTTTTGTGCTGTTGGATGTACAGATAAACATCCACTATGTGCCTCGTGTAAAATTTTTCGAATGAGCTCATCATATCTTAGTACACAGACTCTGTCTCAGAACATCAAACATTTATCAGAATTAATCCAAAAATCTGATTCAACACCCAACTCACACTGAACTCTTTTGGCTTGCAAGTCGTTATCACATTTCTGGGCTTCACAAATCTATTGGAGAAACATCGATCTAGCTTTCAATTCAGCTAGGATAGAACCATCATCTGACCAAGTCATCCGTGTATTCATGGCTTTCAATGCAAATAAGGATTTTCTACTCAAAGCGTCGGTGACTACATTCGCCTTTCCTGGGTGGTAGTCAATCACTAGCTCATAATCCTTTATCAACTCTAACCATCTTCGTTGCCTTAAGTTCAATTCCTTTTGAGTCATAAAGTACTTTAGGCTTTTCTGATCAGTGAATATCCGACATTTTCCACCATACAAATGGTGCCTCCATATCTTCAATGCAAACACAACGGTAGCCAACTCTAAATCATGTGTCGGGTAATTCTTCTCGTGCGGCTTTAACTGTCTAGAGGCATATGCTATCACCTTGCCCTCTTGCATAAGCACACAGCCCAATCCATTTAAGGATGCATCACTATAAACCAGAAATTCTTTTCCCGGTTCAAGTTGCACTAGAACTGGAGCCTCAGTCAACATTGTCTTTAGTTTCTCAAAACTTTGTTGGCATTTTTTTGTCCATTCAAACTTCACATCTTTTTGTAACAACCTCGTCATTGGAGTCGCTATCATGGAAAATCCCTTGACAAACTGTCTGTAATAGCCAGCTAGGCCCAGAAAACTTCTAACCTCTGATTCATTTCTCAGTGGTTTCCAATCAACAATAGCTGAAATCTTACTCGGGTTAACTCGAATTCCATCTCTCGAGACAATGTGCCCCAAAACCTAACTTCTTTAAGCCAAAATTCACTTTTGCTAAACTTGGCATATAACTGATTATCTCGCAAAACTTGCAAAATCATCCTTAACTGCTCGACATGCTCATTCTCATCATGAGAATAAATCAGTATATCATAAAAAAAACCACAACAAATTTATCCAAATATGGTCGAAAGATGTAGTTCATTAAATCCATAAACACAGCAGGGGCATTTGTTAAATCGAAAGGCATGACCAAAAACTCATAGTGACCATACCTTGTCTGAAATGTAGTTTTTGGCACATCTGAGTCTTTGACTCTCAACTGGTAATATACCGACCTCAAATCTATCTTGGAAAGCACAGTGGCACCCTTCAATTGATCAAATAAATCGTTGATTCTTGGCAACAGGTACTTGTTCTTCACGGTTACCTTATTAAGCTGCCGATAATCTATACATAATCTCATGGAACCATCTTTCTTTTTCACAAATAATATTGGAGCACCCCACGAAGATGATGGTTTGTAACGTAGCCATTGGAATGGCTAGTAATAGTTCATTTTGGAATGACTAAGTAAGTTATTATGATGATATATATACACAAGTGTTATGTTAAGTATATATGATCAAATGTTGTTATTACATAGTTAAACCAAGGTAAGTTTATAAACACTTGTGCTTGAAATTATATGCCATGTTGAATGATGGAATGGCTTATTTTGAATGCTTGAATTGGTTGGTATTGGATGTGTTTTAAATGCATGTCTTGGGTGTGATTTTGGGTAAAAAATGAAGCTAGAAATGGCTTTATTTTGTCCACACGGGCAGACACACAGGCATGTGTCCAGACTATGTGTGACGCACGGTCGAGTACATGGGTGTGTAGTAAGGTCGTGTGTCCTCTGCACCCTAATTTTGAGAAATAGAATGCTCAAAATTGAGCACGCGGGCAGCGATACGGGCCTGTGTCTCAACCGTGTTTGCCACACGGCCTAGAACACAGGTGTGTGTCTTGGCCATGTGAAACCTATACCTAATTTCGAATTGAATTAATTAACCACACGGCTTAGCACACGAGCGTGTGGCATGGCTGTGTGTACATGTCAGAGAGTTACAGAGGGTTGAACACGGCCTCTAACATGGGCGTGTCCCAGGGTCACACAGGCGTGTCCCTTGGACCATACGAGCGTGTGAGCCCTGCAACTTGGAAAAGTTTTGTAATTTTGTAAAAAAATTCTTAGAGGTTCCGATTAAGTCCCGTCTTATTTCTAATGCTCGTATTGGGCCTTGAGGTTCCATTTAAGGGATGTTAAGAATGATTTCAGAATGTGAATAGTAACTTGCATGATTTATCTGTTAATGTTTCTTAATGTTTCGATAATACTCTGTAACCCTGTTCCGGCGATGGATATGGGTTAGGGGTGTTACACAAATCTCACACCCTAAAAAGAATTTCACCCACAAAATTCTGACCATCAGGCACAATATCATCGTGAGTTCTCCAATTACAAATATTGGTTAATACTTTCGAGAGGGCCTTAACATAATTCCTACTTGGAGTTCCCATGGTAGAATTTGATCTTCCAACTGTCCTTGTTCTCATATCACTTTGATTCTTATTAAATGCTTCAGTAGATCATTCATGTTGGCCTTCAGTTTTTGCTTGACAGTCTCTAACCAAATGTCAGGTGACCTACATTAGTAACAGATTTTCTTCGCATTCCAAAAAATTCCCACATGGTTCCTTCTACATGTATTACAAATAAAAGTCTTCATTTTTTATGATCCATCTATTACCATGAATTTTCATCACTTAAGACTGTTTTGTTAACTCAAAAGAGAAGTTCCTCACATTTTTAGGCTTTTCAAAGCTTACAACAAGGAACGATTCAATATTTTCACGTTCACTTTTCTCTTTCTCTTAGCCTTTACTTCTATCATGCACAATCGTTTCCATGTTGTAGGCTTTAGTTATCATAACTAATAAACTCTAAACTTCTGAAATAGCTACTAAAGAACAAATTTCATCTCTTCAACCCCATTCAAACTTATCATTAAGACCTTTTTTGGTCTGGAACATATCCCTCACAAATAGACTAAATCTAACGAATTCTCTCGTATTCCATTACTGTCATTTACTCCTGTCTAAGGTACAAAAATTCTTTCTTCATGCTTTCCACATACATTAGATTCATGTATTTCTCTCTGAATTTTGATACAAAGAAATCCCAGTCTACAAATTCTTCCAAGGTCACGCTTACTAAAGTTTCTCACCACTGATATGCCTCACCTTCCAATAAAGAAATAGCGTATATCATTGGGTGTACACATCAATTGTGCAATCACCATTCCTAAGTGACATAACCATTGTTTGGCTGTTGTAGGATCATCACCTTTATCTCCTAAAAATTCCTTAGCACCACACCTACAAATCTCCCTCACAGGGTCTCCTTAAAACTGGTTCGCAACTAGTACAACTAGAGTAGTCAGTCTGTCACAACAAAATTATCGGTGAGATCAGAACAGTGGTTTGGGACCACAAATCCGAGCAAAAAAATTATTTCAATATTATTTTATGATTTGCATTATTATTGGAAGGTCATATGAAAATTTTAATACAAAAATTTTACCGATTGCATGTTTAATTAGGGAAAGGACTAAATTGCATAAAATGTAAAAGTTGACTTCTAGTAGTTATAAGTACAAATAGCCATAGAATTCAAAACTTAAGGTCCTTATATGGTAATTAGATCATTGAGGAAAAGTTAGTAGATATTTTAATGATTTATCAATAGAAAAATTAGAAAAGGGAAGGGACTAAATTGGAAATCAATAAAATTAATAGATGATAATTAATTAAAAAGAAAAAAAAGTCATCTATTTTCATATCATCTTCCCCAAAATTTCTATGGAAACCCTAGGAGGGAGGAAGACAAATTTTCAAGCTTAAAAAGGTATGAAATCAAGTCTCGTTTTTAGTAATTTTTATATTTTTGGAATCGGGATAGCCTAATCTTTCTATTTAGGGGATTTATTTGAAAAGTTATCAAGGTTTGAAATTTGGTCATGGATAAATATGCTGAAAATTTGAAATTTATGGTGGAAAATAAAAAATTATTCATAGATAAACAACTGTTACAAAGTAATTTTTGATGAAAACTTAATTTAGGGACTAAAATGAAAAAGTGGTAAAACCCATGGAAAATTCTAAAATTTGTAAAATGTATGTGCTATAAATGTAATATATGAAATTTGGCTAGGCTTGGAAAGAGGGTTAAATTTCATGAATTTCATATTTCGAGCCTAGGGACGAAATTGGAATTTATAAAAAGTATAGGGGTAAAATGGTAATTTTGCTTAGGATGTAATTGAATGCAAATGTATATGAAATGTGATAAATTGATAGTTAAATTTGTTTATATAGACCCGGAAAGACCAACTACCGAACTAGATCGAGGGAAACAAAACGAGGGAAACAAAAGGTTTCGGATTAGTTGAAATTCAAATACGAACAATTGTCAAGGTAAGTTCGTGTAACCTAAATATGTATGTTAATGTGCTTGAATTGAATTGTATGATTGTGTTGATATGTATGTGAAGATATACATTATGAAATAACCAGAAATTGGGAAATGATGATAAAATGCTATGTCCCGGTTGAAAGTTGAAATTCGATGGAGTAAAGTGATTTCTCGAAAAGAGTATAATACTACATATGTTGCAGATAGGATTTAGCCTGCACGAGTAATCCTGAAATAGGCCCTCTCAAGCATATGTTATAGATTAGATTTAGCCCAGACGAGTAATCCAAATCAAGCTTTTTAGAGCATATGCCACAGAAAGGATTTAGCCTGGATGGGTACTCCTGTTATAAAATATATGGCTTGAGAGTGTGCTATATGATCATGTGCTAAATGGGTACTTTTGAACATGAATTGATGAATAGTTGATATGTATACTCTGTGTATACTACTCTAATGTCCATCGAAATTTCAATAGTTCAACGGGAAAGATTCATGAAACACAGAAATGTCGAACTAAATAGAAGTTTATAATGCGATGAGCTTATCTATGTTTACTTGATATTCATATGATGTTATGTGACTAACTTGTTTGATTAAGTGTATATGTTTAGGTAAATTTACCCAAAAATTTAGGATGGTATGGTTGTGTATGCTTGTATGAATAAATATAACCGGTAAGTTTAATCCCGTTATACGAACTTACTAAGCATGAAAATGTTTACCCCATTTAATTTTCTTTGTTTTATAGTGCTCATAAGCTCACGAAGGTTGGAGGTCGATCGGAGCATCAATCACACTATCCAATATCTCATTTTGGTATTAATAGAACTCTCATTTTGGTATAATGGCATGTATAAGCTCATTTGGCCAAATGATGGCTTCTAAGTGATGTTTTGTAATCTAGACATTGGAATGGCTAGTGATGTTTTACTTAGTACGTTTATAAAGTTATTGCATGATTAAATTTCTATGTGCTAAGTTGGTTGATTGGATTATGCTTAAGGTGTATGTTCCTTATAAATAAAATTATAAACATTAAGTGACAATATATCATGCTAGTTACTAGAATTGGCTTGGTGTTAATGCTTGAATTGGCTGGTATATGTATATAAGTGTTGATGTAGGTTATTGGCAATAATTGGGTGAGAGATGAAGCTAGGAAAATGGTTTTATTTTGTCCACACGGGTAGACACACAGGCGTGTGTCTAGGCCTTGTACGACACACGACCTACCCCATGAACATGTGACCTGGCCGTGTGTCCCCTGTATCTTAAAAATGAGAAATAGAATGCTCAGAATTAGGCACATGGGCAGAGACACGAGCGTGTCTCTCAGATGTCTGGTTGACACGGCCGTGTGAAAATTGCACCTAAAATTCAAAAATAAAATTCGCTACACAGCTTAGCACACGGACGTGTGACTTGGCCGTGTGACTTTAATTACTTCATGTGTAACACCCCAAACCCGGCCCAAACGCTACGACCGGATCTGGTATGCTACGGGATTTACGTTAAAAAATTCACTTGGATGATCTTTGGAAATTCAGTTCCTTTATTTAGGTATATGCTAAAATAAGTGATATTTGAAGAAAACCTTTGCTCTTTTGCTGAACATAAATTTAAAAAAAAATGAAGACATTAACAATTATAAATTGATAACCTAAGCTATGGAGGCCTTATTACATAAATAGTCCCAAATTTTAAACTTAAGGAAAAATCGGAAATAGTTTATAAAAATAAAAAGACCTGATGGCCCCTCGAGTTCGCCTCGGCTCCCATGTCCACGATCTACTGCTCATCTGAAAAGTCAGGGAAAAATGAAAGGGTGAGTCACCAAGACTCAGTGTGTAAATCCCGAAACACAATGACCTGAGGCCGACAAACACATTATGAGCCCTGGCCCATACATGAAGGCAACAATCATAATCACATGATAAATAATAAATGATGAATAGCCCAACCCATCCTAGAATTCCATCCTCTACACACCAACCCGTACCAACCATCACACCTCGGGGATTTCTACAATCAACCCTCCATCCGCTACACACCATAACGACAGCCGTACTGCCTATTCCTATTAATCAGGAATCATTAAACGTGGCATAGCCACCGATCACTATGTGACTTCATAATATAACGTGGCTCAGCCACCGATCACTATTGTGACCTAATTTTAGATTTTGTGGTTTAACCACCGATCACCAAGTGACCTATCATGCACTTCTCCTTCATTATCATAATCCCACCCCATGCATACACACAGAAAACATCATACCATCTTTAAGAAAATAGGCTTTCATAAATACATATCGATACACATAGAGAAGTTTCTATGATTACGTACCTAGCATCTTTTGCCTACCCTTTTTGGGTAACACGACTGTTCATACAACCTATCTTTCCGGCTTTTAACCCATAACATACATATTACAGAATTATTAGTGTGTTAGAGATCTACACACCTGATTATCGTTAGAACAAGACTTTCTACGTCGACGCTATCCGTAGCCGACACAACCGCTATCTGCCTAAGGTGTTGTTCAGAGGTTGGTAACGAAACATTAGGTTAAGGCACAACTAAAAAAAAAAGGAAACGGTTGATCATCTTAAGGAGAATTGAAATCCTTACCTTGAAATCCTGAAAAGTGATATGAGATTCAGGGGCTAGTGTTTCTGGCTTTTAGATCTAAGAGATCTACTTCAATTCCCGAATATCGCCCAACAAGAGAATACATAAAACCATTAAACCATTAGCTTTTCGGCTTTGTCTTCCAAACTCGAAAGAGAAAGTGAAGAGATAGAAAAATCGGCACTCACGTTTACATAAAGAATTCAACTACCCCTTAGAGATTCCGGCTTTTTGAGAAGATCAGAAGAGAAGAAGAAATCTAAGTAGTTTCGGCTTTTTGGTTGAAGAAATCGGTAAAAGGAAATAAGGGGTATTCGGCTATGGAGATGAGAAGTGAGTTCAAGGTTTCGGCTTTTGAAAGATAAGATGTTGAGGAGATTGGGAGGTTTCGGCTTTTGAAGAAATCAAAAGAAAAGAAATTTCAAAGGAAGACTGAGAATTTCGGCACAGGGAAAGAAGAAAAGAATAGGGTTCCAAATGCTGGAATTGATGAGCTGTCCCCCCTATTTATAGAAATTTCGGTACTTACCTATCAAAAATCGAAAGTGCCCTTTCTGATAACTAAGAATTAAGCAAATAAAAAGGGAAAATTTGGTACCCCTCCAAGAGATGGAAATTCGGCCACCTCCTAGCTTACTGGATAATTCCTAGATTTTCTCCCTTATCTACATCTGATCACTCATCCTCAAGTAGCATGGATAACACCACCTCTTCCTTCCTTTTATCAGCACATTATTCACCTTATTATCACATTAAATAAATTCCTAAATTTAAGCATCATTGCCTACTGCTCTTATAAATGCCAAAAATATTTAAAATAAAAAGTACCAAGCGACTCGAACCTTGGACCTTCAATTGATGCCAACTCTCTTCCTTTTAGTGGCGCCATTTTGCCACTGGGCCATAAGCCCGTTTGTGTTTTAAAACACAGCTAATATCTGTTATGCCCTAACTTAACAAGCTTTCCACTAAAGTGTTCAAACAAGAATTTTTAACTACAGCCTTGGCCCAAACCTGAGCCCATTCTGAACCCCTAACACTCACATTAAACATAACCACGCATTAAATGCATAGGCCTAAAAATTCAGGATGTTACATCATGCCTTATAAGGTAGAGAGTTACATGAGTTAGGGATACGGGCGTGTGTAGTCACATGGCCCAACCACATAGGCGTGTCCCTAGACCACATGGGCGTGTGGGCACTGTATATAAGGAAATTTTTAGAATTTTGTGAAAAATTTTATGAAATCTCGATTTGGTCCCGAATCGATTCCACCATTATTATTAGGCCTCGATGGTCCATTTAAGGGACAATATGATTGATGTTGCATATGAATAGTATTTTTAACTCGATTTATCTGTAATTGTTCTGTAAGTCCCGATAATATCCTGTAACCCTATTCCAGCGACAAATATGAGTTAGGGGTGTTACACAGTCTGTGTGGAATAGCTTCTAACTAAGATTGGGGTTAAGGTACATGGGCGATTCCCATAAATTGATCATACAATCGTTCCATCATCTTGACAAACACATCTTTCGCAGGATGACTAGCTGCTCTAAATCGACCGAAGGTTTTGAACAATGAGATTAAAGATTATTGATCTCCATTCCTTCATCAACAACATCACATTAATTCAAAAACATATTAAACTACACATACATAAACATAATTTAGCAAAATTATAAGGGACTAGCCAAAAACATGTAATATGCATATCGAGGCGTGACAGCCTTCAATTTTTCAAGAATCGGCTCAACCTTGGCTCTGATACCAATTTATAACACCACAATCCACAACGGCCGACTTAGGCGTTACACTGAAAGCAGACCTATACTTAGTTTCAACATACAACAAATGAACTAAGCGTTAACTGAAGAAAGTTTTTAAAACACAAATAATCAAACTGGCATACGCCATAATATGAACGTAACTGAGTTTATAACTTTCGGTTGAAATATTTCCTTTAGAAATACAACACTGGAAGTAACCATAATATATAAAATAATTTGACGTTTACAAGTAGAAATCACTTCACAAATCATAATTCATAAAAATACTTTAACTAATCCGTCAAAGGGTAACATTTTTTTAAAACTGTAACTAAATAAAAAGGTACTTCAATACAGATTCAAATTCAAAACAGACTTACACGCCACCCTCAAAGAACATATGCATGTTACAAAATAAACACAGGTGATGCTCACTATAAAAGTTGCTCTTTCTGGCCAATTCCCTTCAACAAGCTTACAACGAAGCACCACCTAAAAAAAGAGGTAAGAAAAAAGGGGGTGTTAAGTTCAAAAGAACTTAGTGAGCACCAGAAAAAAAATTATACAACCCTTTTATATGAATTACAAAAGCAAGAATGATACTACAACTACAAATTCATACACTTAAACTGGAACATCAATACTCTTAACACAAGGAAATTTGGGCGACCACTCCCAAACTATTGGCGAATACTTAACCATGGCGAATAGCATTTTGAAACATATTCTAACAATGGGCGTATACTTGTTTCCTTACATGTTTAGAGAACTTTTACCTTAATAGAGCTTACGCCTTTCCCTTGGATCACAATCTCAATCAACAATACCTTTCTTCATCATAAGAGTATCATCAGATTCTTTGTTATATTCCTTCTAAAATTCACCTTCACCGAGGTGGATTTTAATGCGCCTACAACACTTAACGAATCTACTATAGGATCAACACAACAAAAAGAAATAAAAACATGATTTACCACTTGATATCCAATCTTATCAAAAGTTCTTATCATTAGACATATATAACATGCAACACATTCAAAATTATATTTTCTTGCTTTTGTCCTATCCTTATCAGAGCAGATATCATATTTTTTGTAATTTCAAACACCTATAGGTTCCCATGAGTTTAGTGATCTTTTCGATGGTTAACAACTATCATGTCCTACAGTAGGCAGTACCCATCTTGCTAGGCTGGTTCGTAACTAGCATGCCCTACCAGAAACCTAGCACACATGCCAACTGGTTAGTAATTATCATACCCTACCAGTGGCCCATTATACACGACAATTTGTTTAACAACTATCATGCCCTATTAGTGGTCCTCCAACATGGTTAGCAACTAACATGCGCAACTAGTGGCCTATCCTATACTTCCTCCGAGTTAGCAACTAGCATGCCTTATTAGAGGTTTAGCACATCTGCCATTCTAGTTAGAAACTAACATGCCCTAGCAATGGCTTATCATATATGGATGTCAAGTTTATACCCCAATGAAGTTGCATCTATTTCCTGCCACAAACATGTACACACAGTTGATTACATGCAACAGATTCCCAAAGTTCTATGATAACAGTCTCATTTGAACTCTAAGCTATACCAACCAAAATTTAATGACATATTCAAGATAGAAGGAATCTCAGTGAAGAGAAATATAGATTGGATACTCACAAGAGATCTTAACGGGGTTGATTACTCTATCTCTATTATTACACGCTCAACCTTTCTTAATATTCGAAAGCTTGTTGCTCCTTTTCGAACGAAGAACTCTTCCTTAACAGGTTACCAGAATAAAACAATGCAAGAGAAAAAAGGAAGAAGAACCCCCACTATACAAGTCTTATTGATATTTATAACTCACACAAATCTTACAGAAATTACCACGTGGCTACCATGTAAAGCTAACTCACCTCCTTAATGTGGCCAACATGATCATTCTAGGTAAATATTACATTAAAACAGTCATTGGAATTTAGTTACATCCCAACTGGATCTTAATAAAAATTTAATTAAAATCGAACAGTAATCACACGTGCGCAAATAAAAACTACCAAGTTTATAAGCCTGCAGTCCACTACTGGCGAGTACAAGTAGAAATATTTGTTACCCAAAACTTACCAAGAGAAAACACTGATTGGTGGGTTCCTTCCAACTACCACACCAAGACAAAGAGACCAAAAACTTATACTTCGCCAAAAGGCGAACCCTTCAACCAAAATCATTATAGACTTACATGATTAACCAAATAGTTTGCCAATCATGGCGTGACAATCAATAAGAAAACAAAACTGATGGATAGGACACAAATCAGCCTTACATTGGCTTAAACTTAGCCAAGAAATTTCCCACACAAGCCAACAACTAGGACAACACTGGGCATAGTATTACAAATCTCCCATCGTAAAAGGAATTTCACTCATGAAATTCTTACCATCAGGCACAATATCATCTTGAGTTTTCCAGTTCAAACATTGGCTGATACATTCAAGTAGGCCTTAACAAAATTTCTTCTTGGAGTGTATAGGGTAGAATTTGATCTTCCAATAGTCCTTGTTCTCATATCACTTTGATTCTTACTAAATTCTTGAGTAGATTGTCCATTTTGGCCTTTTGTTCTTACTAGACAATCTCTTACCAAATGGTTAGGTGACCTACATTCTTAATAAACTTTCTTCGCATTCCAATAAATTCCCATGTAACAGCCCACTTTTGGGTCAAATCAGAACTGTGGTTTCGGGACCACAAATTTGAAGTGGAAATATTTATTTTTATTATTTCATTAAGGTCTACAGTATGATAGAATGATTTTGTGAAAATTTTGTTAAGAAATTTTGTCGATTGAGTACTCAATTTGTATAGAAGGACTAAATTGCAATAGGTGCAAAACTTGAATTCTATAGGTTAAAGGTGTCTAATTGCTATGGAATTTTAATTGGAAGTCCTTATGTGGTAATTAGACAATTATATTTTAAGATGGACAAAAATGGACATGGCTAGGTAAAATTTTAAAGTTATGCATTAACGGTATTTTAGTAATTTCATAAATAAAGACAAATTAACCTAATAAAAGATGTCCATCTTCTTCAATTTAGTCCCCATAGCCGAAAATTTGGAGAAGCCATAGCTAGGGTTTTTGGCCAAGCTTTTAAGCTTGATTGTAAGTCTGTTCTTGTTCCGTTTTTAATGATTTCTATATTTTTGAGATCGTTGCAACCTAATCTAGCTATTTCAAGGACTAATTTGTGAAAAGCTATAAGTCTAAAATTTTACCCATGTTGAATATGTTTGAGTTTTGATGTTTGATGGTAGAAGATGCATGTTAGTTGTTAGTTAAACAACATTTGTGAAGTGATTTTCATTAAAAATGACAAATAAGGACTTATTTGTAAAATGTTATAAAATGTATAGAAAAGTGTGAATAAATGAAAATTGTAGGATGTTATAAGTACAAGTGATATTTGGCTAGACTAGGGTTGTAATGAAATTGAATGAAATTCATTTTACGAGCCTAGGGACTAAATTGTAAAATGTTGAAATGTTAGGGAAATAATGTAATTTTTTCTATAATGTGATTTTTGGGCTGAATTGAATAATGTGATGATTAAATAAGTTAAATTTGATATTATAGATCAAGAAAAATGAGGTTCGGACCTAGATCGGGGGAAAAACAAAATATTTGACGAATAGGTCTTTTACGCTATTTTTGTAACCGAGGTAAGTTCGTATGTTAATAAGAATTATCATAATTGCATTTTAAATGCTTTAATATTGCATGACCTGTATTAATGACCTTACAGACACGTTCAACGAAGATTCAGCAAATGTGAAATCCCGGTTGAACTTTAGGAATAGATTAGGATACAAGTGACATGTCACTAGGAATTTATGTGATTATGTGATTTATGTGGTCCATGTGCTAGTCCTGTAGGTCTTGCCGGTGGCTGAGTATACCGGCATATGTTTTGGTTACTTGATAGCTTGTGCGAGTAGCATCGTGTAGCTACATCCCGACTGACCCTTATTTAAAATAAAATAAAAAAATGTAGTTCTATAAGGATTCTTCTTTTATTTTATTTTACCACTGTATTTTATTTAAATAAGGATTCAGGTCACTTAATTATAACAATCTCCACCTTGACACGAACTCTCAATAAACAAGTTCTTCATCGCGAACTCTCAACGAGCAAGTTCTCCACCTCTTCCATAAAACCCCTTAAGGGTTTAACTTCAACAATGAACACTAACCAAGTCTAAGCAATGCTCAAACTTGGTTATAGGAAGTGACTTAGTCATCATGTCTACAGGATTTTCATGAGTACTAATTTTGCTCACAACAATATCACCACGAGCAATAATATCACGAACAAAATGATACCAAACATTTCTCTCATGAAACATTTGATCTTTTGTAAGGAAGATGGCACTCTGACTGTCACAAAATACTGTGCTAATTTGAAGGTCTTCATTGAGCTCACTAAAGAGTCCCTTCAACCAAATAGCTTCTTTACAAGCCTTAATAATCGCCATGTACTCAGCTTTAGTGGTAGACAAAGAGACTATAGTTTGCAAACTAGCTTTCCAACTGATTGCACAACCTTCGATTGTAAAGATATAACCAGTGAGAGATCTTCTTCATCAAGGTCTTCAGCAAAATCAACATCAACATACCCAATGATTCCATCTCTAGTTCTTCCAAACTGTAAGCAAACATCAGTAGTACCTCGTAAGTATCTTAAAATCCACTGAACTGCTTTCCAATGTTCTTTACCGGGATTCGCCATGTATCTTCTAACTGCACTGACTGCATATGATAAATCTAGATGTGAACAAACCATAGCATACATGAGAGATCCCACTGCACTAGAGTATGGAACATGTGACATGTACTCAATCTCATCATCTGATTGTGGAGACAAAGCTGATGAAAGTCTGAAAAGGGCTGCTAAAGGAGTACTAACAGGCTTAGCACTCTGTATATTGAACCTGCAAATAACTTTCTCAATGTACCCCTTCTGACTTAGGTACAATTTACTTGCTTTTCTATCTCTGAGAATCTTCATACCAAGTATCTTCTTTGCTGGTCCCAAATCTTTCATATCAAATTCTTCACTTGGTTGGGCTTTGACCTTTCTTATCTCTCCTTTATCTTTTGCTACTATCAACATGTCATCAACATAAAGAAGTAGATACACAAAAAAACCATCACTATTTTTCTTAAAGTAAACACAGCTGTCAAAACTACTTCTTTTAAAATCATGAGAAGTCATAAAAGAATCAAACCTCTTGTACCACTGTCTTGGTGACTGTTTCAAACCGTAAAGGACTTTTTCAGTAAACAAATATAGTCCTCTTTTTCTGAGACTGTAAAACCCTCTGGTTGTTGCATGTAAATATCTTCCTCAAGTTTTCCATGTAAAAATGCAGTTTTTACATCTAACTGCTCAAGCTCCAAATCATGCATGGCCACAATACCAAGCAAAACTCGAATCAAACTATGCTTTACAACTGGGGAGAACACATCTGTGAAGTCCACTCCTGGAATTTGACTGTAACCTTTTGCAACAAGCTTCGTTTCATATCTGGGTTCTTCAACTCCTGGAGTCCCTTCTTTCTTTTTAAACACCCATTTACAGCAAACAACTTTTTTACCTTTAGGAAGTTTTAAAAGATCCCATGTTCTATTTTTATAGAGTAATTCCATCTCCCCTTGCATAGGAAACATCCACTTTTCTGAGTCTTCACAGCTAACCACCTTAGAATAATTAGACGGCTCTTGGTTTGCATTTATATCTTCAGCCACATTTAAAGCATAAGTAACTAGATCAGCCTCGGCATACTTCTTTTGAGGTTTGATTTCTCTTCTAGTTTTGTTTTTGGCGATAGAGTATTGTGGTGAAAAAGCAACTCTATTCTTAATTTTTGTACTGGCTTGAGGAGTCGACTCTGTATTAATCTGATGCTCCACCTACTTTTGATTTTCTTCATTGGAAGAGCCTTTAAGAGATAAGTTAGGTATCATAGCAGTTTCATCAAAAATAACATCTCTACTAATCACAACTTTTCTATTTTCAGGCCACCATAACTTATACCCTTTTACACCAGCTTATAACCAAGAAAAACACATTTAATGGATCTCGGTTCCAATTTTCCATTATCAACATGAGCATATGCAAGACATCCAAAAATCTTTAAATCAGAATAATTAGCAGGATTACCAGACCATACCTCTTGTGGAGTCCTTTTCTCAATGGCAATAGATGGAGATCGGTTGATCAAAAAACATGCAGTAAAGACTACTTCGACCCAAAACGACTTTGGTAAGTTGGCATTTGACAACATACATCGAACCTTCTCATGATCATTTTGTTCATTCATTCTGCAACACCGTTTTGCTGTGGAGTATGACGAACTGTCAAGTGTCTCACGATCCCTTCTGACTTGCACAGTTTATTGAACTCATCAGAACAAAAATCTAAGCCATTGTCAGTACAAAGGTATTTTATTTGTTTTCCCGTCTGTTTTTCAATCATAGTTTTCCAAGACTTAAATGCGGAAAACACATCGCTTTTCTGCTTCAGGAAGAATGCCCAAACTTTTCTGGAAAAATCATCAATAAAAGTTAGCATATAATTAGCTTCACCTCTAGAAGGCACTCTTGATGGCCCCCACAGATCAGAATGAATATACTCTAACGTTCCCCAGTGTTACAGATTCCTCTGGTGAATTGAACTCTCTTTTGCTTCCTAAAAACGCAGTGCTCACAGAACTTCAGTTTGCAAATTCCTTGCCCATCAAGAAGTCCTCTTTTGCTCAATTCTGCCATGCCATTCTCACTCATATGCTGTAGGCGTATATGCCAAAGTTTTGTAATATCATCATCTGACAAGGAAGAGGAAGCGACTACTACATCACTAATAACAGTAGAACCCTGCAAAACATATAACTTGGCAGTTGTTCTCTGCCCTTTCATCACAATGAGGGAACCTTTGGAAATCTTCAAAATCCCACCTTCAACTGTGTATTTGTACCCTTTTGAATTAACAGTACTTAATGAAATTAAATTTCTCTTCAATTCTGGAACATGTCGTACGTCACTAAGTATTCTGACAACTCCATCAAACATCTTAACTTTAATTGTTCCAACACCTACGATTTTACACGAAGAATTATTTCCCATCAAAACAACACCTTTAGACATTGTTTCGTAATTTGTAAACCAATTCCGATTAGGGCACGTGTGGAAGGTGCAACCCAAATCAAGTATCCACTCCTCGCTCACTTTAGAATTGTTGACAGAAGCGACTAGAAGTTCACCATCGCTGTAGTCTTCTACAACATCGACTTCACCGAAATTTTCTGGTTGTTTTCCCTTTTGATTCGCAGCCTCCCTTTTAATCTTGTTCTGTAGCTTATAGCACTCAGATTTAATGTGCCCTTTCTTCTTACAGAAGTTACAAGTTTTACCTCTGTTTAAAGACTTCGATCTACCCTTAGATTTACCGCGAGGATTCTGTTCCTGTGTCCTTCCACGATTATCATCAACATTCTGATCTTGTCTCCCACGAACAATGAGACCCTCTCCCTGAGAGTCAGTTTTAACCACAAGATGCTTCATCTCATACGAGGTCAAAGAATCATAAACCTCATCAACTGTGAGAGACTCACGGCTATATAAAATCGTGTCTCTAAAGGTTGAATAAGACGGGGGCAATGAACAAAGTAGAATCAACCCTAAATCTTCCTTATCATACTAAACCTCCATGGCCTCCAAGTTTGAAAGAATTTCTTTAAACACTGTTAAGTGTTCGTGCACAGACGCACCTTCCTCCAAACGATGAGTATAAAGAAGTTGCTTGATATGCAACTTGCTAGTTAGAGTTTTCGACATACATATTTGTTCTAGCCTCTTCCATAATGCAGCGGCGGTCTTCTCCTTCATCACATCCTGTAAAATTTCGTTAGAAAATGAAGATGTAACTGTGTTAACGCCTTTCGATCCTTGCACTTCTTCTCTTCCTCCGTCAATGTCGAAGGCATCTTATCTACCCCTAGTAGGGCTTCCTCTAAATCCATCTGTGCAAGAACTGCCTGTATCTTTATCTGCCACAATGCGAATCTGGTGTTGCAATCCAACAGTGAAATTTCATACTTCAAAGACGCCATTACCGTGATCGAGATGAAAAACCCGAAAGCTCGGATACCAATTTGTGAAAAATAACGTCGGTAATGACAAATTATCACAAAGAAAAGAAAAATAAAAAATAAAGAACACACAGATTTTACGTGGAAACCCTTTCGGGAAAAAACCACGGGCAGAGGAGAAGAAAGTTCACTATGTCAAATTCGAATCAATTACAAGAGGAATAGACTATATCTATTTATAGGATTGTAAAACCATATTCTAATAAGAGTGTAGTAAGACTAAAACTCCTTATTCTAATCAATATCAAATAGATGGAGTTTAATAAGGTTTAAAAAACCTTATTTAAAATAAAATAAAAAAAGTGTAGTTCTATAGGGTTTCTTCTTTTATTTTATTTTACCATTGTATTTTATTTAAATAAGGATTTGAATCACTTAATTCTAACACATGCAATCGAAAATCACATAGAGTCAGGATTGATTGATGCATGTGTTTTATTTTACTCACTTAGTGACAGGATAGAAATGAACCTAAAACAAAAAATTATTTAAAAGATATATAACACAAATTCAAAAATAAATAAAGAAAAAGAAAAAGAAAAGAAAGAGTCTCGACTAAAATAATCTAAACCTACTGATTTTGGCCTCTAATCCCAATATAACTGCTCAAGGTATTTTGGATTTTCTTTTAAAGAAGAAGAATACAAAATGAAAATAGTAGGAAGAGGCGAGAGATGTTGGGAATTCTCTCATGCTGCTCCTCTCACTAAGTCTGTCTCCTCATTTGCAGATTTCTTCAACCGATCAGCTGCCTTTTCGACCTACAAAACCCATACATTTGTTATTATCAGACATCTTTATCTCACATTTCAACAATATGATTTTGACCTTTTTATTATTTCCTATACATCAAATGAAATGCTTTATTCTTAAAATGGTTAAATTTGTTAGTCCCTATAATTTGAAATTTGGTGTTAAAATTTCAATTTAAAAATCCTAGTCCAATTATTACTAGTTTCTGTCAAAATTTGTCAATTTAACATGCTTATTTTTATCAATCCTATGTTTTATCATTTGAAAACAGCCTAATGAAAATTCTAAATTGATAAACTTTGACATATAATACTTAACAATTCTAATGACTGGACTGATATTTCTAAATAAAAAAAAAGTAGGAAGACATAATTTTTTACTTTTTATATAGAGGGTCTAGATCTCAAATTTTATCAAAATTTAAAGACTAATAACATATTTAAACGTTTAAAATTGATTATATGATTTGCTGATAGGAGGTTGGACTTTTAATTTTAACGACTCCTAACTAAAAAATATTGCTTTTATTTTTCCCAAGAGGTGGTATCAATCACTAAATTAAATGTAAATAATTGTTGACTAGATTGTTTAGGGCAAAGTTAAAATACCTCTTTGTTCCAATTGGTTGTGGCAGTGAGAACAACAAGAGTTGCTGTTTGTAGGAGGACTCCAATGATCATACCCCACCAAATTCCCTGAACAAGGTCGAAATTGTATACCCAATTTATTGTTAATGGGACCAAAAAAAAAAGAAATTATATGAGATTTGGAGAGAATGGGAAAATCATCAACTTACTGCTACTCCTAAACTAGTTTTGAAGCCAAGAACACATCCAATTGGGAGACCAATAATGTAGTATGTTGCCAGGTTTACATAAGCCACAATTGCTTGCCATCCACTCCCTATTGCCACACCTGAAATTCCATAACAAAAACCCGTAAATAACCACACGTTTTCCCTTTTTTGGTACAAAAGATGTTTTAGTTTTGGGATAAAAGGAGTTGCAGATGGTTCGTATCCTAGACTTGCTGGATGATCATCTTTATATGCAACTGTATCAATGAATAGACTAAGTGTTGAGGGGAGGTTGCTCTTGAACCCTCCATGGAGGTATCGTTCTCAGGGTGCCTATGTTTGGATATCCCCGGATTTTTGTTTTCCGACTCCAAGGAGGGCCCCAAAGGGCTCACGAAGTTTGGAATCACCTCGCCACCAAGGAAATGTTTAGCATTTGACCTTGGTAGGGTTCGAACCCATAGTCTTAGTGAGTAAGAACACTACTTAAACATTTTCCTAATGGACCAGACACTTCCACTAAACTCCATGAAACTCGTCTTGGGCTCTATACAGAGTCGAAAGAAAAAAACCCAAAGCTAAAATTGAGCATAGACATCCCAGGAACAATACTTCCATTAAGGGTCTGAGATCGACTCAGAGAACAAACTCCCCTCAACACTATGCATACAGTCCCAATAACTTTTTTTTTTTGGAAGAAAATGTTGGGTTTGGTGTGTTTGATGAATGATTACCTGAGAGTATAGGCTGAATGCCATTTAGGAAAACAGAGATGGCAAGCAGTGGAGTCAAGTCTGAAACTGCTTCTATAACCTCAGAATCACTTGTAAATGCTTTGCTCAATCCAACTCGGAATATCAAAACAATTGCACTGAATACAATACTTATCAATATGCTTGTCCCATTCACCACAAACACTGAAAATTTTGCTACCCTTGGATGGCCTGCCCCAAGCTCATTACTCACTCGAACACTGCCAATGCCCATTCACCTTTTTCAGTCACCATACACAATGTTTATCTATTCCCAAAAGTAGGTTAACATACCTGGCAGCTGCACTCAGGCCTAGCATAAATTGCATGTCCCAGTTCAAATAATTCATGCTGAAAAATATGAACCATATCAGCAATTTTGTTTTACTTGAAAAGGAAGCAAACAAGAGGGGCATAGCGGTTTACCAAATTGAAATGGAGTCCAATGCAATGGTTGGATTAGAAAGGAGTCCCGATATAAGCACTAATCCTTGGTTGTACCAAATCTCCAAACTAAACAAAAGCTAAAATCAGATGAAGAAAAAATTTAAAAGACAAAGTGCATTGTAGTCAAAAGCTAGCATACCAAAGCATAACAGCAGAAGCTACAGTGAGTTTGAAATACGGCCAAATTCCAGTGAAGGCTCTAAAGGATAAGCCACTCCAAGTCTCTTTGCAAGAAGGGCTAAGAACAATATAAAGTCCATTTATAATAACAAGAAACCACCAAGAGAGGCTGAGAGTAAGAGCAGCACCAAGTAGGCCACAGCCTAAGACATTGACAACAAGCCAGGTGAGAAGAATGTGCACCAAAAATACCCCAATCGACATAAATGCCAAAGGGTTCACTATGTTCTGTGCTTGTAAGAACCTCTGCATGGGACAACTTATGGCGAATGCATAAATTTGAGGGATGAGACCTCGAGAAAAGACTTGACCTTGTTGAGCTATGCTTTCGGTTTGACCTATTGCTTGAAGAACGTCACCAGAGAACCAATACAGAAATGTTAAAAGAACTGCAGCTCCTAAGTGCAATATGATTGCTCTTTGGCAAATGATTCCCATTGCTGAATATTGCTTTGCCCCATAGGCCTGTCCACATACTGTTTGTACTGCACTCGCCATGCCTAACTGTAAGGAATCCCAAGTGGCAACACAGTTAAGGATGATCAATATAAGATGGAACTAGAAAGGAAAAAAGAAGAAGAAGAATACCATAATCCCATAGGCAAGACCTTGAATACCAACACTAGCAATAGAAGCACCGGCAAGTTCTAAAGCACCTAGATGTCCAGTGAACATTAAGGTGACAAAGCTGAGCATGTAATTGAAAATGGAAAGAACAATAGAAGAACCAGATAGAAGCCAAAGAAGCCTGGACTCCCATGCTACAAGCCTTGGCCACCATCGAAGGGCAATCGGTCTGTGCTGCAAAAACTCTTCGATTGCAACGGATGACAAATCGGGTATTCGAGAATGGGAGTCGAGACCCAGCAGCAATGGTTGATACTCAGGAGCTGCTGAACCCATTGTGAGATCACAGCAACTACGTGGAGAATCTAGTTAAATTGTTCTTTTTTTTTTGGAGGGTCCAAGTTTGACGGTATGAAACATATATATCCAATATATTTAAACTGGTTGTTCCATAGCATTTGGTAGCTAACAACCATTCTCTTACGATAGATGAAAAGAGAATGGTAGGTAAAGCTAACAATTTTTCTCACCTAATTAATATGGATTCAGCTGAAGAAGTGCAGGTATAGCCAATGTTCTCATAGATGAATTTAACAATTTAATTTCATTTATACTATACATTGAAAAAAGAAGTCCTCTAAGGGATTAATTAAGACACATATTTGAAATTGTCAAAAAAAAAAAAAAAAACTCATATTTGAAAATGTGAAAAGTATTTATTTTTATTTTCAAAAATATACAATTAAAAACATTGTTGTTCAATTTTTTTTTAAAAATTGATATACTTTTAATGAAAACATTAAAAAATAACATACATGAAAATATTTAAACCCTGTTTGTAGAATTGAAAATTTTCAAGTGCATCAAAAACAAGCCAATATATATATTGATTAGTATTTTGGTAAATTCACCGTGTATTTTTTTTATTCCTCGAGCAGCATTAAAAATTATTATGTGTCTTTTTTAAATATTTTATTATACCCTATAAAACACTTATCAATTTCTAACATTACTTGTGGAGCTTAAAAACTACCATAAGAGTAGACCAAATATTTTTCCTAAATAATTATTTAATTAAAAAATTTTAAATTCCGGAAATTCGGGAAATAATTCTAGTATATTACGAAAGTTTAGTAGAAGTTTTGATTCCTCGGTGTTTCTGTTGCCTCTTGTGTTAGGAGGCCCACACGACCGCACGTTCACCTAATTTTGATGGTTAAAATATGGTGTTATCCTTGTACTTCGACAAATTTTAAGATTTAATCCTTGTACTTAAAAAGTTTAATTTTAAGTCTTCCTATTTTTATTTAAAAATCTCAATCCAATTATTAAAATTGTAAGTATTTTTTGTTAAAAGTTGTTAACTTAAAATTCTGATTAGGATGTCCTCATATAACGTTGCATATGATTGACAAGAAATAAACATGATAAATTGATAAATTGTGATAAAAACTGCCAAAAAAAATAATGATTGAATTAAAATTTTTAAATTAAAAAATAATAAAATTAAAATTTGAACTTTTAAAGTATAAAAGCTAAATCTCAAATTCTATACAACTATAGAATTAACAACATATTTTAACCTACTTTTGATTTGAAGTTCACAGCGAGTGTATCTTTGTAATAACAGTTGGTGATGGTCAACTATTGTTGAGTATCTGATTCTCCTCGGAAAATATTTAGCTTTTTAAAAGTTTTTTAAGGTTGGAACTTATTTTGGTAAAAGTATCATAGTTGACTTTATAATAAAAGTTAGATTGTATTTTTTTATACTAAAAAATGAGTAAATTAATCATTATGCCTTAGATAAAAGAGAAATTTGATCCATTGGTTAAAAATTTTATCCAATTTTACTGTTAAAAATTAGTCTTTATATATCAGCACATGTGGCATGCCACATCTCACTGTCTAGTTATTCTTTCATACACATTAGTTTTTAACAATACAAATAGATAAAATTTTTACACAAATGACTAATTTACTTTTTCATCTAATATTCATGGACTAATTTGTTCATTTTTTTAATAGAGGGAGCAAAATTCAATCGAACTCTTAATACAAAGGCCTTTATGGTACTTTTACCCTTATTTTATACAAAGTAATTATTTGAAGTTAAAATTAATTTCTTCTTTCGACAAACGTCGATTTTTTCTTTGTTGGTGAATTGAAGAATGAGGAAAATCTAGTAGTTTGGAAATCATTTATGTTCACTATCGAGTTCAGTATTTGAAAATTTGGCATAGTTAACGGGATAAGTAAACAGTTACACATAGCGTGCCATATGTACCTCATGCTGATGTATAAGTACTAGTTTTTAACAATAAAAAATGATGAAATTTGTAACAAAAAGACTAGTTAATTTTTTGATCTAACATAAATGAACTAATTTGTCATTTTTCTAAATAAAAAGAACAAAATATAACCTAATTTCTAATATAAAAACCTTGATTGATAGTTTTATTAACCAATATTGGAAATTTTTTACGTATTGGAATATCGACCATTCTATCATTTTAATATTCTTGAACGAAGACGTTTCGTGAAAAATAAACAAAAAAGAAAAGCACCAACTCGAAATCCATAAAATACCTCTTCAAGCAATAAACTGTGTTTATTTAAATATTATTGAAACACTAAAAACAGATTTCTCAAACATTTTGAACTTTAAGCCAAAGTTTTTATTTATAGATATTTCAATTGAAAAATCTAAATCTATTTGGAACAGGTAGTTTACAAAGTCCTAAGTTCTTAAACATTATGGTCGGTTTTCATGTGGTCCAAATTGCATAGGTATGCTTCGACAACAAGCTATCCCTCTCCCAAGGCCAATCTTGTTAACTTGTCCAATTCATCAGCTAATTGAGCAATATACTTTTGGACATCCAATTAATTTTAAAATTTTAATTCAAAGAACTAAAATTGTAACAATTCAATCATTGATAAATTACACCAAGGTTACTAAATTTTTGGCAAGTTCACGTTTTGGTCACTCAATTTAAAAAAGTAATAAAATAGTCATTGAACTATTCAAAAGATTTCACTTAAGTTATTGAACTATTCAAAACATTTCATTCAAGTCATTGGACAGTTAAGTTATTTTTAAAGTTCGACTAGCTAGCTCCGAGCGACAATTTGACAATTGGTATGGTAGATTAGTACCCATTGATGAGATGAAGAACATACCTTAGATCCAAATCGATATTAAGGTTGTAAACTCGAAATTATATAGGGTCTTTTTATATATTTTTACCACCTTTTTACTTAATAATTATGTTTATCTTGAGTAATTGTTATTAAAATAAGTGAATTTTACTTAATTGGTAATATTGGGCATGAATTTATAAAGTAAGTGAAATTGTGTTTAATTACATAATTTTTGTAAATAATTTATATTATTTCATGTTAATTTATTAATATGTGATTTTTCACTATGTAAGAGGACCATTGAAGTTGTGATTAATGTGAATGAAATATGGACATGCACAAATTAATTCATGTGGACGGCAAGACCATGCAATTTGGGTCATGAGGTTGATAGTTACCCAGTAACAGAGGTGCTAAAAGATGGACATGTCTGCTACATTATTGGACTGAAAAACTATCCAACAAGGGGGATCTAAAGCCCAATTTTGGCATAAGTAGGTGGCATCCCAAAATCAAGCATTGGGGTACTTAATTGAAGATCATTACTGTTGGAAAATAATAAAAAAATCAGCCCAACCACTTTGCTGTTAAAACTGTCCACCCTATTGCTATTAATAGCCTTGGTCTGAATTCAAAATGAAGAGACTTAGCCATCCCCTTCTCCTTGAAATGTGGCCAACCATGTGTGGTAGAAAAAGAAGGAATTCAAATGATATTTTTAGCTAACTCTACCCCTTACCTTCACCTATAAATACCATGCACCAACCCCTTAATCCCTAATCCCTCACAACTCATTTCTCTTCCCTCATTAGCATTTCTCCACATTCTATTTCCCTTTTCCTTCCCCTTGCATAGCCGCCCATCTCCTTCCCATCCTTTAGCCACAAAATCTGTGTCAAAAGCATTCATTGGCCAGCCACCTTAGGAACTCCTTAGCAAAAAAAGCATCAAGCACGAAGATGGAGCACATCGGTCAGATCAGATCCGAAAGATTGCTGAACTGAATAGAGTTTACTCTTTCCTCTTGTTATTTATTTTAATTATGTTTGCTTTGAGTTTATTGTTTTTGACATTAACAATGATATTTTAAATCCTATTTTCTAGGATGATTATGTTAATTCAATAAGATCTATTTTATTCATGTTTAACTTGTTTAGGTATCAGTCAATCATGTTTTCAATTAATATCAAGATGCATTTCATTCATACATGATTGGGTGAAGTTAGATTGGCTAAGTGATTCTAACCAGAAAACGGCTAGTAGACACATAATTAAAAAGTGCAAAGCTCAATTTGGATCCTTAAACCCGACTAAGTTGAGGTTTGTAATATCTTTAGTAATCTCTATTGCCTTGCATAATTTTTAGGTTTTTGTAATTAAACTGTTGCAAACATAAATGACCTTGTGACCTTACATAAATGCTAAAAAAACCCTTATTTAATATGATCAGTAAAATGCATATTTAACTAATTAAAAGACTTCAAAAGGACTTAATTTGGTTTCCAAACTCATGAAAGATCAAGTTGCCGTGGAAGTATTTGCAAACATTGTTAAGCATGATAAAGTTAATTGAACTGATTAATATAATTTTCCTAGCCCATTTAACGCTGATTGTTTTTGTTGCTAAAGTCATTCATTCGTACATTTAGGTAAATTGCATCTAGATTAAAATTGCATTAGGGACCACTCTTTGCATTTATTTAATTTAACCATCACTATCCAAAATTATTGATTTTTTACATCAAATTGTTATTTATAATTTTACAAATAATCGATTAACATACACAGTCCTTGTGGAGATGATAACTCATTTTTACTTACTTATTACTTGAACGATTATATACACTTGCACAAACCGCGTTACAAGTTTTTAACGCTGTTACTGGGGACTGTTGCCTTAATCATTTTTGTGAAATTATTTTTTTTTTGCAATTTGATTTTTATTTAATTTCTAACTTTAATAATTAATTCTTTAAATTTTTTTCTCTTTCCCTTTATTATTAATTTATTCTTATTCTTTAGTTTTTTGTGATTTTTCTTTTTAGGTCGTCATGAGCATAGATCGAATCATCGATTTACTCCTTCTAGATCCTGAAATTGAGTGGGAACTTAGACAAAGAAGATGAGAAAGATTAGCTTAGAGACAAGCCGTAGAAATGGACCATGAGAATAGAAATGATGTTCAAGGGAATGGAGCCGCTAATGCTAGAAATCCAATCCTTATTGCCGATGATAGGGACTGACCCATAAGATAGTATGTCGTGCCACTTCTTAACGAACTAAATCTGAGAATAAGGAGAACGGAGATTGAGGGACCGCAGTTTGAATTGAAGTCTGTGATGTTTCAGATGATTTATATAATAGGCCAATTAGTGGAATGCACATAGAAGATCCACATCTTCACCTTCGATTGTTGCGGAATGATATTACCACTTTTCAACAATTGGATGACGAGTCCTTATACAAGGCGTGAGAAAGATTCAAGGAGTTACTACGTAGATGCCTTCATCACGATTCCACATTGTATCCAGTTGGATACATTTTATAATGCTCTTAACGCACACACAAGGTTGGTGGTAAATGTTTCTACGAATGGTGCTCTCATGTCGAAGTCTTATAATAAGGTTTACGAAATCATCAAGAGAATAGCCAGTAATATTTACCAGTGGCCGACAAATCAAGCAACTTTAGGAAGATGAGTAACTGAAGTACATGAAGTAGACACCCTTACTTCACTCTCAGCTCGGTTATCGTCTATCTTTTCAATGTTGAAACAGTTTACTACTAATGATTTAAATCATGTTGCAGCTCAACCACCAATCCACAACCAATGAGGTGGACCAAACAACACTTACATGCAGTATATATCAAATCAACCTCTTGGTTTCAATCAACAAGTTCAAAACCCATCGCAAGTTGAACCTTCAAATAATTTGGAGAATTTTTTGAAGTCATACATTGCTAAAACTGGTACCTTGATTCAAGGCCAAGCAACAACAATGGAGACTCTGGAAAATCAAGTGGGACAATTAGTTGATGAAACGAACCCCAAGGTGTTGTACCAAGCAACATAGGAAATCCTCTATCAGTCGAGTCTTCTAATCTTGAGAACTTATTGAGAGCATACATGGCGAACCAGATGGGGCATGTCAATGAACTTCAAAATAGACCACAAGGAACTTTGCTCAGTGACATTGAAAACCTAAGAAAACTGCGCAAGGAGAATTGCAAAGTGGTCAATTTACGAAGCAAAAGGACTTTTGAACCCAAAGAGGTTGAGGTTGAAGATGAACCTCCCCAGAAAGAGGAAAATTAACCAATAGTTGAAATTCCTGCACCAAAGAAGCTAAATTTTGAAAAGGTAAAATCTAAACTAGTGAATTCTGATAAGCTAACCTCTTCATTAGATGCAAAAATATTACCTCGAAAAAGCTGTCCAATCCAAGCCATAGTTCCACAACCTCTATATCCTCAAAGAATCCAGCAACATAAACAAGATATTCAATTCAAGAGAATGTTGGATGTGTTGAAACAACTACGTATCAACATCCCGTTGGTAGAAGCTTTGGAGCAAATGCTGAACTTTGAGAAAGCTATGAAAGAATTTCTGTCTAAGAAGAGAAGGTTTGGGGAATTTGAAACTGTAGCCCTGATTACAAAATGTAGCCTATTTTTTTCAAAACAAGTTGCCTCCTAAGTTGAAGGGTTTAGGAAGTTTCGTCATACCTTGCAATATTGGAGAATACTATTGTGGTAAGGCTTTGTGTGATTTGGGATCGAGTATCAACTTAATGCCTACGTCTGTGTTTAAACAATTAGGTATTGGTAAGGCCAAACTGACTACAATTACACTCCAATTGGTGGATCAATCTTTAGCATACCCCAAAGGAAAGATCGAGGATGTCTTAGTTCATGTTGATAAATTCAGATTTCCTACTAACTTTATTATCTTAGATTTTGAAGCAGATAAAGGAGTATCAATCATCCTAAGAAGACCTTTCCTAAAAACCGGTAGGATGAGAATCAATATACAGAAAGGTGAACTCACCATGCGAGTTGAAGATGAATAAGTAACCTTTAATGTACTCAAGGCCCTAAGATCTCCTGATGAGGTTTAAAGATTGTTTTACCATTTCCACGGAAGATCCATTGGAAGGTGTTTCAAATGACTCTTCACATCAAGATGATACATGTTTGGAAGATAACTTGGAAGGATTCAGTTCAAAAGTTCAGTTCAAATAAACTGAGCTATCAGCACAAGAGTACAAGCAACCCATCCCATTAAGAGAAGAGCCATCTGAGTTAGACTTCACTATTTTGAAAAGGCACAATAAGGGTATCAAGTGGACTATTGCAAATACTAAAAAGGGATATGTCAAGGGACAAAAAAGTTTGATTCAATCTCGAGTATTTAATCTTGGGAAACTCGAGTCTTAATGGTTAAAAGCAAGGATCATGGGTCTCATCTATGACATTCAGTGGGTGGGATTTGTACCAAAGAAAGAAGGTATAATGGAAAATGAGCTAATTTTGTTAAGGATTATCATGGGTAGGAAGATTTGTACAAATAACAGAAAGTCGAGCAAAGCAACACAAAAAGACCATTTCCTGCTGCTATTTTTCAAGCAAATATTGAATATAATTGTTGGGAAACATTACTTCTTCTTTCTAGATGAATACGATTAGTATGATAAATGGTCGTTCAACATCGCCTTTGTCAAGTGACAATCATCAATAACATTGAGGGAGTCCTCTTCATTCTCTCTATTGTTAATTTATTTTTAGTTTTTTTCTCTCTTATTTGAATAAATGACATGCTTAGAAATTATTTTTCTTAAATTAGTACATTTAATTAATTTTGTCTAAGGAGATTGGAACTTAAGCGGGACCATTATGGCCTCTCCAAACTATCTTGGGAATTAATTTAATGTAATCTTTTAAGAAGAAATTTCTAATTAACTTTGAAAATTTTATTTTCATTTCATTTTTTGTTTTTAATATTTATTATATGTTTAATAAGGGGGTCAAGTTGGCCCATGCACTAATTAGTTTATTTTATCTTAAGCAGTTTAGTTTGTAAATATAGTTCGAGCTCAAGGCTTGAAACATCAAAGAGGAGAAAATTCACCCCATGTTGCTGTCCATAAGGGTTCCCCAAAACCCTAATATGGCCACCATTTTTCCCTCCATCTATCTTGCCGCCCAAGTCACCTTTAGTAGCTAAAATTTTGCTACAAATTTTCCTTAATTCACCACTATATAAACCTCTCTCTACCACCATAATGTTCACAACCCTTCAAGTAAATAGCTTAAACCCTAACCGCTCATTCTTTTTTTTTCCTCTTAGCCATCAACCTTGAATCCCGAAAAATCTCCTTAAATTTCCTTCCCTTGTCGTAAACCCTAACTTATTGTCGCTGTGAGCCTTTTGTAAGAGCAACCATATTACCATTGTACCCTATCGTTGTCGTAGACCCGTTGCTGCTGCAAGCCTATTACTATCGCAACATCCCTTACTTCATCCATTGTCGAATTTTGCTTATATTTTTGGGAAAAATCACCATGTCTCACAAAAGAACTAACCTTCCAAGACCTCTGGCGAAAATCCCATTGTGATTCAAGAAGAGGAAGTGAAAAAAAGGTTTGATTCAATATTCAAGAATCAACCTATGATGCCAGAAAAAGGTTTCAACTTGAAAGTAATGATAAGATGGTTGTGCCTTTGTCGACTCGAAAGATGATTGAGGCCCTCAATTGGAACTATTTCTATAATGCATGATCATTACCCCAGGAAGAGTTAGTTCGAGAGTTCTATTCCAATTTGACTAAGTCAGATGCTACTGAATTTCTTGTTGGCAAGAAAAAGGTACCCCCTAACTTCTAAGTCCATTAATGATTTGTTTAACCTACCTGATGTTGAAGAAAATGAGTAATTTGCCATGATGATAAATATAAATTGGGATTTCCTTCAACAAGTGCTTAATGTTATGACAAATTCGGGATCCCAATGATTATAAAAAAGTATGGTAGTCATTCTTACCGAAGGGAATATTTAAAGCTGTTGGCTAAGGTATGGTTCTATTTTGTTCGATATAGTTTCATGCCTATCTCACACACTTCCACCATCTCGATGGAGTGAATACTTTGTTGTATGCAATTATGACAGAAATGTCTATCAATGATGAGAATATCATTCTTAAGGAGATCCATGATTGTGCCAGAAAGAAGACCGGAAATGCTTACTTCCCATCATTGATCACTTCACTTTGCTTAAGTGCCCAAGTTAAAAAAAAAAAGCAAACTTGAAGGGCTCGTATGTTCAAGGTTGCATCACAACCCATGATCTTGAGAGGTTAATGGAGAATGTCTGTGAACTAAACCCAACTGAACCGAGTGAACCAACAGAACCAGAAACTAATGAGTCATTGAACAAGTTTGAAATGGAAGCTAACTCAATTACTGAGACAGAAGAAGTAGAATCTAAGGAAATACTAAATGATCCTGAACCAATATAGGAACCGAAAGTCTCTAAACCAAGAGAGGAGTCGAATGCTGATGAGCCAGTAGAACCAAGTGTTGGTCTTGAGTTGACTATTCCTAGGCCCACTTATTCAAATACTGTGAAGAAACCGAAATTGTCAATTATGATGGATATGATGAAATTTATGCATAACCAACAACAGGCTTATTGGAAATATGAAAAAAGTTAGAGATGATTCTATAAGAAATACTTTTAAAAATATCTTTAACAATTTTGTTCCTGGGTTTCCAGATTATATCTTCGAGTCATGGAAGGAAGATGAGAATGAAAGCGAGGATGAAACATTAAAGGAGGAAGACGAGGAGGATAAGTTAAATAAATAAAAGGGGGGAATTTCTTATCTTTAGTTTTTATTTCTTTTTAGGTGTTTATTTTTATTTCCTAGTTAGAATTTTGGCTTTCGCATAATAAAATAGCAAGCATGAATAAATAAGCTCAATGCCTCTTCAATAGAAAGAAAAATAAAATGATGTGGTAATGGGAATGAACATGTCTAGGATTGGATTGTGGAGAAAGACTTGGTACTTAAGCAATCTTTATGACTCACCTCTCTTTTTTTTGCAACCCTGCTTGGTGTTCAGTTTTCATTCATTACTTTGTTTCTGCAATGAGGACATTACTTCTTTTTAAAAGGGGGTAAGGCATTTCACATGAATTTTTAATAAGTCATTTCACATGAATTTTAAAGTATGCCTCAATTTTCTTACTTAAGTATGCTGAAATAAATGAATGTTCAGAGATAATTTTTATTTATAAGTATGTTCAAATGCAAGCATGATTTCTGATTTTATCTAAGCTATTTGTATGTTATCTTGAGTGATAGAATGCTTCTATGATCTTTAGTCTTACGTAATATTTGCCATGAAATTTGATTTATTTAGACATAGACATGTATGAAGATTTAAGCCTTTAGAATTGACTTAGTAACTTTCATGAGGCGAAATCCTAGGAGGTATAAGAATCTAATATGATATAGGCACACTTTCTTTGGATCGTTTGAGCTTTTCAAGCTGACCTTGTTAAATTAACCCTTGAAACTTAATCTTTGAGTTTAATGGCCTATTTATTGCAAATGACCTACATCATAAGCCACATTACCATATTTTTGATTTTATCCTATTCTTTTGCACCTATCTTAACTGAATTTGTCTTAGTAATCAAAGTTTGAGGAAAGATATGAAAAGATGTACATGATCTTCACATGATTCAAAAAAAAAAAAAAAAAAGATGAATGTAAGTTTGTTCAAAAGAATAATAAACAAAGAAAAGATTGCTCAAGTTCTCAAAAATAAAGAGCAACGTTTGCTCAAATTCTAAAAAGTAAAGGTTGAGCATGAGCTCGAAATAAGTTTGGGGGTGTTCCAAATACCCAATTTTATGAAGGTTGTGACATAGAAAGATCCAAGACAAGTTACGGTTAAGATGATTAAACCTCAAAATTGACTTCTTTTTATCCCTACCTTTAGCCTATCCCCATTACAACCTAATAAAAGACCTATTGATTGGATGATTATACCGACTACATTAGTGAAGAGGAATTACTAAGCTCAACTTATGAAGACCACTAATTAAACATTAGGATTACTATGTTTAATTGATAAGGAAAGCATGTTAATTTGTGAATGTTATGTATGACTTTGAAAATGCATGCAAACTATGATTCATGTTGACATTATAATGTGCTTAGCATAAAGTTTAGAAATAATATTTGCATTCGAGCTACTTATTAATAAAAAGTATTTTTGAACATGATTTTGTTGATACATGATTATGTCCGAAGATTGATGCTACTTTATCATTTTGCAAAATTGCCTTAGCAACAGTTGTGTTGTGCATGAACATTACTCGGGATGAGTAATGGTTTAAGTTTGGAGATGTGTATACTCCAAATTATATAGGGTTTTTCTATGTATTTTTACCACATTTTTATTTAGTAATTATGTTTCTCTTAAGTAATTGTTATTAAAATAAGTGAATTTTACTTAATTAGTAATATTGGGCATGGATTTATAAAGTATGTGAAATTGTGCTTAATTACATAATTTTTGTACATATTTTATATTATTTCATGTTAGTTTATTAATATGTGATTTTTCACTATGTAAGAGGACCATTAAAGATGCGATTAATGTGAATGAAACATGGACATGCTCATGCACAAATTAATTCATGTGGACTACAAAACCATGCACTTTGGGTCATGAGATACATAGTTTGGCCCAGTAAAAGAGGTGCTAAAATATGGACATGTTTGGTACATTATTAGACTGAGAAACTGTCCAACAAGGGGGATCTAAAGCCCATTTTAGGCACAAGTAGGTGGTAGCCCAAAAGAAAGCATTGGGGTATTTAATTGAAGGTCCTTACAGTTGGAAAATAATAAAAAAAAATCAGCCCAACTACTTTGCTATTGAATTGATGAATATAATTATCCTAGCCCATTTAATGACGATTGTTTTTGTTGCTAAAGTCATTCATTCATACATTTAGGCAAGTTGCATCTAGATTAAAATTGCATTAGGGATCACTCTTTGCATTTATTTAATTTAACCATCACTATCCAAAATTATTGAATTTTTACATTAAATTGCTATTTATAATTTTACAAATAATCGATTAACATACACATTCCCCGTGGAGATGATAACTCTTTTTTACTTACTTATTACTTGAATGACTGTGTAGACTTGCACAAACTGCGTTACAAAGGTCAATGTTAAAGATTGAAGAAGAAAGTTGTTTGGAATTTTCGTTCATAGATTCTAATGTTCAAAGTTGTTTCATAAAAAAAATTTAAATTGTAGAAGAGAAGGAAAATAAAAGTTTTTGATTGGTGTAGACGATACGGGCAAAGAAAGCCAAAAACAATTTTAATAGCCTATGCATTTAAATGCATCTATAACTTTATTGGATTAATTTGAAATAGTAATTTACCCTTAAATAATTTATCTAAGACCTGTTTTAATTTGAAGTCGTAATAAATTTATTGGATTAAAATGCATCTATAAATTTTTCTTTAATTTGTCATTGTTCCATTCCAAATTATTAAACATCACAATCGCTTAATGTAATTCCACTACACCCATTATTTAATCTAAACTAAATATCTAACCAAGTAAATAAATTATCCAAAGTAACTAAAAAGAATATATAACTCTAATGAGACAATTCAATTATCAATTATATTTGCTCAAACATTTACGATTAATATAAGTTCTCATGTTAAATGCAATCTGCTAAAAAAATATATTGAGTTATGGAGGAATCGACTTAACATATATATGTTTGTCTGCAATAATAAATGTAATTGAATTTCAACTTTTTTTCTATCAATCACATAGCTATTAGTATTCATATCGGATGATTATATCTGTAACATCTCATGCCCGACTTGATCGCCAGGTTCGAGTCATGGGATGCCACATTCATTGCCGGAGCAACTATGATCAATTAAACACAAGTTTAATCATTATACATTTAGTTATGACTATTAAACATGTATATTATAATCATTTCTGCAACACCCCAACCCCTGCTATTAGACTAAGGCGTTATACTAAAAGCAGTCTTAAACTTGGTTTATACTTCTATTGAGGTTTTGACGTATACCCTATGAACTAGGGCGTTAACCCAAAAATTTTAAATGACAAAACAATCAAATCAGGGCTATTCCGTATAATATAAAATATAATTGAAAACAAATTTTCAGCGAAGGCCTTACAAAAGTCTATAGGTTTATATAAAATGCAAGGTGAGTTATTTTCCTACACAAAAGTTTCAAGTGCATCACTGACAGTTAAACATGGATTACATCAGTTCGGCATATATAGTTAAAAGATGATCTCATAAACCATATTTCACAAATGTTTAACCTAGGTTGTGTGAGTAGTCAAAGTTAGGACACACAATCATGTCCCAGCCCATGTCTTAAACCGTGTAACTCACTAACTTAGATCACACGACCGTGTGTTAGGCCATGTAACTATCTGATTTAGATCACACGACCATGTGTTAGGCCATGTAACTCTTTGATTTGATGCACACGGTCATGTCACAGACCGTGTGACTCACTGACTTGGTACATACGGTCGTGCTGTAGACCGTGTATGGCACACGGCCGTGTGTCAACCCATTTCCCAGGCCGTGTGCACCTAAATGAACCTTAAACATCAAGTTTATCGTTTCAAGATTTCTTAGACACTAAGCAATCCATTTACCAGCCATTAGACCTATTTAAAATTCCATTAAATATGCTCAAATCATGCTAATTGAACTATCTTAAGTGCCTAACTAATATGCCCTCAATGGTACCACAAGTATACACACTTATACAACAATATAAATCATCAAACAAAAACATGTCAATTCACACCACTTAAACTTCTAACCAATATGCCTATCATAGGCACCTCAATTCACAACAATTCAATATAACCTATTAGTCATACATATGCTAAAAGTTTTTACCAAAGATATTTTCTATCATTCATAACTCATAATAAGTTATCAATTAAACATTTACCAAATGAACATCAAAATCATTGTAATGATGCTTATGTTATCAACTTGCATTTAGGCACACTTTATATATTGACATACCAAAACAAAAGTAATGACTTTACATGCCATATAATCTAAAATAGACATTCAAAATCTACCACAATCAGATGGATATTGTGACTTGAGTGTCGATCCAATTATTTGACCCTCTAAAAGATATCTACAAGAAAATGCAAGTAACACAAGTAAGCTTATTGAAACTTAGTAAGTTCTACAAAAAGAAAAAAATGAATCTTACCGAAGTAAATATAACAATTTAATAAAATATAATTTAACAACTAATGTTTCCTGTCATCCAAAATTTCTAACCGGTGAATTACATAGTTTAACTCAAAGCTCATATAACAAGTTCCGGAAAACATACATGTTCACAGCAGAGTTAATTCAAGATGTCAAGTACAAGTCACAAATTATTGTATTATAGCTTCTTTAATTATAGATATGGGTACACAAGTAGTCCAACTGAAACACGCCAAACACTCATAAGAGCTAATCCAACTAATAACACGCCAAACGCTCATGAGAGCTAATCAACCAATAACACACCTTGACACTAAGTGTCTAGCCCGTAGGCTATACATCTGCCTCCGTAACACACTAGAACAGGATAGCATAACACGGGAGTTCACAACAAATACTGAACCTCGGTATACTCAGAAAGAATGTAAAAAAAAACACCACATTAATCTCCACTCCAACCCCGTATAACACGCCATCACTCAAGTTGTACTCTATCTAGCGTTCATCCAACCCAAGTACCGAAATTCAATAACATTTTCCAAATAAATTTACATCATCAATAGAACAACTAAAATCCACTATTTCATATCATATCATCATACAATTCATATAGATATTAAATTATTGTAACACCCCTTACCCGTGTCCGACATCGGGACCGAATACAAGGCATTACCATGCTTAACCTTGCTTGAACATGTAATAACGGGCTATAAAATTTTATTTAAACCCATCTCTTGCTTATTATTGGCCTACGAGGCCCTAAACATACTTCCGAGAGGTTTCAAAATTTAACTAGGGACTTTTACGAACTTGGAAAAACTTTTCATCAAAACAAGGGCCACACGCCCGTGTGTCCCTAAAACATGCCCGAGTTTTCCACCTGTGGTCGACACTGACTTATTTCACACGGCCGGACACATGCCTGTGTCCTTAGCCCGTGTCCCTCACACGGCCTTGACATGCCCGTGTCCCTCACACAGCATTGACACTTTGGGTCAGGGGAAGATGCCTCTTCACGAGCACAAATGGTATATGTTCTCATCGGTGTTCTACCCTCGACTCTTGCAGCTTGCTCTCTGGATGGATTCTTGTTACCCATTTCACTTTCCGGGTTTCTCTGTGGTTTTCCTCTAGCAGTACTTCCCTGTCTTGTATTCTGAGACTTCTCTTTCTCGCCCACCTTAGGGCAATCTCTGATAAAGTGGTCTAAGGACCCACATCTGAAACAAGCTTTCTCATTTGCCCAGCACTCATCAGAATGGCGCCTGCCACACTGCGGGTATTTCGGTTTGCTCGGATGAATGTTGCCCACACTAGCAACTGATGTGGTCTGTCCTTTAGACCCCGAAAATTGCTTGCCCTTACTTCGGTTTGAAAACCCTACTGAGGTGGTCGATCAAGCAACAAAATCCCTTGATTTCTTAGATGAGGATTGGAGTGACTTATTCAGTTGGCTTTTCCTCGAGTCATGAGACTCATTCTCCGCTCTCCTTTTCTCTTTAGCCAACTCTTCAGCCTTACAGGTTCTATCTACTAACACTACAAATTCTTTTAGTGTAACACCCTGGTTCTAGGGGTTAGGCTTTTGGTGCTTAGCTCAGGTGTTGGCACACTTTAGTGTGTGGTTGGGTAAGTTTTAGGGGTCCGGAGAACCCTAGGTAGTAGTGGAACGTTTTGGAAAATTTTTAGTTTTAGGGGTTAAAAGGGGAGCTTGGACAGAGGGGGCCTTAAGAGAATTTTTGGTGGAATTTTAGCACTAAGAGTAGCTTGGCAGAGTGGCAAGGAGGCGCCACTTAGAGCATGGAGAAGTGACGCCATTTGCAGGGGGAAGGGGCTCAGGTTCGATTCGCAAGGGCAGCATTTGGGGCCTTGTTTTTGCGTCAAAGAGGAAAGAAGTTGGGTGGCTTTTGGATGCTAAAATGATGGAGGAAGACTTGGTCTTCTCTTTTTAAATTCGGCTAGGTAGAGGTTTGACTCATTCAAACTTTTTGAATGAGTGATAGGGAGGAATTGTAGGAGCAAATATTGGGATTTGAAGGGGGAGTTGAGTGTTTGGCGAATCTTGTTTCTTTAGGGGAGCTTGGCGAATGTTATAAATAGGGGTGAATGGTTCATCTTTTTGGTTTTCTCATTTGTTTGCTTATCGAAAAAGTGCCTCACAATTTCTTCATTTACTTGATTCATTTGCACTTGAGCCGAAACCTCCATTGCCATCCTCTCTTTTTCTTTCCTTTTGGACCCTTGGCCGAACCACTCACCTTTCATCCCTCTTCTTCCATTTCGTTAAACCGAAAGTACATCCCCACACTTTTCTTTTCCTCTCCTCTAACCTTTGGCCGAAACCCCTATTCCCTTTCCTTGTTTTTTTTTATTGATAGCCGAACCTTACTACCTTGGTGGTGGCCGATTTTGTTGGAACAAAGGGTAGTGGTTAGCAAGGTAAGGGTGTGTTAGCTGTTTCTTGTGCTATAGTTTCTTGACTTGGCCGAATGGCCCTAAGTGTTCCTTATTTTGTGCTAAGGCCGATTATAGGGGAGAAGAGCCCAACGCAGAGACTTTCTTTGGAGTGGTTTAGTCGGTTTTGCAGAGGGCATTAAGTAGCATTTTGAGGTTTGATCGGTGGTGCTATTAAGGTGCGTAATCAACGCACTATTTCTACGATTGTTGGTTTGTTTAATGTGATTACTTGTGTATTATGTGTGGAGGCTGATTATAATGGCTTAAGTGATGTGAATCGATGATTGGTAAGATTGGTTATGTTGTATATATTTTATATATGTTTGATGTGGTATTGGTAATTAATAATTACTCACTCTATATGACATTCTTGCATGATTTATTGACACATGGGCATGGGATTGGATTGAAGAAGGGAGAAGTGTACACAGGATGTGCGTGGTCTAATGATAGCTCGTGCTACATTAGCGTTTGATGGCTAGCTTTGTGCTACCTCAAGGAGGTGTGGCTCGGTGCCCATCTCGGCGGTTGATGGCTATGTGCATCACCGTGAGCGGGTTTATGATATTGGATCACTTGGGTTGATCGGTGGCTCAACCACGGCCTTGAGCAAATGAGCTTGCCAAGGTAAGATGTTATGGATCACTATGTGATCGGTGGGGAGTTCCCACGGCCTTAGGCGGAGTCTGCTAAGGTTGGTGTCACGGTTGGACAATGGGTTGGTGAGATGCATTCTTGCATGATTTGTTTCGATGGTTTGTGGTGGTATGGGCCAAGCCCATACGGATGGAAATATGTGTTTTGATTATGCATCGAGTCGGTGGACTCACCCTTTTCATTAACCATTTCGTGTGACGCGTAGTTGGATCGAGTTCGGAGAGGACACAAGGTGGCCAATGCGAGAAAGAGGAATTCAAATATTTTAAGTTTATTTATACTAAGTATTTGATCTCATTAAATATTGATGTAATAAGGCCTTTTGGTTTTTTTTCATTTATTTTAGGAATTACTTTATTATTATTTTTATTATGGTTTGTTTAAATCAAATACTTTGTGAAGGATGATTTCATTTTAAACAACTTGCTTATATGCTAAAGTTTAATTTTGGGCTTTTATAATATTTTATAACAACAAAAGATTTACTTATACTTTTCCCAATAAACCCTATACTTGAAAGTTAATATATTTTCATGTTTTATCCTAAGTCAAAAAGTTTTTCAACTGCTTTTCCACTAACATAACCGTGATTCGATGCGTAGTGAATGGGCCGGTTTGGGGATGTTACAGATTTAATATCGAGCCTTGTTCAAAACTCGGCTTTGAGGTTGGGCAGCTTGATTTTCAAAATGGGTTTTTGGAATGTGGGCTTTTATAAAAAGGTTTTCAGGTTATTCTGGCATGGCACCTGTGTCTCCGGCCCGAAGTCCGCCAGGTAAGTACTTCGAACTTTTGAAGTGTTTTGTTTGTGTGTATTATTATGGGTTTATTTGGGCTCGTAGATTATTTTTAGGGCTATTGGACCTTAGGATTAGTCTACTCAAACATATGCATAAAACTTAAAACTCTTAAACAAACCTGTGAAGTAAGTCACCGAGTTAAGGTGTGGTAACCTTGGTGCGCATGTCTAGGATATGATCCGGAAGAGCTTGGTACTTAAGCAGTCCTCGTGACTCACCTCCTCTTCGCAGGAATCCTACCTGGTGCGTTGCTACGGTTCACCTTAACCAAGAGGACTTGTTCATAGGCTAAACCGATTATTAAAACCCGAAAGGGAATTAGCCTTGCTGTTTTCTTTAAAACCTTTAATTTTTTTTTTGAATTTACCCCTTTGGTTAGTGAAACCCTAAATTCGATTTTAAAAGATGTTTGCCGATTTACAAACTTTCCCAAAATGCCCTAGTGGCAAAATTACAAAAATACTCCTGTGTTATAAAATTACGGTTCTACCCTCAATTTTTGATAAAATGCTTTTTACGTGGTAAAATACCAAAATCTCGAGTTTTCAAATATTAAGATACCCTGGTTTTTGAAAATTTACGAAAATACCCCTGGTTGATTAAATTACCGAAATGCCCTTGGTTTCTAAATTTTCAGGTTTCTCTCAACTTTTACTGAAATATTCCTATTTTACCAAATATCAGAAAATTCTATTTTTGTGAAATACTGTGATATGCCGATTTGGAGAATTTACGAAAATGCCCATGATTTCCAAAATTACGAAAATGACCCTACTTTTTGGAATTCTTGCAACACACTTTGTTTGAGAACCAAAATTTTCAAGATGACTCCTGAGATTTGCAAATTTTGAAATATCTTTAAGTTGGAAAACTATTTTCAAAATTGACCCGAGTTATTACCTATATACCCCTATAGGAAAATAACTAATTACCCCTGGTAGGAAGGAAACTTTGATTGCTCGAAAGAACTACTCTCGGAAACTTCTTTTCATAAAATTGCTCGTGGATAAAACAGTGAAACAAGAATTTCTAATGCATAAAATTTCTTAAACAGACTAAATCGAGGCGCTAGATATGAGTTCTAGGGGGCGTGGTCGCAATACTTGTGGACGTGGTAGAGGCAGTTTTGGTGACTGGTTGTTTTGTGGCTCATAAAGTATGTTAGCTCTTGGAGATCAGAGTGCGCAGCCATAGCGTAGTGGGAGGAATTGGACTGTTAGTTTAGACAAGTAATTTCGAGGACAAAATTATGTTAAGGAGGGTAGAATTGTAACACCCTGGTTCTAGGGGTTAGGCTTTTGGTGCTTAGCTCAGGTGTTGGCACACTTTAGTGTGTAGTTGGGTAAGTTTTAGGGGTCCGGAGAACCCTAGGTAGTAGTGGAACGTTTTGGAAAATTTTTAGTTTTAGGGGTTAAAAGGGGAGCTTGGACAGAGGGGGCCTTAAGAGAATTTTTGGTGGAATTTTAGCACTAAGAGTAGCTTGGCGAGTGGCAAGGAGGCGCCACTTAGAGCATGGAGAAGTGACGCCATTTGCGGGGAAGGGGGCTCGAGTTCGATCGCAAGAGCGACATTTGGGGCCTTGTTTTTGCGTCAAAGAGGAAAAAGAAGTTGGGTGGCTTTTGGATGCTAAAATGATGGAGGAAGACTTGGTCTTCTCTTTTAAATCTCGGCTAGGTAGAGGTTTGACTCATTCAAACTTTTGAATGAGTGATAGGAGAGGAATTGTAGGAGCAAATATTGGGATTTGAAGGGGAGTTGAGTGTTTGGCCGAATCTTGTTTCTTTAGGGGAGCTTGGCGAATGTTATAAATAGGGGTGAATGGTTCATCTTTTTGGTTTTCCCATTTGTTTGCTTATCGAAAAAGTGCCTCACAATTTCTTCATTTACTTGATTCATTTGCACTTGAGCCAAAACCTCCATTGCCATCCTCTCTTTTTTTCTTTCCTTTTGGACCCTTGGCCGAACCACTCACCTTTCATCCTCTTCTTCCATTTCGTTAAATCAAAGTACATCCCCACACTTTTCTTTTCCTCTCCTCTAACCTTTGGCCAAAACCCTATTCCCTTTCCTTGTTTTTTTTTATTGATAGCCGAACCTTACTACCTTGGTGGTGGCCGATTTTGTTGGAACAAAGGGTAGTGGTTAGCAAGGTAAGGGTGTGTTAGCTGTTTCTTGTGCTATAGTTTCTTGACTTGGCCGAATGGCCCTAAGTGTTCCTTGTTTTGTGCTAAGGCCGATTATAGGAGAAGAGCCCAACGCAGAGACTTTCTTTGGGTGGTTTAGTCGGTTTTGCGAGGGCATTAAGTAGCATTTTGAGGTTTGATCGGTGGTGCTATTAAGGTGCGTAATCAACGCACTATTTCTGCGATTGTTGGTTTGTTTAATGTGATTACATGTGTATTATGTGTGGAGGCTGATTATAATGGCTTAAGTGATGTGAATCGATGATTGGTAAGATTGGTTATGTTGTATATATTTTATATATGTTTGATGTGGTATTGGTAATTAATAATTACTCACTCTATATGACATTCTTGCATGATTTATTGACACATGGGCATGGGATTGGATTGAAGAAGGGAGAAGTGTACACAGGATGTACGTGGTCTAATGATAGCTCAGGCTACATTAGCGCTTGATGGCTAGCTTTGTGCTACCTCGAGGAGGTGTGGCTCGGTGCCCATCTCGGCGGTTGATGGCTATGTGCATCACCGTTAGACGGTTTATGATATTGGATCACTTGGGTTGATCGGTGGCTCAACCATGGCCTTGAGCAAATGAGCTTGCCAAGGTAAGATGCTATGGATCACTATGTGATCGGTGGGAGTTTCCCACGGCCTTAGGCGAGAGTCCGCTAAGGTTGGTGTCACGGTTGGACAATGGGTTGGGTGAGATGCATTCTTGCATGATTTGTTTCGATGGTTTGTGTGGGTATGGGCCAAGCCCATACGGATGGAAATATGTGTTTTGATTATGCATCGAGTCGGTGGACTCACCCTTTTCATTAACCATTTCAGGGTGGCGGTGTTGGATCGGGTTCGGAGAGGACACAAGGTGGCCAATGCAGAAAAGAGGAATTCAAATATTTTAAGTTTATTTATACTAAGTATTTGATCTGTTAAATATTGATGTAATAAGGCTTTTTGGTTTTTTTTCATTTATTTTAGGAATTACTTTATTATTATTTTTATTATGGTTTGTTTAAATCAAATACTTTGTGAAGGATGATTTCATTTTAAACAGCTTGCTTATATGCTAAAGTTTAATTTTGGGCTTTTTATAATATTTTATAACAACAAAAGATTTACTTATACTTTTCCCAATAAACCCTATACTTGAAAGTTAATATATTTTCATGTTTTATCCTAAGTCAAAAAGTTTTTCAACTGTTTTCCGCACTAACATAACCAGATTCGGTCGTAGTGAATGGGTCGGGTTTGGGGATGTTACATTTAGTTCGAGGACTCCTACGTATAAACGGATATCTTCAATTAACCCATCCTCAAATCTCGTGCACATGACGGCCTCGGTAGACACGCACTCCTGAGCATACTTGCTAAGCCTTACGAACTCCCATTCATAGTCGGTCACTGACATATGACCTTGCTTCAATTCCAAGAACTCTTTTCTTTTATGGTCGAAGAACCTCTGGCTGATATACTTCTTCTGGATTTCCTCTTGGAAGAATTCCCAGCTAACTCTCTCTCTTGGTACTCTGACATAAGGGTATTTCACCACCGATAAGCCGAATCTCTCAAAAGAGATACTGCACACTTTAAGCACTCCTCTAGCGTGTAGGATAACCCATTGAAAACCCTGATGGTATTCTCGAGCCAGAATTTCGCTCTCTTCGGATCATCATCCTTACTAGCCCGGAATTCTTCAGCTCCTTGCTTCTAGATCTTATCAATCGGAGGCCTTTCTCTCTTCACCACCTCAACTACTTGGGAAGCTACAGGAGCAGGTTGAGGAATAGGTAGGGTGGAGGGGGTTGAGCAATAGGATTTGCTCGGGTATACTCGGTATACTAGATGCTCATCATACGAAAAAAGGCTTCCCGAGCCTCTTCTCCCTGACCCAAAGTCTCGGGTCTACTATTCACTGGCACGATCCCTTGAGCGAGAGCTGGCGCATTACTCGCAGCATCATCGGCTGCAGTACGGTCTAGATCAGAATCTATATACTACATAAAACACGATTTTTAAACGTCAAGAGCCATCACACTATCATTACACAGGTACTCTTACATATGGCATGTATAGCTAGACTCGTACTTTCATAACATTAGTCTTAGAATCGACTAAACCATTGCTCTGATACCAATAAATGTAACACCCCTTACCCGTATCTGACATTGGGACCGGATACGAGGCATTAGCATGCTTAACCTTGCTTGAACATGTAGTAACGGGCTATAAAATTTCATTTAAACCTATCTCTTACTCATTCATGGCCTACGAGGCCCTAAACATACCTCTGAGAGGTTTCGGGATTTAACCGGGGACTTTTACGAACTTGGAAAAACTTTTCATCAAAATAGGGGCCACACGCCCGTGTTGATCTAGGGACATGCCCGTGTTTTCCACCCGTGGTCGGCACTGACTTATTTCATATGGTCGGACACACGCCTGTGTCCTTAGGCCGTGTCCCTCACACGCCCTTGACACGCTCGTGTGCCAAAACCTTGGCATTCTGTTTATGATGTCGTCACTCCCCTATGGCCACATGGCCAAGGCACACGCCTGTGTCCTTAGATCGTGTGTCAAATTAAATTCCACATTTAATGTGCATACTTCACATGTCCTGGGTGCACGCCCATGTCCTAGGCCGTGTCATCCACACGATTGAGACACACGGCCTTATCTCTGCCCGTGTGTTTACTACTGAACATACTGACTTGTAAACCTAACATACTGCCCGTGTGTCTACCGGTATGGACAATTAGATGGCTATCTACCAAGCCATTGCCACCCTATCAAGCATTCACACTCATACCAAACAACTCATAACCCAAAGACACATCCAAGAACTCAATTCATAACATTCACACAAGCATAAACTTCATAATTCCATCATCATTGAATATATAAAGCATCAAGTATTGGCCCAATTCTAATGACCATTTACAAAATAACTTTGATACATACATAGCCAACACTTTGGCTAACAATTACGACCTAACAAAAACCCAAGTCCTATACATGCCATACTCAAAATAAGTCTAAATTGTTATACCAAAGTGATGTCGATAGTGAGATTTTCAAACTCCAACGTTCCACGTTCCTCGAGTTATCTTGGCAATACTACAAGGAAAAAGGGCAATGAAAAGGGGTAAGCATAAAGCGTAGTAAGTTTCCATAGAAATAAATAGCAACAATAAGCTCATAATATAATCCATCCATGGCATTAACAAACCATACACAAGTCATAGGCTTCTTGCCATACTTACCCACACTTGCCCTTATTTAGCACATACCATGCAACATATCATAATCATTTCTTCGTGACTCATTCACGAGTACCTGTATTCACTCATTCACATGACTTTAGTACAAATCTCATTTCTACTTCTAAACTCATCTACTTATCTCATTGATCACTAGGGATAATCAAAGACGCTTATTCCTCATCATTCATATAGGAACTAAGCCAATGCCACATCCTAGAGGTGGTCTTATATGGAGTCACCTCTAAATGCCGATGCCATATCTTGGATATGGTCTTATACAGAATTTCACATCAAGTATCGATGCCATATCCCAGATATGGTCTTATGCGATTTTCATATTCATTACCGAAGCCATATCCCGGATATGGTCTTATACGGGATCTTAACTCGGTGCCGAGGCCATGTCCCGGACATGGTCTTATATAGGACCTTATCCATTATATATATCGATGATAGCATTTTTCATATTCAATGTAGTCCACTAGGACTTCAACATCTCATTCAACATTAATTGCTCAATTTAGTAAAGCATCATGCATCAATATAATGCTAAGCATTCTCAAACATGCTAACATAAATGGTGAATCTATCACATACAAACTTACCTCGATTTCAAAATGAGCTAGATCGTCGGTCTAGTCTGAGACTTTATTCTTTCGTCGATCGAGGTAAATTCTTGGTTCTTCTTGCTCTATAATGGCAAATTAGCTCATTTTAATCATCACATTAATAAAAGCATTTTAATAGTAATGCTTTGGCAAAATTACTATTTTGCCCCTAGACTTTGGCAAAATGACCATTTTGCCTTTAGGCTCGGAAATTAATTCTAATCATATTTCTACCCTCAAAAAGCCTAGATGAACATTTAATACTCTTATGGCTATCATCAAAATCAACTTTTCACACAATTACTACCATTTTTATAACCTTTACAACAAGGTCCAATTAGGTGTTTTTATGACAACACCTTTCACAAAAGTTGTTCATCTAACAACCAAGACTTATTTTCTTCCATAAAAATGCAGCAAACAACCATGAAAGCTCTCATGGAAAAACTCTAAACTCTCCACCATATTGTAAATTAGCCCCCTCATCTGAAAGCTTAAGCTTTAGGGGTTCCAAAAGTACAATTATCTTCAAGAAAAACCATCAAAATCACTTACTAGGATGGAGGAGAGCTTGCTGAAAATTTGAGCTTTCAAAAAGCCCTATTTGCTTGCTATTTTTGGTGGAGAAGGATGGAGAGAAAATTTGATATCTTTTCTTTCTTTATTTTATTAATACAAGTCAAATTGGTCACCAACTATCACCAACTTTGACCAATTTTTGTCCATCTTTGTCTCCTATCTTAGCCTAAGGCCGGCCAACCATTTATAAAAGGGTAAATTGCCTTTTAAAGACCTCCAATAATAATCTATGGCTATTTGGCACCTTTAGCTTATAAAATGGAACTTTCGCACTTTATGCGATTTAAAGTAAAAGGACTGAATCGCGTATAGAGTAAAAGTTATGTGCTGAATTATAAGTACCTAAGTGTTGATGTCTTTATATAGTGGAGGCCTTATGTTGTTAATAAACCATTTTAAGATAGTGGATGGCAAAATGACATATTAACCTTAAATTATATTTGTTTTATATGTTTTCTAAAAGGGTAAAGTTGGTATTTGTTTAATAAGTTATTATTAATGAAAAACAAAACAATTTGATGGCTATTTTCTCATCTTTCTTCCACTGAAACATAGAAAAGGGAAGAGCCATTGAAGCTTTGTGATTTTCGACACATATTTAGCTTAATTCAAGGTATGTTTGAGCTCTATTTTTGATAATTTCTATGTTTTCGTCATCGTTGCTTTGTGCTTTACAAAACCCCTGTTGTAATTTTGTAAATTGATGATGTTTATGGAATGTACCATTGATGAAATGAGGAGTTTTGTGATGAGTGTTGGTGTTAAATGAAAGATATGTGTTTAATGAACATGTGTTGTTCTTGAAATTTTGATGAATTTAGCTAATTAGAGCTAAATTGTGAAAATAGCATTTTGAAGGACTAGATTGTGAAATAAATGAAATGTGTGGATTTGTATAAGTATAAGAAGAATTCGGCTAAGCACATGTATATTGAAATTTTGTGTATTTGATGATTTTGTGAAATAGGGATTAAAGTGTCGAAATGTGAAAATGTGAAGACTATTTTGTAAAATGCCCTAAATGTGTGTGTGTGGACTAAATTGAATGAAATGGTGATTGAATGGGTTGAATTTGAATATGTATAGACCAAGAAAGGAGAGGTTCGGATCGAGATCGAGGCAAAGAGAAAGTGCTCGATTAATCGACCATTTCGGTATTTTGACATCCGAGGTAAGTTCGGATAAAATACATGTTATTAAGATACGTTTTAGTATTATGAATTGAATATGTATATGTGTATAAAATTGAGATGCTATGTACAAGATTTAGTTGATGGCACTAAGTGTGCGAAAATGTAAATCGAAACAGAAATGAATGGCACTGGGTGTGCAATCATATGAAAGCTACGGTTTATTGACTTGGCACTGTGTGTGCGATGAAGAGACAGGTCGGTTAAAAGAATAGGCACTAAGTGTGTGATGACAAATATGTTACGATTATGTATATAGCACTGTGTGTGTGATCATATTGAATGAAAATTAAAGGATGATCGGCAAGTAATATTGAGGATTGAATAGTTTGGAGGTTTAATAACTATGTGTGGCTAAGGTACGTATCGAACCTTTGTGGTTGATGAGTATAAGCAAGCTATGAGTGAGCGAATGAGTATTTTGGCTATGGATGTGTGAGCATGAAAGTGTGATAGTAGATCTATGTGATTTTTTATTATATACATTGGTTTGATTTGATCAAATAATTGTATCCTATGTATATCGAACATACTGAGCTTTGTAAAGCTTACTGTGTGATTTGTTTCTCTGCTTTGCAGTGTCAGCAAGGTTAGCTCGGATCAGGGGATCGTTAACATCTCAGTCACACTATCGGTTTAGTCCTGACCCCACTTTAGCATGTGAATTAGGTATCGTAGACCTTGATAAGGGACAACATGATTGTAAATGAATGTGATTGAAGATGATTGACTTTGTGTCGTAAATTCTAGATGTTAAATGTTCTGATTGATTGGTAATATATCTTAACCCTATTCCGGCATTGGTCTTGGGTTAGGGGTGTTACATTACTGGACGAATCAAAAACTTTTACAGACATTTCAAACAACCATTAATTAATCGTAATCAAAATGTCCCTTAATTAGGTCAATGAGACCTTAATCATACTTTAGAGTAGGGTCGGGACTAAGCCAAACACATACAGAAATTCTCTGAAATTTAAAACTTTTCTAAGTTATGCAGGACACACGCCCATGTGAGCGGGCCGTGTGCCTTCCACGGGCACCAGACAGCTCCATATGTCTTGGCCGTGCCAAATCTGGGCATGTATATGGACTTTTCCACACGGCTACTAGGCACGCCCGTGTACCATGGTCGTGTGCTCTCAGGCCATATACTGCTTAATCACATGGCTACCAGGCATGTCTGTGTGCCAAGACCGTGCACCCTTAGCTAGACCCGGCCATTTTCCCACAGCCATTAGGCACGCCCGTACCATAACCTTGTAGGCAAAACAGGCCATTGTCAAGGCCATAATGCCACCCACAAAAAGGTCATACCTACTAGCAAATTACCAAATCATTTCATGCATATTTTGCAATCAAAAAATATCAAAATATCCACCTACAATTGCAACTTCAACCATGCCAAGTTGTACAACTAAACACATATGCAATTAAGCATAATTCATTCATCCTTTTCATTCATATAACCACTCATTTGATCAATCAAACATGTTCATGTTGTATTCAAATGCTTACTAAATCTTTAACCATTTCATAAGCTATCTAGCCATACCAAAACATGCATCATTTTTATATATACCCAAGCATATTACCAAATCTATCTAGTCACATCTGATGGCCAATATACACATTTTAAACATATCCAAAATGACTAGTCTATACATGCCATATCTAGCTATATACATATTCCAAAAGTACCAAAATAAGTTGAGTAGTGTGATGATGATCCTCAACGGTCCCCGAGCCTTCAATAGCTTTGACGATCTATAAAATAGACAAACACACACAGAGAGTAAGCTTTCAAAAGCTTAGTAAGCCATATACAAATAAACCTAGCATAAAATGCACATAGTATATTCTTTTCATATAGCAATTGGCTCATTTGTTTAGCCATAACTTATCATATTTTTCAGCTCAAGTATTACATATACACCTAGCTCATTTGAGCATATCATCACATATTATTCCACCCTTTCTGTAACACCCCAAACCCGGCCTAGACATTATGGCCGGATCTAGCATGTCACATCAGAAGGTTATTTAAAAGCTACGCGTTCGTTAAAACTTTGTATCCCTTTTTGAAACTCCGAATTTTGTTGCTTACAAAAACAAGATTTGCTCAAAGTATATTCTTGCAAAGATGTTACTATTTTTGAAAACTTTGTTCGTTGTAGAGGTTTGACTTAAATAATTGTAGAAATGTGATGTTTTGAAAATAGTAGTTATTATTTTAAAAACCAGTGTTTAATCGTTTAACAATTCATACCTAGCAGAATTTCCAAATAAAAGTTTAAAAAAAAATCCAATGGCCTTATTACACAAAATATTAACCCAAAAATAAGATAAAATAAGTTAAACCAAATTTTACTAAGTATCGTTAAGAAGCAAATCTGACGTATGGCCACCTCTGAGTCCCCCACAACTCTAAATCCTCTAACATTGGGGATTACCTGCACGGTTAAAAGAAAGGGGTGAGTAACAAGAACTCAGTGTGTAGTCCCCTATAACGGTCACTATTTGGGCCTAAGCCTATACGGTATCGGTCTGGGCCTAAGCCCTATTCGATTACAAGATGGGCCTGAGCCCCAAGATCATCTCAATGCATGTGGATATGTGCCCACCCCAATCCTACCAGCCGACTAACTCTCCACCCGTACCAACCAATCACACCATGGGGGGACCATGTCAACCCACCCAGCCAAACCTCACCAATATTACAGTCAAGCTGCTAATCACGGTATATGTGGCTGAGCCACTAAAACGGTAGGTGGCGATGCCACTCGAATGGTATGTGGCAGAGCCACTAAAATGGTACTTCCTCTGATCATCAAACCCAACGCATGCAACATGATATGAATGCAGTATATTACAAGTATAAACAGTATAAATAAAATCACATACACGATATTTAACTACCATCAAGGACATAACAGCTATTTTGTCACGTGAGGGTATAACGGTAATTTTCACCCCTTTGGGGTATTTTCGCAATTTACCTGTCGAGGGTATTTTGGTAATTTACCCAGTAGGTTATTTCGGTAATTTCAGTCATTTAACAGCCTTTTCGGAGGCCTACTGTCACCTCGAGCGACACAGGATCCCTTTTGGGTCTTTACGGTGTAATTGGGCCTAAGATCCCATTCCGGCCCAAACGGGCCCATACGCTCGTGTGGCCCATTTAGCTTATTTTTGGTCTCAGTTCTGCAGACTTTGCAACCGCATCAGCCATTTGGCAAATTCCCATCAGTTTTGCTCATGTGGGCTCGTTAGCCCATTGGGCCCACTTAGCCCGTTTCAGCTCAATAAGGCCCATTACAGCCTCAGATTCACGAGAGTGTTCGTGACACTCTCAACGGTCTACCGCCACCACTAGTTGCTTAATTTATCACTATGAGCGCTCGCACACTCGAGTGATCTCAATTGCCGATATTTCGGCTTTTCGATATTCTGACTTTTAGCCAATTCACAGAACAACATTATCAGAATAAGCGGTGGTGTGAGATTACACACCTGGATTGCGAGATGCTTGATTATCCCTTTGTAACAACCCTACAGACCATCAGACTCCTTATTAGCTAAATGTTGTTTAAGGTTAAACACTTAGAGAACTAAGCCCAAAACGTACTCCTTACCTTGTTTAAGCAAACGGCCTTTCACACCAAGATTTCTAAGTACTAGTGCTTGGCTTCACGTCCTTAACAAGAGTCTGTACCAAATGAAACCTATACGTGTGACAGAAAACCGCATACCACTTAACACATTACATGGCATATTTAGCCAAACCAAGTATTATGATGATATTCTTACCTCCCTTGAATGATGAATCCAGGATCAAGGTTTGATTAATGTTTGCTCCCCCTCACCTTATAAAAATCCTTGAGCCCAACGATGGCCATAACACAAACAAAACAAAAATGTATCTTAGACCCAACGAGAGAAAAAGAAGAACACCCGATTATTAAAAAGAGAAACCGAATGAAAACAGAGTTAGGGTCAAAGAAAGAACTATAACTTACCGATTGTCACACTCCTTGATAACCGTAGATGAAGAGAAAAGAAGCTAGTTGAAGAGTAAAAAGGAAAAGAAGTATGTATTCGGCTATGGAGAAAAGGCAAGAAAAGAAGGTGAGAGGAGAAAAGAACGAATGAAGAAAGATGGAAAAAGAGTTTCGGCCAACAGATGTTTAGGCTATTTGCACAAAGAAAACACACGAAAGGTAAGATGGAGATGAGGAGAAGAGACTAAGAATTCGGTAAAAGTAGATTGAAGAGAAACTGACCCAAAATACACCGGAAAATGTGACCCAAAATGTAAAAACTTGCCAAAGAAAATTAAAGGAAATTCGACACTCCCTGTAACACCCCATACCCGAGTCCAAGGCTGAGACCGAATATGAGACATTACTATGCTTGAACTTTCTCAAACATGCACTTACGGGCTGTAAAATTTTGTTCCGAATTAAAAACTTCTCTTTCTTAGTCTAATCATACATTTCATGGGCCTAAGAGGCCTTAAACACATATCTGGAAACTTTCAGAACTTAATCAAAAACTTTTCCTTAAATCAGGGGTCACACACCCATGTGGCTTGGGACATGCCCGCGTACCCCTGAGACACGCCCATGTCTTCAAACCGTGGTCGACACTGACTATATTCACACGGCCTTGACACGTCCGTGGACTTAGACTGTGTGCTATACCTTGATATATTGACTTATTCACATGGCCTGGGGCATACGCCCATGTTCTGACTGTGTGTCACACATGGCCTAAACAAACGGCCATGGGATTAGCCCGTAGTCTATTTTGACTTAAGGTACTAAGGTGCAGGGGACGCACGGCCTAGAAACATGCTCGTGTGTCTATTCGTGTGGGCACTTGAAGGCTATTTACCAAGCCGATTGCCACCCTGAAATCAAGATCAATCTCATATCCAATTCAACAACTCAATTTACTACATCTTTCATGAACAATACTACATGCTTCATTGATATCAATAAACATACATACTTAGTTAATCTTGGCCAATCACTTAGCCATATACAAAAGAATAATAAACATGATAACCCATACTTTTGCCCTTTTTAAGACATATTCTCAAAATGAAATGTTCCTATACATGCCATACTTAATATAAACATCTTGGCTATACCAAAATAGTGATTGATAGTGTGCTCCAAGCTCCGATGACGATGATCCACGAGATTAGCTTAGCGGGACTACATGGAAAGAAAGAATAAAAGACGTAAGCATTTAGCTTAGTAAGTTTGCATATAATGCACATAGCATCATACTTATTTAACATAAACCGTTTGGCATGAACAATGGCATTATAATTTCAGCTATTTAAGATTACTTACTCTTACTGATTTTTACATATCTCATGATACTTACTAGTCTCATGCTCGAGAGGTAAACAAGGTACCTGTATCACTTGATCACATAGATCAGCATACTTTACTATAATAATCATAATCTCTAATTCATCATTCATAACATGAATAATACTCATTTCCAACTTGATAATAACTTTGCTTACTTAATTTTCTTGCTATCTTATTTAAGCTTTACTCATTTGCCCGATGAATTTCTATGAATAACTGAGGATACTGAACCTTATCCCACATATAACTCGATGCCAAAGCCATATCCTAGACATGGTCTTACATGGGATCTCTCATATTGGTATCGATGCCATGTCTTGACATGGGCTTACTCAAAGTCTTCCTTGTGTGTTCCCTTGGGAACTTACCATTGCCATGTCTTGACATGGTCTTATTTGGTATCTTTACTCATGAACAGGTCAATGCCGAGCCTTGGCTAGGACTTACATGAAATCTTCCTTATTACTCAGCAATGCCATGCCTTGGCTTGGACTTACATGGGATCTTTATCTCATGATAGCTTTTCAATGCCAAGACTTGTCTTGGACTTACATGACATCTTTGCTTGGAGACTCACCAATGCCATGCCTTGGCTTAGGCTTACATGGGTCTTCATCTCATAATAACTCTTCAATGTCAAGACTTGTCTTGGACTTACATGATAACTTTGCTTGATTGCCAATGCCATGCCTTGGCTTGGTCTTATACGGACTTTCTTATCTCATGTGGTAGATTGAGTATCCTAAGTAATTCAACTTCAATCGGGACTTTCTCGTGCTTAATCTCATTGATTTCTTTATTTAACATAGCATTAAGCATTTCTAGGTAATAATGTACATTATACTAAGCAATTCAATGATAGTAATCATAAAACTTAGAAATCATACAAACTTACCTCGATATACAAAATGTATGTAGATATGCAATTTAGTCATCGACTTTGTTCTTGCCTTGGTTTCGATTTGGGCTTCATTTTTCTTGATCTATAATAATAGTTTAGATCATTTAATAATCACATTGACTAAACTGACTCTTAACTCATACTTTGGTAAAATTACAATTTTGCCCCTAAACTTTCTCATAATTACACTTTTGCCCCTATGCTCGTAAAATAATTTTCATACCACTTTCTTAAACTTCATGCTTAGCTGATTCATTATCTCAACAATAGCAATAACAAATTCTCACTATTTCTACCATGTATGACAAATTTCATAATAATAACAAACTAGTCATTACTAGCATTTCTCATGAAATTCACTTAGAAAAATATGTTTATCTAATATTAAACTCTCATAATCTTCCATAAAACATCATTTTACAAACATGTCATACATGGGTAGATTTTTGAACGTGCATCTTAGCTCATCTTATAGCTAAAAATAGCTAATTCATGTTACGAGGACTCCAAAAACACGAAGAATATTAAAAGCGGGGGTAAAATGAACTTACTAGCAAGCTTGAAAAATTGAAGAACCCTAGCTATGGCTTCCTTCAAATTTTCGGCACTTGGGGAAGAAGATGAGAATGATTTTTATCATCTTTTTCCCTTATTAATCATTTAATTGATAAATGACCAAAATGCCCTTCTCTTTACAATTTCACCATTTACTAACTTATGTTCATTTTTATCCAAAAATTATAATTTGGGCAAATTGCTATTTAAGGACTTCTAATTAATATTCTAAAGCTATTTCATACAAAAAGCTTCTAGAAACTCATATTTTGCAACTTTTGCAATTTAGTCCTAATGGACCCTTAAATGGAAATTTCCATAAAATTTCTACATGAAACTTTCATATTATCATGCAAACATCTCAAATACCTTAAAAACTGATTTTAGTAACTCGGATCTGTAGTCTTGCACCACTATTCTTGCTAGGCCCTAAATCGGGCTGTTACACTCCCGACACACAAAAACCGAATAAATACTCACTCCACCCCACACCAGCTGAAATTCCCCTTAGTTAGCTTCCCACTTTTGGCCAACACTACTCACACACACCCACACCTTGATTTCCTCCCCTTTTTCCTCCTACAATCTCTCTCCTTCATCCATTTGAAACGTTTGACCTATTCTCCAACTCCCATAGCAAAGTTTGATCCTAACTCTGCTTCCTTCTCTCCCAAAGCATAAAATAAATACCTTTAATTGCTTGCCAAGGGAATCAAACTCCACTCCCCCTTGTCCCCTAGTGACGCCACAACCAACTTGCCACCGGCTCAACTTGTGTTACCAAAACACACTCAATTATACATAAGTCCAACTTCACCCAGCCCTCTCCACTAAAGGGCCAAAAACCAAAATTTTTCCAGGGCTCAGCCTCGAACCCAGGCCTCTCTAGAACCCCCAAACCCTCTCAAATAACTAGCTAAGCAAGCCCAACACATGCAATATGCAAAAATTCCAAACCCCTAATTTTTGGGATGTTACACTTTCAATACACATATGCAAATGAGTAAGTTCATATAAATGCTTACCTTTCATACACATTTAGTGTACACATCAACGTACCTGAAACGGATGTTCAAATCACATAGCCATTCATATCTCGGACTTGCCTGTTGGACCGTTCAGAATCTAATAAGATTTACAGAATACTCAGAATAGTCATACAATGCTAACGTCCCAGATGTGGTCTTACATATAATCAGATGTTGATGCCACTGTCCCCGACAGGGTTTTGCACGAATTAATACGATGCCGATGTCCCAGACATGGTTTTACACATAAAGCTCATATCGATGCCAAAGTCCCAGACATGGTCTTACACGAAATTTTGAATTCATGCCAACGTCCCAAACGTGGTCTTACATGACAAAACAGAACAGATACCTATGTCATGACATAGCTAATCCTATCTATTCCTAGGTTCGTACGGGACTTCTCGGACATTTTCACTATGTCGATCTTATGTTAGAAATCATGAACACATCATCTCGTAAACATTCATCATTATCAATAGTCATATGAACATACATAATTCAATACAAGTACGTTTATTTGCAAAATGACTTACCTCGGATTCGGATATTCGTTCGGACTCGTTTATTTAACTATCTTCACTTTCCCGCGATCTAAGTCATTTTCTTCGATTCTTGATCTATACATAATCAAATTTAACCCTCTTATTTAACAACACATTCAATTCAACCCAAAAACACATATTTAGGGCTATTTGCAAATTAGCCCTCATATTTTCACATTTGGACAATTTAGCCCTCAATTCACAAAATCACAAAATACACCAAATTTTCATATACCCATGCTTAGCAGAATATTCATAAATCTCATAGAAGTCCCTACATTTCATTTATTTCATAATTTGGTCCCTCAAAATATTATTCTTTCAATTTACTCCTAATTACTCAAAATTAACAAAACTCCAAAGACAAAATATGCTAATCAAACACATATTCTCCATATTTCATCATCAAACATTTTAAAGCTCATATGTTCATCAAAGACACATTTCTAAAACATCATCAATTCTCAAAATTAATACATGGGTTTCAAAGTTTACGAAGCAACGATTGCAAAAACGTAAAAATTACCGAAAACTAAAACCAAAACATACCTTAATTTGAGCTTAGATATAACCGAAACCTAGCTTGAGTATTTTCTTTCTTTTCCTTCAACATTCGGCACTCACAAAGATGATAACATTCATCTTTTCTTTCATTTGTTTTATTACAAACATAATAATATACATTTTACCATACTACCCCCTTTAATAAACATTTAATAACAATATACATTAATGGCATATTTGTCCATTTAACATCCACTATCTTTAAAATGGTTAAATTGCCTCATAAGGCTTCCTTATTAAAAAGCCTCAACACATAGGTACTTTAACTAGTAGCATGCTAGTTTTGCATTTAACGCAATTTAATCCTTTTATCAAATTAAGCATACAGACAGACAAATTAGCTTACGAAAATTTGACACATGCTTAATTACTTATCAATGGCATAGAAAAAAATATTAAAATATTTTACTGACTTGGATTTGTGGTCTCGAAACCACAGTTCCGACTAGGGTTTAAATTAGGCTGTTACAATTCTCCCCCCTTAGGGATTTTCGTCCCCAAAAATCTTACCGTTAAACATACTCAGATATTGCTATTTTATTGAATCTTCAGGCTCCCACGTAGTCTCTTCTATTCCGTGTCTATGCCACAATACTTTTAGTAACGAAATTTTCTTATTTCTCAATTCTTTCACTTCACGAGCTAGAATACGAATCGGTTTCTCCTCATAAGTCATATCATATCGGATTTCAATTTCAGACGGAGCTATCACATGTGACGGATAAGAACGATATCTAGGAGCATCGAAACATGAAATACATTATATATCTTTTCTAACTCAGAGGGCAACAACAATCTGTATGCAACAGGTCCAACTCGCTCAATGATCTCATACGGTCCAATAAATCTCGGACTTAACTTGCCTTTACGTCTGAATCGGAGTACTATCTTCCACGGAGATACTTTTAGAAACACTTTATCGTCGATTTGAAATTCAATATCTTTCTGTTTTAAACCTGCATAAGACTTCTGACAATCAGATGCTGCTTTTAAGCTATCTCGGATTACTTTCACTTTTTGTTCTGAATTTTTTATCAAATCGACCCCGTGTATCTTATATTCACTGAGCTCAGTCTAATACAGAGGTGTATGAAATTTAGGACCGTACAAAGCTTCATAAGGTGCCATTTTGATGCTCGACTAAAAACTATTATTATACACAAATTCAATCAATGGAAGATATTGTTCCCACGTATCGTTAAACTCAAGAATGTAGCATCTCAACATATCCTCGAGAATCTGAATAATTTGTTTGGACTGACCATCTGTTTGCGGATGAAAAGCTGTACTGAAATGTAATTTTGTACCTAAAGCTTCTTGTAATTTCTTCCAGAACCTTGATGTAAATATCGGATCCCTATCTGATACAATAGATAGTGGCACTCCATGCAATCTCACAATCTCAGAAATGTAAAGCTCAGCTAATCTATCAAGTGAGTAATCAGATCGTACAGGAAAAAAATGGGCAGATTTCGTTAATCGATTAACTACAACCCATATCGCATTTTTCTTTTTCAGAGTCAGAGGCAATCCAATAACAAAATCTATTGTTACTCTATCCCTTTTCTACTCGGGAATCAGAATCGGTTGTAATAACCCAGACGGAACCTGATGTTCAGCTTTGACTTGCTGACAAATTAAACACTTTGAAACAAAATTAGATATGTCTCGTTTCATTCCGGACCACAAATAATGTTGCTTCAAATCATGATACATTTTAGTGCTTCCCGGATGAACAGATAGTCGACTATTATGTGCTTCATTTAAAATCAACTGAATCAACTCTGAGTTTTTCAGAACACAAACTCAATCTCGAAATCTTAGACAATCATTAATATCCACTCGAAATCCAGAATCAGAATTCAAATCACACTGAGCTCGTTTCGCTAACAACTCATTATAAAATTTTTGAGCATCGCATATCTGCTCTAAAACCAATGGTTTTGCTTTCAATTCAGCTATCACAGAACTACCATCAGACAAATCTAATTTAGCATTCAAAGCACGTAGTGCAAACAGTGATTTTCTGCTCAGTGCATCAGCAGCGACATTTGCTTTCCCCGGATGATAATCTATCACAAGCTCATAATCTTTCAATAGCTCTAACCATCTTTTCTGTCACAGATTGAAGTCTTTCTGGGTCATCAAGTACTTCAGACTTTTATAATTTGAAAATATATGACATTTTTCACCAAATAGATAATGTTGCCAAATCTATAATGCAAACACAATCGCAGCTAACTCAAGATCATGCTTTGGATAATTCTTTTCATGTGGCTTCAGTTGTTTTGAAGCATACTGTAACACTCTATACCCGAGACCGATGCTAGGACTGGATACGAGGCATTTCCATGCTTAAAACTCACTTAAACATGTACTTACGGGCTGTAAAATTTTGAACCAACTTAAAACTTTTCTTACTTGATCATAACATGCATATTATGGGCTTACGAGGCCTTTAACAATTATCCGAACTCTTTTGGACACTTCATCTAACACTCAACTTGGAAGCAGGGTTCACACGCCCATGTTACTTAGAGACACGCCCGTGTACTCATAGACACGCCCATGTCTACAACCGTGGGAGGTTACTGACTTTCTTCACACAGCCTTGACACACCCGTGTCTACCAACCGTGTGAAACTACTGACTTCAACCACACGGCCTGGGCACACGTCCATGCTTTGAACGTGTGTCTTACACGGTCCTTACACACGGCCGTGTAAAATGACCATGGTATAACTTTATTTAAAACATTAAGGTGCAGGGTTAACACGGTCTAGACACATGCCCGTGTGTTTAACCGTGTAGGCAACTAAAGGCTATTTACCAAGCCATCTGCCTCCTTGAAATTAATATCAACCCAACTCAAAACAATACAATTCATTAATAACATATTTTCATGAATAATACTACGTATTTCATTGATATCTATATACAAACAACTTAAACAAGTTTGGCCAACCACTTAGCCATATACAAAAGAATAAAAACTTGATGGCCTATACAATGGCATTACACAAAACATGTTTTCAAAATGAATGATTCCTATACATGCCATACTTAGTAATATGATTTGGCTATACCAAAATAAGGGTCGATAGTGTGCTATGAGCTCCGACTCCAATGATCCACAATTTAGCTCGGCGGGACTACATAGAAAGAAACAGTCAAAGACGTAAGCATTTAGCTTAGTAAGTTTGCATGTATAACACATAATAAATAAACTTGCTTCAGATAAACCATTTGACATAAGAATGGTATCATTATCTCATCTATAAAGCTTACTTACTCATACATGATTCTTACTTGTCTCATGGTACTTACTAATCTCATACTTGTAAGGTAATAAGGTACCTGTATCACTTGATCACATTGATCAGCATACTTAAACATAATAATTATGTCTTCTAACTCACCATTCATAACATGAATAATATTTAATTTCAACGTGGTAATAGCTATGCTTTCTTAACATTCTTGTTTTCACATTTTAGCTTACTCATTTGCCCGATGAATTTCTATGAATTACCGAGAATACTAGATCTCTTGTCATGTACTTCATGTCAATGCCATACTCTAGATATAGACTTATATGGATGATCTATTCTTGAATCAATACCGAGCTTGCCTTGGTCTTACATGATTACTTATTCAATGCCAAGCTTGAGTCCTTGGACTTACATGATAACTTGCTTGATAACTTGATCAATGCCAAGCTTGAGTCCTTGGGCTTACATGATAATTTGCTTGATAACTTGATCAATGCCAAGCTTGAGTCCTTGGGCTTACATGATAACTTGCTTGATTACCGATGCCATGCCTTGGCTTGGTCTTATACGGACTTTCTTATCTCATGTAATAGACCATATCTCCCGGGTAATTCATCTTCAATCGGGACTTTCTCTTGTTTAATTTTATTGACTTCTTTGTTTAACATAACATTAAACCATTCATGATGACAATGTATATTATACTAAGCAATTAAATGATAAAATCATAAAGCTTAGAACTCATACAAAATTACCTCAATATACAAAATGTATGTAGTTATGCAATTTAGTCCTCGACTTTGTTCTTGTCTCGGTTTCGATCCGGGCATCTTTTTTCTTGATCTATAATCATAAATAGATCATTTAATAATCATATTGACTAAATTGACTCATAACTCATACTTTGGAAAAATTACTAATTTGCCCCTATACTTTCTCATTTTTGCACTTTTGCCCTTAGGCTCGAAAAATGATTTTCATGCAACTTTCTTAAACATATGCTTAGCTGAATCATTTTCTCTACTATAGCAATCATCAATTCTCTCTATTTCTAATAGGTATGACCAATTTTATAACTTTTTACAAAATGGTCCATACTATCATTTTTCATGAAATTCATTAAGAAAAAGATGTTTATCTAACATAAACTCTCATAAACTCCCATAAAACATCATTTAGCATGCATGTCATTCATGGCTAAATTTTTGAACGTGCATCTTAGCTCATTTAATAGCTAAAAATAGCTAATTCATAATACGAGAACTTCGAAAATACGAATAATATCAAAAACGGGACTAAGATGAACTTACTAGCAAGCTTGAAAAAAATGAAGAACCCTAGCTATGGTGTCTCCATTTTTTCGGCAGCAACAAGGAAGAAGATGAGTGAATTTTTCTCATCTATTTCCTATTTTAATCACTTATTAGGCAAATGACCAAAATGCCCTTCCTCTTCAAAATTTCTATTACACCATCTCAAAGCCAATTTTGTCTAAAATTATATTTTTGGAAAAATTTCTATTTAAGGACTTCTAATTACTATTCTAAAGCTATTTCATACAAAAAGTTTCTAGAAAATCATATTTTACAACTTTTGCAATTTAGTCCTTTTGGACCAATCCACCACAATTTAATAAAATTGCTTCATGAAACATTCATACTAGCATGCAAACATGGCATACTCCCAGATCTTGCAAGCGCTCTATCCTCGGGTCTTGCAGCCTGTTCTCTAGGGTTACCTCTTCCACTTGTCCCACTTCCTGGGTTTCTCTGTGGTCTTCCTCGGGTCATACTCCCGGATCTCGGGTTCTGAGTTCTCTCTTCTTTCATCATCTCTGGACAATCTTTTATAAAATGGTCTTGGGATCCACATCTAAAACATGCATTTTCATGTGCTTGACATTCTCCAAGATGACGTCTGCCACATTGTGGACATTTAGGTCTATAAAATCTAAAATTCCCAACACTTGCAACTGAATCCGTCTGTGCTTTGTTCCCCGAATACGGTTTACTCTTGTCTTTCCTTGAAAATCCCGTGGAAGTAGTTGATCGAACAGGGAAATCTCTTGACTTCTTGGACGAAGACTGGAATGACTTATTCCACTGTCTCTTTCTAGAGTCGCGAGACTTAGTTTCAGACTTCTTTTTCTCTTTTAATAATTCTTCGGCTTTACAAGCCCTTTCTACTAACACAACGAATTCCTTTAATTCAAGTACCGCAACAAACAACTTGATGTCCTCATTTAATCCTTCTTCAAACCGCTTACTCATAATGGCCTCAGTGGACACACACTCGCGAGCGTATTTGCTGAGTCGTACAAACTCTCGCTCGTAATCAGTCACTGACATTTTACCTTGCTTCAGCTCTAGGAATTCCTTCCTCTTCTGATCTACAAACCTTTGACTGATATACTTTTTCTTAAACTTTTCTTGAAAGAATTCTCATGTGACCCTTTCCCTCGGTACTACCGACACAAGGGTATTCCACTATTGATACGCAGAATCTCTTAAAATAGAGATTACACACTTCATGCATTCTTCAGGTGTGCATGACAGTTCATTGAATACCCTGATGGTATTTTCTAACTAGAATTCAGCCTTCTCTGGATCATCATCTCTTTTAGCCCGGAATTCTTCTGCCCCATGTTTCATGATCTTATCAATTGAAGGTTTATCTCCTCTTACCACCTCTACTACTTGAGGGGCAACTGGAGCAGGTTGTGGAACAGGCGTGGGTGGAGGGGGTTGTACATTCAGGTTCGCCCGAACGAACTCTGTATACCATGTATTCATCATGTGGAGGAAGGCTTTTCTAGCCCCTTCTCCTCCTTCTTGACTCATCGTAGTGGGTCTATTCTCATTCTCATTCAGCACCGTCCCTTCTGGGGGAGCTGGTGCGTTACTTTCTAAATCATCCGCCACAGCTCTATCGGGATCCATTACTATATGTATAAACATAATTCAAATCATCAGGAGTCGTCACACTATCATTATAAAAGCATTCTTACGTATGGCATGTCTAGCTATACTCGTGCTCATGCTACGTTAGTCCTAGAACTGACTAAACCGTAGCTCTGATACCACTAAATGTAACACCCTATACCCGAGACCGATGCTAGGACTGGATACGAGGCATTACCATGCTTAAAACTCACTTAAACATTTCCTTACGGGCTGTAAAATTTTGAACCAACTTAAAACTTTTCTTTCTTGATCATAACATGCATATTATGGGCCTACGAGGCCTTTAACAATTATTCGAACTCTTTTGGACACTTCATCTAACACTCAACTTAGAAGCAGGGGTCACACGCCCATGTTACTTAGAGACATGCCCATGTACCCATAGACACGCCCATGTCTACAACCGTGGGAGGTTACTGACTTTCTTCACACGGCCTTAACTCGCCCGTGTCTACCAACCGTGTGAAGCTACTGACTTCAACCACACGGCCTGGGCACACGCCCATGCTTTGAACGTGTGTCTTACACGGTCCTTACACACGGCCGTGTAAAATGACCATGGTCTAACTTTATTTAAAACATTAAGGTGCAAGGTTAACACGGTCTAGACACACGCACGTGTGTCTAACCGTGTAGGCAACTAGAGGCTATTTACCAAGCCATCTGCCTCCCTGAAGTTAATATCAACCCAACTCAAAACAATATAATTCATTATTAACATATTTTCATGAATAGTACTACGTATTTCATTGATATCTATATACAAACAACTTAAACAAGTTTGGCCAACCACTTAGCCATATACAAAAGAATAAAAACTTGATGGCCTATACAATGGCATTACACAAAACATGTTCTCAAAATGAATGATTCCTATACATGCCATACTTTGTAATATAATTTGGCTATACCAAAATAAGGGTCGATCGTGTGCTACGAGCTCCGACTCCAATGATCCACAATTTAGCTCGGCGGGACTACATAGAAAGAAACAATCAAAGAGGTAAGCATTTAGCTTAGTAAGTTTGCATGTCTAGCACATAATAAATAAACTTGCTTCAGATAAACCATTTGACATAAGAATGGTATCATTATCTCATCTATAAAGCTTACTTACTCATACATGATTCTTACTTGTCTCATGGTACTTACTAATCTCATACTTGTAAGGTAATAAGGTACCTGTATCACTTGATCACATTGACCAGCATACTTAAACATAATAATTATGTTTTCTAACTCACCATTCATAACATGAATAATATTCAATTTCCACGTGGTAATAGCTATGCTTTCTTAACATTCTTGTTTTCACATTTTAGCTTACTCATTTGCCCGATGAATTTCTATGAATTACTGAGAATACTAGTTCTCTTATCATGTACTTCATGTCATTGCCATACTCTAGATATGGACTTATATAGAAGATCTCTTCTTGAATCAATGCTAAGCTTGCCTTGGTCTTACATGATTACTTATTCAATGCCAAGCTTGAGTCCCTGGACTTACATGATAACTTGCTTGATAACTTGATCAATGCCAAGCTTGAGTCCTTGGGCTTACATGATAACTTGCTTGATAACTTGATCAATGCCAAGCTTGAGTCCTTAGGCTTACATGATAACTTGCTTGATTGCCGATGCCATGCCTTGGCTTGGTCTTATACAGACTTTCTTATCTCATGTAATAGTCCGTATCTCCCGGGTAATTCATCTTCAATCGGGACTTTCTCTTGTTTAATCTTATTGACTTCTTTGTTTAACATAACATTAAGCCATTCATGATAACAATGTATATTACACTAAGCAGTTAAATGATAAAATCATAAAGCTTAGAACTCATACAAGCTTACTTCAATATACAAAATGTATGTAGTTATGCAATTTAGCCCTCGACTTTGTTCTTGCCTCGGTTTCGATCCAGGCTTCATTTTTCTTGATCTATAATCATAAATAGATCGTTTAATAATCATATTGACTAAATTGACTGATAACTCATACTTTGGCAAAATTATTAATTTACCCCTATACTTTCTCATTTTTGCACTTTTGCCCTTAGGCTCGTAAAATGATTTTCATGCAACTTTCTTAAACATCATGCTTAGCTGAATCATTTTCTCTACTATAGCAATCATCAATTCTCTCTATTTCTAATAGGTATGACCAGTTTTATAACTTTTTACAAAATGGTCCATACTATCATTTTTCATGAAATTCATTAAGAACAAGATGTTTATCTAACATCAAACTCTCATAAACTCCCATAAAACATCATTTAGCATGCATGTCATTCATGGCTAAATTTTTGAACGTGCATCTTAACTCATTTAATAGCTAAAAATAGATAATTCATAATACGAGAACTTCGAAAATACGAAGAATATTAAAAAACGAGACTAAGATGAACTTATTGGCAAGGCTGAAAAAAATGAAGAACCCTAGCTATGGTGTCTCCACTTTTTCTGCAGCAACAAGGAAGAAGATAAGAAAAGCAAATGACCAAAATGCCATTCCTCTTAAAAATTTCTATTACACCATCTCAAAGCCAATTTTGTCCAAAATTATATTTTTGGAAAAATTGCTATTTAAGGACTTCTAATTACTATTCTAAAGCTATTTCATACAAAAAGCTTCTAGAAAATCATATTTTGTAACTTTTACAATTTAGTCCTTTTGGACCAATCCACCACAATTTAATAAAATTGCTTCATGAAACATTCATACTAGCATGCAAACATGGTATAAACTTTGAAAAACTCATAAATTCACCTCGAATTCATGGTCTCGCACCACTATTCTGACTAGGCCCTAAATCAGGCTGTTACACGTACGCTATTACTTTGCCTTCTTGCATCAGAACACATCCCAAACCCTTTAACGAAGCATCACTGTAAATTACAAATTCTTTACTCGATTTTGGTTGTACTGAAACTGGAGCTTCAGTTAACAGAGTTTTCAATCGATCAAAACTGTTCTGACATTTTTCGGACCATTCAAATCTTACATTTTTCTGAAGCAATCTAGTTAACAAAGTATCTATTGTCGAAAATCCTTTTACAAACCGACAATAATAACCGGCGAGTCCTAGAAAGCTACGGACTTTAGACACATTTTTTGGAGGTTTCCATTCCAGAATAGCAGAAATCTTGCTCGGATCAACTCGTATTCCAGCAGCTGATACAATATGTCCCAGAAAACTAACTTCACATAACCAGAATTCACATTTATTGAATTTCAATACAATTGTTTTTCCTACAGAGTTTGCAATACAATTCTCATATGTTCGGCATGTTCAGTCCCATCCTGTGAATAAATCAAGATGTCGTCAATAAATACAACAACAAATCAGTCTAGGTGTGGTTTAAAAATTCTGTTCATTAGATCCATAAAAATAGCAGGAGCATTCGTTAGTCCAAAAGGCATAACTAAAAACTCATAATGCCCGTACCTTGTTTTGAAAGCTATTTTTCAAATGTCTGAATCTTACCCTCAACTGATAATATCCTGATCTCAGATCTATTTTTGAAAAAACGGTAGCTTCTTTCAACTGATCAAACAAATCGTCACTTCTGGGCAACGAATATTTATTCTTTATAGTCACTTTATTCAACTGACGATACTCAATGCACATTCTCATCGTGCCATCTTTCTTTTTCACAAACAGAATAGGAGCACCCCAAGGTGAGAAACTCAGTCTAGCGAACCTCTATCAGTTAACTCTTGCAACTGTGACTTTAACTCTTTCAATCCTGTTGGTGCCATTCTATACGGAGCTATCAAAATTGGTATGGTACCAGGTAACAGATCTATACCTAACTCAACTTCACGTATCAGAAGCAATCTAGGCAATTCCTCAAGGAATACATCAGAAAACTTACAAATAACTGGCACTGATTCAACTTTCTTCTCAAATACTTTCAAATCAATTACATAAGCAAAGTATGCTTCGTATCTCTTTTTGACATATCTTTGATCTTTCAATACAGATATAAAAACAGGCAATCCGTCCAATTCACTAGACTCAATCTGAACTATTTCATCATTCTGACCTTTCAAATCAATGATCTTTCTTTTGCAATTTACAATCGCATAATGAAATGTCAACCAATCCATACCCAGAATGATATCAAACTCATCAAATCGTAAAAGCATCAAATCAGCAGGAAAATAAATATCTCGAAACATTAACGGACAGTTCTTGCATACTTTATCAACCAGAACACTTTTACCTAAGGGGTTCGATACTTTTATAACAAATTCGGTAGACTCTACAGGTAAAGTCTTACTGAATACTAAGTTCATGCATATATACGAATGTGTAGAAGGAAGGTCTATCAATGCAATCACAGAAGTATCATAAAGTGTAAATGTACCCGTAATAACGTCTGGAGATGAAGCTTCCTCACGACCTCGAATAGCGTAGGCTCTAGCAGGCGCTCTAGCTTCGGATCTCGCAATGGTATCTCTCGTAGTTCTTTGACTACCACTGACATTTTTTGCATTCTGAGAAGGTCTACCTCTCATTGGGACGTTATCGGATCTCGAATTCTGAGCAGTCTCTTGCTCCACAGACTCGAGGCAATCACGAATAAAATGATCTAATGATCCACATCTGAAGCAGGCTTTATCATTCAATCTACAACTTCTCAGATGTCTTTTACCATAATGTTTACATTCAGGTCACTCGGATCGTACATTTCCAACACTTGCCATTGAAGTTGCCGGAGTTCTAGAACTCAATTAGGATCTAGCTTGATCTCTGCTCGAATGTCTGTAATATCCTGAATTAGGGGTTATTTGTGATGGTATTGTTTTGCAAGAGTTCGGTTTGTTGTGTTGTTCATTGAGATGTTCTAAGGCTTAGGAATAAGCCAAGGGTAGGCTCGAGCTGTAGGAAAAATTTAATTTTCAAGCTTTAGTTAAAGGGAGTTGAAGGAGCTATGGGTTAAGAGTAAATCGTAGGGAATTTTAGCATAAGAATTGGCTTGGTAAAGTGGCAAGGAGGCACCACTTAGAGCCTTGAAGGTGACGCCACAAGTAGTGTGAGGGAGCTTAGGTTCGAATCCTATGGATGACATTAAGGTGACTTTTATTTTTGCTTTTGTATGGCATGTGTTGGTCAAATTTTAATTATGGTAAGGATGAACTCGAGGAGGCCATGCAATAAAATTTGGTTTTACATGAACTTCCATTTGGGTACTTTATTTTAATTTGGTTTTCATCTTTTTATGGATTTGTAATAAGGCCTGTTTAATTATGTTTTGGATTATTTATATGCTTTGAATTTGATTTAATTATGGCTTACAAATTATATGGTTTAATTAATGGTATGTGCACAAAGTTTTCTAAAATACAAAGTTAAGTTTCCAAATTTCTATTAGATACGATTTTCAACCTAATTGCTTTAGTTTCTCTTTAATTTATAAATGGTTTACGAATCTAAGCTGCGACTAAGTTTATTTTTTTTAAAAGATCTATTTACGGAATTTCAAAGTAATTTATCAGTTTTCTATTTAATTTTCTACGAATTTAGAATAATAAAAAGTATTTCACTAAAATTTAATCGTTAACTCGTTTTTCTTCAAACCGTTTTTCTTCGTGACATGCCGAATTCGGTCATGGCGTATTGACCGGGTTTGGGGTCTTACAAATTGGTATCAGAGCCTAGGTTCAAAACTCGGCTTTGAGGGTTTTGGGCCCAAAAATATTTTTAGATGGGCTTTTCAAAGATTTGGGTTTTCATAAATTTTTCAGGTTTATTCTGGCATGGCACCTGTATCTCTGACCCGAAGTCCACTAGGTAAGTACCTCTAATTGTTGTGTGAATTATTATATGATTGGTATGTGGGTATGATGGGAATGTAGATTAGTATATTAAGTTATTGAACTTTAGGACTAGACTACTCAAACACAAGTACATAAGACTTAAGGATTATCGAACAAACCTGTGATTAAGTCGCCGAGTTAAGGTGTGGCAACTGTTGTACGCATGTCTAGGAGTGGATTCAGTAAGAGCTTGGTATTTAAGTAGTCCTAGCGAGTCACCTCCTCTTTACTCGAATCCTACCTGGTGCGTAGCTACGGTTCACCTTAACCAAGAGGACCTATTCACGGGCTAAACCCAATAACTAAAACCCGAAAGGGACTAGCCATACTGTTTTATAACGATCTTAGTTTTAAAATTTACCAAATTACCCCTCTGATTTATAAAATCCTTTTAGACTTGAGAATTTTCTGAAATACACTCAATTTGCAAAATTACTAAAATACCCCTGAACAGTAAATTACGAAAATTCCCCCGGTTTATAAAATTACCATGTTACTCTTGACTTTTATGAAAATATTCTTACTTTACAAAATACCAAAACCCCTGCTTTGCAAAATGTTAAGATACCTTGATTTGAGAAATTTACTAAAATGCCCTTGACTTTTAAAAAAAATTACCAAAATAACCCTGATTTCTGAAATTTCTGTAATACCATTGATTTGGTAGAATTTTCAAAATAACCTCGCGATTTGTATATTTTGGAATGCCTTTGATTTGTAAAGATTTTCAAATTGACCCCGATTTATTACCAAAATACCCCTATAGGAAAAATGACTAATTACCCACAGGTTGGGTATGGACAAAGATGCCCATAATAGTGTGTTGAATGTTGTGAATGGATGTGATTCTCTCAATTAGAATAGTGAACTTGAGATGAAAACTTTGACTGATCGAAAGAACCACTATTAAACTTCTTTTCATAAAAGCTGTTCATGGATAAACAATGGAACCAAAAGTACTAATGCATAAAACTTTCTAATCTGATTAAAACGCGATCTTAGACGTGAGTTTTAAGGGACGTGAGTCGTAATGTGCGGGGACGTGGTAAAGGCGTAAATGGCCGTGACGTGTGGAACCAATTGGAGTGCAGTCGTGGATTCCAAGATTTAGTAGAAAGTATGTTAGTTTTATTAAGATCAGTGCTTGCAGCAGATGAGCGTAATGTGGTAAATTAGGATGCACGACTGTTAGTTAGTTGGAAATTTTGAGGACGAAATTTCTTTAAGAGGGTAGAATTGTAATATCCTGAATTAGGGGTTATTTGTGATGGTATTGTTTTGCAAAAGTTCGGTTTGTTGTGTTGTTAATTGAGATGTTCTAGGGCTTAGGAATAAGCCAAGGGTAGGCTCGAGCTGTAGGAAAAATTTAATTTTCAAGCTTTAGTTAAAGGGAGTTGAAGGAGCTAGGGGTTAAGAGTAAATCGTGGGGAATTTTAGCACAAGAATTGGCTTGGTAAAGTGGCAAGGAGGCACCACTTAGAGCCTTGAAGGTGACGCCACAAGTAGTGTGAGGGAGCTTAGGTTCGAATCCTATGGATGACATTAAGGTGACTTTTATTTTTGCTTTTGTATGGCATGTGTTGGTCAAATTTTAATTATGGTAAGGATGAACTCGAGGAGGCCATGCAATAAATTTTGGTTTTACATGAACTTCCATTTGGGTACTTTATTTTAATTTGGTTTTCATCTTTTTATGGATTTGTAATAAGGCCTGTTTAATTATGTTTTGGATTATTTATATGCTTTGAATTTGATTTAATTATGGCTTACAAATTATATGGTTTAATTAATGGTATGTGCACAAAGTTTTCTAAAATACAAAACGCGATAGTTTTCAAACTGTTACCATCGGGAACATAAATTATTTGATAAAATTTAACATCTTAAGTGTTTTCGATAACTTACACTATTTTCCAAAACTTAAGTTTCCAAATTTCTATTAGATACGATTTTCAACCTAATTGCTTTAGTTTCTCTTTAATTTATAAATGGTTTACGAATCTAAGCTGCGACTAAGTTTATTTTTTTTAAAATATCTATTTATGGAATTTCAAAGTAATTTATCAGTTTTCTATTTAATTTTCTACGAATTTAGAATAACAAAAAGTTTTTCACTAAAATTTAATCGTTAACTCGTTTTTCTTCAAACCATTTTTCTTCGTGACATGCCGGATTCGGTCATGGCATATTGACCGGGTTTGGGGTGTTACAATGTCCCACATTAATTCTCGAACTACTTTGTTCATCTCAGAATTTCTTCGAAGTAAACTAAAATGATTTGTTCAGAAATCTCTTTCTCATATCTCTGGCTTCAAACTCAGCTTTTTTTTTATCTTTCCCGAGTGCCTCAGCTTTGCACGCTCAGTCAACTAACACAACGAACCCTTTTATCTCTAAAATTCTGACTAACAAACGAATTACACATTATTGCTTTCGATGATACACATTCACGAGCATACTCACTCAATCTCACGAACTCTCGTTCATATTCCGTAACAGACATACGACCCTGTTTCAATTCTAGAAATTCTATTCGTTTCTGATCAATAAATCTCTCACTGATGTATTTCTTCTGGAATTCAACCTGAAAAAAGTCCCAAGTAACCCGCTCCTTCGAGACAACATAAATTAGAGTTTTCCACCACTGATAGGCTGCATCTTGTAATAGTGAAACAACGTATTTAATACTTTCTTCCGGAGTCAAGGACATCTCATCAAATACTCGGATAGTGTTTTCTAACCAGAACTCGGCCTTTTCGACATCATCATCACTTGTAGCCCTGAACTCTTTAGCCCCATACTTATGAATTTTGTCAACCGAAGGCTTATTCAACATATTCGGATACATAATCGGTAGTACAACTGAAGTCTGAAGGGGATTAACCGGAGGTGGAGGTTGAGAAACAGTCGGGTTATTTCTAACAAACTGAGTGAACCACTCACTCATCATCTGGAAGAAAGCTTGTTTAGCTTCTCCCTCTTGACCGCTCGTAGCTAGTCTTGAATCAGAAGGCGCTGTCCCTTGCGCAAGAGCAGGTGCATTACTTTCTACATCGTTAGCTACGGCTCTTTTGGGATCCATTACTATACGGAAATTACATTTTACACATCAGGATTCATCACACTATCACAGTTCAGATATATGGCATGTATAGCTAGACTCTGACACGCTACATTAGTACGAGAATCGGCTAAACTGTGGCTCTGATACTAATCAAATGTAACACCCCTAACCCGTGTCCATCGTCGAATTAGGGTTAAAGACGTTACCGGACGGATCGAAAACTTTTACAGACATTTCAAACAACCATTCATTAATCGTAATCAAAATGTCCCTTAAATCAGTCAACGAGACCTTAATCATACTTTAGAGTAGGGCTGGGACTAGCCAAACACATACAGAAATTCTCAAAAATTTAAAACATTTCTAAGTTATGCAGGACACAAGCCCGTGTGAGCGGGCCGTGTGTCTTCCACGGGCACCAGAAACCCCCATATGTCTTGGCCGTGCCAAATCAGGGCATGTATACTGACTTTTCCACACGGCTACTAGGCACGCCCGTGTACCATGCCCATGTGCTCTTAGGCCATATACTAACTTAATCACGCGGCTACTAGGCACGTCTGTGTGCCAAGACTGTGCACCCTTAGCTAGATCCTGCCATTTTCCCACGGCCATTAGACACGCCAGTGCCATAACCGTGTAGGCAAAATAGACCATTGTCAAGGCCATAATGCCACCTACAAAAGGGTCATACCTACTAGCAAATTACCAAATCATTTCATGCATATTTTGCAACCAAAACATATCAAAATATCCATCTACAATTGCAACTCCAACCATGCCAAGTTGTACAACTAAACACATATACAATTAAGCATAATTCATTCATCTTCTTCATTCATATAACCACTGATAAACCGTAATATGAACATATTTTAATCCCACATTAGCATACTTTTGGATGATTTATTCCTTGAATTGTGTAATTTGTGCTCTTAGTCCTTTATTTTCATGTTTTATACTTAGAAGAGCAACGAAGGATTAAAAGAACGCGGCGGGCCCAAAACAGAGTAAATGGGCCATATCAAGAAATCAACACGGCCTAGGCCCAAGACCACAAGGCCGTGCCTCCTTAATAGTCTCGAACATGGCTTGGCCGGGCGTGTCCCTGACGTGAGAAAGAAGAGTTTCAGTCAGATTAGGGTACTTAGAGGCAAAGAAAGCCATTCCAAAAGCCTATATAAACACCCTAGAGGCCAACCTTCAGAAAGAGTCCAGCTAGGCCAAGGAGCCGAGCTAGAGAGGCCAAAATTTTGGGATTCACTCGAAGATTAGCCAGTTAATTCATCTCAAGAAGCCGGAGTTATACTCAAGACGGAGGATCTCTCCTTCAATTCCTTCAGGGGGTTTTAGGGTTTTCTTATGTTTTGTTTTATCTTTTCTTTTGAGATGTATTCTTTTATCATTATGAACTAAACCCTCAAATACCTGAGGGGGATGAAACCTAAGATGAATCTTGTTATCGTTTGCTGAACTATATGATAAATACTTGATTTGTTCTTAACTATGTGTTCTTAATTCTTGTTTTGGTATTTCCAGGATATTGATTCAAGTATTGATGTGCTTAGGTGGTGGAGCAAAAGTTCCTGCCTAAGAGTAGATCTAGCATAGTTAAGCGGAGTTGCTCGTGCGCCAAGAAATAGGGTGACGAAAATCTATCGGATTAGGTCAAACCTAATATGGGAGTCCATAGATCGAGTTAATGCAATTCTAGGGGTTTTAATTAGAAAGAGATTTCAATTAATCAACCTAGGGTTAGACGTTAGTAGCCTCAAAAGAGGTGTTAATATAAATTAGGGAATCCTACGGATGAAGTCAAGTGAATAAATCGTCTGGTTCAGAGTTAGATAACAAGTGAAGTCTAGGTGGATTCTTCCTCGGGTATTGTCTTAATCAATTGGTTTTTCTCACAAGTTATTTTCCCCAGTTCATTCTTTTTGTCTTTGCATCTTTAGCTTAGTTGTTAGTTAATTTTAGATTAGATAATAAAAAGAAAGTTAGTATTAGTACTTTTGATTCCTTTGGGTTCGACAATCCGGTCTTACCACAGCTATACTACTGTTCGATAGGTGCACTTGCCTCAATCATTGTCGCAGTTAGTTCTAGGCTCCGATAGACACAATCAAGGTTTGGCGCCGTTGCGGGGGAACTGAAATATTAAGAACACTTAATTTTTATTTCTTTAGCCATATTATATTTATTTTATTTTTGAAATTTATTTTTACTTTTCTAAATTTTCTTCTTTTCTTCTGGCAGGTACCTCTAGTTTATGACTAGAAGGAACCCGACAGGACCCCTGATTTAGGACAGTGATATTGAAGGTACTGTTCACAGAAATCGTAGAGAAATAAGCCGAAGCTTAAACTACATAGAAGAAGAGCAAGAAATCGAAACCATTACCACTGAAGAGATGGCTGAGAATAATCCGCTACCTCTAGAGGTGGCCGAAAATCATGCTCCTCGAACTATGTATGATTATGCTAACCCTAATTTAACAGGAACTGAGTCAAGTATTGTTAAGCCTACTATTGCTGTATATAATTTTGAACTAAAACCTAACACTATACAGATGATACAAGAGTTTGTTCAGTTTGATGGTTTGCAGGATGAGGATCCTAACACACACTTAGCGAATTTCCTAGAATTTTGCGATACCTTTAAAATAAATGGCATTTCTGATAATGCCATCCATCTTCGGTTACTTCCCTTTTCTTTGAGAAATAAAGCCAAACAGTGGTTGCATTCTCTTCCACGAGGATCAATCACTACATGGGATCAAATGACCGAAAAATTTCAGTTAAAATAATTTCCGCTGGCCAAAATAGCCAAGTTGAGGAATGATATCTCTTCTTTGTGAAGATGGATTTAGAGACACTTTATGATGCATGGGAGAGATACAAAGATCTATTGAGAAGGTGCCCACACCATGGATTACCCTTGTGGCTACAGGTCCAAACTTTCTACAACGGTGTGAACCCCTCAACTAGACAATTGATTGATTCAGCTGCCGGTGGAACCTTGAATAACAAAACTCCTGAGGCAGCCTACGAGTTTATAAAGGAGATGTCACTAAATAACTATCAGTGGCAAGTTACAAGGACAAGGCCAACAAAAGCAGCTGGAGCTTTCAACCTCGACGCAGTCACCATGCTATCAAATTAGGTAGAGATGTTAAATAAAAAGATTGATGGTTTATGTGATTCTTTGTAGGTACATCTAATTATGCAGTGCAATCTGAATGAGGTTGGAGGAACAACACAGATTGTCCACCTTACAACACGAGCGCTGAACACGAACAAGTTCACTATATGGGTAACAATTTTTTTTCTCAAAATAACCCTTATAGTAACACTTATAATCCAGGTTGGAAGAACCACACCAATTTCTCATGGGTTAGTCAAAGAAACCAAAGACAACAATCCTTCCCACAAGAAACTAAGCCAAACCTTGAAGAAATGCTAACAAAATTTATAAAGGTGTCAGACATCCGTTTCCAAAATACCGAAACAATAGTAAACAAATAGTAAGCATCAATTCAAGGGCTTAAAGATCAATTGGACAACTAACTAAGTTGCTTTTTGAAAGGCAACCAGAAAGTTTACCTAGGGAGAAAGAGTAGGTGAAAGCAGTTACACTGAGAAGTGGAAAGGAGTTAGTTGAAACAACGAAGAAGATACCACATGACATAGATAAAGCAATAGATGAGAAAGTTGAAGATGTAACGCCAATAGCAAAGAATGTAAACCACCAATCCCATATTCGGCAAAGTTGAAGAAAGACCAATTAGAAGCGCAATACGGTAAATTTCTTGAACCTTTTAAATAGTTACATATTAACTTATCTTTTGTTGAAGCTATTTCACAGATGCCGACATACGCGAAATTCCTAAAAGAGCTTCTAACAAATAAAAGGAAGTTTGAAGAGATATTAACGGTGGAACTTAATGAAGAATGTTCAGCCATCCTCCAAAACAAGCTACCAACCAAATTAAAAGATCCAAGAAGTTTCACTATTCCCTGTTTAATTGGTAGTTTAAATATCAAGAAAGCACTAGCTGATCTAGGCGCCAGTATTAATTTAATGCCTTATAAAATTTTTAAGCAACTTGGTCTTAGGGAACCAAAACCCACTAGGATGAGTATTCAATTAGCTGACAGATCTATCAAATATCCTAGGGGAGTTATTGAAGATATTCTGGTAAAAGCTGATAAATTTATATTCCATGTTTATTTTGTTGTGCTTGACATGGATGAAGACATTGAGGTACCTTTAATTTTGGGGCGCCCTTTTTTAGCTACTGCTAGAGCTGTTATTGATGTAGGTGATGGTAAACTCGCGTTAAGGGTAGGCGACGAGGAAATTATTTTCCAAATTTATGATGCTATGCGATACTCTAGAGAACAAGATGATTCCTGTTATTTTATTGATGCCATTGATCATCTTATTCAAGATTCTTTGCATGAAATCATACATAACGACACGATGGAACTGTGTTTTACTTAATGTGAGGGGAAAGATGATGATACAAATGAGTTGAATTCTAATACATCTACCTCTAGACAAAAGAAAGAAGAGGACATTGAAATCAATGACGAACCAAAACAAAAACCCTCTATTGATGACCCACCGAAATTGGAATTAAAACAGTTGCCAAAACACTTAGAATATGCATTCCTCGGGGATAATTCTATGCTACCAGTAATTATCTCTTCAAAATTGGAACCAAAAGAGAAAGACGAGTTGTTAAAGGTACTAAGGGAACATAAAAGAGCCATAGCTTGGAAAATTTCTAACACTAAAGGAATAAGTCCATCATTTTGTACCCACAAAATTTTAATGGAAGATGAGTATAAACCATGTGTGCAACCTTAAAGAAGATTGAATCCCAACGTGAAAGAAGTTGTCAAAACTGAGGTAATTAAACTCTTAGATGCTGGAATAATTTATCCTATTTCTAACAGTTCTTAGGTAAGCCCTGTGCAGGTCGTTCCAAAGAAAGGAGGCATGACTGTTGTAGCCAATGAAAAGAATGAACTAATTCCTACAAGAACAGTCATAGGTTGGAGAGTCTGTATTGACTATAGAAAGTTGAATGACGCCACCAGAAAAGATCACTTCCCTTTGCCCTTTATTGATCAAATGTTGGAAAGATTATCTGGGCATATGTACTACTGCTTCCTGGACAGACTCTCCGGCTACTTTCAAATCCCAATAGCCCTTGAGAATCAAGAAAAGACAACATTCACATGTCCATATGGTATGTTCGCTTATCGTAGAATGCCTTTTGGATTATGTAATGCTCTTGCTACTTTTCAGCGCTGTATGCTGGCTATCTTTGATGAACTTGTAGAAGACATTATGGAGGTATTTATGGATGAGTTTTCAGTATTTGGTAATTCTTTTCATCTTTGCCTTAAAAATCTAAAACAAGTTCTGATGAGATGTGAGGAAACAAACCTTGTTTTAAATTGGGAAAAGTGTCACTTTATGGTTCGATAGGGGATTGTGTTAGGACATAAAATTTCTAGTAAAGGGGTTGAGGTAGACAAAGCAAAGGTTGAAACCATAGAAAAATTACCTCATCCTAGCTCATTTAAGGCTATTAGAAGCTTTTTAGGGCATGCTGGATTCTATAAAAGATTTATTAAGGATTTTTCTACAATAGCTAAGCCTTTAACGAAACTACTAGAAAAAGATGTACCATTCAATTTTAATGAAGAATGTTTAGATGCATTTAACATCCTCAAAGATAAATTAATAAATGCTCCAATTATAATTGCACCTGATTGGAATTTACCCTTTGAACTAATGTGTGATGCGAGTGATTTTGCAGTAGGTGTAGTTTTGGGACAGTGAAGGGACAAGCATTTTCAGCCGATCTATTACGCTAGCAAGACATTAACGGCTGCACAAGAAAATTACACCACCACAAAAAAAGAATTGCTAGCTGTGGTTTTTACATTTGATAAATTTAGACAGTATTTGATATTATCTAAAGTTGTCATTTACACTGACTGTTCAGCTCTTCGTCATCTCTTAACAAAAACCGATGCAAAACCTCGACTCATAAGATGGATTTTACTCTTGAAGGAATTTGATCTAGAAATTCAGGATAAGAAAGGAGCTGAAAATCTTGCAGCAGATCATCTATCTAGACTTGAAAATCTACATATCAAAAAACTAGATGAGAGGGAGATAAATGACTCGTTTCCTGTAGAACAATTAGTTGCTATTTCTAACTCTGAAGTACCCTGGTTTGCAGACATTGCAAATTACATAGCTACTAACATCCTACCAAAGAGGTTAACACATCATCAAAAGAAGCGATTCTTTGCTGATGTGAAAAACTATTTTTGGGAGGATCCTTTATTTTTTCGTATATGTGCAGATCAAGTAATTCGAAGATGTGTTACAAAAGTAGAAGCAAGCAAAATCTTAGAACACTGCCATTCAGGAGGACATTACAGTGGGATAAGGACAGCACACAAAATACTCGAATCAGGTTTTTTTTGGCCAACCTTGTTCAAAGACGCTAATAGGTATGTTGCTTCATGTGATAGATGTCAGAGAACAGGTAATATCTCTAAACGCAATGAAATGCCTCAAACGTACATATTATCATGCAAAATTTTTGACGTATGGAGTATTGATTTTATGGGCCCATTCCCTAGTTCATTTGGGAACAAATATATTTTAGTAGCAGTAGACTACATGTCAAAATGGGTAGAAGCTCAAGCTTTACCTACTAATGATGCTAGAATGGTAGTAAGATTTCTTAAGAAACTCTTTTCTCGATTTGGCACACCCAGAGCAATTATAAGCGATAGGGGTACTCATTTTTGTAGTACTCAATTTGGAAAAGTCTTAAAGAAATATGGAGTACACCACAGAACAGCTACCCCTTATCACCCTCAAACCAGTGGACAAGTAGAAGTAGCAAACCGAGAGCTCAAGCGTATTCTAGAAAAGACAATTGAATCAGAAAGGAAATATGGGGCATTAAAAGTAGACGATGCTTTATGGCCTTATAAAACAGCATTTAAAATGCCCATACGAACATCCCCATACAGACTTGTCTACGGAAAAAGTTGTCACCTACCATTTGAATTAGAACATAAAGATTTTTGGGCTATAAAATTTCTAAATTACGATCTTAAAACTGTAGATGAGAATAGGATGATGCAGTTGAATGAGCTAGATGAATGGCGAGCTAACGCCTATGAGAATTCACGACTATAGAAAGAGGCAACAAAGCGACGCCATGATGCTCGTTTAAAACAACCAAAGCAATTCAAAGTAGGAGATCTAGTTTTGTTATATAATTCAAGGCTCAAATTATTCCCTGGGAAGTTAAAATCAAGATGGTCAGGTCCTTTCATAATCAAAACTATCTTTCCCTATGGCACAATTGAGGTAACTCATCCAAATTATGGCACGTTCAAGGTAAACAGGCAACGACCAAAACTTTATAATGGTGAAGATTTTAGGGATATAAGAGAGGAGCTTCAGCTCTGTGAACCTTCATTTAGAACTGAAAACAGGGAAAGTCTAGCTTAAGACTATAAACGAGCGCTTCTCGGGAGGCAACCTGAGTACTAACCCCAGTAATTTTATTTTTGTTTTTATTTTTATCTTTCCTTTTTAGCATCCAACTATAAACTAACAAAAAGTGTAGGTTCTCCACCCACATGGCCTCACACACGGCCGTGCCCGTGGCCATGTGTATACCATGAACAAGTACATGGGGGTGGCAAAGATGGTGCAAAAACAGGGCAAAAATTTTCCCCAAAGCCATAGGCTACAACTAAACGTCACGGTCGTGCGATGCGACCATGGTCAAAACTGACTAATGGACACGGATGTGTGACACGCCCGTGTATCTAAACCGTGGGCGACCCTGAGTAAAGGACACTAGCGTTAAACACGCTCGTGCTCTAAGGCCATGGACAATAGTGACTCGTAAAACACGGGTGTGGGATCATTGACACGGGCGTGGGAGAAACGAACAATACCAGGTACGCCTGGGCGATATAGGCGTGGAACACAACATAAACGCGCCTGAAATAAAATTTTTCGAAAAACACAGGCTGAACAAAAGGAACACGGGCGTGGCCCCTAACCGTGTATCCCACCCCTATTTAAAGAAACCCACGCCCGTCGTCCCCAAAATTTTTCCCAACCCCAAAACCCTAGCCGTTTCTCTCCAAAACCACCCCCATTTCGGCCACCGGCAAAATCCCCTCCTCCTATGACTTCCCCTATCCCTTATCTCTTCCTCTCTTTCACATGCACATTTAAAACGAGTCCACGCCCGTGCTGATGAAACACACGCCCGTCCAAAACCGCAACACAGCCATGTTCACCCATCTATTTGCAGTACACACCCATGTACCATCGCTCAACACCCGTACACCTCGACAAAACTCCACCGGTTACCTCTCCTTTTTACATTCTCCTCCATTAGACTATTTTATCACTAGAATTTTATTTAGTCTCTTATTTAGTCTCTAGTTAGTATTGTTTAATATTAGTTATATTCCCTATTAGATAGATTTATTCATTTAGTCTTTGTTTAAGTAATAACAATTTGGATTTATGCAAAATATTAGTTTTCTCTTGTGATTTTTGTCATTGTTATATGGTTGAATTCTTAAATGTGATGCAATATGTCTTGGTTGGAAATGTACTTGAATCATTGATTATCGATTATTTTCAGGACCATAATGTCATCATCCCGAGGCAAGAAGACCACAGTCTCTAGTTCCAAAAAACGAAAGGGACCCGGTTCATCATCAGCCAGCGCAACCGCCAAAGTGCGACATCTATTTTTACAATTTTCTCCAGGATCACAGGAGGACCTTTATAAGATACTTTGCACGCGACCCCTTGGTATAGGGAGGTGCATTGATTGGGCCACTTTGGAGCAGGTCCAACTAGCCGACGACGTACGAGCTCTCCTGACTATCGATCCATGGGACCAATTCTTCAATATCATCGAGCCCACATATCTAGAGCCCACTTTGGAGCTATGTTCCACTTTCCACCTTCGGACGGTCGATGACCCCGGCACGATCCAATTATGTTTAGGAGGCATTGTACGAGAAATGAATGTACCGCAATTCAGGGCCGCATTGGGACTCTATACCGATGAATTTATAGAGGATAATGATCTCGAGACACTCCATCGCCATATCCACAACACCCCCACGAGATGCTGGTACAATATAGCACCCCACAACGCCTCCTTTGACCTCAGTCGCTCCAAGGCGACGGCTCTCGCCCCACCCTTGAGGTACGTACACACTATTTTAGCCCATATACTGACAGGTAGGTGAGAAAGCACTGGTGTCGTCAATACTCACGATGCCTATTTCCTATGGTGCATGGCAAACGGGCACGTTTTTGACCTCGCCTATTTTATAGCTCGTGCCATTCAACATCAAACGAAGCAACATAGGAGAAGGGTCATATCTATGGGTCCATACATCACACGCTTGGCTAGATATTTCAGGCTCCTCAACACCCCCGCTACGATCTCTTCCCTCACACTGATAGGTCAGATGTCCCCACAGGGCATCCAGACGATGCTACGCATGAGAATGATCCAACGTCGATGTGGGAACGATCCCCCAATACCGGCTAGCACCAACCACTGAAGAGGAGGATCCTGAGGACATTACTGACGATGTCCCACACCCACATGAGGAACCACAACCGAGACATCGCCCAACTCATGCGGTGGCTTCACTTTCTGACATCTCTGCACGTCTCACTCAGTTCAAGCATTACTGTACTCAACAATTCAATAATACCGCTCGACGATTTGATAGCATTGAGGCGACTCTTCAGTAGATTTGTCATCACTTTCACATATCGCCGCCTCCACCACCTTGTGACCCAGCCGATGGCGAGAACATTTGAGTCCTTTAAATTTAATTTTCACTTTTCGATTTTAGTTTATGTTTAGCTTATTTTCATTGTTACTAAAACTTTTTACCTTTCTTGTTTAAAACACCTATTAGTACAGTTTTATTTCTTTTATCACTGGCTGTCTAATTCTCGAGTATCTCTAACAACACTCAGTAAATAAATACTCCCTGAACATCTAACTGATAACTTTGCAGTTTAAAAAAGGTTAAATTTGCCATTCTAAGAACGAACACAGCACCAGAGTATTCACCAACACATTCACCCATGCCTATTTCATCATCACTAGACATCCTCTAAGGATTTCATCCGAAATTCAGGAAGTTTCACTTCTCCCTACCCTTTTGATTTTTCGTACTATATTGTTATTATCCATCTTTGTACATTGAGGGCAATGTACATCTTAAGCGTGAGGGGTTAACTATAGTATTATTTGAAAATCCCTGAATTATGCCCTATTCTTAAATAATTTTCTCATATTGCTATTAGAATAAAATTCCCTTTGATTCATGATTTTCTTTGATATGCTTTGGATTAAGTCATTGATAATTGTGCAGTGGTGATTTAAACTTTAGGAGACTAGAGAACCAAGCATGATAAGTCTACTTTCAAAAATTAAAATTTTGTTATGTTGTCTATCTGAATCTAATTATTACCTTGAAGTTTGAAATTTACAAGATTGACATCAAAAAAGCCATAATTTTTGTAAGATTTTGAGCCTTTTAGAGCATATATTCTTTTTCTACTCACTTTATTGATTATGAGAGTGTCAACATTGATTTGTTATTCTAGAACTTGCTTCAATTATACATATCAAGACCACACCTTTGATTTGATATACAGAGATGATAAAGGCATTTAGGATTTAACCCACTTATTCCACTAAAAGCCTACCCTCATAGTTAACCCCTAGTGAACCCTTTTGATCCTAACAACCCTTTTTATTAACTCGCCCACTAATATTAACCCAAAACCCGGTCTATATTTTTTATCACCATTCCTCTTGACCACCCTTATATCGAGATTTGATTTGATCAGTTGCCTAACTATGATCTTTATTTCGATAGCTAAATTCATCCTTTATCAGGTACTTGATTTGTTCTTAAAAAGAAATTCGAAGTATATTCATTATTAGTCCTATATCAGCTTAGCTTATACATGAAAATTCCAAATCTTGAAGAAGAAGCTCGTATTATTAGTAATGAAGTTTTCAATTGATGTATTTATTCCTTGTCAGTTCGTTATTTCTAGTTAGGTAATTTATCAACTCAATCTTGATTCTAACCCTCTAATTCAGCCTTTATCTACACCTTTAACCTAAGCCCTGCTATAACCCTTTTTAAAGACCTTTTGATCTATGTATCATCTCATTTTACAGTGGTGGAGATTTGATTTTCAGGCAAGCTTATGGGATTAACTTTTCATGTTCAAATTTTGAGTGCTTAATTTTCAACCTTAAACACTTTGAGTGATTTGAGTGAATCTTTAGTGAGGATGTCAACTCTTGTCAATTCTAAATCAGAGGTAATTATTTAGGTAAAGGGAAACGCCTAAGTTTTTTGTGCTATAGATGTATGACTTTGATTGTTTGAATCTTTAGGACCCTTTGAGTTAAATTATCAACGTATGAATTATCTTTGAATTATGATGAAAGCTTATTGATGAATATTATGAATCAGGGAAGTTCATTTTAATTGTGAGTTGAGAATTTTGCTTGAGGACAAGCAAATGCTTAAATGTGGGGGTATTTTATAAACTGTAATATGAACATATTTTAATCCCACATTTAGCATACTTTTGGATGATTTATTCCTTGAATTATGTAATTTGGTGCTCTTAATCCTTTGTTTTCATGGTTTATACTCAGAAGAGCATCGGAGGATGAAAAGTACGAGAAATGGGCCCAAAACAGAGTAAATGGCCATATCACGAAATCAACACGGCTACGAGCGGTCAAGAGGGAGAAGATAAACAAGCTTTCTTCCAGATGATGAGTGAGTGGTTCACTCAATTCGTAAGAAATAACCCAACTACTTCACAACCCCTACCCCCGGTTAATCCCCCTCAGACTACAGTTGTGCCACCAGTTATGCATCTAAATCTGTTGAATAAGCCTCTTATTGACAAGATCAGTAAGTATGGGGCCAAAGAATTCTAGGCTACTAAAGATGATAATGCTAAAAAGGCCGAGTTCTAGATTGAAAATACTATCCGGGTATTCGATGAAATGTCTCTGACTCCGGAAGAATGCATAAAGTGTGTTGTATCATTACTTCGAGATGTAGCCTATCAATGGTGGAAAACCTTGATTTCTGTTGTTCCGAGAGAACGAGTTGCATGGGACTTCTTTCAGATTGAGTTCTGGCAGAAATATATCAGTGAGAGATTCGTTGATTAGAAACGAAAGGAATTTCTGGAACTTAAACAGGGCCGAATGACTGTTTCTGAGTATGAACGAGAATTCTTGAGACAAAGTCAGTATGCCCGGGAACGTGTATCTTCTGAAGCTATAATGTGCAAAAGATACGAAGATGGTCTTAATGAAGACATTCGTTTGTTAGTCGGGATTTTAGAAATAAAAGAGTTCGTTGTACTCGTTGATCGAGCATGCAAAGCTGAGGCACTCGGGAAAGATAAAAGAAAAGCTGAGTCTGAAACTCGAGATATGAGAAAGAGATTTCAGAGTAAATCATTTCAGTCTGCTCTGAAAAGATTCAAAGATAATCAAAGTCATTTCAGAGATAATGTCAGATATTCGAACAGAAATCAATCTAGATCACAAATGAGTTCTAAAACTCTAAAAACTTCCGTGGCTAGCATTGGAAATGCTCGATCTGAGAGACCTGAATGTAAACATTGTGGAAAAAAACATCTAGGAAGCTGTAGATTAAACAATAGAGCTTACTTTAGATGTGGATCGCTTAATCATTTTATCCGTGATTGCCCTGAGTTTGTCGAGCCAGAGACTGTTTAGAATCTGAGATCTGATAATGCACCTGTGAGAGGTAGACCATCGAAGAATGTAAGAAATGTTAGTGGTAGTCAGAGAACTACGAGAGCTAATGTTCTCAGATCTGAAGCTAGAGCGCCTGCTAGAGCGTATGCTATCCGAGCTCGAGAGGAAGCTTCATCGCCAGATGTTATAACGGGTACTTTTAATCTTTATGATACTTCTGTGATTGCATTGATAGACCCTGTTCTACGCATTCATATATATGTATCAATTTAGTATTCAGCAAGACTTTGCCTATAGAGTCTATTGAGTTTGCTATAAAAGTATCGAACCCCTTAGGTAAAAGTGTCATTGTTGATAAAGTGTGCAAGAACTGTTTGTTAATGTTTTGAGATATTTGTTTCCCTGCTGATCTGATGCTTTTGCCATTTGATGAGTTTGATATTATTCTGGGTATGGATTGGTTGTTTATGCATGATGCTGTTATGAACTGCAAAAGAAAGACTATAGATTTGAGATGTTCGAATGATGGGATAGTACGAATTGAATCTAATGATTTGAATAGATTACCTGCTGTGATATCAGTATTGAAAGCTCAGAGTTATGTGAAAAAGGGATATGAAGCATATTTCGCTTATGTGATTGATTCAAAAGTGTCCGAAAAGAAAGTTGAATCAGTGCCTATTGTCTGTGAGTTTTCTGACGTATTCCTTGAAGAATTACCGGGTTTGCCTCTGATTCGTGAAGTCAAATTCGGTATTAATTTACTGCCTGATACTACACCTATATCGATAGCTCCGTGTAGAATGGCACCAACAGAGTTGAAAGAGTTAAAGTCACAATTGCAAAAATTGACCGATAGAGGGTTTGCTAGACTGAGTTTCTCGCCTTGGGGTGCTCCTATTCTGTTTGTGGAAAAGAAAGATGGCACGATAAGGATGTGTATCGACTATCGTCAGTTGAATAAGGGGACAATAAAGATTAAATATCCGTTGCCCAGAATAGATGATTTATTTGATCAGTTAAAAGGAGCTACTATGTTTTCCAAGATTGATCTGAGATCGGGATATTACCAGTTGAGAGTGAAAGATTCAGACATTTCGAAAACTGCTTTCAAAACGAGGTACGGGCATTATGAGTTTTTAGTTATGCCATTTGGACTAACTAATGCTCCTACTGTTTTTATGGATTTGATTAACAGAATTTTTATATCGTACTTAGATTGATTTGTTGTGGTATTCATAGATGACATATTGATTTATTCACATGATGAAGATGAGCATGCTGAAAACCTGAGAATTGTGTTGCAAACTTTGAGAGAAAAGCAATTGTATGCAAAATTTAGTAAATGCGAATTTTGGTTACACGAGGTTAGTTTTCTGGGGCATATTGTGTCAGCTTTTGGAATTCATGTTGATCCAAGCAAGATTTTTGCCATTCTGGATTGGAAACCTCGAAGAACGTGTCTGAAGTCCGTAGTTTTTTGGGATTAGCTGGTTATTACCGCAGATTTGTAAAAGGATTTTTGATGATAGCTACTCCGTTGACTAGATTACTTCAGAAAGATGTCAGATTTGAATGGTCGGATAAATGTCAGAAGAGTTTTGATCAGTTGAAAACTCTGTTAACAGAATCTCCAGTGTTAGTACAGCCAGAATTGGGTAAAGAATTTGTTGTATACAGTGATGCTTCGTTAAATGGTCTGGGATGTGTTTTGATACAGGAAGGCAAAGTTGTAGCTTATGCTTCGAGACAATTGAAGCCTCATGAAAAGAATTATCCGACTCACGACCTTGAGTTAGCTGCGATTGTGTTTGCACTTAAGATTTGGCACCATTATCTGTATGGTGAGAAATGTCACGTGTTTTCAGATCATAAAAGTTTGAAATATCTGATGACTCAGAAAGATTTGAACTTGCGTCAAAGAAGATGGTTAGAGCTGTTAAAAGATTATGAACTCGTGATAGATTATCATCCGGGTAAAGCGAACGTTGTTGCTAATGCTTTAAGTAGAAAATCATTGTCTGCACTACGTGCTCTGAATGCTCAGTTGAATTTGTCTAAGGATAGTTCTGTGTTAGCTGAGTTAAAAGCAAAACCATTGTTTATACAGCAGATATGTGATGCTCAGAAATTTGATAGTGAGTTATTAGTGAAATGAGCTCAGTGCGATTCAAATTCTGAATCTGAATTCCGAGTTATTGATGATTGTTTGAGATTCCAGGATCGTATCTGTGTTCCGAGAAATCCAGAGTTGACTTAGTTGATTTTGAGTGAAGCTCATAATAGTAGTCTATCTGTTCATCCGGGAAGTACTAAAATGTATCATGATTTGAAACGACACTACTGGCGGTCTGGTATGAAACGGGACATTTCTGACTTTGTTTCAAAATGTTTAGTTTGTCAGCAAGTAAAAGCTGAACATCAAGTTCCATCTGGGTTGCTACAACAGATTCTGATTCCTGAATGGAAATGGGATAGAGTGACAATGGATTTTGTTTCTGGTTTACCTCAGACTCCAAGAAAGAAAGACGCGATATGGGTCGTGGTTGATAGATTAACGAAAACTGCTCATTTTATTCTGGTAAGATCTGATTTTTTACTTGGCAGATTAGCTGAGCTTTATATTTTTGAGATTGTGAGATTATACGGGGTGCCACTATCCATTCTGTCAGATAGAGATTCGAGATTCACATCACGATTCTAGAAGAAGTTGCAATAAGTTTGGGCACGAAATTACACTTCAGTACAGCTTTTCATCCGCAGACAGATGGTCAGTCTGAACGAATTATTCAGATTCTTGAAGACATGTTAAGATGCTATACACTTGAGTTTAATGGTTCGTGGGAACAGTACTTGCCATTAGTTGAATTTGCATATAATAATAGTTTTTAGTCAAGTATAAAAATGACACCTTATGAAGCTTTGTACGGATGTAAATGTCGTGCACCTCTGTATTGGACCGAGCTCAGTTAAAATAAGCTACATGGGGTTGATTTGATAAAAGATTCAGAACAGAAAGTGAAGTTGATCCGAGCTTGTTTGAAAGCAGCATCTGATCGTCAGAAGTCTTATGCAGACTTGAAACGAAAAGATATAGAATTTGAAATCGGTGACAAAGTATTTTTGAAAGTGTCTCCATGGAAGAAAGTGCTTCAATTCAGACGTAAAGGCAAATTGAGTCCGAGATTCATCGGACCGTATGAGATCATTGAACGTGTCGGGCCTGTTGCATATGGATTAAGGTTTCCGTCTTAGTTAGAAAAGATTCATAATGTATTTCATGTTTCGATGCTTCATAGATCTCGATCCAACCCGTCACATGTGATTGCCCCATCTGAAATTAAAATCTGATCAGATATGACATATGAAGAGGAACCGATTCGTATATTAGCTCGTGAAGTGAAAGAGTCACGAAACAAGAAAATTTCGTTAGTGAAAGTACTATGGAATCGACATGGAATAGAAAAGGCTACGTGGGAGCCTGAAGATTCATTGAAACAACAGTATCCGACTCTGTTTAACGGTAAGATTTTTGGGGACGAAAATCCCTAAGAGGGGAGAATTGTAACAGTCCGGTTTATACCCAAGTCGGAACAGTGGTTTCGGGACCATAAATCCTAGTCCGTATAATATTTTAATATTATTTTCTATGTCTTTGATGTGTGATTAAGCATGTGCTAAATTTCCATAAGTTAATTTGCTCGTCTGTGTGCTTAATTTTGCATAAGGACTCGATTATGAAAGGTACTAAATTAGCATGCTTTATGAAAAGGAATCTATTTGTCATGGCTTATTGAAGATGGAGTCCTTATGTGGATATTATACCTTTATTCATATTAGTGGACATTTATGTCCATATTATGCATGATTTTTATAAGTATTAATAAAGGTTATTTTGGTAAATTGAGAAATATGATATATTAGATAAAATGGAAGTTAAAATGTCATCATCTTCCATGCTTCACCACCGAAAATAGAAACAAAAGAATAAGGGTTTAAAGCTTTCAAACATTCGGCCATTGATGTTCTTTAATTAAGGTATGGTTTTTGATCAGTTTTTGATAACTTCTACGTTTTTGCAATCGTTGCTTTGTCTACTATCAAGCCCATGTCTCAATTTGATGAATTGATGATGTTTGTGTGAGATGCCATTGTTGATATGTTGAGTTTTGAAATGAGTTTAGTTGTTAAATGAAATATTTGAGCTAGATGAACATGTTTTGTTCTTGAATTTTTGATGAATTTAGCTAATTAGGGCTAGATTGAGAAAATAGCTATTTGAGGGACTAAATTGCAAATTTGATGGAAAATATGGGTTTGAATGAGATGTATATGCATTCGTCAAAGTATGTGTATGTGTTGATTTTGTGAATTTGATGTTTTGAGAAAAATGGACTAAATTGATAAATTGTGCAAATGTGAGGGTTAATTTGTAAATATCCTAAATGTGTGTCCTTGGATTGAATTGAATGAATTAGTAAATAAAAAGGTTAATTCTGAATATGTTTAGATCAAGAATCGAGGAAAACGGACTTAGATTGCGGGAAAGTGAAAGTAAACGAGTAGCCATTTTCATTCCAATAGATCGAATCCGAGGTAAGTCACTATGCAAATAAACGTACTTGTATGAATTTGTAAATGTTCATATGACTAATAATGATAATGAATGTTTATGAGATATTGTGCTTATTAATATGAGATAAGGTCGATATAGCGACAATATCCGAGAAGTCCCGTTTGAACCTAGGAATAGATAGGATTAACTTTCTCATGACATAGGTATCTGTTCTGTTTTATCATGTAAGACCACGTCTGGGACGTTGGCGTTGATTTGTGATTTCATGTAAGACCACGTCTGGGACGTTGGCATCGATTTGATCTTTACGTGTAAGACCTCGTCTGGGACGTAGGCATCGATATGAGCTTTACGTGTAAGATCTCGTCTTGGACGTAGGCATCGATATGAGCTTTACGTGTAAGACGATGTCTGGGACATCGGCATCGTATTGATTTGTGTAAGACCCTGTATGGGATAGTGGCATCGATATCTGAGTGCATATAAGACCTCGTCTGGGATGTTGGCATTGTACGACTATTTCGAGATTTTTGAGTATCCTACTAGATTCCTAATGTTTCAACGGGCAAATCTGCGATACGGATTACAATTCTGAGCTAAGAACAAATATGTGAATGTACATCTGTTTCAGGTACGTTGATATATATATGCTTTGTATAAGCATGGAAGGTAAGTATGTATGTGCATTAATGCAAATGAACATTTGAGATATATGTATGTTTGAGATATGAGCAAATGAGATATTTGAGATGTGTGGATTGGTAAGAAATGGCAAACCAAGTGAGCCAAGAGTTCATTTATGTGCTTGAATTGAGGATATGTTAATGAATTCAAATTGCCATACTTATAAATGAATTATGTTAAGTTTATTTGTATATGATTTACTAAGCTTTTGGAAAGCTTACTCTATGGTGTTTTCTCTATTTTATAGGTCCTCAAAGCTACTGAAGGCTCGAGACCGTCAAGTATCGTCATCACACTACTAAAATCATTTTGGTACACTTTGGTAATGTATAAAGCTAGATATGGCATGTATAGGCTAGTATTTCGGTATAAGTTGTTATATGAACTTAGCCATGAGATTTGGCTAGAGATGAGTTGAGATTGTGCATTATGATCATGATATGTGAAGCATGATTGGGCATAGTTAGTTGATTCATGAAATAGTCAAGTTTTTGAGTTAAGCAAATGAATGTAATATGGTTTGTTATATGTTTTGATCTTGGTAGTTGGCATAGTTGAAATGGAAATTGAATGTATTGTTTATGTGTTTACTTTAGTTGTCAAATATGCATGATTTGAATGGCAATTTGGTATGTTTTTAGTGGTTAGATGTGCATGAAATGGGATGATATATGTGGTTTGTAGGTTTGACACAAATGGATGGCATTTTGGCCTTGAAAATGGCCTACAATGTCACACGGTCGTGGCACACGGGCGTGCCTAGTGACTGTGGGAACCAAGTCAGGATAGTACACAGCCTTGGCACACGGACGTTCCTACAGCCTAGTAACCGTGTGAATTTTGGCAGATTCGACCACAGTCTGAGCACACAGGCTTGCTTAGTGGTCGTGGAAAATAAGACAGTTTTGACCACAGGGAGGACACACGGGGGTGTCTACCAGCCATGGAGGGCACACTGTTTCCTCCCACGGGCGTGTATCCCCTATATTTTAGAAAAGTTTTTAAATTTTTGAGAAATTTTGTATGTGTTTCGTTTTAGTCCCGACCCGAGTTATAAGCATGTTTAAGGTCTCGATGACCTATTTAAGGGACATTGTGTGTATGATTGAGGGATGAAATGTATAAAATGTTATGAAAGTTTCTGATCTGTCCGGTAACGCCTTTAACCCTAGTCCGGTGAAGGATACGGGTTAGGGGTGTTACAGGTGCACTTGCCTCAATCGTTGTCGTAGTTAGTTCTAGGATCGATCATTCTTTATATAAATTTTTAAGACTCTGATAGACTCGATCAACCACTCCTTTGATCAATCAAACATGTTCATGTTGCATTCAAATGCTTACTAAATCTTTAACCATTTCATAAGCTATCTAGCCATACCAAAACATGCATCATTTTCATATATACCCAAGCATATTACCAAATCTATCTAGTCACATCTCATGGCCAATATACACATTTTAAACATAACCAAAATGACTAGTCTATACATGCCATATCTAGCTATATACATATTCCAAAAGTACCAAAATAAGTTGAGTAGTGTGATTATGGTCCTCGACGGTCCCCGAGCCTTCAATAGCTTTGGCGATCTATAAAACAGACAAACATACACACAGAGTAAGCTTTCAAAAGCTTAGTAAGCCATATACAAATAAACCTAACATAAAATGCACATAGTATATTCATCTTATATAACAATTGGCTCATTTGTTTAGCCATAACTTATCATATCTTTCAACTCAAGTATTACATATGCACCTAGCTCATTGGAGCATATCATCACATATTATTCCACCCTTTCAATACACATATTCAAATAAGTAAGTTCATATAGATGCTTACCTTTCATACACACTTAGTGTACACATCAACGTACCTAAAACGGATGTTCAAATCACATAGTCATTCATATCTCGGACTTGCCCGTTGAACTGTTCAGAATCTAATAAGATTTACAGAATACTCAGAATAGTCATACAATGCCAACATCCCAGACGTGGTCTTACATGTAATCATATGTCGGTGCCACTGTCCCCGACAGCGTCTTACACGAATTAATACGATGTCGATGTCCCAGACATGGTCTTACACGTAAAGCTCATATCGATGCCAACGTTCCAGACGTGGTGTTACACAAAATTTTGAATCAATGCCAACATCCCACACGTGGTCTTACATGACAAAACAGAACATATACCTATTTCATGACATAGCTAATCCTATCTATTCCTAGGTTCGTACGGGACTTTTCGGACATTTCACTATGTCGATCTTATCTCAGAATTCATGAACACATCATCTCGTAAACATTCATCATTATCAATAGTCATATGAACATACATAATTCAATACAAGTACGTTTATTTGCAAAATGACTTACCTCGGATTCGGATATTCGTTTGGACTCGTTTATTCAACTATCTTCGCTTTCCCGTGATCTAAGTCCGTTTTCCTCAGTTCTTGATCTATACATAATCAAATTTAACCCTCATATTTAACAACATATTCAATTCAACCGAAAAACACATATTTAAGGCTATTTGCAAATTAGCCCTCATATTTTCACATTTGGACAATTTAGTCCTCAATTCACAAAATCATAAAATACACCAAATTTACATAAACCCATGCTTAGCCGGATATTCATATATCTCATATAAGTCCCTATATTTCATTTATTTCTCAATTTGGTCCCTCAAAATATTATTCTTTTAATTTACTCCTAGTTACTCAAAATTAACAAAACTCCAAAGACAAAATATGCTAATCAAACACATATTCTCCATATTTCATCATCAAACATTTCAAAGCTCATATGTTCATCAAAGACACATTTCTAAAACATAATCAATTCTCAAAATTAATACATGGGTTTCAAAGTTTACGAAGCAACGATTGCAAAAACGTAAAAATTATCAAAAAACTGAAACCAAAACATACCTTAATTTGAGCTTAGATATAACCGAAACCTAGCTTGAATATTTTTTTTTCTTTTCCTTCAACATTCGGCACTCACAAAGATGATAACATTCATCTTTTCTTTCATTTGTTTTATTACAAACATAATAATATACATTTTACCATACTACCCTTTTTAATAAACATTTAATAACAATATACATTAATGGCATATTTGTCCATTTAACATCCACTACCTTTAAAATGGTTAAATTGCCTCATAAGGCTTCCTTATTAAAAAGCCTCAACACATAGGTACTTTAACAAGTAGCATGCTAGTTTTGCATTTAATGCAATTTAAGCCTTTTATCAAATTAAGCATACAGACAGACAAATTAGCTTACGAAAATTTGACACATGCTTAATTACTTATCAATGGCACAGAAAATAATATTAAAATAATTTGCAGACTCAGATTTGTGGTCCCGAAACCACTGTTCTGACTAGGGTCTAAACCGGACAGTTACAATATTAAGGAAATAAGCTTCAAATGAACGAATTTAGACTTAAATTGTTAGATATAGGCCCAAGGCTCACATTTTGATATTTTTGTATGGAATGAGAACCCATCAACAACTTTTTTTCCATCTTTTCCAGTCGTAGTAGTAGCCATTGTTGTCATTTTCTCCTATTCCATTTTCTTCCTTGTTTCTTCAATTTCTCTCAAAATTTTCTCACTTACCTTAGATTTTGTTAAAATATTCATGGAAACAACCTCCTAAGCAGAATTTCTTCAAATGGCAGCCTAGGGTTTATGTATTTTTATGAGAGAAGTTGAAGTTGAAGTGAAAAAGCTTCAATAATGTATGAAATGGCTTTCTACATCTCCTCTAAGTTAGATTTTGTAAATGGTTGCTTTGAGAAAACTTAGAATGAATTTATATTAATTTTTGAATATATATTTGGTTTTTGGAAAATGAAGATATGGTGATTTGTAACAGTCTAGTTTAGACCCTAGTCGGAACAGTAGTTTCGGGACCACGAATCCGAACTTGAATAATATTTTTTAATATTATTTTCTGTGTCTTTGGTAGGTGATTAAGCATGTGCTAAATTTTCGTAAGTTAATTTGTCTGTCTGTGTGTTTAAATTTGACAAAAGGATTGAATTGCATTAAATGTGAAAGTTGTATGCTATATGTTAAAGTGCCTAGGTGTTGTGGCTTACTAAGAAGGAGGCCTTATGTTGTTATAAATCCATTTATAAGATAATGGAGGACTAAATGTCATAATGACCTTGGAGTTTATTTTGTCTTACATGATTAATAAATGGTAAAATGGGAATTTATTAATGTTATGATAATTAAATAAAACCAAAAGCATAAAATTTGCTATGGTTATCATCTTCTCACCAAAAACACAAAAGGAAATAGGGAAGAAGGGCTTGGCTTTGTTATATTCGACCATTACAAGCCTTGATTTAAGATCAAGAACCGAAGAAAACGGACTTAGATCGCGGGAAAACAAAGATAGTTGAATAAACGAGTCCGAATGACTATTTGAATCCAGGGTAAGTCATTATGCAAATAAACGTACTTGTATTGAATTATGTATGTTCATGTGACAATTGATAATGATGAATGTTTACGAGATGATGTGCTCATGAATTCTGAGATAAGATCGACATAGGTGTTTGTTATGTTTTATCATGTAAGGCCGCGTCTGGAACGTTGGCATTGATTCGAGATTTCGTGTAAGACCACATTTGGGACATTGGCAACGATATGAGCTTTACGTGTAAGACCATGTCTGGGACATTAGCATAGTATTAATTAGTATAAGACCCTGTCAGGGACAGTGGCAACGATATCTGATTACATGTAAGACCACGTCTGGGACATTAGCATTGTATGACTATTCCGAGTATTCTGTATACCCTATTAGATTCTGAACGGTTCAACGGGTAAATTCCAAGCTATGAACGATTATAAGAATGTAAATTCGTTTCAGGTACATTTGATAAGTACACAACGTGTATATGAAAGGTAAGTATCTATATGAACTTACTAAAATGAATATGTGTAATGGAATGATGAGATGATATGTGAAATTATGCTTAGATGAGCTATGTGCATATGTGGTATTGAGCTGAGGTATGTGATAAGTTATGGCTAAGCAATTGAGCCAAACTCTATGTGAGATGTATATACTATGAGAACCCTTATTGTCATTAAATAAATATGCTATATGCAATTTAAGTTAAGTTTATTTGTATATGACTTACTAAGCTTTTGAAAGCTTACTTTGTGTGTGTGTTTGCTCTGTTTTATAGATCGTCAAAGCTACTAAAGGCTCGGGGACTGTCGAGGATCATCATCACACTACTCAACTTGTTTTGTACTTTTGGACATGTATAGGCTAGTCATTTTGGTTATGCTTGAAATGTGTATAATAGCCATGATATGTGGCTAGATATATATTGGTAATATGCTTGAGCAAGTATGAAAATGATGTATGTTTTGGCATGGCTAGATAGCTTATGAAATGGTTAAAGATTTGGTAAGCATATGAATGCAACGTGAGCATGTTTGATTGATCAAATAGGTGGTTGTATGAAAGATATAGATGGCGGAATCGTACTTATTTGCATATGTATTAGTTGAACAATTTGACATGGTTGAAGTTGCAATTGTAGGTGAAGATTTGATGATTACTTTGATATGATTTGGGTTACTAAATATACATGAGATGATTTGATAATTTGCTTGTAGGTATGACCCTGTTATGGGTGGCATTTTGGCCTTGATAATGGCCTGTTTTGCCTACACAGCTATGGCACACGGGCATGCCTAATGGCCGTGAGACAATGGCAATGTCTAGCTATGAGAGCACGACTTTGGCACATGGACGTGCCTGGTAGCCGTGTGATTAAGTCAGTATATAGCCTAAGAGCACACGGCCATGGTACACGGGCATGCCTAATGGCCGTGTGTAAAAGTCAGTATGCATGCCTTGATTTGACACGGCCAAGACATGGGGGTGTCTGATGCCCGTGGGTGACACACGGCCTGCCCACACGGGCGTGTGTCCTGCATATCTTAGAAAAGTTTTAAATTTTCAAGAATTTCTATATGTGTTTGGCCTAGTCCCGACCCTACTCTAAAGCATGATTTAGGTCTCTTTGACCAATATAAGGGACACTTTGATTGTGTTTAGTGGATGATTGTATGAAATGTTTATAAAAGTTTTTAATCTATTTGGTAACGCCTTTAACCGTAATCCGACGTCGAACACGGGTTAGGGGTGTTACATGATTAGTGGATTTTCAAGCTTGATTAGCATTGCAGAGCCTCCATTGAGGTAAGTATCATAGATACTCACACTTACCCTAAGTTAATAAGTTTAGGAATCATGAAACTAATGTTATACTAAGGTGTTTAATTATGTTAGTATTAGTGTGAAATTCCATGAAAAATAATATGATAAGGTAAGTTACTAAAATGTGGGAGAAAAGTTGTGTGACCAAGTGAGACTTTATAGTCAATTATGTGATAATGTTATTAAAGTTGCCATGGAAGAAAATATTAAGTTAATAGGATTCATGTGTACGTAAAGGAACCATGTCAACACTATAGAAAAGCTTAGATAAAGCTAATGGCAAAAAATATGTCAAAGTGCAAGGTTCTATTTAAGCCAACAAGTGTCGATACAAGCTTAAAATATTGAAATGTGATTAGATTCATGAAAATATTTTAAATACTTATCATATGTTTAATTGAAATTATTTCGAGTATATTATTGTAAGTTTATATTTGTATGTTTGAAAAAAGTGGTTTCTAACAAGTAAAGTTCAACTATGTCGAATGATATTAGAATCCTAATTATTAGCATGAAAACGAATTTAAGAAAGAACCTTGTAAGATGTCTACTTATGGAGATGAAAATGAAAGCTTTGAAATCTTGAGTAGTGGTATAATGTCATGATTTAAATTACTGATATATATTATAATGGTTTACGCCATGAATACTGATACAGAGTTGTTATTTAATTGGTTACATGAGTTTACTGATATTCTGAAAACCTTGAAACAAAAATCTGGTAGTTTATATAAATAGTCAGGGTATGATTGACATGCCAATAGGGGACTCCTGATTTATACTTTGGTGTCATGTTACTTGCATTTCGTTTTTATCCTAATTTGGCCTTCAGACACCTACGTTTTAGCACTCCTATTATTATAGTTTTGGATAACTCGTCCTCAGTATCCCTTCTTTATTTTTCTAGGCTTACTAAGGGCTAAATTTAAATTAATTGTGTCATTGTATGAATGAATTCTTAAAATTAATTGTAGCATCCTAACTCATCTCTGTTGCCGGATTAGGATTATGGAGTATTACCGAGCAAAATAGAACATTTAACTTCACAACAGAAAAAGTATACAAATTAAATGCTAACATATAATAATTGAATCTAATCATGTAAAAAAATACACTTATGGGCCTTAAATCGAGTCTACGGGGCCCTAAACACAGTTTGGAAACAATCTGGGATCAAATCAAAACAAATCAAAAAATTCTGAGAAAATTTGAAAATTTTTGAAACAAGGATCACACGGCTATGTGACATAGCCCAATCCATGTGAACATTCGAAGTCTGGACACACGCCGGTGTGTCCACCCATGTGAGTATTCAAAATTGGGTCATAGGTCATGTTGCAGGCCGTGTACCAAACCGTTTGTGTATTCGAGGTTGGATCACACAACTGTGTCGCTAAACCGTCTAACTCTCTGTGATCGTGTGGACCAACCTGCACCTAAAAATCAATAAGATATATGACCGTGTCAGTAGGTCGTATATGACACACAGCCGTGTGACAACCCATGTCCCAAGTCGTGTGAACCAAATATGCCTTCCAAAACAAGCCCAAAACAATGTCATTTCATAGGTATCAAGACACAACAAAAAAGAAACAACCATTTTCATGCCTTCAAAATTCAATCAAACAAACATATAACATACCAAAAATCCAACCTAGGTGCTTAACCAATGTGCCATCTGACACCACAAATTAAACATTCAATCAAACTCATACTCAAGTTTACATGACATTAGCTTTAAGGCATACTAAAATCTCCATTTCAACACATTCATTTACCATATATCAAGCTAAGCAAAAAAGGCATTTAGCTAATGACCAAAAGCACTTCAAGTCTCAAACATATTCCAAAGATACCAAACATAGATATACAACCACAAAGCTTACTTAAACTAACTTATAATAACATCATCATAAACAAATTAACTTAAAGGCTCCTAGTACATGCCATTTATATCCTGACAACAAAATAACTAAATCTTCTACCGAAATGAAGAATGGATAGAGTGAATATACTCTGACTAGATTCCAACCGATCGAACTTTCCGATGACCTACAAGATGAAGAAAACAACTACATAATCTTAAACTTAACTTACCAAAAAAGATATACCTTAACCATTTAACAAGATAATTTAATATCTTGATCGTAAGTTCACTAACCACCTGTACATATCACAAATCTCACACGGTTAGTGAGTTCATATACAATACATGTAATTTTATTATGTTGTCAAACATACACCCAAAAACACATTTGGTACATAACTCAGCCATCACATATTCACTTAACATTTAATATCTTTATTTCAAATATTCATTTCAATTATCCCTTTTCACATATTTATATTCCAACAAATACTTCGTATAAGCACTTCATATAACCGTTCATATATCTATTTCTATATAACATTTCGTATAGTCATTTTATAAAACCATTTATCACATAATCATTATGTATAAATTCATTCATTAGAATATATATATTACTATTCTATACAACACAAACCTCGTAAGATTAGTAAATGTAAAAATGAAATATGCAATTTCCAACATATCTTAGATCCTGTAATAATAAATATGCAATGTATCACACAACAAATAACCATCACTTTTTTGTTTAAAGTGTTCATACCTTCATATTCATACCTTCATATTCAAACTCACATATATAAATCATGTAACCTTTATACTTAATTATAAAACATACAAAGCATGAAACTAACAATTCTTGCCAATATACCATCGTTTCAACTTTCCGAAACATTTAGACCTGGATAATTCATATCATTAAAATACCACATGATAAATGATCATAAACCAAATCATCATTATAATAACATCTCATTTCAATTAATCAAAAGGATAACACACATTCGAGTTAATTTCAAAACTTTAACAGACTCAAGATGTTGCTCACACAAGTTTCAAAGTATCTATAATGCTCAGGTTTGTACAAGTGTACACAGTCGCTATCAAATAATAAAGTAAGTAAAAGAGTTATCATCTCCACAGGGACTACATATGTTAATCAATTAATTGTATAATTAAAGTTAATAATTTGGTGATAAAAAAAACAATATTTTGAGTGATGATGTTTAAGCTAAATTAAATTATCTAAATGCAGGATGATCCCTAATGCAATTTAATCTAAATGCAAAGTATGAAGTGAAATGTATGAGATGAGTTTAGTAGCAAAAGCACAAAATTCAAAAATCAATAACATGAATATGCTAGGATAATTACACTATTGCTCTTAGTTTATTTTTCTCATGCTTAACAGTGTTCAAAAAACATTCCATGGCAACTCGATCTTTCATGAGTTTGGAAGCAAAATTAAGTCCATTTGGAATCTTTTACTTAGTGAAATATGCATTTTACTGACCATATTAAACTAAGGGTTTCTTAGAATTCATGTGAAGTAATAGGGACGGATCAGGTTTGAAATAATTTAATCATATAAATATAAAAACTACGCAAGATAATAGAGCTTCCTAAAGTTATAATGAACCTTTACTTTAGGCAGATTAGGATCTAAATTAAGCATGCACTTTTCAATTACTGTGTCCATTAGTCGTCCTTTGGTCAGGATCGTTCGGCTAACTCAAATGCATCTGATCACGTATGAATGAAATACATACTTGAGTTCAATTGAAAACATGGTCGACTGAGGCACTAACACTATAAACATGATTTAAAAAACTTCATTGAATAAATGCAGTAATCCTAGGTCAACAGGTTAAGCTACCATTGTTGATGACAAAATCATAAACCACATTGTAAACATTATTAAATCAAAACAACGAAGTAAAGGAAGAATAAACTATGTTCAAATCGATAGTCGCGTGAACTCTAAATGAATATGTTTTCCTTTGATTCTCATGTTGCTCCTTTGCTAATGGCTCCTCAAGGTGGCTGGCCAAGAGACAACCCTATCACAGTTTTGCTGGCAACAGTGCTAGGCATGGAAATAAGCTAGAGAATGAGAGAATGAAGAAAATGAATGGATGAGTAATGAATGAAGGAATAATGGATGATTTTTAGGGATTAAGGGATGAATGAAAAGGTGAGAGGAGTGTGGTATTTAACTTGAGGTTGGTGGTTAAATTTACTAAAAATGGCATCAAAGATCCTTTAGTTTTCTCCCATTAATGGCCAGCTATAACAAGTGGAAATGATGGTGAGTTGGTCACTTGAATTAAGTGTGGAATCATGCTAAATTTAGCCATGAAGTGGACGGTTTCTTAAGCAATCTTAATGTGCTAATTTTTAATGATTCTCAAAGTGTAGAGACCTCCAAATAATTTTTCCAAAGCTGATTTTTGGGCAGCCACAAGCTTGTGCCAAATTTGAGCTTGACTCACTCTTGTTGGATGATTTCATTACCTAATAAATAACCAAACATGTCCACCATGTATCATCACTTCAACTAAGTCAAATTAACATCCTTGTGACCCAATTTTGCATAGTTTTGTCGTCCAAGTAGGTGGATTTGTTCATCTCCATGCAAGAATTGTCTTGAGCTCCAAATTATATCACCTTATGGTCCCACTACATTTTTAAAACATAGCACATTACTAAATAACATGAAAATGATTTAATTTATGCACAAAATTCATATAATAAAGCACAAATTTTCATATTTCATAACTTCATGTCCATGATTGAGATTTCAGCAAAATTCACTAGATTTGATCGTTGTTTTATGCAATGTCAAAGTCTTAAAAATTTATAAATTGAATGATCGAACCTAGAAACTAATATGACAACGATTTGAGGCAAGTGCACCTATCGAACAATAGTATAGCTTAGGCAAGACCGGATTGTCGAACCCAAAGGAACTAAAAGTACTAATACTAACCTTCTTTTTATTATCTAGCCTAAAATAAATGAAGTTGTTGTTTAATCTAAATTTAACTAACTACTAAGCTAAAGACGCAAAGACAAAAAGAATGATTTGGGGAAAATATCTTGAGGAAAAACTCAGTTGATTAAGACGATACCCTTAGGAAGAATCCACATAGACTTCACTTGTTATCTAACACTGAACCAGACGATGTATTCACTTGACTTGATCCGTAGGATTCCCTAATTTATATTAAACCCTCTCTCGAGACAAATAATATCTAACCCTAGGTTGATTCATTGAAATCTCTTTCTAATTAAAACCCTTAGAATCGCATTAACTCGATCTCTGGACTCCCATATTAAGTTTCACCTTAATCCGGCAAAATCTCGTCACCCTATCTCTACGCGTGCGATCAACTCCGCTTAATTATGCTAGATCTACTCCTAGGTAGGGACTTTTTCTCCTCCACCTAAGTACATCACACTTGAAAGAATATCTCAAAAATATCAACACAAGAATTAAGCACATATAATTAAGAACAAATCAAGTATTTATCATATAGTTCAGAAAACAATAACAAGATCCATCTTAGGTTTCATCCCCTTCAGGTATCTGAAGGACTTAGTTCATAACAATAAAAGAAAACATCTTAGAAGAAAAGATAAAACAAAACATAAGAAATCCCTAAAACCCCCTGAAGAATTTGAAGGAGAAATCTGCCGTCTTGAGTAGAATTTCGGCTTCTTGAGATGGATCAACTGGCTATCATCAAGTGATTTCCACAAATCTGACCTTTTCGGCTCGGCTCCTTGGCCTAGCTAACTGCCTCCTTTAAGGTTGTACTTAGGGGGTTTATATAGGCTTTTGAAATAGGTTTCTTTGCCCCTAAGAATCCAAATCCGAATGAAATTGCTCTTCTCCATGACAGGGACATGGCCATGGCACACGCCCGTGTGAATCGTGGCCAGGCCGTGTTCGGACTTTTAATGAGGCACGGTCGTGTGGTCTTTGAGCCAGGCCATATCGATTTCTCTCTTGGCCCAATTTGGTTTGTTTTAAGCCCGTTTCTCGTTCTTTTCATCCTCGGGTGCTTTCCTGGGTATAAAACATGAAAAGAAAGGATTAAGAGCACCTTTTTACATAAATCAAGGGATAAATCATCCAGAAGTATGCTAAATGTGGGATTAAAATATGTTACTTTTACGGTTTATCACATACCCCCACACTTAAGCTTTTGCTTGTCCTCAAGCAAAATTCTCAACTTACAATTAAAACAAACTTTCCTTGATTCATAATTCCTATCAACAATGTCTCATCATAATTCATAGATAATTTATACATGGATAATTTAACTCTAAGAGTCCTAAAGATTCAAACAATTTAAGTCATACATTTGTATCACGAAAATGTAGGTGTCTCCCTTTACCTGAATAATTACCTTTGATTCAAAAATTGACGAGAGTTGACATCCTCACTAAAGATTCACTCAAATCACTCAAAGTGTTTAAGGTTCAGAATTAAGTACTCAAAAATCGAACATGAAAAGTTAATCCCATAGGCTTGCATGAAAATCAAATCTCCACCACTATAATATGAGATGATACACAAACCAAAAGGTTTTTAAAGGGTTGTAACGGGGCTTAGGTTAAAGGTGTGGATAAAGGCTGAAATAGAAGGTTAGAATCGAGATTGAATTAACAAGTTACCTATCTAGAAATACTGAGACGATAATAATTATATCAACTGAAAAGTAATAATACAAGCTTTTCTTTTGATAAATAGACTTTAACTGTATAAGCTCACTTATACTGAATATACTTCGATTTTTTTTAAGAACAAATCAAGTAATAAAGGATAAATTCAACTACTGAAATAATACAATTAGGTAACTAATCAAATCTCGATATAATGGTAGTTAAAAGGAATGGTGATAACAAATACAAAGGGTTTTGGGTTAATATTAGCTGGTGAGTCAATAAAAAGGTTGTTAGGATTAAACGGGGTTCACTAGGGTTAATTATGAAGGTAGGTTTTTAGTGGAGTGAGTGGGTTAAAACCTAGGTGCCTTTATCGTCTCGGTATATCAAATCATAGGTGTGGTCTCAACACGTATAATCAAGGCAAGTTCTAGAATAACAGTTCAATGTTGACACACTCATAATCAAAAAAGTGAGCACAAAAAAGGATATATGCTCTAAAAGGCTCAAAGTCTCACAAAAATGATATAAACCTTGTAAATTTCAAATTTCAAGATAACATTCAGATTCAGGTAGACAACCTAAAAATTTAAATTCTGAAAAATTAGACTTATCATGCTTGATTCTCTAGTATTCTTCAAATTTAATCATCAATGCACAATTAACTATGGCTTACTCAAAAGAATATCAATAATAATCATAAATCATCAGAAATTTCATCTTAATTAGTAATATGAGGAAATTACTTAAGAACAAGACTAGATTCAGGGATTTGAGAATAATGCAGAAAGTTAGGCACTTTCTTAAAATAACTATTCACCCCTCACACTTAAGATGTACATTGCCCTCAATGTACAAAGATAGATATGCAAATTAAGATAGAGGGAGAAGTGAAACTTCCTGAATTTGGATGTTTTCCGGGAGTTGGAAGTCGATAGGGGTGGTTTCTGCTACCGAGCTCTGCGCTAGATGAAGAAATTGGGGAGCTCGTAAAGAATTAGCCAGGAGTTATTAAGACACATTTAAAATAAACTAAATATATAATTAAAGACAAAGAATAGAAAGAAAAAGAAAATAGAAATGTAAATAAAATTAAAATGAAAGATGAATGGACCGAAGAGTCCTTATTGTTGGATGGTTCGCGAGGTGTGTGTGACCTCTAAGGCTGCGGAGTTGATGGCGGTGGCGGAAGTGGCATGATTCCCAAGCAGCCTTTAGAACTTCGAAGGCTGTGGTGGTGGTGGTCGTGGCTCCCAAGGTGTGATTCCCTAGTAGCCTTTTGAACCTGACACTAAGAAACTAAAATAAATTAAACTAAATTAAGCATAAGATTGTCAAAGAGATGGAAAATAAAGGAGAAGATAAAAGTGAAACAAAAGATAAATGGTCTCAAAGACCCTTGGCTTGTCGAGTGAATGAAGCGGCCGACATGAACTTATGTAGATCTGTCTCCATTGAGGAGATTGTGCTTGGATCCTTCCGCTTCTTCGACATGGCCAAAAGTTTGAGAAGCATGCTATGGAAACAAAGAATTTTGAGAATGGAGGGTGTAAGGGAGGAAGAATGGTGAGAAATATTGGTTAGGGTTGGGGTTTTAGGGAAGATGAGAGGTTAAATTCTTTAAATAGTGGTGAGGGCACGGGCAGGGGCCACGCCCGTGTTCGATTTTAATCAGCTCGTGTTTTTCCTGATTTTGAATTTTAGGCGCGTTCAGGGTATTTGGCCATGACCGTGGTCAAGGTGCCACGCCCGTGTTCTTCTTCCCACGGTTGCTTAGAACGGACGTGTTTAGCCTATGCTCGACAAGTCAGTATCTTCACACAGTTGTAAGGCACGGCCGTGTTTTGCGCGTGTTTGGTAAGTCAATATAGTCTACGGCAAGTCGGCATGGACGTGGACTATTATCGCAGCCCGTGTTGGTTTACTCAGGATAGACCACAGTCGCATCTCACGACCGTGGTCTTTTTATCGCAGACCGTGTTGGGGAAAATTTTTCTTCTTTCTCTCACATGTCTACTTGCACACCCATTTTTCATCCCATGTTGACCACACGGCCACGGGCATGCCCATGTGTAAGGCCGTGTGGTAGGAACCTGCACTTAACTGACTCAGTTAGTTGGATTTAGGCATTAAAAAGGGAAAATAAAATTAGAATGTGAATATTAATGGGGTTAGTGAAGTTAGTGCTGGGGTTGCCTCCCAAGAAGCACTCGTTTAAAGTCTTAAGCTAGACTTACCCTGTTTTCGTTTCTAAAAGGAGGTTCACAGAGTTGAAGCTCCTCTCTCATATCCCTAAAATCTTCACCATTATAGATTTTGAGTCGGTGACCATTTACCTTGAATGTGCCTTGAGTGGGATGAGTTACCTCGATTGTGCCATAAGGAAAAATTGTTTTGATCATGAATAGGCCTAACCATCTTAATTTCAGCTTCCCAGGAAATAGTTTCAGCCTTGAGTTGTATAGCAGGACCAAGTCCCCTACTTCGAATTGTTTCGATTTCTTTAGACGAGCATCATGGCATCGTTTTGTTATCTTCTTGTATAGTTTCGAGTTCTCGTAGGGCTCATCTCTCCATTCGTCTAGCTCGTTCATTGCATCATTCTTTTCTTTCCTACAGCTTTAAGATCGAAATTTAGAAATTTTATAGCCCAAAAAGCTTTGTGTTCTAACTCGAATGGTAGATGATAGCTTTTCCTGTATACAAGTTTTTATGGGGATGTTCCTAGAGGGGTTTTAAACACTGTTCTATAGGCCCATAGGGCATCATCTAATTTTAATGCCCAATCTTTTCTGTTTGATTCAACTATTTTTTCTAGGATGCGTTTAAGTTCTCGGTTTGCTACTTCAACTTGCCCACTGGTTTGAGGGTGATATGGGGTATTTATCCTGTGGTGTACTCCATATTTTTTTAAGACTTTGTCAAATTGAGTGTTACAGAAATGAGTGCCTCTATCACTAATGATAGCTCTAGGTGTTCCAAATCGAGAGAACAATTTCTTGAGAAACTTAACTGCTACTCTAGCATCATTGGTGAGTAAAGCTTCAGCTTCCACCCATTTTGACATGTAATCAACTGCTACTAGGATGTATTTATTTCAAAATGAACTAGGGATTGGACCCATAAAATCAATACCCCATACATCAAATATTTCACACGATAGCATATATGTTTGAGGCATTTCATCACGTTTAGAAACATTACCTGTTCTTTGGCATTTATCACACGAAGTGACATACCTGTTGGCATCCTTGAATAGAGTGGGCCAATAAAAACCTAATTTGAGTATTTTATGTGCTGTCTTAATGCCACTATAGTGTCCTCCTGAAGGTCCTGAATGGCAATGTTATAGAATTTTTCTTGCTTCTGCTTTTGTAACCCATCTTCAAATTACCTGATCTGCACATATGCGGAAAAGAAAAGGATCTTCCCAAAAATAGTTTTTCGCATCAGCAAAGAATCGCTTCTTTTGGTGATGTGTTAGTCTTTTTGGCAAGATGTTAGGAGCTAAATAATTCGTAATATCTGCAAACCATGGTACCTTAGAGTGGGTTATAGAAAAGAGTTGTTCTTCGGGAAACAATTCGTTTATCTCACTTTCATCGAGCTCTTAGACATGTGGGTTTTCAAGCCTAGAAAGGTGATCCGCTACAAGGTTTTCAGCTCCCTTCTTATCCTGTATTTCAAAATCAAATTCCTGTAAAAGTAAAATCCATCTTATGAGTCGAGGTTTTGCATCAAGTTTAGTTAAAAGATAACGAAAAGCGGAGTGGTCAGTGTAAACAACAACTTTAGATAATAATAAATACTATCTAAATTTGTCAAAAGCAAAAACTACAGCTAGCAGTTTTTTTTCTGTGGTGGTGTAGTTTTCCTGTGCGGGTGTTAATGTTCTGCTAGCATAATAGATTGGCTGAAAATGCTTGTCTCTTCGTTGTCCCATAACTGCACCTACTGCAAAATCACTTGCATCACACATTAGTTCAAAAGGTAGATTCCAATCAAGTGCAATTATAATCGGAGCATTTATTAGTTTATCTTTGGGGATATTGAATGCATCTAGACATTCCTGATTGAAATTGAAAGGAACATCTTTTTCTAGTAATTTTGTTAAAGGCTTAGCTATTTTAGAAAAATCTTTAATGAATCTTCTATAAAATCCTGCATGTCCTAAAAAGCTTCTAATAACCTTAACTGAACTAGGGGGAGGTAATTTTTCTATGGTTTTAGTCTTTACTTTATCTACCTTAATCCCTTTACTAGAAATCTTATGTCCTAATACAATTCCCTCTTTTACCATAAAGTGACATTTTTTCCAATTTAAAACAAGGTTTGTTTCCTCACATCTCATTAGAACTTGTTCTAAATTAATAAGGCAAAAATGGAAAGAATTACCGTATACCGAGAAATTGTCCATAAATACCTCCATAATGTCTTCCACAAGTTCATCAAAGATTGCCAACATGCAGCGTTGAAAAGTAACAGGAGCATTACATAATCCAAAAAGCATTCTACGATAAGCAAACGTACAATATGGACATGTGAATGTTGTCTTCTCTTGATCTTCAGGTGCTATTGGGATTTGGAAATAGCCGGAGAGTCCATCTAGGAAGCAATAGTACATATGCCCAGATAACCTTTCTAGCATTTGATCAATGAAGGGCAAAGGAAAGTGATCTTTTCTAGTGGCATCATTCAGCTTTCTATAATCAATGCAAACTCTCCAACCTGTGACTGTCCTGGTGGGAATTAGTTCATTCTTTTCGTTGGCTACCACCGTCATGCCTCCTTTCTTTGGAACAACCTGCACAAGACTTACTCAATTGCTGTCAGAAATAGGATAAATTATTCCAGCATCTAGAAGTTTAATTACCTCAGCTTTCACGACTTCTTTTACGTTGGGATTCAATCGTCTTTGAGGTTGCACACATGGCTTGTATTCCTCTTCCATTAAAATTTTGTGGGTGCAAAACGACGGGCTTATTCCCTTGATGTCAGATATTTTCCAAGCTATGGCTCTTTTATGTTCCCTTAGTACCTGTATCAACTCCTCTTTTTCCTTGGGTTCTAATTCTGAAGAGATAATTACCGGTAGCGTAGAATTGTCCCCGAGGAATGCATATTCTAAGTGTTTCGGCAACTGTTTTAATTCTAATTTGGGCGGCTCATCAATGGAGGGTTTTTGTTTTAGTTCGTCCTTGGCTTTAATGCTCTCTTCTTTCGTATGCCTAGATGAAGTGTATTCAAATCCAACTCATCAACTTCATCTTCTTCCCCCTCTTCTTGAGTCAGGCACAGTTCCATCGTGTCATCATGTATAATTTCCTGTAATGAGTTTTGAATGATATGATCAGTGGTATCAACAAAATAACAGGAATCATTTTGTTCTCTAGAATATCGCATGGCATCATAAATTTGAAAAATAATTTCCTCATCGCCTATCCTTAATGCAAGTTTACCGTCACCTACATCGATAACAGCCCTAGCAGTAGCTAGAAAAGGGCACCCTAAAATTAAGGGAACCTCAATGTCCTTATCCATGTCAAGCACAACAAAATCAACAGGGAAAATAGATTTATCAATTTTTACCAAGACATCTTCGACAACTCCTCTAGGATATTTCATAGATCTATCAGCCAACTGAATACTCATCCTAGTGGGTTTTGGTTCCCCAAGAGCTAGTTGTTTAAACATTTTATGAGGCATTAAAATAATACTGGCACCTAGATCAACTAATGTTTTCTTAATATTTAAACTACCAATTAAATAGGGAATAGTAAAACTTCCTGGGTCTTTTAATTTGGTTGGTAACTTGTTTTGGAGGATGGCTGAACATTCTTCATTAAGCTCCACTGTTGATATTTCTTCAAGTTTCCATTTATTTGTCACGAGTTCTTTTAAAAATTTTGTGTACGTTGGCATCTGTGAAATTGCTTCAACAAACGGTAAGTTAACATGTATTTGTTTAAAAAGTTCAAGAAATTTACCGTATTGGGCATCTAATCTGTCTTTCTTCAACTTTGCCAGATATGGGATTTGTGGCTTACTTTTGTTGCGTACTGGAGTTACATTCTCAACTCCCTCATCCTTTGCTTTGCTATCATCGAGTGGTATTTTTTTCTTTGGTTCGACTAACATCTTTCCACTTCTTAATGTAACTGCCTTTACTTGTTCGGTTCCTTCAGAAAAAATCTCTAATCGAATTTTAGAAACTATCTTAGTAAGTTGTCCAACTGATTTAGTAAGTTCCCCAACTTGGTTCTCGATCCTTTGATTGATGCCTGTTGATTATCGAGTGTCGTCTCAGTTTGCTGGAAACGGGTTTCTGTGGCTGCCATGAATTTTGTTAGCATCTCTTCGAGGTTCAACCTCTTTTCCTCTGGATAGGGCCGATTTTGGAAATTTGGAGGAGGTTGTTGTCTTTGATTTCCTTGACCTCCCCATGAAAAATTTGGGTGGTTCCTCCAACCTGGATTATAATTATTACTATAAGGGTTATTATTAGATCTGAAATTATTACCTATATAGTTCATCTGTTCGCTTTCTGTGCCCGGTTGGTAGGGTGGGTACTCAGGATTCGCCACAGTTCCACTTGCGTCGCACTGCATTACTGGATGTACCTGCGAAGAACACAAACTATCAATCTTTTTATTCATCATCTCTACCTGTGTTGATAGCATGGTTACGGCATCGAGGTTGTAAACTCGAGCTAATTTTGTTGGTTTTGTCCTTGTAACCTGCCACTAATAGTTATTCAGTGACATCTCTTCGATAAACTCGTAGGATGCTTCAGGAGTTCTGTTGTTCAGGGTTGCACCGGCGGTTGAATCAATTAGTTGCCTCGTTGAGGGGTTCACACTGTTATAAAAAGTTTGGACTTGGAGCCACAAGGGTAAACCATGGTGCGGACACCTTCTCAAGAGATCCTTATATCTCTCCCATACGTCATATAATTTCTCTAAATCCATCTGCACAAAAGAAGAGATATCATTCCGTAATTTGGCCATTTTGGCCTGCGAGAAATATTTTAATAAAAAATTTTCGTTCATCTGATCCCATGTAGTGATTGACCCTCGTGGTAGGGAGTTTAACCACTGTTTGGCTTTATTCCTTAATAAAAAGGGAAATAACCGAAGACGTATGGCATCATCAGAAACGCCATTTATTTTGAAGGTATCACAGAATGCTATATGAGTATTTGGGTCTTCGTCCTGCAAACCATCAAATTGAACAAATTGTTGAATCATTTGTATAGTGTTAGGCTTTAATTCAAAATTATTAGCAGCTATAACGGGCCTAACAATACTTGATTCTGCTCCTGTTAAATGAGGTTTGGCATAATCGTACATAGTACGCGGAGCATTATTTCCTGCCACATCTTGTAGTGGTGGATTATTCTCGTCCATCCCTTCAGTAGGATTGGGTCTGCCTTCTGGCTTTCCTTCTGTATATTTTAGGGTTCGCCTAATTTCTTTGCAATTCCTGCGAGCGGTAGCTTCAATATCACTGTCGTATACTAATGGTCCTTCCGGGTTCCTTCTAGTCATAAACTAGAGGTACCTGTTAGGAAAGAAAGAAAGAAAATTTTAGCAAAGTCAGAATTTAAAATAAAATAAAAGTAAATTACGAAAAATAAAAATAAAGTATTTATCATATAGTTCAGAAAACAATAACAAGATCCATCTTAGGTTTCATCCCCTTTAGGTATCTGAAGGACTTAGTTCATAACAATAAAAGAAAACATCTCAGAAGAAAAGATAAAACAAAACATAAGAAATCCATAAAACCCCTTGAAGGAATTGAAGGAGAAATCTGCTGTCTTGAGTAGAATTCCGGCTTCGTGAGATGGATCAACTGGCTATTTTCAAGTGATTTCTACAAATTTGACCTTTTTGGCTCGGCTCCTTGGCCTAGCTAACCGCCTCCTTTAAGGTTATACTTAGGGGGTTTATATAGACTTTTGAAATACGTTTCTTTGCCCCTAAGTATCCAAATCCGAATGAAATTGCTCTTCTCCATGATAGGGACACGGCCATGGCACATGCCCGTGTGAATCGTGGGCAGGCCTTGTTCGGACTTTTAATGAGGCACGGTCGTGTGGTCTTTGAGCCAGGCCATGTCGATTTCTCTCTTGGCCCAATTTGGTCCGTTTTATGCCCGTTTCTCATTCTTTTCATCCTCGGGTACTTTTCTGAGTATAAAACATGAAAAGAAAGGATAAAGAGCACCTTTTTACATAAATCAAGGGATAAATCATCCAGAAGTATGCTAAATGTGGGATTAAAATATTTTACTTTTACGGTTTATCAAGATTCATTAACAAATGCTCGGGATTAGTGTTATTTTTAAGTAAAAAGGTGGTAAAAACGACTAGAAAAATCCTATAAAGTTTCGATTTATAGTATCCGCAACACATGTAGGATCTCAAGCCATCATTATAGTCTGTATCACCAATACATAATACTTGCTAAATATTCACCAGCTTAAAGCCTGCTAAATAAACACCGGCTCATAGCCTGCTAAATAAACACCGTAACCATTGCCAGTTTAGGGTTAAGAGGCATTACTAGACAATCGAAAACTTTTACAAACATTTCATAACTTAATTTGAGAAATCACATCAAAGTGTCCCTTAAATAGGTCTTTGAGACCTTTAACATGCTTTAGAATAGGCCCAGGACTAAACCGAACACATAGAAATTCTCAAAAATTTATTTTTTTTAAGTTACAGAGGTCACACGCCTGTGTGGGCAGGCCGTGTGCCTCCCACGGCCTCAGACACGCCCTTGTGTCTAAGTCGAGTCAAAAAAGGGCATGCATACTGACTTGTCCACACGGCCGTGGATGCGCCCGTGTGCCTCACCCGTGGTCGCTGCTGACTTGAACAACACGGCCAGTCACACGCCCGTGTATCCAGCCCGTGGTCAAGTCTGACTTGTTTTGAAAAACAACCACGAGGGACACGATCGAGCCACACGCCTGTGTGCTCAACCATGTGGGCAATTATAGGCCATTTGAAAGGCCAAAATGCCACCCACACTTTGGGTCATCCCTACAAGCACACACAAGCATTATTCCAAAGACAATTGGCAACCAAAACATATCAAATTGATCATCTATTCTACTCATTCAAGAACATTTCATCACCACCTCATATATGCCAATTAGCCCAACTAATACACATGAATTTCCAAACATGATTCATCCACAACTTGCCACAATAACAAGATATTCTTTGTCCATTTTATTCACTAACAAACCATACCAAACTAAGCATCATATAACTTGACTATTCATTCATAACACAACCATTTATCTAGCTATATCACATGGCTATATACATATCTCAAACATATTCCAAAACAACTAGCCTATACATGCCATATTTAATTATATACACATTCAAAAGTACCAAAGTAGAGATTGATAGTGTGGTGATTATCCTCGACGATTCCCGAGCCTTTCGTAGCGTCGACGACCTATAAAATAGAGTAAACACATACAGTAAGCTTTCCAAAAGCTTAGTAAGCCATATACAATAAATTAACATATAGGCATTCATTATACATATCAAATATGAGATTACTACTAGCTCATTTGCACATTCATAATTCTTCTTAGCTCATTCACACGTATAACACATTTTACATCATCAAATCTATTCACATATCTCATCTAGGTAAGTTCATATAAACACTTACCTTTCATAGACTTGCTTAGTGTACAATTCAAACGTACCTGATTCATTTATTCAATTCACGTAGACTTTCATTTCTTGAATTTGCACGTTGAGCCATTCGAAATCAAATAGATTACTCTAAATGCTCGGAATAGTCGTACAATGCCAACATCCCAGACATGGTCTTACATGTAACCATATATCGATGCCACTGTCCCAGATAGGGTCTTATACGAATCAATAAGATGCCAATGTCCCGGACATGGTCTTACACGCAAATCTCAAATCGATGCCAACGTCCCAAACGTGGTCTTACACGATATCACATATCGGACACCTATGTCATGACATATGTAATCCTATCTATTCCTAGGTTTGTACGGGGCTTTTTGAGATGTTGACACCATGTCGATACTATCTCGGATTTCATATACTCATCATCTCATATACATTCATCATTATGAATTTTCATATAAATATACATATATCAATGTAATGTTTATTTCTATATAGACTTACCTCAGATTTGGATACACGAAAACGAACTCGGCTACTCAATTACTTTCGATTTCCCACGATCTAAGTTCGTTTTCTTCGGTTCTTGATCTATACATATTCAAATTTAACTCATTTATTCACTAACTCATTCAATTCAATCCAAAAACACATATTTAGGGGAATTTACAAATTAGCCCTCGTATTTTCACATTTTGATATTTTAGTCCCTATTTCACAAAATCACAAAATACACATAATTTGCTTATACCCATGCTTGGCCAAATGTTCACTATAATCATAAAAATCCATACATTTCATTTATTTCACTATTTAGTCCCTCAAAATACTATTTTCACAATTTAGTCCAAATTACTCAAATTCATCAAAAATTCAAAGACAAACTATGTTAATCTATCACATATCTTTCATATTTCATCACAAAACTTCACAAAGCTCATGAATTCATCCATGGCACATTTCAAATTCATCATCAATTCACAAAATTTAAGCATGGGTTTTGTAGAGCACGAAGAAGCGGTTACAAAAATGTAAAAATTATCAAAAACCGAAACAAAACATACCTTGAATCAAGCTTAGACTTAGTCGAAACCTAGCTTTCTTTTTCTTTTCTTCTTCTTTGGTATATTCGGTCAAAATGGATGAACAAATGCCTATTTTAATACTTTATTTTTATATAAAACATTTTAATACATAATTTACTATATTAACCTTAATGAATTAATAAGAAAACTATATAATTTAAGTCCATAATTGTCCACCCAATTAATTAAAGGTCAAATAACCACCTAAAGGCTTCATATTAATAAAGACATAACAATATAGCACATTAACAAATAGCATGTCACTTTTAACTTTTACGCGATTTAATCCTTTTCTCAAATTAAACATGCAAATGATAAAATTAATTCACGGAACTTTAACACATACTTAATCACACACAGTAGACATAGAAAATAATATTAAAATATTTTTCTAACTCGAATTTGTGGTCCCGAAACCACTATTCTGACTAGGGCCTAAATCGGACAGTTACACTACTAAGTAATCATCGGCTCAAAGCCTGCTATTCAAGTACATCACTTACTCACAATTTCATTTATTATTTATTTTCTAATCATTCATTAGATAAATAACAACATTAAATCTAATTATAATAAAGCATGTAATAAGTAAAAAATCATTATATATGTTAGGACCGTCCTGATTAAGCAACGAACAAGTAAAAATAGTAGAAGAAATTGAGAAATTGAACACACCAATTTAACTTGGAAAAACCCCTCCAAAGAGGATAAAAAATCACGGGAAAAGATAATTTTAGTATAATGGCAAAAGAACGAAGAGTACAAAAGATGGAGATAAAAAACTAAACCTCGAAAACCCGAAAACAAAAAACCCTCAAAATGTAAACACAAAATTCTCTCTAAATGTGTTATGAGTTCTAATATCTAATAGGTGTGTTTTCTAAGGTTGTAAAAGAACCTATTTATAGGCTAAATTCATAGGTCAAATAATAATAAAATAATCTAAACTAATCAGTGTTTGATTGAAACAAATAAACAGAGTTTAACTAGAAGATTACTTCTCAAATTTGACTGAAATAGGAGTCATAATTAACAATATACATAGGAATAGTAGTACGAACTTACCTCGATTACAATGGTTGTAAAAGTAAAGTCGATGATTAATCCAAAATCTTAGTTTTTCCTCAATTCATGAAACACCCCGAACCCGGCCCACGAGCCTTAACCGGATTCGGTATGTTCCTCGAGTCAAAGGGTTCAAAACTCCTTGAATACTTTGGAAGACTGGGATGGTTTTGAAAGAAATTTTTCTTTGTGTTGGGCTCGAGTTACAAACAAGTTCATTCTTGAAATCTAGGTTTTATAAAACTCTACTGTTATATTTCGAAACTACAAGTTAAAGGTGAAAACCGAGTTTTTAGAGTTTACCATTTAAATTGAAAATCATTTGTAATAGGTGTCAAAACATTTAAAGATTTAATTTAAAAAGACAATTTAGGTAAACCTTTGACTTAATAATAATAGTATCGTAATAAAACAAATAAAAGCAACCGTTAAACAATTAAACACTATTGGCCTTATTACAATCAAAACAATACCAAAATAAATCCAAAATACTTAAAGTTTAGAAAGTCCAAATAAAATAAATCTGAAATGAGCATGGCCACCACTAAGCTCCTGCGCCACCAGGTCCATTACTTGAAAGTCACACCAAAACATATCCCACAACGGGTGAGTCAAATGGACTCAATGTGTACATCCAACACTAAGTCCCAAAAGATTTAGGCATAACAGTTCATACTTATACAAATAGCAATTAAATATAATGATGCAATCCCGAACCCAAACCTAGATGCCATCCGCTACACATCACCCGTACCAACCATCACACCGTGGGGACTACTAAGTCAACCCTCCATCCGCTACACATCATCGAAGGCAATCGCTGCAGACGACGTGCTCATCGCCCTTATATATATTATGGCATAGCCACCAGATAATATTTTGTGTCATAAGACACCACATTCAGATAATGCGACCGAAGTCACCACATTCAGATTTTTGTGGTATAAACCACCAGATCACTTCCCCTTTCATAATCACCCATATGCCCCATGTCATACATATCATGCACATATTATGTCACATTCCTTATTTCACATTCTTAGCAATATTCACTTATATGCCATAACAGGTATTCGTAACATTGTTAACATAGTTTTAGAGAACAACGTACCTAAGTATGTCGTACCATTGAATGGTATTATAAACCATATCTTTCACATTCTTATTAACACTTATATTAAATTAAAGCCATAAATCTATTAAGAAATAGTGTGGGGTACACACCTGATTTACTTAATGCTTCACTGAAATCCCGAATATCCCGATCTAATGTTCTAGATCTTAATCCCTACATTCGGCCAACATTTGATATTTAAACAAAAGCCTATTCGGCTATAAAATCAAATCCCGAAGGATTATCACAATCAAAATCTTCCCTTGCTGCCGATTTGATTCCTAAACAATTCCCGAAACTTTGTGATACCTCTTCCTTGAAATCGGCTAGCATCAAATCACCTCACAGGTTAGTTTTCGGCTTTTGAATGATATGAAATAGATCCGAAACACTAAATAAGCCTTGGCCGAATGTGCATGTGCACTTACCTTGTGGATCTAAAATCCCGAAAGTGGTCTCTTGTCTTAGGTATCTGTCGAAGTCCCTACAAGCACTATGTCAGATCTGATTTCAATACTTAATGAACACCATTAATGGCCTTCGGCCTAATATCTCACTTTACTTACCTCAGATCTGAAATCCCGAATGATCTCTCTAGAAGTCGGCTTCTATGGAAAACCCGAACTCACCTTCCAAGTTTTGGCCAAATAGAAATAAGAGATCAGTCTACTTAACGACGACTTAATCGAAGGTATAGAAAATCAAATGACAAAGAACTCCTTACCAACTTAGTCAAATATCCTTGCTTGAAACAGAGAGTCGAATACCCTTGCTTGACAATCGGCTATGATGAGTTTTAAGAGGGAGATATTCGGCCCTTGATGAAGAAGAAGAAGAGAATTTAACTTGAGAAGTTTCGGCTTATGGAAGAGAGTAGCGGAAAGGGAGAAAAGGAAACGAACACACAAGAAAAGATGAGAAAAAGAATGAATTCGGCACCCCCTTCCTACTATACTAAAGCCGAAAATACCATCCTCCAATGCCCCATATTCGGCCAACTCCTCTTCCCTTATCAGTTCCCTTTTTTTTCTCCTTTTTCCTTTCTTCTTACTCAGTCAAAAACAATTCAAATAAAATCAATAATTATCTCCTAGCTTTTCCGAATTTTAAAAGGATTTAACCTCATCTCAAACTCCTCCCATAGACTCCCCATGCCGTCCATCACCTCCCTTATTGCCGCAAAAATAAAAGCTTTTATTTAGCTTCTCATGCGACTCGAACCTTAGCCCATTTGCACCTGTTTGTGGCGTCATTTACAAAGGCCTTAAGTGGCGCCTTTAAGCCACTTAACCAAGCCTATTTGTGTGTCATATTTCCCCTACATTTTCTCTTAAGGCCACCCTGCTAAGCTTCCTCTTTTACATTTAAAATCTAATAATTTCTAGGGCATTTGTCTATATTCCTAAGTTCTCAAAATTCATAAAACACATTATAACACACAAAGGTATACTTCCACATATATTTAAGCACAAATGCATAAGCCCAAAATTCAGGATATTACAGTTCTACCCCCCTTAAAATAATTTCAGCCTCGAAATTACCTGGCTAAAATAAGTGAGGGTATTGCCGTTGCATTGCTTCCTCCGGCTCCCATGAAGCTTCTTCCGATCCATGATTGCGTCATAACACTTTGACTAAAGGAACTGATTTCCTTCGTAGCACTTTCACATCTCGATCCAAGATCTGAATTGGCTCCTCCTCGTAAGACAGATCTGGTCTTAGCTCCACCTCCTCAACTGGCACTATATGAGAGGGATCCGATCGATAACGACGTAGCATAGAAACATGGAATACGTCGTGAATCTGCTTCAACTCTGGTGGCAATTCTAACTGGTATGCCACTGGTCCAACTCGCTTCAATACCCGATAAGGTCCTATAAACCTGGGACTTAGCTTCCCTTTCCGACCAAATCTCATTACCTACTTCCAAGGCGATACCTTAAGAAATACTTGATCTCCCACTTCAAATTCTATTCCCTTGCGCTTGAGATCTGCATACGACTTCTGCCTATCAGATGCCTCCTTTAACCGTGCCCGAATTACCTCAACCTTTTCTTCAGATTCAGCCACAACCTCTGGCCCCAAAACCTGACGTTCCCCTAATTCTGTCCAAAATGTAGGAGTACGACACTTCTGTCCATACAGCGCTTCATACGGTGCCATCCTAATACTGTCTTGATAGCTATTGTTGTATGCAAATTCTGCTAACGGCAAATACTCTTCCCAACTTCCTCTGAAGTCTATTACACAGTCTCTCAACATATCCTCTAATACTTGGATTACTCGTTCAGATTGACCATCCGATTGTGGATGAAAGGCCGTAGTGAAATCCAACCTGGTGCCTAAAGCTTGATGTAGAGCTTTCCAAAACCGAGACGTAAACCTTGGATCCCTGTCTGAGATGATCGACACCGGTACTCCATGCAACCTTACAATTTCTGCCACATACAATTTCTCTAACTTCTGAAGAGAATAATCAACTCATACTGGAATGAAATGCGCGGACTTTGTTAACCGATCCACTATCACCCATACCGAGTCCTTCTTAGTAGGCATTTGTCTATATTCCTAAGTTCTCAAAATTCATAAAACACATTATAACACACAAAGGCATACTTCCACATATATTTAAGCACAAATACATAAGCCCAAAATTCAGGATATTACAATTCAAATCTAGTTGATTCATTTATTGATCTAGATAATAATTTTCATTCAATTAAATAATTCAAATAGCTTACATAATTAATTCAAATCTATAACCTACATCAATTGTGAATTTACAAATTACCCCTAATGTTTTAACATTTATGTAATTTAATCTTCAATCACAAAATTTACAAATTAACCAAAATCACCAAAAATTCATGTTAGCAGAATTTTATGGAGATTCTAAGCAGCCCATATTTTCTATCATTTCACAATATTTACCTTAACTTTTACCATTTTCACAAATAAATCCTTAAACATTCATATCATCAAAAATCAATTAACAATATACCTATATTTAATTACCAACATTAATAATCTATCAATTAAATTCATAAACACTTTCAATTCATTCATGGAAAGTTCCTAAACTTTTACAATTTTACAAATTGATCCCCAAGCTAGCTAGATTAAGCTAATACAATAACAAAATCATAAAAATGAACCTCAAAAACACAAGCATGAAAAGGGAGAAGTTTGGTCGAACCTCATTGACTCAACAATTATGTCTTTTGGCTAGAGGAAGAAGAACATAAAAATATAAATTGTTTTGCTTTTTTTTTATAACGTAACTTAAACTTTTCTTTTTCTTTCTTTTCTTTATTAACTAATAAAACATATATTTTAACATAATAAAACAGTATCAACCGTACCTACCTTTTCAATATGGCATATTTGCCACATAAGCCCCTGTACCTATCTTAAATTGATCAATTAACTAATAGAAACTAATTTTTCCAACTTTTATGATTTAGTCCTTTTTAATTAATTAATTAACTAAAAATTCAAATTTCTTAACCAAATTTTAATATGACCCTAATAACGCTCCGTAAATATTTAATAAAATATTTATGAGCTCGATTTATAGAAATGATCATTCTCTAAAACCACTTGACTTTAGGGACATATCACTTGAACCTAATTATTATTTCAATTAACAAAAATCATTTAATCAAATTTCAAGGTAATTCTATATTTGACTTGTATATATTAAATAATAATATTTACGAACTCACTCGTTGAATTTGTGGCCCTAAAACCATAATTTATGACACCACTAAAAAACGGGATGTACATTGTCAAATGTTATTGTTTACTTATGACCTTTATGGAATTCCACAATTTGTGGTCTAATTGAAAGTTTTAATGCGTTATTAATGTAACACCCCTTACCCGTATTCAATGCTGAAATAGGGTTACGAGGTATTACCGATCCATTCACAACACATAAAGCATACGTTTATACCACAATAAGTATTCATTCTCATAAATCATTCCACACAATCACATTGTCCCTTATAAGGGCCTACGAGGCCTTAAACATGCTTTAAAAATAGTTCAGGACTAAATCGATATCATACGAAAATTTTGGACACTTAGAAATTTTTCATGTAAACAAGGGTCATACGCCCGTGCCAACAAGCTGTGTGCCTCACACGGTAGTAGACACGCCCGTGTCTCAAGCCGAGTGAAAATAGGACAAACATATTGATTTGGGTCACACAGCCAACCATACGCCAGTGTGTCTAGCCCGTGTACCCTTCGAAGTGGCTACACACGCCCGTGTGCTAGGTCGTGTGCCATTTAGTGGGGTATATTGACTTGTACCACATGGTCAGTCACACGCCCATGTGTGAGACCACGTGGAGCATACTGACTTAAATTTAATTTCAACACCAAGGACACACGGCCGTGTAATTTGACCGTGTGTCATACACGACTGAGACACACTCCCGTATTTCTGCCCGTGTGGACAAAAATAGGCTATTTACCAAGCCATTTTGCCACCCCATTTGGTACAAACCTTCACCTACACATATGGCACAAAAACAAAGCAAAATAGGCAATCCATAACAACCAAATCAACCATAATTCTTACCATTTCATTTAAAATTTCTTAGCCTAAACATTAATCACAATCATTATCAATTTATCAACCATTTCCAAGTAACATTAAACACTTTACAAAATGACATTAGTTCATATCTAAAAACATTTACCAAACATACATCATTTTGTTCCAATTCACAAGGATAATACCAATTCCACAAACCTCATAATATAAGCCATAAGCACACTTATATATACATAATCAAAGTAGCCAAATTAAGCCAAATCTCATGGCTATAAATACAAACAAAACATAACCATTCATAAGTCATCTCAAATGGAAATATTCACTTTCAAAACATAACCAAAATGACTCAAGCCTATACATGTCATATACCATATATACACAATTCAAAAGTACCAAGTAGATGGTTGGATAGTGTGACGTAGACTCTGACAATTCCCGAATTCGAGATAGCTTTGAATCCACTGTAAAACACGAGAAAAACAAACAAAGTAACCTACAAAGCTTAGTAAGTTCGTACTTAGTCTACTCAACAATTCATAAAATACAAATCATCAATTTGAACAAGTTTATGTATACTTCATGATAATATCAAACCTTCCATAAGCTTATTCATATACTTATATGCAAATTCATAACCTTTTCTATTTGATCTTCATACTTACATATACATACATGTACAAATTCATAACAAACTCATACCTTTCCGTAACACTGTCGAATACTCGATGTTTCGCACACTAAGGGCCATCGCATAGCCTAAGCTATTATAATTCCACACACCAAGTGTCTTACTCGATGTTTCGCACACTAAGTCCCATCTCAATGTCTCGCACACTAAGTGTCAATCTCAATGTCTCGCACACTAAGTGCCAATCTCAATGTCTTGCACACTAAGTGCCACAATTAGCCGATTTATTGTCGAACATAAATGTAGTCCCGTATATACAATTTATGCAATATCAAAGCATTAAAAAGCATAATTATAATAATGCTTATTGCATACGAACTTACCTCGGATGCTAAAACAGAGAATCGAGTCGTTTAGCCGATAACTTTAGTTTTCCCCCGATCTAGATCCGAATTTCATTTTTCTTGATCTATATAATAACAAATTCAGCTTATTCAATCACTACTTTATCCAATTTAATCCAAAACAAAAATTTGAGCACGTTTACACTTTTATCCCTAAAATTTCATATTTTTATAATTTAGTCCTTATCACTTAAAATTGCAAATTCATGCAATTTAGTACAAACCCATGCTTAACCGAATTACCTTAAGGCCTCTAGCAGCCCAAATTTTTCATTTATTCACACATTTAACCACACATTTTCATATTTTCACAAATTAATCCCTATTTTACATTTCTACTCAAAATCACTTTACAAAACTTGTTTATATAACAACAAACATTCAAAATCTATCATCAATCATCAAAATTCATACATATTCATCAATGGAAACATTCAAAATCTTTAACATTTTTGCAAATTAGTCCCTGGGCTAGCTAGTACTAGCTGCAACGATCTCAAAAACATAGAAATCATTAAAAACGGGACAAAAATCGTACCGTAATTGACAAACATAGCATAGTCGAATGAAGAGAAAATAAATGGCTTATTCTTTGCCCTAAATTCGGTTAATGATGAGTATAAAAGATGATAATAATGTTTTGTTTAATTTATTTAACCTTTAGTATAAAAATTACCATTTTAACCTTGTTAATAAACCATTAAAACAACATATATATTGTCCACAAAAGTCCGCTCACACAATTAATGGTTTAATTAAAACATAAGGACCTTATCTTTAAGGTTCTATAGCTATTAGACACCTTTCGCTATTAGAACTCATGTTTTACGCTTTACGCAATTTAGTCTTTTTTATCAAATTAACCAATCAAACGATAAAATTTCTTCACGAAATTTTCACACATACATGCTATGATACTGTAAACATTAAAATAATAATAAAATAAATATTTTTCCCTCGAATTCATGGTTCTGAAACCACTGTTTTGATTTGACCAAAAACGGACTGTTACAACTCTCCCCCTTAGGGATTTTCGTCCTCGAAAATCTTACCAGTTAATAGGTTAGGGTACGGTTTTCTCATAGCTTCCTCAGTTTCCCAGGTAGCTTCTTCAACCCCGTGTCGATGGCATAATACTTTTACTAATGTGATTCTCTTATTTCTCAGCTCTTTGATCTCATGAACTAAAACTCGAATCGGTTTTTCAACATATGACATATCATACTGAATTTCAATCTCTGTCAGGGAAATAACATGTGAAGGGTCGGATCAGTATCATCGAAACATCAACACATGAAACAAATTATGTATTTTCTCTAATTCAGATAGTAAAGATAGTCGATATGCCACTGGTCCAACTCGCTCGATAATCTCATACGGTCTGATGAATCGCAGACTCAATTTCCCTTTCTAACCAAACTGTAATATCTTTTTCCACAGCGAAACTTTCAAAAACACTTTATCCCTGATCTGGAACTCAATATCTTTCTGTTTCAAGTCTGCGTACAATTTTTTTCGATCCGAAGCTGTTTTCAAACTATCGCGAATTACTTTCACATTTTCTTCAGTCTCTTTGATTACATCAACCCCGTGAATCTTATTCTCGCTAAGCTCAGTCCAGTACAATGATGTTCGACATTTTCGACCGTATAGATCTTCGTATGGTGCAATCTTAATACTCGTTTGAAAAATATTATTGTAAGCAAATTCAATCAGCGGTAGGTATTTCTCCCAGCTACCTTCAAACTCAAGAATGCAACAACGCAACATATCCTCAAGTATCTGAATAACTCGCTCGGATTGACCATCCGTTTGCAGATGAAACGCAGTTCTAAAATGCAACTTTGAACCCAAAGCTTCTTGCAATTTCTTCCAAAATCGCGATGTAAATCTTAGATCTCTATCCGAAACAATAGATAGGGGAACACCATGTAATCTCACAATTTCATAAATAAATAGCTTGGCCAATTTATCAAGTGAGAAATCTGTACATACTAGAATAAAATGAGCTAATTTCGTCAATCTGTCAAAAACAACCTAGATCGTATCTTTCTTTTTCGGAGATAAGCGCAAACCCGATACGAAATCCATTGTTACTTTATTCCATTTCCACTCAGGAATCATAATAGGCTATAACAAACTTGACAGCACTTGATGTTCAGCTTTGACTTGCTGACAAATCAAACATTTCAAAACAAATTCTGAGATATCACGTTTCATGACGTGCCACCAATAAAGCTGTTTCAAATCATTATACATTTTCATGCTTCCCGGATGTACTGATAAACAACTACTGTGTGCTTCGTTTAAAATCTTCTAAATAACCTCGAGATTTCTTGGTACGCAAATTTTACCTTGGAACATCAAACATTCATCAGGCCCTATTCAAAACTCTGAATTAAAAGTCGACTCACACTGAGTTCGTTTTGCTTGCAATTCATTGTCAAATTTTTGAGCCCTACAAATCTACTGTAGAAATAGCGTTATCGCTTTCAACTCGGCTATTATCGAACCGTTATCAAACAAAGCTAATTGTGTGTTCAAAACACATAAAGCAAATAAGGACTTTCGGCTCAAATCGAAAAAAAAGTACTCCTATTGAATCGATCTCTTGCAAAGTCCAACTGGCAGCAAGGAAACTGGCTGGAAGAGATATGCCATTAGCAACCACATTAGCTTTCCCTGGATGATAGTCAATCACTAATTCATAGTCTTTTAGCAATTTTAACCATCTTCGTTGTCGCAAATTCAAATCTTCCTGGGTCATCAGATATTTCAAACTTTTGTGGTCGATATAAACATGGCATTTCTCACAAACAAATAATGACGCCAAATTTTCAATGTGAACACTATCGCGGCTAACTCTAGATCATGCGTTGGATAATTCTTTTCGTGCAGCTTCAATTGTCTTGAGGCATAAGCTACAACTTTGCCTTCTTAATCAGAGCACAACCCAGGCCATTTAACAATGCATCCCTGAAAATTACGAATTCTTTACCCGACTCAGGCTGAACTAACACCGATGCCTCTGTCAATAATGCTTTCAATTGATTGAAACTTTGTTGACATTTCTCGAACCATTCAAATTTCAAATCTTTCTGTAGTAATTTGGTCATTGGCGTAGCAATCATCGAGAACCCTTTAACAAAGCGTCGATAGTAACCAGCCAATCCCAGAAAACGTCTAATCGTGGATAAATTTCTAGGTGGTTTTCAATCAATAACTACGGAAATCTTGCTCGGATCAACTCAAATACCATCTGCTGAGACTCTGTTCCCAAAAATACAACTTCCCGGAGCTAGAACTCACATTTGCTGAATTTAGCATACAGTTGCTTATCTCTTAAGGTTTGCAATACAATCTTTAAATGCTCGGCATGCTCAGACTCATCTTGTGAGTAGATTAAATTGTCATCAATGAACACAACAACAAATCTGTCTAAATATGGTCTAAAAATCTGATTTATCAAAACCATAAAAATGGCAGGAGCATTAGTCAAACCAAAAGGCATAATAGGAATTCATAATGTCCGTACCTCGTTCTGAATGCAGCTTTCGGCACATCTAAGTCTTTTACTCGCAAATGATAATAATCTGATCTCAAATCAATCTTTGAAAATACTATTGCACTTTTCACCTAATCAAACAAATCATCTATTCTCGACAACGGATACTTATTCTTTATCGTAACTTTGTTGATCTAACGATAGTCTATACACATTCTCATTGACCCGTCTTTCTTCTTTACAAACAATACATGCGCACCTTAGGGTGAAAAACTAGGTCGTGCAAAACCTCTATCCATTAACTCTTGTAACTGAGCTTTCAACTCTTTCAACCCTGTCAGAGCCATTCTGTAAGGAGCCATTGATATAGGTGTTGTTCTCGGCAATTCTTCAAGAAATACGTTCGGATAATCAGAAACGACTGGCACTAATTCAACCTTCTTTTCAGACACTTTAGTATCTAAAACATAAGTGAGATAAGCTTCGCAACCTTTTCTCACGAACCTTTAATCAAGCTTGGAAGTAGTCGAATGTTAAAATACAAGAACTCCAGCTTTTCTTTCTTCAATTTTGGCAAAAACAAAGATGAATGAAGCACTAGTTTGATTTTTATGTTTTATCAATCATCATATAATAACTAGTTTACCAATTTACCCTTGCTTTATAACAATTAAAAATCACTTATTGGATGGTAATTATTGTCCATTAACCTTAATCATGGTCTAATAACAACATAAGGACCTTTCATTTAAGAAGCCATGTCAATTCAGCACTTTATAAAGTAGAACACAATTTTTACATTTTCTACGATTATCCTATTATCAAATTGTCACACAAACGACAAAATTTTCACACAAAATTTTCACACATATCAATTCACATACTATTTTTTGACTCAGATTTGTGGTCCTGAAACCACTATTCCGACTAGGGTATAAACTGGGTTGTTACAACTCTCCCCTCCTTAGGGATTTTCGTCTCCGAAAATCTTACCATTGAACAGATTCAGATATTGCTCTCTGATAGCATCTTTGGGTTCCCACGTAGCTTCTTCGATCCTGTGTCGATGCCATAACACTTTAACTAATAGAATTTTCTTATTTCTCAATTTTTTAACATCGCGAGTTAAGATACTGATTGGCTCTTCTTCATAAGTCATATCAGGCTAAACCTCTATCTTAGACGGAGAAATCACATGCGAGGGATCGGATCTATATCGTTGAAGCATCAATAGATGAAACACATTATGGATCTTTTCTAACTCAGATGGTAGCAATAGTCTATAAGCAACCGGCCCAGTACGCTCGATAATCTCATACGGCCCAATGAATCTCAGGCTTAATTTGCCTTTTCTACCGAATCGAAGTATTTTCTTCCATAGAGTCACTTTCAAAAATACTTTAACATCGACCTCAAATTCAATATCTTTTCGTTTCAAATTCGCATATGATTTCTGACGATCAGACGCTGCTTTCAGACTATTTCGTATCACTTTTACTTTCTGTTCAGTCTCTTTAATCAAATCAACCTCATGAATTTTATTTTCACTAAGTTCAGACCAGTACAGAGGTGTTCGGCATTTCTTACCATACAAGGCTTCGTATGGTGCCATTTTAATGCTCGATTGAAAACTATTGTTGTAATATCCGGGATTTATGGCTTATGCATTAATGCTTAATTGTATGAAGTAGCATGTCTATGTGTATGTTGAATGTGTTTTTTTGAATTTTAGAATGTAGGAGAATGCATTAGAAATTATTTGATTTCAAGTTTTTAAAGGGGAGCTAAGCCTGATAGGCCTTAAGAAAATTAGTAGGGGAAAAATGACGCAAAAAATGGGCTTGTGTAAGTGGCTTGGAGGCGCCACTTAGGGCCTTGGTAGGTGACGCCATAAGCTGTGAGGAAGGGCTTAGGTTCGAGTCACAAAAGATGCAAAATGGGAGTTTTATTTTGCTGCAAGGGGAAGAGATGTTGGACAATAATGGGGCACTGAGTGGATGAGTATAGATCAAGTCAAATTCCTTTTAAAATTTCGGCTAAAGTGAAGGATAATTGATGATTTATTTGAATTAATTTTAATTGAGTAAAGAAGAGAGAAAATAGGGGATTGGATAGAGGGAGTAGAAGTTGGCCGGCCAAGGGAGTCTTTGGTGGCAAATTCGGCCAAGTTAGTAAGGGAGGATAGCCGAATTTCACTAAGCATTCTAGCCTCCTTTTCGTTTACTCTCTTCTCTCCAAAGCTATCACTTTTCTCTTCTTTTTCTTTTATTTGTTCTAGCCAAAATCTTCTTATCCCTAAAGACCACCATTGCCGATTCTTCCTAAGTCCCATACTCTTCCATTGACGTCGAATCTCCATCATCAACCTTCTCTTCTTCTGAAAGTTCACTCAAAAGCCAAATATTCAAAATAGTTCTAGCCGATTGTTCAGTAGATCCAAAAGCTAAAACCTATTGATCACTACCTAGTCTATATCACCGAATACCTCTGTGGATTTAAGCAAGGGTGCCGTCGACTACAGCATTAGAGGTAAGATCAAGTGGTATTCTATTTCTCTCCTTTATCTTTTAGATTAATTGAAACTAGGAATCTAATTCCATCATTGTTTTTGGCCGAAATCTTAAGGGGGGATATCGGGATTCTTATTATAGTCGACCATAAGGAGGAAATCTTCGGGAATTTAAAGATCTAAGGTAAGTCATGTATTCAGCCAAAGGTCATTTATTGTGATTCAATGTTAGAATTGGATCTAACATGTACTCTGTAGGATTTCGACATCTTCATAGCCAAGAGATCACTTTCGGGATTTAAAATCGCAAGGTAAGTGAATCTGAACATTCGGCCAAGGCCATATTTAGTAATTCAGATCTGTTTCTTATTCATTCAAAAGCCGAAACTAACCAAGTCAGGTGATCTAGTGTTGGTCGATTTCAAGGAAGAAATATCACGGAGTTTCAGGATTTGAGTAGTCACTAAATCGGCAGCAAGGTAAGGATCTTAGTTGTGATAATCCTTCGAGAATTGATCATTTAGCCAAATGGCTTTTTGCTAAATTGCTTAGTGTTGGCCGAATGTAGGGACTAAGGATCTAGGGCTTTAGATCGGGATTTTCGGGATTTCAGTGAACTCGTTAAGTAAACCAGGTGTGTAGCCCCACACTAAATCTTAATAGGTTTATTCCAATGTTTTAGTATATGTGTTAATGAAAATATGTGAACGTGGCTTAAGGTACCATACAATGGTACAGAATATTCAGGTACGTAATTTTAATATTACGTTAATAAATGTTATGAACATGTGGAATATGGCACGTATGTGAATATTGATAAGAATGTGGAATAAGGAAAGTGGCATGATAATTGCATGATTTGTATGACATGGGGAATATGGGTGATTATGAAAGGGGAAGTGATCTGGTGGTTTATACCACAATATCTGGTGACTCATGTCACATAATCTGAATGTGGTGACTTATGTCACAAAATATTATCTCGTGGCCATGCCACAATTTATAAGGGCGATGTGCTAGTCGTCTGCAGCGACTGCCTTCGATGATGTATAGCAGATGGAGGGTCGATTTAGTAATCCCCACGATGTGATGGCAGGTACGGGTGATGTGTAGCGGATGGTTATCTAGGCTCGGGTTTGGGATTGCATCATTATCTATATTTGCTATATATGTATGTATGTATGAGCTGATATGCCTGAATCGTTGGGATTTTATGTTGGCTGTTACACACTGAGTCTATTTGACTAACCCCATTGTGGGATCTGTTTTCAGGTGACACTCAGTAGATGGACCGGGCCGGCAGGAGCTTAGTGGTGGCCATGCTCAGCTTAAAGTCATTTTATTTTGAGACGTTATTTCTAAGTTTGGATTTATTCCGGGTTTTCTTTGATGTAATAAGGCCATTAGTATGAAACTGTTTATGCATGCATTTTAATTATTTTAGTATGATACGTTTTTATCAAATTAAAGTTTAAGTAACTTTTCTTAAAAATAAATTTTAAATGTTTGACACATAAACACAAACGATTTCCAATTTCATGTCGAACCCCAAAAACTCGGCAATACTTTTGACTTAATGATTTCAAGTACAAATAGAAATTGTTTTAATAAATCTAGTCTTCAAAACCACCCAAATTTTCCAAATAACAAACAAGTTTTGAACGGTTTTACTCAAGGAACATACCAGATCCGGTCGAGGCTCGTGGGCCGGGTTTGGGGTGTTTCAATTGTTATACGTGAATTCAATCAACGGCAAATATTGTTCCTACGTGCCGTCAAACTCAAGAATGCAACATCTCAACATATCCTCGAGTATCTGAATAATCCGCTCGGATTGATCATCCGTCTTGCGGGTGAAAAGCAGTATTGAAGTGCAATTTCGTACCTAAAGCCTCTTGCAGTTTCTTCCAAAACTACAAAGTAGACCTTAGATCTCTGTCAGATACAATAGGTAGTGGCACCCCGTGCAATCTCACAATATCAGAAATGTATAACTCAGCTAACTTATCAAGCGAATAATCCATTCTCACTGGAATAAAATGAACTGATTTTGTCAATCATTCAACTACAACCCAGATTACATCTTTCTTCCTCGGAGTTAAAGGCAAACATGAAACAAAATCCATCATCACTCTATCCCATTTCCACTCGGGAATCATAATCGGTTGTAAGAAACCGAATGGCACCTGATGTTCAGCTTTAACTTGCTAACAGATCAAACATTTCGAAACAAAATCAGAGATATCTCTTTTCATTCCAGGCCACCAGTAAAGTTGTTTCAAATCATTATACATCTTTTTACTTCCTGGATGAACCGATAAGCGACTGCTATGAGCTTCTTTCAAAATTAACTGAATCAACTCTGGATTTCTCGGAACACAAATCCGATCTCGGAATATTAGACAATCATTATCATCAACTTGAAATTTTGAATCAGAGTTCAAATCACACTGAGCTCATTTCGCTAGCATTTCATTATCAACTTTTTGGGCATCACAAATCTGTTGTAAGAACAACGGTCTCGCTTTCAATTTGACTAAAACCGAACCATCATCAGACAGAACTAAATAAGCATTCATTGCAAGTAAGGCAAACAACGATTTCTGACTCAAAGCATCAGCAACAACATTTGCTTTTCCCGGATGATAATCAATTTCCCAGATGATAATCAATCACAAGCTCGTAGTTCTTTAACAGTTCTAACCATCTTCTCTGTCATAGATTCAAGTCTTTCTGATTCATCAAATATTTCAGACTTTTATGATCTGAAAACACATGACATTTCTCACCGAAAAGATAGTGGCGCCAAATTTTTAGAGCAAACACGATCACAGCTAACTTAAGGTCGTGCGTCAGATAATTCTTTTCATGTGGTTTCAATTGTCTAGAGGCATAAGCTATAACTTTGCCTTTCTGCATCAAGACACAACCTAGACCGTTTAACGAAGCATCACTAAAAATCACGAACTCTTTACTCGATTCTGGCTGTACCAAAACTGGAGCTTCAGTCAAAAGGGCTTTCTACTGATTAAAGCTTTTCCGACACTTATCAGACCATTCGAATTTCACATCTTTCTGAAGCAATCTCGTCAATGGAGCTGCAATCATCGAAAAGCCTTTTACGAACTGTCAGCAATAACCAGCAAGTCCTAGAAAACTGCAAACTTCAGACACATTTTTCAGAGGGTTCCACACTAAAATAGCTGAAATCTTGCTCAGATCAACTCGTATACTGGATGCTGACACAATATGCCCTAACAAGCCAACTTCGTGCAACTAGAACTCACATTTACCAAACTTTGCATACAATTGCTTATCAGGCAGAGTTTGTAGCACAATTCTCAAATGTTCGGCAAGCTCAATTTCATCACGCGAATAAATCAAAATGTCGTCAATAAATACAACAACAAATCGATCTAAATACGGTCTGAAAATTCTATTCATCAAGTCCATAAAGACAGCAGGAGCATTTGTTAGTCCGAAAGGCATAACTAAAAATTCATAATGCCCATACCTCATTCTGAAAGTAGTTTTCGGAATGTTTAAATCTTTTACTCGCAATGATAATATCCCGATCTCAGATTTATCTTTGAAAACATAGAAACTCCTTTTAATTGATCGAACAAATCATCAATTCTGGGCAGAGGATACTTGTTCTTAATAGTCGCTTTGTTTAACTGACGGCAATCAATGCACATTCTCATCGTGCCATATTTCTTTTTTACAAACAGAACGGGAGCCCCCAAGGAGAAAAGCTCGGTCGTACAAAACCTCTGTCTGTCAATTCTTGCAACTGAGACTTCAATTCTTTCAATTCTATCGGAGCCATTCTATACGAATCTATTGAGATAGGGGTCGTCCCCGGCACTAACTCAATGCCAAACTCAACTTCTCGTATCGAAGGTAATCTCAGTAATTCTTCAGGGAATACGTCAGGAAACTCACAAACAACTGGCATAGATTCAACTTTCTTTTCTGTCACTTTCGCATCAATCATATACGCAAGATAAGCTTCACATCCATTTTTCACATAATTCAGAGCTTTCATCGAAGATTTTATGGCCGGTAACCCATTTAAATCACTGGACTCAATCCGTATTATTTCATCATTCTGACATCTCAAATCAATAGTCTTCTGTTTGAAATTCACAACAACATCATGCAATGTTAGCCAATCCATACCTAGAATTATATCAAACTCATCGAAGGGTAATAACATTAGATCAGCTAGGAAACAGATATCTCGAAACATCAACGGACAATTCTTGTACACTTTGTCAACCAGAACACACTTGCTTAAGGGGTTCGATACTCTAATTACAAATTCAGTAGACTCTATAGGCAAAGTCTTGCTGGATACTAAGTTCATGCATATATATGAATGAGTAGACCCTAGATCTATCAATGCGATTACAGAAGTATCATAAAGAATAAAAGTAACGGTAATGATGTCTGGAAACAAAGTTTCTTCACGAGCGCGAATAGCATAAGCTCTGACAAGTGCTCTAGCCTCAGATCTCGCAGCTGTATCTTTCGTAGCTCTTGGCTACCACTCACATTTCCCGTGTTTCTAGGAGGTCTACCCCTAGCTAAAGCATTATTCGATTTTGGGTTCTGTATAATCTCTTGCTCAACAGACTCGAGACAGTCTCGGATAAAGTAATCTAAAGATCCACATTTGAAACAAGCTCAATCATTTAATCGACAATTGCCCGGATGTCTTTTACCATAATGTCTACACTTAGGTCGCTCAGATCTGACATTTCCAACACTTGCAATCAAAGTAGCTGGAGCTCGGAAGCTCGAATGTGATCTTGCACGATCTCTACTCGAATGTCCCACATTAGCCTTTGAACGGCTATAATCATCTCAGAATTTCTTTGATGCCGACTGCTATGGCTTACTCGTTGTTCACTTTCGCACCTCTTTAGCTTTCGAATCAGCTTTTCTTTTCTCTTTCCCATGTTCTTCAGCTTTACATGCTCGGTCAACAAGCACAACGAATGCTTTTATTTCTAGAATTTCAACTAACAAACGGATATCTTCATTCAATCCATCTTCGAACCTTTTACACATTATTGCCTCAGTCGAGACACATTCTTGTTCATACTAGCTCAATCTCACAAATTCTCGCTCGTATTCTGTAACAGACATACGACCCTATTTCACTTCAAGAAACTCTTTGCGTTTCTGATCTATAAATCTCTCACTGATGTATTTCATGCAGAATTCAGTCTGGAAGAAATCCCAGGTAATTCGTTCTCTCAAAACAACAGAAGTCAGATTTTTCCACCACTGGTAAGTTGTATCTTTCAACAAAGAAACGGCACATTTAACACATTCATCAGGGTAAATGACAACTCACCAAATACCCGAATCGTATTCTCAAGTCAGAACTCGGCTCTCTTAGCATCATCATCAATAGTAGCACGGAATTCTTCAGCCCCATATTTTCTAATCTTATCAACCGATGGTTTATTCAAACGAATCGAATCTATAACTTGGGGAGTTACAAGAACTTGCGAGGGCGAAGGTTGAGGAACAATCGGATTTGCTCTAACATACTAAGTGAACCACTCATTCATCATTTGGAAGAAGGCTTGTTTAGCCACTCCTTCCTGACACTAGTAACCGGTCTAAAATTAGACGGCATTGTCCCTTGAGTGGGAGCAAGCGCATTACTTTCAACATCATCAGCTATAGTTCGTTTAGGATCCATTTACTATATGAAAAACAAATTTTATCTGTTAGGATTTATCACACTATCATAGTTTGTATATATGGCATGTATAGCTAGACTCCCACACACTACGTTAGTCCTAGAATCGACTAAATCGTAGCTCTGATACCAACAAATTGTAACAACCCTAACCCGTCTCTATCGCCAGACTAGGGTTAAGAGGCATTACCAGACATATCGAAACATTTTACACTCATTTCACAACATCATTCCATTAAAATTCATACTCATATAGTTCCTTTAGAAGGTATACGAGACCTTAAACATGCTTTAGAGAAGGTTTGGGACTAAACCGATCTCATACGGAAACTTTGCAGAACTTAGAATTTTTTTTCAAAACAAGGCACACGCCAGTGTGACTAGGCCGTGTGCCTCACACGGCCATGCCTTGGACCATGTCTCAGCCCGTGTGCAATACTTACTGGCTCACACGGTCTGGCACACGCCAGTGCTTCTTGCCCGTGTAGCATCCTGACTTGCTTCATATTGCAACCTTGAGATACACGGTCGAGACACATGCCCATGTGCTCAACCATGTGGGCAAATATAGGCCATTTGCAAGGCCAATTTGCCACCCAAAATTGGGTCATACCTACAAGCATCAAACAAGCATCAATTCATGTCCCAAAGGCAGCCAAAAACATACCAAACCATGCACAATTTGACCCGTAACAACATCATTCATTTCCATATACAAAACCAACTCCAACATACCAATTCAAAGTACCAACTTCACATCAAAAACATGTGATTCATACATCATATTAATCCATTTCAATTCATAGCATTTCTCATCATATCAATTTTCCAAATCAACCATGAAACTTACCAAAATTAACCATTTCTTTTGGCCATTCATGAGCACATCAAAACATACCAAATTTTGCATCACATAGCATGCACTAAATTCACTCCATAATCACATTCATTATCAAGCCATATAACATGGCTATATTTACACATTTCAAAACAAAATCAAAGTTCTCTAGCCTATACATGCCATATCAAAGTTCTCTAACCTATACATGTCATACTTCAATATTAACAATTACAAAACATACCAAAATATAATTTGATAGTGTGGTGATAATCCTCAACGATCCCCGAGCTTCCAGTAGCTTCGATAATCTATAAAACAATTGAAAAACACATGAAGTAAGCTTTCAAAAGCTTAGTAAGCCTTATACAAAGGCAAATATGCATTATAAAATACATAAAATCCATAGCCAAATACTATCGCAAACCTCATAGTTATAAATTCATTTCACCTATTCCCAATTCATTTGCACATATGGCATATTTTCTCATATAGTCCGATTGTTCATAATCACTTACTTATAAACACATTACATATTCATGTAGTACACATATCAAATGATCATATTCATACTTATCTTCCATTGCCAAATTTCAAATACATTTCATACGTACCTAAAACGGATACATATTAACATATTCAATCATACCTCGTAATTTCCGTTGAACCGTTCGAAATCAATAAGGATACTTGGATAGCTCGTAAAGCTCATACAATGCTAACGTCCTAGACGTGGTCTTACATGTAATTAAATATCGATGCCTCTGTCCCAGACAAGGTCTTACACGAAATTATATACGATGCTGATGTCCCAGACATGGTCTTACACGTAAATCTCAAATCGATGCCAACGTCCCAAACGTGGTCTTACACGATAACTCATATCGAAATCTTACGTCATGAAATATGTATCCTAACTATTCCTATGGTTCGTACAGGGCTTTTTGGACGTCAGCACATTATTAGAATTTTCTCGGATTTCACATATTCAGCTCCAATAGCCATTTATCACATTTCATTAACATATAAGCAATAATAATTCAATTCAAACACATTTATCTGTATATAGACTTACCTCGTACGGGAAAGAACGAAAACAAATGGCTATTCAACTACTTTCGATTTCCCCCGATCCAATTCTGTTTTCTTTGGTTCTTGATCTATACACATTCAAATTTAAATCTTTTATTCACCAAATCATTCAATTCAATCCATTTACACATATTTAGGGCATTTTACAAATTAGCCCTCATATTTTCACATTTTAACACATTACTCCTCATTTCATAAAATCACAAAATACACATAATTTCCTTATACAAAGGCTTAGCCAAATATTCCCTTAGCTCATATAAGCCCACATATTTCATTTATTTCACATTTTAACCCTTTAAATTCTCATTTTCACAATTTTTCCCATAATAACCAAATTCATCAAAAATCCCAATACAAAATACATTTATCTATCATCGAACACTAATTTTCTATCATCAAACCTCACAAAGCTCACATTATCAACAATGGCATAACTCAAAATCATAATCAATTTCATGAATTTAAGCATTGGCTAGCTGGAACACTTAACAACGATCACAAAAACATAAAAATTATCAAAAACTGAACAAAAACGAACCTTTAATCAAGCTTGGAAGTAGTCGAATGTTAAAACACAAGAACCCTAGCTTTTCTTTATTCAATTTCGGCAAAAATAAAGATGAATGAAGCACTAGTTTGATTTTTATATTTTATCAATTATCATATAATAACTAGTTTACCAATTACCCTTGCTTTATAACAATTAAAAATCACTTATTGGATGGTCATTAATGTCCATTAACCTTAATCATGGTCTAATAACAACATAAGGACCTTTCATTTAAGAAGCCATGTCAATTCAGCACTTCACCAAGTAGAACACAATTTTTATATTTTCTACGATTAAATCCTTTTATCAAATCGGCACACAAACGATAAAATTTTCATACGAAATTTTCACACATATCATTTCACATACTATAAACACGGAAAATGATATTAAAATATTTTTTAACTAAAATTTGTGGTCCCGAAACCACTATTCTAACTAGGGTATAAACCGAGCTATTACAATTTCTTAGCCTAAACTTCAATCACAATCATTATCAATTTATCAACCATTTCCAAGTAACATTAAACACTTTACAAAATGACATTAGTTCATATCTAAAAACATTTACAAAGCATACATCATTTTATTCCAATTCACAAGTATAATACCAATTCCAAAAACCTCATAATATAAGCCATCAGCACACTTATATATACATAATCAAACTAGCCAAATTAAGCCAAATCTCATGGCTATAAATACAAACAAAACATAACCATTCATAAGTCATCTCAAATGGCAATATCCACTTTCAAAACATAACCAAAATGACTCAAGCCTATACATGCCATATACTATATACACACAATTCAAAAGTACCAAGTAGATGGTTAGATAGTGTGACGTAGACTCTGATGATCCCCAATCTGAGCTAGCTTTGAATCCACTGTAAAACATGGGAAAAACAAACAAAGTAAGCTACAAAGCTTAGTAAGTTCGTACTAAGTCTACTCAACAATTCATAAAATACAAATCATCAATTTGAACAAGTTTATGTATACTTCATGATAATATCAAACCCTCCCATAAGCTTATTCATATACTTATATACAAAGTCATAACCATTTCAATTTGATCTTCACACTTACTTGCACATACCTGTACAAATTCATAACAAACTCATACCTTTCTGTAACACTGTCGAATACTCGATGTTTCGCACACTAAGTGCCATCGCATAGCCGAAGCTATTATAATTCTGCACACCAAGTGCGTTACTTGATGTTTCACACACTAAGTGCCATCTCAATGTCTCACACACCAAGTGCCAATCTCAATGTCTCGCACACTAGGTGCCAATCTCAATATCTCGTACACCAAGTGCCACAATTAGCCGATTTATCGTCGAAAATAAATGTAGTCCCGTATATACAATTTATGCTTATCAACACATTAAAAAGCATAATTATAACAATGCTTATTGCATACGAACTTACCAGGGATGCTAAAACGGCGAATCGAGTCGTTTAGTCGATAACTTTAGTTTTCCCTCGATCTCGATCCGAATTCCATTTTTCTTGATCTATATAATAGCAAATTTAACTTATTCGTTCGCTACTTTATTCAATTTAATCCAAAACACAAATTTGAGCACATTTACACTTTTACCCCTAAAATTTCACATTTTTACAATTTAGTCCTTCTCACATAAAATTGCAAATTCATGCAATTTAGTACAAACCCATGCTTAACCGGATTACCTTAAGGCCCCTAGCAGTGCATTTTTTCATTTATTCACACTTTTAACCACACATTTTCATATTTTCACAAATTAATCCCTATTTTGCATTTTTACTCAAAATCACTTTTCAAAACTTGTTTATATAACAACAAACATTCAAAATCTATCATCAATTATCAAAACTCATACATATTCATCAATCGAAACATTCAAAATCTTTAACAATTTTGCAAATTAGTCCCTGGGCTAGCTAGTACTAGCTACAACGATCTCAAAAACATAGAAATCATTAAAAATGGGACAAAAATCGTACCTTAATTGACAAACATAGCATAGCTGAATGAAGAGAAAAGAAATGGCTTCTTCTTTGCCCTAACTTTCGGTTGATGATGAGTACAAAAGATGATAATAATTTTTTGTTTAATTTAATTAACCTTTATTATAAAAATTACCATTTTAACCTTGTTAATAAACCATTAAAACAACATATATATTATCCATAAAAGTCCACTCACACAATTAATGCTTTAATTACAACATAAGGACCTTATCTTTAAGGTTCTATGGCTATTAGACACCTTTAGCTATTATAACACATGTTTTACACTTTACGTGATTTAGTCCTTTTTATCAAATTGACCAATCAAACGATAAAGTTTCTTCACGAAATTTTTACACATACATGCTATCATACTATAAACACTAAAATAATAATAATAAAATATTTTAACCTCAGATTCATGGTTTCGAAACCACTATTTCGATTTGACAAAAAACAGTCTATTACAATTAAGGCGACTTAATAATCGTGTAAGTTCATTGAGGTGAAATTTGAAATTAAAAGGTAAGGTTCATAAATTATTCAAATGTCAACACTAGGAACTATGCATAATGGGTATTTTTAATAAATCATCAAACTATAAGTTGATGCTTAACTTGCAAACTCACATGAAAGAGTTAAAATTGTAATAATGTGGCTTAAATTAACTTAAATTAATGATTCATCTAAAGGGCTCACAGTTAATAAAGACTTAGGATAAAGTTCGAATATCTTTTTTACTTACTAAGCTTTATAACTCACGCACTAGTTGTTTAAAATGCATAGGTACGAACTTGTCGAGAAGTTGATATCATAGCTAGTGAGCATTGCATCACCCAATGATCCTATAAGGTTGTTTTTAAAATGTTAAAGTGTAATTTGTATTATTAATGGCATGTATACTAAGCCTCGTGATGAATATAAATATTGTAATGTGAATGACATGTTTCAGGTTGTATTTAAGAACTTGCTTAGCAAAAATTTATGTAATTCCAATTTGAATGTGTTTACACCATGTTTTTATGCCCAAATGAGTTTATATATTGATTTGTAATGCTTTGTTTCATCTTGAAATGATATGGTAATGTTTGGGCATGTTTTTGAGTCAATTTTTTTATTCCAAGGGCGTGCCTTCGAAACTGCACTGTTTTGATTCATTTTGGCTTCCCGAGGTCTATTTTGGGTTCCAAGCACATCTAACCACCCCTAAGCATCTTCAAAATAATTTTAAATTGACTTTAAAGATTTTTAATTGTCCTAAAACTTAGGTTAGTGATTTTATAAAAATATCCTAAAGTTTCAAGTTTAGTAAAACTCTCATTTCCTTCAACTCGAAAGACCTCGATTTAAGCAAATAGGTCACAAACATTTGGTTTATGATCTAAATGGGTCCTAATATGTATTCAATGACCCAAAATAATTTCAAAATTGTATTTTACTCTTTCCTGAACATTTAGAATTGTTTTAAAGAAAATCTATTAGGTTATCAAATGGTGTCTTATTAAAGGAAAATTTAGACTGCTCTAGTAGCACCTCCCATTCGTATCGTACGTCGGGACAGGTGAGGGTGTTGCATGTTTACTGCCAAATACTAAATAGTGATTAAAAGCTAATCACAATTAGTTTGCAGGGCTTACACTAGCATTGTTCTATTACAAAACATATGTAAGTCTAAGAAATTATGCAATCGAAAAATATATTGTAATTGGTGTTGCACAATATATGCAATAAATACTGTAATGGGATATTTTTTAATAACATAACCTTACAAGAATCTAGGTTTTATTACGCAAAATATTATGTAGGCCATAAGAAATTGTGTATTAAGTGATATATATTTTTATTGGTGCTACAAAATATATTCAAAGTATTTAATAAATAATGTAATGGGTAATGATTTTGTAATATAAATATTACATAGGTAGTAAGAAATTGTGCAATCGAATAATATATATTATAATTCTTATTACACAATATATATGATAAATATTGTATTGGTTTTTTTGTAATTTATGAGCCCCTAAGCTTATAAAACCTTAATGTTCTCTGCACAATATTCTTTAATTTTCTTCTAGTCCCAAGAATTCTACAACAATAATTCAAATCCAAATGATTCCCAATAAATAAGTTGCAATTTGAATGATTTTTGTTCCTATTTATTAATATATTTCTAACTTCTAAGTTTTCTTATAAGATGAAAGAAAATGAGTGAATCATTTGAGCTAATATTCAATTTCTTTCATGTAATCTATAACTAAATTTGTTATGCTACTAAAAAAACTGAATAAAATATACACCAATGTTTTCTTTTTCTTTTTCTCTAAATTTCCTAATACTTTAGTCCCTTATTTCAATTTCAAGTATTGTTTTATTTTATTTTATTTTTGAAAATTTAAGTTCTTAGTTTCTGAAATTCCTTTTTGTTTTTAAAAATAATTTTTATTTTCTATTTTTTAAAAATTGAAATACATTCGGTAAATGAAAATAAAACACTTATTTTCAATGATGAAAATATGATCACAAGTTTGACACTTAGTTTTCGATAAAAATAAAATAATTCTTACATTTATAAAAATTTGACTATTTAAAATTATTGAAAAAATATATTTATGTTTATCTGTATTTAAATCATAAGTCAATTCTTTAATTAAATTAAAATCCCTTTTTTACACTTTAAAAAAAATTAATCAAAACAATCAAAACAAAGAATAATCAATATCTACATGAAGTAAAGTTCTCCAGTCTGCTTTTTGGCACACGATCATCTTCCTCTTTGGCACGTTTTTGCATTTCTTGTTTGTTTTTCTTTCTTTGTTGATTTTGGTTTTTTTTTTTTATTCATAGTCTTGTTCTATTTCCAATATTCTCTATTTACTCTCTGAAGAATTTATTCTGCTGGTTTGATCGAGATCTATACAAATGGAGAGAGGATTAGTAGATCTAAGCATTAAGGATGGTGAAGAAGAAGCATGGGTTTTTTTCTGGCGAGGGAGAACTCAGAAACTGGTGTATGTATTCTGCTTGGTAGGGTATTTTCTAACAGCTTGTGTGGTGCACTTTAACAATGAGAAACACAATGGAAAATCTCTAGCATCCCCTTGGTGGAGTTCAGATATCATATTTGGAAGAAAAACGATATTTGTTTAAGTTCTTTTATGAGGTAGATATTTATAGGTGGTAACTGGTGCCCCGTGGATTTTTAATAATCATCTCTTGGTTATTCACCGATTGAAGGAGGATGAGGACCCGATGCAAGTCCTATTGGTGTTTGCACAATTTTGGGTCCAAGTGCACGATTTGCCTTCGGGCCTCTTTTCAGAATTGATGGCAAGACAATTTAGGAATTTCATTGGCCAATTTTTAAAGTATGACACCGAACAGCTGAATAGGGGTCTGAAGAATTTTTTAAGGATTTAGGTTTAACTAGATATCCGAAACCTTTTGAGAAGAAGAAAGAAATTAATGATCTTGTATTCAAGGTTAATCTACGCAAAATTTTGACGTGAAAGATTATCTTTATTTTGCTTTATGTGGTGTTTTGGGCCATGGCGACATTTTTTGTCTCACTCGTCTCAACCAATTTAAGAAGGAGATGGAGCTTGGTTAGGACCTTTCATTGCGAGCGCAACCGAGGAGATTGACCATCATGAATAGTATCTGGCTCCAAGAAGAAGGGGATGATGGCTTCTTCGAGGCCAATTCTGGCAAGAGAAATTTGAGCCATAGTTTTGGGAAGGGTAAAAGGCAAGATTATTGATAGCAAATTAATCCTATCTTCGGATTTAATTTGGAAGGTATATCAAATCATCAAGAGTTTAATGAAAAGGGATCTTCTAGTGGGTTGGATTGAGAGGCAATGGAGTATGATCATGAAGAAAGCCCATTGGAAATTATGGATGGGAAAAAGAGGCGTGGGTTTGAAAAATTGAACTCCAAGGTTTCTGCATACTTGGATCCATTAAAGATCACTAACGAGCATGGTAATGCTCGAACACAATAGATATCGACGATTGCCTATAGGCAGGTCGACCGAACGCTATGAAAATGTTATGTCAGAGTGTTCACAATTTGAGGAATCTACGAGCATTTCACAGGCTTCAATATATGATGAAAACCTTTCATCCTCAACTTGTCTTCTTTATGGAGACAAAACTTAGTGTGGATCGCATGGAGAAAGTTGGAACACGATGTGGCAATCATTATGGGATTGGCATACATGTTGAGGGTACGCAAGGGGGTTGAGTTTGGGTTGGAGGGAAGGTTGCTCGAGTCAACTTCATATCTTCTCAAGAAACCACATAGATGTTGAGATACAGAAAGGGTCGAAAAGATTGTTGTGGAGGTGGATAGGATTTTATGGAGCTCCAAGTACAAGGAATAGAGCGAGGACGTGGAATTTATTAAAAAATCTTAGGAGATATTAGACCTACCATGGATGGTTAGTGGAGGTTTTAACGAACTTTTATTTTCCTGTGAGAAGAATGGGGGTTGTAACAACCCGTTTTTCAGTGGTGTCAGAACAGTGGTTTGGGGACCACAAATTCTGATGTGTTGACTTGTAAATATTATTTTTGTAATAGTTACGAGGTCATTATGGTCATATTAAAATTTGGTTAAGAAATTTTAACGTTTAGATAACTAATTAAAGAGAAAAGACTAAATTGTAAAAAGTGAAAAAGTTAATAACTGTTGATGTTTTAAGGAAGTTTGATTATTTAATTAAATGAGGAGGATTTGATAGGGCAATTAAACCATCTCAACGGTTAGTGGACGGTAATTGAAATTAATATTGAGTAAAATATGTTAGAATGACAATTTTGTAATTAAATTGAAGTTAAGTTAAAACAAATTAAAGAAAATATTATCTTCTTCATTTTCACTTGCTTTTGGTCGAAAACACCATGGGAGAAAAAGCTTGGAGGTTCGGCCAGCATATTTCCTTGCATGAGTGAGTTTTTGAGTCCCTTTTTAAAGAATTTTATGTTTTTGAGATCGTTACAATTAGGTCCAGCTAACCCGTACCTTTTTTCTTTTTGAAACTATTAAAAATTTTGATTGTTTCCATTGATGAATATTTATTTTTCTTGATGTTAATGATGAGTTTGAAGCTTTGGTTGTGATTTTGGATTATTTTGTAGAGTGATTTTTTGTTAGTTTTTAGTTAAAGAATTAAATTGTTAAAATGTTAAAATCTCATGGTATATTTGTGAAATAGTGGTATTTTGAGGACTGTTTAGAAGCCCTAAAATTTTGGCTAGTATAGTGAGCTTCAAAAGTGGTTAATTTGATAATTTTCAAGTTAAGGGACTAAATCGCATAAAGTTTAAAGTTTAAGGGCAGTTGTATAATTTTTGTAAATAGAAGGTACAAATTTTAAAATTTATTAATATATGAAATTTAAGCTAATAAATGAAATAAATTACATTTTAGATCAAGATTCTGTTGATATACAGAGAAAATAAAATGTAGCGAAATAGTCCCTTAACTTTTGTAACTACTGCAATTTAGCCCAAGTGAGTTCGTTCGGTTTAAAATTTTATATATATAATATCTAATGAATTATTATTGTATTAGTGGCTGTTAAACTACTATAATGGTGATATGAAATTGTTTGGAAATATGATTTAAAATGTTATTCTTAAGCCGGATGAACGTTAGATAGAGTACAATTGGTAATGCAAATGGATTATATTGCGTGTTATATGGGATTGGTGGAGAGGAGGATGTTACATGATTTATAGTTATTTCCTGAGTATACTGAGGTTCAGCATTTGTTGTGAACCATCGTGTTATACTATTCTGATACTGGCGTGTTACAGGGGCGGATGTATAGCCTATAGCCTGGGCACTTGGAGCCGAGGCGTGTTTTCGATTGGACTAGCTCTTATGAGCGTTTGGCATATTCCGGTTGGTTTACCTGTGTATTCATATCCACATAACATTTATCGGGCAATAATTTTCGTATTGAAGTATTCTATTGAATTTTTGGATGGTCCTGTATTATTCATGAATTCTTGGTAGTAACTTATTTTGAATATGATAAACCTCTTATGAAATTATTAAATGAAGTTTGTATTCGAAGTGTATAAACTCACTAGATATGAATTGTGTTTGACAGGAAATATTGACCATTAAGTTTTAATAGTTTAAATTATCATGTTTAGTTCGGTAAGATTTAACGTTTTTATCCGTCGAACTTACTAAGCTTATAAGCTTACTTGTGTTACTTGTTTTCTTCTTGTAGATATTATTTTGTGAAACGGGAGATCGGATCAACCTTCGAGTCACACTATCAAGTTGAATTCGGTAGTTTTTGGATGTCTATTTTGGCTTATATGGCATGTAATATGTTTAAGATGCAAATGTTTTGAGATTTGGTATGTATATATGATGTGGCCTATCATAAGCGTGGTTGCTTGTAAGATTAAGATGTGAATGACATGGTAATGTTATGTGTTCACTTGTATTGTGGTTAACTTGTAATCTTTTTTGCATTGTTAATGTTTGGAGAAAAACTTTGGTATGTTTAAAATGGATAGAATTGTGTACAATTGTGCTAGGTGTGAGTTAATGTTTTGTGGCATGAAAATATACCTTTTGTCTTAAATTGTTTTGTTTTAATTTGAGGTGCCTTTGAATGGCATATTGGTTAGAAGATTTAGGTTGGTTGAATTGATATGTTTTTGACAATTGTTTTGTTTTAATTTGAGGTGCCTTTGAATGGCATATTGGTTAGAAGATTTAGGTTGGTTGAATTGATATGTTTTTGAATGTTTAAAGTGTTCTTAAGTCAATTAAATGCAATATCAATTGGGATAACTTGTTGGGAAAGTTTATGTTTTGAAATGGCTTGTTTTGAGGGTTCTTAAAGCTTGTTTTAAGCCTCATAAAGGTATGTTATGATTGAATTTCATTTATTTATTTTATTTTAGTTAAACATTTATTAATACAATGACTTGATGTTACTTTTTATTAACTGTGAAGGTGTTGTAGCATCCTATAACCCTAATCCGACGACGGTGGCAGGTGAGGGGTGTTACAATGGTGCTCCGAAAGAGGAAGGTCAAATGGAGGAATTCAGGAAAGCTTTAAAGGAATGTCAACTAGAGGACATTGGCTACTCCAGACCATGTTTCACTTGGGAAGGGGGAAATTTGCTAAAAATTAACATTAGAGAAATACTTGATCAAGGTGTGGCGATGGTTGATTGGGTGCATCTTTTCCCAAAGGTTTCCTTGCGGCATTTACTGTAACACCCCTTACCCGTATTTGATGCCGGAATAGGGTACGAGGCATTACCGGAATGCATACACTTGTAAACGTATTAAACGGAGTCATAAAATTTCATCCAAATTAAAAAATTTCAAATTTTTATCTTTGAGTCCCTAAATAGGGCCTACGAGGCCCGATACATACTTTGGAAGTGGTCCGGGACTAAACCGAGAACTTTGGATAACATTAGAAATTTTCTTGAAAAACAGGGGCACACGCCCGTGTCCAAGGCCATGTCCTTCACACAGTCGAGATAAACGCCTGTGTGTTAGGCTGTGTGGCATTTCAAATTTTCGAAAATCAAGTGCAGACTTTACACACCCTAGGCACATGGCCATGTGGCTACCCGTGTGACCATAAGTAAGGCTATTTATCAAGCCTTTTGTCACCCCAAAACACTTATACACTTATACAAATTTATCATCACACAACATGGTATTATTAAGCATTCAAACATCCACACTAAGACATCCACATACCATTTACAAACCACATTCATCATGTATAATCACACAAACACTTAACCATTCACATCATGCAACTTAGACAACCAATCACATTTACCACTCATAATTATCACACATTTACTCATCCAACACATGCAATCATACACATCCTTGAAATGCATCATCATAGACTTATAACATAACAATTATTAGCCACATTAAACGGCCTTATACAACAATAACCATCAAATAGCATAGGCCAACTCATAATGACATATACACACATAATCAAGTCCCTATACATGCCATAGACTTAAAAATACTTGAAGATCGTTGATACAATACCAATCAATAACTTGTTAGTGTGATAGAATCTCCGACGACCTCCAACTCGAGCTAGCATCTGTGACACTATAGGAAAAAAAAATGAAATGGGGTAAGCATTATAGCTTAGTAAGTAGGTATGTAAATAATAATTGATTTATTAATAGGCTTTTATAAATCTTCACAATATATTCTCAAGATAATATAATCATAATTGCACATAGTTCCACTATTTATTCATGTTCATCTTAAGTTGTCTACTCGAGTCACAGTCACTAAATTATTTATATCTTGAGATACGAAACTTCAAATTAAGATATGCTAATTTTCCCTGAAACTAGACTCACATCTTTTTACAATAAAATTTTCAGAAATTTTGGTTTAGCCAATAAGTACAGTTTATTCTTTACAGTCACCCATGTTCTGTTGTTCGACAGTTTCGACCCCACTTCACTAAAAATTAATTATCTCCTCATACGGGATTCAGATGATGTTCTCGTTTATTTATTTTGAAAATAGACTCATTAAGGATTTTAAACATATAAATTATAACCTATAATTATTTTTTTTACAATTTTTAATGATTTTCCCAAATCAGAATAAGGGATTCTGAAATCATTCTGCCTCTGTCATACGAAAATTCAAATATCTCAGAATGTGAAATTCTTTTGCTTACACCATTTCTTTTATATAAAAATAAACTCAATAAGCTTTAATTTAAAATCTTATTCAACCTCTAATTCGATTTCCTCCATTTTTGGTGATTTTTCAAAGTCACACAACTACTGCTGTCCAAAACTATTTTATTTCTAAATTTCACTCTTTCATGTTTTCTTTATAGTAACTTTCATTGTAACACTTACTCCGAATCAATCTTACCAAAGTTCAATCACATATCGAGCACATTGCTCATAAGTTTACACACACATACCTGCACTTATTCATCACATACTCATATTTGTTTGCACTTAGCCATTTCCCGTTGAATGCATCGGAATAATAACAGATACACGGAAATTTGCACATAAGTGTCACACTTGTAGCTAAAGATACTTCATATCACACTTTTCACATAGGCTCGCTCTCGAGCTATTCACATTCACAAGTCTAATCACACAAGTTGTCGGTCATACGTAACTACTCAGTGCTGCTCACACAAGCTGTCAGGTATCCGCAACACATGTCGGATTACCCATCCACTGGTAGAACTTATAAGACCAGCACCCGTTTCACATAGTCACAATCTCGGGTCTGCTCACACAAGCTGTCGGTCATGATGAAACTACACGGTGCTGCTTACACAAGCTGTCGAGTATCTGTAACACATGTCGGATAACTCAGCCACCGGTAGAACGTACAGACCAGCACCCGGATCACTTGTTTCACTTAGATTTCACATAGTTTCTAGTGAACATGTCACTCGTATCCATTTTTAATCCTAAGGTTCAACAGGGAAATTTCTCACTTGTCGATATTTTGTCAATTACATCAAATATTCAGCCACAATTTATACCATTTATCAAAATATGAAAACGTAAGTAAAAACGATACATTATTTACATACAAACTTACCTCGGTAGCACAATTGGTGAAAAGGACTTTTTCGTTATATTCTTTGTTTTTGCCCCGTTCTAAGTCCGAATCTCGTTTTCCTTGATCTATTACAACACATTTAACTCATTTATTCATCCTGCTACTCAAATTAGCCTAAATTCACATTTTGGCAAAATTTACATTTTTGCCCTTAAACTATCATATTTACACTTTGGCCTCTAGGCTCGTAAAATGATTTCTATTAAATTTCCTTGTATTTTAAGCCTAGCCGAACCATTTCATAACTATACCAATCCACAATTTCCATTTATTCACACACTTACACACATTTTACAACTTTTTACAAACTAGTCCTTTTTTACAATTTCACAAAAAATAACTTCCGAGCATTCATATTCTACCATTAAACATCAAAACACAAGAATTTCTCATATGGGTAAATTTTCAAACATCAACCCTAGCTTAAATAAATGGTAGAAATAGAGAGATCGTGTTACGATGATTTCAAAAACATAAAAATCATTAAAAACGGGGCTAGAACGGACTTACAATCGAGCTTGGAAGCTTGAAAAACCCTAGCCATGGTTTCCCCTTGTGAAATTCAGCCATGGGGTTGAAGATGGACAAAAATTGGCTTTTAATTTTGTTTTTAATTCATTTTAATTACTAAATGACCAAAATGCCCTTAACTTAAAAATATTCTATTTCACCTATTTCATGTATATTTTTGTCCAAAAAATTAACCAATGGTCTAATTATCATTTAAAGACCTCAAATTTAAAATTTCATAACAATTGGATACCTCTAACATGTAGAACTCAACTTTTTCACTTTTTACAATTTAGTCCTTTTGACTGAATTGAGTGCCCAAACGCCAAAATTTTCAAACGAAATTTTCATGAAATCATTTTGTGAATTTGTAAACCATAAAAATGTAATAAAAATATTTTTTTCCTTGTCGAATTTGTGGTCCCAAAACCAATGTTCCGACTAGGCCCAAAATCGGGCTGTTACATTTACCACATTCATTCTCTGACATTTTCCCTTTTTTTCATTCAAATCAACAAATAGGACTATAGAAAGACAAAAAAGCAATCCAGGTTTGAGGCGTGGTGGAGCATGGAAGATCCATGTGAGCCAGAAATTAAATGGCTATGAGTAACTAGCTCGAGGGATCTAGTGGAAAGGCTTGCAAATATGAGTTCAGGGATGTTGGCTTGGGCCAAAAGGGTAAAATCGAAAAGAGGGGATCTAACGAGGAAGCTTAATAGGAGGCTTGAGGAGTTGGACAATCAAGAGAGAACAGACGAAACATTAGTAAAATTGATCGATGTTAAGTACTTAAACTTGGAAGCCAAGAAAGAAGAGAGGTATTGGGAACAGAGGGCGAGGACAAATTGGTTGAAAATGGGAAACCGGAATGCATCTTTTTTGCACAATTTTGCATCCCAGAGGCATTGTGCTGACCAAGTTAGTGGACTACAAAATGGGGAATGCATATTGGTTATGGAACATTCCGAGATGGAAAGGGTGGCAAGAAATTATTTCATTGATCTTTTTTCGACCAAAGGAATTGGAAATCTAAATCTCCTTTTATCGAGGATGGCAACATGCGTAACGGATAGTATGGATCAAGAGTTGATGGCCGAATACAAAGGCAAGGAAGTTTTTGAAGCTTTGAAGACAATAGACCCAACGAAAGCATTAAAGGCGGATGGCTTTCAGCCTTGTTTTTTCAAAAATACTGACACAAAATTGGACAGTATGTTTGCGCATTTTGTCTTAACATAATTAAATGGTGGTAAGCCTCTAAAGACTATTAATATAACTAATATAATGCTTATCCCAAAATAGATCATCCTACAAATTTAAAGAATTTCAAACCTATAAGCCTTTGTATGGTGTTGTATAAAGTTATTGCAAAAATCATTGTAAATAGACTACAAAAGGTGCTTGAGACTTGCATTGACAAAACACAAAGCACTTTTATGCCTGGCAAACTAATTACAGATAATGTGCTCCTAACTTACAAAGTTTTACATGCTTTTAAACAAAAGAGGACTAAGAGAACAAGCTACTTGACTTTTAAGTTGGATATGAGCAAAGCTTGCGATCGAGTGGAATTGTCGTTTATTCGAAGTATGATGTTGAAAATAGGATTCACGAGGCCTTGGGTGTAATTCATAATGCAATGTATCAACTCGGTCTCATACTCATTCATCTTGAATAGCAAATTCGATAAAAACTTTAAGCCAACTAAGGGATTAAGACGAGGAGATCCATTGAGTCCATATTTATTTTTATTTTGTAGCGAAGGGCTTTCAACCCTGATGAGACGAACATGGCAAGACGAATTGCCGAAGGGTGCGCAACTGTGCCGAAGGGAACCTCAAATATCTCATCTGATGTTTGCAAATGATTGCATTTTATTCTAGGCGAGCAATAAAGGAGCAAACGTTATCAAAAACATTCTTTCTGAATATGAACCAGGTTCAAGACAGTGTTTCAACTTTGACAAATCTACTACTTTATTATTAGAATGTATCGGATTAGGATAAACTAATTGTTTCTCAAACACTTAATGTTAGGGTGTCAATGGATCCAAAAAAATATTTGAGCTTGCCAGCCATAGTGGGGAAAGGCAAAAGACAGGGTTTTCAGGCCTTGAAGGACAGAATGAGAAAGAAGATAAGTGGTTGGAGTATTAGGCACCTCTCACGAGGTAAGAAAGTTTTCATAAAAGCCATTTTGCGATCCCTACGTATTTTATGTTACCGAATTCACTATGCACGGAACTGGAGAGTATTATTGAGACCATTAGGTGGCAAAAATGTCACAGTAAATTAGGGATTCACTGGTGTAAATAGAGGCACTTGTGCGAACTTAAAGAAAGATGTTTAGCAAAGTTTAATTTGGCATTACTTGCGAAGTAGGGGTGGCATCTGATTTGCTATTCGAATTTGTTGCTAGCTCGATCATTAAAAGCTAAATATTTTCCAGATACGAAATTTCTAAGTTTGAGTTTAGGGAATCTATGTTCCTATACTTGGAAAAGTGTGTGGGCAGCTAAGGGTCTTCTTGCGACGGGTTGTGCTGGAAAATAGGCAAGGGCACTGCAGTGAGGGAAGATGCCTTGATACCTGGGAGTGTAGATTACAAAGTTTAGAATGGAGTTAGTAATCTAGACATTCAAACAGTGGCAGATTTGATAGACCCAACTGCAAGAAAATGGAGAGAAGAGTTAGTTTGGACAACCTTTGATGGGATGCACAGAGGATTTTGTGTATTCCCTTGGCATAAGTTCCCCAGGAAGACCACCTTGTATGGTAAGGAGAGGCGATCGGCGAATACACTGTTCGTAGTGCTTACAGAATACTCTTACAAGGAATACAAGGAGCTAATCCTACTCTGAATCGACAAACCCATTCCTCGCTTTACAAAAAATTATGGCTACTGGAATTGCCCAACAAAATCAAAATAACTGGAGAACATCCCAAACCTTTTTGCCTATTTTTGCTAATCTACATTATAGAAGACTAACTGGATCTGCAGGCTGCCCAAAATGTGCGGATGGTGTCGAAACGGTGGAGCACGTTTTCCGGGATTGTCAGAAAGCAAAAGAGATCTGGCGGCAGCTGAACATCACGTGACCGGCGGTGGCATCAGATATGAGCTTCAAAGACTGGATGGCCCATTTTTTTGAAACTAATTCCAGACACCAATGTAGAATCTTTGGTGGCGCAATTTGGGCGATTTGAACTGGGAGGAACAAGCTTCTGCTCGAGGGCAAGCAGAAAATAGCATTAGATGTTGCAAACTTTGTAAGAGATTATCTGAAAGAATTAGATGGGATGAGTCAGAAAACCCCTGTCAAGACAGGAGAGCCAATACGGTGGAAGCCACAGAGCGGGCAGGCTGTAAAGATTAATTTTGATGTGGCTTTCAGAAAGCATAGAAACAGATCGTGCTCAGGAATTGTTATTAGAGGGTCAAACGGTACGGTGCTATGTTCAAAAATTTCTTTGCATAAAAACATACCTTCTCCATTTGCGGCCGGAGCGATGGCGTGCTTGCAGGCGGCCAAGTTGGGGCTGGACCTGGGGATATTGACGGCGGCGATCGAGGGGATGTCTTATCCGTGGTACGGAAATTGCAAAATAACATAATCGAAAGATATCGAGAACACCAAATCTACCTGTGTCGGGTACCAGTCCTGTGTTTTCAGGCATGTGCCGAGACAGGCGAACGGATCTGCGTGGAGGTGATTAGATGCACGGCAGTTTTCGAGAGAAAAGGAAGGTATATCAGATGTTTGGGATAGGGCCGGTGTCTCTTCATTTGGCTGGGTTTCCTTTTTTTTTAATTAATGTTTTCTTTTGACATCTGTTCGGCTTCTGAAGGGCCGAATATTGATTATTTAATAAAAATCCAGCCGTGTTTTAAGACTGATTTCATGAAAATAAAAATGATTTGTTATTTTTATATGCAAAAAATTTTATTCAATTAAAAATAGGTTTCTTTTTCCTGAAAACATAAAAATCCGTCAAATATTAATTAAACATTTAGAACAGTAAATACAAAAGGTGGCATGGATGAAATAATAGTCATAACATCTGTAGATGCTATAAAATTACTAACGGCAAACAATATTGCTGATAACATGATGCAATTATCCCGAATTCAACCTTGTTCTCTTTTAAGTACTATAATAATGTAAAGCTACAGAAATTTCCTATTATAATTTACAGTAACAATACTAGATTCTGAACACACAAGCTTTAACATTAAAAAGAAAAAAAGCTACAACTTCCTTTATCATTTCCCCAAATTCAGCCTTGAGGACATTTTCCTTCAGCATTTAAGACACCCATTGACGCAAATTCCATTACCAGAACTTCTCAGCTCAACCCGTCTGCACCACTATTGGTGCTGCGTTTGGCTTGGGTCGGAGGCGGCAGGATTCAGGCCTTCTTTCCCCATTTGTTGCACTTCAAGTGGAGATAGTATCTTGATATACCACACGTTGTTCACGAATTCCCTGATTATCACAAAAGCATTCGATGAAAAAAAATAATAATCCACCAAAACCATATCTTGAGACATCTAACATTTTCATCACTGAACCCATCCACCATTCTACATTACAATAGAGCCAAGCTAGAGAAGTTGGGAGCTTGAACATGCAACATGCTGCCAGGAATATATAATCAAACGGGGAAAAGAATTCCAGAACATCTAAAGATGAGGTTGTTATCATAAAGAAACTGAAAAACCTCAATGTTCTAGAGATGTATAATCCCCTAGTATTTAGATTGGTTATTTAACTCATTTATCAATCTTGATCAACTTCTCAAAGATTAATAAATTGTATGGCCTTCACACCTTTAACCTCTACAATAGGCCTTTACTTCCATACAACCCTTTCATTTGTTTGAATCTGTTGTGCATCAACAAATATATTGCACATAAGAAACAAATCGTTTGTCCATTCAATTTCACTTGACACTTGCATAATAGATTCTTTTACAACCCTTTGATCCTCTAACCTCTTCAATTTTTTGTTCCTTGAATGATTGTTTGATCCTCAATAGTGATGTCAACAGAGCAGGGCGGATTTTTTTCTGGCCCTGAGCCGACATACTGGATGTAACCCGAAAACTGGCCCCAACTTCAAAACAACTTAACACTCCTGAACCCGACCCTACCCCACCTTGATTTGTCAGAATTTTTTTTTTTTATATTAAAACAACATTTTTTTAGTTAACAAAGCAATTACAAAACCCAGTTAAAGCATCATAAAAAACGAGAGGTAGGAACATTACAGTAATAGAACTACTCTAAAATATTTCTGAAAGCTATAACTTGCACATTCTAAGTAAATACCATTGCAAAATAATTTGCAGTACTTCTAGTCTCATAGAAAATACTCCAACTTCATGACGTACAAATGAATATTTTAGAATTATTGCACCCCCACCCCTTTTTTTTTCCTTCTCCTGTGATGGCTCCATCTTCCCTTCGTAGATTCAAGGCACAAATGCATCTTTAAAAGTTCTATATTCATTTTACAAAAAAAATGGGTTCTATGGTCAACTCTCTCTATAACCACTTCATTTGTCTGCCAAAATTTGAATGTTAGAAAAGTGACTGTTACCTGTAACATCTAAAACACCTTTAACAACATTTGAGATTCAAATTATATTTGGATTTTTTAAAATTTTTAAATTAGAACTATAATATATTAATTAGTGAGATTTAGATCGTACCTTTAATAAAATATTACTAATGTAGTTACATTTAATAAAAATTATTTTCATTTAATAATATGATTAATATATTTTATGTATAAAATTTAAACATTTTATTGAAATTATATCTTTAACTAAAATTTATTATTTTTATTGCAATTAAAAATAGAACTAATTTTACTAAAATTTGAGACAAGAGGTTGTTAGAAAGAACTAATTCAGTAAAGAGTATACTTTATACTTTATGGTTGTTATAGATGAAAAGCTATTATAGAAGGTAAAAATAAAACATAAAAAATCGATTTTACGACAAATTTGGCTGTTATAATGAAATGTTGCTATAGAGGGTGACCATTATAGATAGAGCTTATGTTCTTTGTTCTCTAGATAAAAAAATTCTATATTCTTAGAAACCAAGTGTGGATGACTTTCACCAGTGTTTCAGATCTTTAGAACAGTTGGGCCATGATAATAATAGCCTACAAACATTCCAAGTAACCCAAATACTTGCAAACCAAAATGAGAATTCAATGACTTCCACTTTCAGCATACCCTCCTAATGTAGACAGCATGTATGCAATAAAAGATTAAAACCAGGATGCGTGAATCCTATGTCCTTTTTTGTTTGGTTAACTGATTGGCTTACATAGGTGGTAGAATCAAGTTGACTTTCAAGTATAAAGAAATTTTATTTTCAGTAGGTTGTGTTTTGACATGACTTATATACAGGTTCTAATGCCTATGTTTAAGGTTTAGTTAGTTTCAAAACCCAACTTAAGCGGGTAACAGTAATGAGAGCCTGCACATCTTCATAATCTCTGTCTACAAAATAAATACAGCTCCTGCACCTTATGCAGCATCTTTAAGCTTGCACTTTCCTAATCACAGCTAAGGCTTGATGTTATGACCATAACTTAAGATGCTGATAGGAATGAAAATCTACTTATCATTCATAATGTCTGTCAATAAAATGCACATTGCTGTAGCCATTCATATCTTTTAAGCTTCCATTTTGCTCGTCTAATCAGGTTTTTTTATAATTTTATTTCTTTCAATGACTCTTCTTATTATCTTGAGTATGTGTCTGTTCTTGAACTTATAACTGCCCCTTCCTGCCAAAAGTTTTAAAGCCCCAAAATTAGTCACTTGTTAGAATCCTATTCCTCAGTTCTTCTCCAAGCATTCAATCTTCAACTACCAGAAAATGAATGATCCTAAAGATCCAGCGGCACAGAAGATCTAACCAGCATAACAGCAGCAATATATGACAGTTATCATCAAGGACGAGCATGTTTGATGAGAAAAAGAGAACTTTAAATTTAAATCATGAAAAGTTTTAAAGCTTGGAATACCATCTTGAATAATAGATTCAAAAGATAACAGTTTGACTCATAATAAAATTTACTAAGGTGGTGACTGAATTGGTTAATGATGCAAGAATCATAAACTGACTGAAGAATTTCAAAGTAAAAAGCATCAGATGAACTTATGTTTAGAATGCACCTGAGGACTCTTTTCAGACAAGTGGAGGCTTGTTCGTGATCATTAGAAAGTTCGATGAACTATATCATTGTTCATGCTACCGATGGAAAAAAACACACACACACACACACACACTCCTAATTGCCTGAAATTCAGTGCAAATTTAGAGTGCTCTCTAGCACTATCTTAACAGTCACATTGTAGCAGATTGAAATTCATAAATAAATTATGGGTGATTTGGAACTTACTGCCAAGGGTCATCACCAAGGAGAAGAATATCATTCTCCCTGTCAACAAATACAAGCTGCCAGCCTGATCTCTGAGGGTCCTCTAGTTGGCCTTCCAGACCAAACATTCGAGCAAGCTCACAACGCAGCTCATTATAGCTGCAAAACTTGGAAATATCCAATGAGCGCCCAAAGGACCCCAACTTGTGAACCTATCAACAAGAATAAGATCAAAAACCATAAGAATCACAAGCCATTGAATAAACTACACATGATCCTGTGTAATTCTTTCAAAGAATATAGGAAGTCTCCAACACAATATCATCAATAGACGACAGTCTGATAATTGTGTTTCACAGACTACAAAATAACCACTTGACATGTCAGCCAAAAAGGAAAATAAGAATAATTGGCTTTTTCAGCAATGACACCATCCAAAGAGCCTACATTACTAAGTAGAACTACAGCTGACAAAGTTATACCCATTGTTGTCTGTTGGTTACTATGTCAGATATCAATAAAGTGATCCACAAGTCCATATGACCATGCTTTGCATAATAATGGAAGCCTAACAGTGAATTATTCGCCTTAGAAACCAGATAAGACAACTCCCACATATTTTACCATCTGAAAATAATAAAAGATACATTTGAAGAGCTAAAAGAAAAATACTATCACCTTAACAAAGGTTCCGGTCGGAGGGTTTACTTGGTCCACATATTCAGAAGACTGCAAGTAACCTGATTCATCCACACAACTTGAGGTAGTCATATCTGAATTAAGAGGGAAATCTGTGCCAGAAGCACTTGTGAAATTTGAAGCGGCATATGGCAGAGACAATGAATCATTTTCATTTCCAATATTTTTCAGGTTGGTCATCCCATGCTGCAGCATAAGAGATGATGAATCAATGCTAACCCCAAACAGAAAATTGTTTTGTGGATCAGTTGAACTCTGGTAAGCAGAATACTCTCTTCCTGGAAATGGAGGTAATGAGTTAGAGAGTACATTTGACTGTACCATTCCCAGATGTTCAACCTGGGGCAGTACGTAGTTAGCAGTTTCAGATGAAAGCTGTGGTTCAATAGCTACTGGCTTGGACAACAAAGAAGAAGAGATAATTGGGTTTGATCCCTTCAAGTTGAGTAAATGGGAAGCTCCAGCATGGGACAATGAACCTAAGATACTTTGCATTGACGAAGCATTAGATAAGGCTAGAGAGTTCCCAAGAGGATCAGAAAATGTCAGCTGCTGGCATTCTGAAGCAGCAGTTGGCAGAGATGAGGACTGGGCCTGGCTGCCGGAGGCTTTAGGAAAAGCAGGGATTAGATTAGAAATCTGCTGTTGATCAGAAAACTGTGGTGTTTGTTGCATTTGCTGAGATTGTTGCTGTTGTTGCTGTTGCTGCTGCTGTTGTCGGTGATTATTGTATGAATTGGAACGCTGCAACTGCTGCAGAAGATGAACCTGGGAAGTAGTCTGGTTCTCCTGAAATCCCTGAAGAAAGGCATTTTGTGTTTGAGACTGCTGTAGCATCTGCCTTTGAATTATAGCAGGCGACCCATTGGACATGCTCTGTGGTTGCTGGAATTGCAAGAGAGACTGAGAGCCTATTTTGGATGAATCAACAGTCCTCATTTCCTGAAATGCAGCAGCAGCCATTGCTTGGTAAAGATCAGGTTGGACACCTTGTATTGAAGAAGTATCAAGCCTTGGCTGCATCCAGGGTGCAACTCCAAAACCTTGGAAGTTTAAAGACTGAAGTCCTTGATCTCCAATCCCACCTTGAAGCCACATCATTTGGGAATTGATGTTCATATCACCATCTTTGAAAGCTGGTAATACAATTAAACTGATTCAGGATAGAATAGGAAAACTCCTAGTTTCAGGTAAATAAGAGATTCTGTAATTCCAAGCAACCTTAGCAAAGATTCTAGCATACCATGGAAAGAGGGTAGCGCAGATGGCCATGGTCGCTTCAAACGCAGGGGGAAGGGTGATGAATACATAGGGAAGGTTGTTAATGGTTCAATCTCCCACAAGGACACCCTTGGCTGCTTCTCTCCTGCAGTGGATTCATCCCAGCCAACCTGGGATGGAATGTAAGTCTTCCGTGTCAGATATTATTGAATACATTACATTTCTAAGGAGAAAAGAAAAAAAGAAAAAGAAGAAGGGAGGGGGATATGATACTGCAAACTAAAAAATCAAGCACATAGAAACTTAAAACAAACCTTAACAGAGCGCCAATGCGAATTTGGCCAGCGACCAGGATCTAAGTCGCTAATGCCAGTTATTGTACCCATATATCTGACATAAAACACTCATGTTAACAACCGCCCACTTAAATTTTCCAGTGATACTTTAGTCAATTGACATATAAAAATAGAAGTATTTACTTGAGGAAAATAACCAAGTTGCAGAAGGAAACACCATAAAATTTAAGCAATTTCCAGGAGTAAGAAAACATTTAGAGAATTAAGACCCACCGGCGGACACTTGACTCTTCTGTCTCAAACAGCATTCTAAACCGCATGCCTACAGAAACCCGGGTGTAATAGACTGCTTTAACATACTTGGCGAGAGGAATGACAAACTCTGAAGGACTGGCCCTGAAATGAAGCTACTGTAAATGAACAAGATGTTATGTTGGAATAGAATCAAGATTTTTTAATTAGAATTAAGTAGTTGACCTTGGGTTATAAAAGATAGTAAAGCGGCTATTGGTTGCAGCCGCATGAGCGGCTGCAGCAAGAAGACCAATGTGCATGCTGTCACTTGATAAAACAGAAGATGGCATAACAGTCTGTGGACGATTTGCTCTCCGGATACCCAGCAACAACTGATTCTTCTCATTCCTGACAGAAAAAAAAATAAAAAGCACATAAAAACAAAAACAGAGATAATATACTGATTAGCAACTCACTGATTAGTAGCATGACGGGAAAAAGCAGTAAATATAAATAGCGCACATTAGAACTGGCGAAGCTGACATAAACCCAAAAACACACCCGAATTGAGCTCAACCAAACCCAACTTGACCAAGAATCCCTTAAAATGATGCGAATTAAATTGCTTTGGTTTCAAAACCAAATAATGAGGATCAAAATGACCCAAACCCGAGTGATACACCCAAATGAGCAGAACTTGATGCAACCCAAACCATAATTGACCCCAGTTTTCCCAACCCAAAGTGACTCAACCCACCCAGCTGTCACCTCTACTACACACAATGAGGATGCATACTAGTAGACTCGTGACTTCAGAAATAAAAAGTAGAATTGGAAATTTTATTGTAGAAGATACATTCATAAACCAAAAATACCGTCCATAAAATTTTGCTCCCAAACTATCTAAGCAGGATGATTTCACTAGATTGTTTCAAACCGCATTACGAATTTGACAGCTATTAGTAAGATATTTCTCCAGCCAATCACAGAGAAAAGGTACTTTGATTACCAACAAAGTAAGCATAAATTATACTTGGAAGAAAGAAAACCCAATTTACCAAATAAAAAGGACCGAGTCACCAGCAACAAGTCTCTTAGCACTAACAAAAACACTCCACCCAGTTGTAAGAAGATGCCTCTTTGGCTGCCCTGCACACAAGAAAATACATAAATTGATTAGAGCTTGTTTACAGCCATTGATATTCAAAACCTTTTCATCATCCAAGAAATCATATATCCCACTTAAAGATAGGTAGACATATAAAATAAAAATTCACCAAAAGCAGCTCCAAGCATCCTACAGAAAATGCTACATTCCAAGTACTAAATCTGAACATATTCCTATAGGAACTAGCAAAAATTGCTGATTCCTCTTTGAAAGGAAAAACATGATAAGAAATGGGGCAATCCTCATCCAAATCCAACACACGACATTAACCTACAAAAACAGTAGGGGAGATATATTCCATTTGATAATGATTTTCCCCCCAAAATTAAGGGTTGCAGGGGATCATTTACTCCATTAATGCATCACTCACAACTCCATACAATATTTGATCCCCACAAATACATGCATAACAGAAATATTCCCTTTAAGTCTTCAAATGTTATTCTTATAGAATTACTACTAGATGAATTGGCCATCTTTGGCCAAGAATTAAGCTTTCATTAACTCTTTTCAACAAAAAAACCTTACAGCTAACAAATCTTCACAATCCCCACACAATTCCAAAGAGAGGAAAAGGCTTAAGCACATCAAAAGCAAAACGTGAAAGACTTAAAACAATCAACCTTTGTAGATTGCCAGAAACATTTGCTATATCAGACAAACACAATCACCATATTATAAAGCATATATCAAAAAGTAAAGAACTATTTGGTCATCACATTTCACAATTTGCCCACACCAACATCAACCAAAATTTCAGAGATGATCTAGAAACTCTGACCATTTGCAAGGAGAGAAACAATAAACAATTACCAAACAAATGGGCATTTTGATGCAGCGAAATTCACAAAACAGCATACATCATCCATCAAAGGAAGCAAACAACAAGAAAGCTTCTTTTATTGTTGTTGACAAGAAGCATTAACTCTAATATCTTATTAAAAAAATTCCTATTTCAGTATATTATTTTTCATCCATTGTAAATAACTAACTTCTTTTTGTAAGATTCGCATATTAGCCATGCTCTAAAAAAAGATCTGAACCTTAGCATCAGAGATTCTTAGCCCCAATATAATCAAACCAATAGCTGATGCAGAATATAGCAAGGATATATCTGAGGTCATCTTCATAACTGTCAGATTACAGTTTCCTAATAAGAAATCTTGAGTGTATCAGATAGGATTCTGTAAATATTTTATTGATTGCTATCCCTAACTTTAAGGCTGTGTTTTAAGGGACAGCATCCCTAGAATTAGTTTGTTTCCTAGTATAGAGTTTCCTAAAGTTAGGCTCACTATGTATATAAATATTAGTGTAATTCCTTGTGGATGACCGCTTTATTAGTCTATGTAGATGACATTATAGTGACTGGTGATGATCTGGAAGGAATGGAAAATTTAAAGAAATGCCTAGTAAAAGAATTTGAGGTCAAAGAGCTTGGTAAGTTAAAATATTTCCTTGGTATTGAAGTAGCACACTCTCGGGAAGGAATCTTCATATCTCAGCAAAAATACATAATTGATTTGTTGACAGAGATGGGCAAGTTGGGATGTAAACCAGCAGAGACACCCATAGAGGTGAACCACAAACTTGGAGATGCACTAGAAGATGCAGCAGTTGATAAAGGTTCATATCAAAGACTTGTGGGGAAGCTCATTTACTTATCACATAGTAGACCGGATATTGCCTATGCAGTTGGTGTTGTAAGTCAGTTCATGCACAATCCCAAAGAATCACATCTTCGAGCTGTGTATCGATTCTCAAGATGCTTAAAAGGCACTCCGAGCAAAGGAATCCTATTTAAGAAAGGGGAGAATTTAACCCTTGAAGCCTATACTGATGCAGATTATGCAGGCTCTATGGTTGATAGAAGATCAACCTCGGGCTATTGCGCTTTTCTAGGAGGCAACCTTGTAACTTGGAGAAGTAAAAAACAAAATGTTGTAGCTAGATCTAGTGCAGAAGCTGAATTTAGAGCGATGGCCCTTGGAATTTGTGAATTATTATGGCTGAAAATTATTTTGGAAGATTTGAAGATCAAGTGGGAATGTCCAATGAAGTTGTATTGTGATAATAAGTCTGCTATCAATATTGCACATAATCCAGTGCAACATGATCGTACGAAGCACATTGAGGTTGACAGACATTTTATAAAGGAGAAACTTGACAGTGGCTTAATTTGCACTCCATATGTGTCCACTGACGGTCAACTGGCAGATATCCTTACCAAAGGATTATCTGGGAAGACCTTTCAGAAACTAGTAAGCAAGCTGAGAATTGATGATATCCACTTCCCAGCTTGAAGGGGGTGTCAGATTACAGTTTCCTAATAAGGAATCTTGAGTGTATCAGATAGGATTCTGTAAATATTTTATTGATTGCTATCCCTAACTTTAAGGCTGTGTTTTAAGGGACAGCATCCCTAGAATTAGTTTGTTTCCTAGTATAGAGTTTCCTAAAGTTAGGCTCACTATGTATATAAATATTAGTGTAATTCCTTGTGAGAAAATATAATAGAAAAAGCCTATTTCTAACAATAACTTTCAGAAACAATCACATAAAAGACCCAAGGTTAAAGAAATGTTACAGCACCTTCAAAATGAAACCAACAACTTATTCAAGAGTAGATGAACTGGGTACAGGTAAAATACAACACTAACTGAAGCGTAATGACAAATAATACTATAAAATCATGATAATTTGAAATTTCTCTTAAAATTATTGTGGAACACAGCATTGAACAAAGTTGTTTCAATCACTCACCGCGAAATACATGCCTAAATTTCCATTCATTTTCATGAAGATCCCTGGCAACTAACTCTTGAGCTGGAGGTTGCAGGGAGTAATCCTGAAGGCACAACAGAATTAAAAGGGAGAGAAAGAAAGATAATGACTCAAACTAATTCAATTAAAACCAGATGCTAGTGAACTGAATTGCTTGTAACCTACTAAAACATACAAGAGGAGGAAAGACTTTTTCAGCAGCCCGACGAGGCACAGAAAATCCTCCATGAGTGCTTGTGTCACTTGCCGTCAGTGTTTTGCAAAAATAATTGGTTGGTTGTTTACTTGGAGTACCCAGTTCCGCAGGCAGGAGGAACACATTCTTTTGCTCTTGCTACAATAATGCTTTCAAGTCAAGAATTGCCAAATTAAAAGACTATCAAGCACAAAACCTTGAAACAAGGTCAAGTTCCCATACCGGGCTCAGTGGCTGCAAGGTCATTTGAGCATACACTTCATCTGTTTCTACATCTGCCTGTATTTGAATAAATGCCTTTGTAAGCAACCAACTAAACATTCCATAAACAGAAAGTGGTTAACTGAGCATTTAACTTACATGCATGGTCACATTGTGAAGCTGACAGATAAGCTGAGGGGGTAAGCTCGGATAGTTCGGTATGTGAGCATCTACTTCCTTGTTGGTTGAAGCAGCAACCTGCAGAGGGAGCCATAAACACCAAAAGCTCGCAGAAATATTAGAAACGAAGCATACAGTTCCTCATAGAGTGCTCTAATCTTTTAGGAGCTTCAGCAGTTCACTCAGCACTTCATGCATCAACAAGTAGACTATAATGAAGATATTCAGCGTACTGAAATGGCTGGTTCAAGGAAGTTCTATTACTACATGTAGCCAAAAAAGTTCCGACATCCTTACATACCATCTTAAAATTCTAAGTTCTCCCTCAAACTTAAGCTTATTGAACTATTTTCTTGAGCAGAAATGGAGAAATAGAATCAAATCTGAAAGAAAGCATTAGAAATAAGGCAGGTATAGTTACCTGTTCACTATGACCTTGGGGAAAATATACAACACGGCTTCCAACAGGCGGCAGGGACACCAGAGGACCCGCACATGCATGCCAAAGTTCAGAATTCAAACATTTCTTCTCCCCTGTACAAAAATCTTTCACTACTTTATAATTTCGAAAAAATTATAACTTAGCGCAACTTTATACTTCAAGAAAAATGCTAAAAGAATTTTTTTTTTTAAAAGCTAAAAACAGTTACCTTCCTCAGTTTGCTGATTAAACCCTGATGAAGAGAGTCTCATTCTTCCAATATTTAAAAAAGAAAAGTTGTTTGTTCTCTAAAAAAAACCGAAGAAAAGTGCGGTTGAAATGGAAAATACACCTAGCCCTTGTTATTAAAGTATATTCAGGGCTCGTGCAACAGCCATAACTTCTAAGGAAAAAGAGAACTTACCCACCCCCACCCCCTTTCTCCACCAGACTCCTCTCAACTTAAGTTAAAATCAACATCCAAAAAATACGGGGAACAACCTTTTACTCAGAAGGGGTTCATGAAGCTCAGATCTTGCTTCTTTTCACATTCAAAATCATCCAAAGTTTCCAAAGCAAAACAAAACCCTAGCTTTCTTCTTCACTCAGATCTCCACATTTTGAAACTTTTTTTCCCAAAGTAGAATACTATCTCAACCCACCCGAAGTGTACCTCTGCCCCGCACCTGATTACTGGAGCTGCTCAGTTGAGTTAGAAAACTAGAAAATGACACTTTTTAATTACTTTACTTTTTGGAGCTCTTTTTAGAGAGAGGGCTGAAGACCTGGACAGCAGCTGGAAAGAGTGAGAAAGAAAATATACATACACATTAAAATCCGCTATCGCTTATAGTCAGGGCGGCTACCATTCTTTATTTATTGTTTTACAAATTTATTATTTTAATATATAATTTTTATAAATAGTTTTACAATTACCTGTTATAAAAAATTATTTTCTATTATTACAAGTAGTATATTCCTAAATATATATATATAAGACTTCTCACCCACTTGGATATTCATTGTATAAAGGATACGTCTCATTAAAAATGTTTAATAGAAAAAAATCGTATAGGACAAAAATATAGTGCGAAGGAAAAAAAGAGTACATAATCTTTTCTTTTAATACACAACTTGTCACAACCTTAAAATAAAAAATATAATGTGAATTTACTCCCCCTCAAGTAAGCATCACTTAAGATTTTTGAAACAACACAATCCAATGTTGAAAATTAACTTCTCATGTGTAGCGATAGGAAGTGCCTAATTAAATTCTCGATTATTCTATGCATGGGGTGAGGGGTGTTACAATAATGCATATTTTGCTCCCCTTATTTGAACATCATTTTATAACTTAATATTGAGTCATTCAATATCATTTATCAATAATAAATCATCAACATATATAACAAATTTTGTTGATGCATATCAATATAGCAATAAAATTCAATTGCATTCTCATGCTTTAGATGTCACCAGCAACTTTATAAAGCATGATATATTGTATCATTCACTATTACCAATACAATGAGTGCAGTAAACACATAAAGAAATGGCACTTCAAGCCCATCGTTTATAACATTATTATTTGACCATTTGTATTCCTTTTCAATATCTCCAATATACAAGAAAAATTAGCCTGATTAATTTTGATTATATAAACACTATTGGATACTCAATAGCAATTCTTTATAATATCATTGTGTAACAATTTGTCCTTATTGAACACTTGATTTTCATGTCATGACAAATTTTCATTTTTAGATATACTTTCATTATAAAGTTTATCTATTGAATAAGTATTTCTCTTAGAAATTCGTCAGAAACTCCAATGATTTTCTCATGAAACTCAAGTTTTGTGCTTCATGCATCAATATTACCAAATCATTTATATCAGTTGAATACAAATTCATTAAACATAAATAAATAACTTTATTTGATTTTTGCATTTACCACAAATTAATCATATTTCATAACCAAAACCAAGTGTCTTGTGGACATTCTTATTACAAACTAATTCTATATATTATGACTTGTATTTTTTTCACTATTATGCTAACATATACTCCCATTGGCTTTACACCTTCCGGGTGTTTGGACTTCTTGTCCAAGATATATTTCATAAGTTATAATAGAAGCGTTTATTTATTTTTGATGACTTGTTCTCATCTCAGTTCTTTCAAATATATTTTTATTCAAAATCCTTATTTCTCCATAATATTGAAGTATTCTCTTTATATTATCATTGTCGACAACTATTTCCTTTTTGTCAGCTCCATTATATTTAGTTATGACATAACAGGTTGGGATATCTCGTTATATTTATAATTTCATGTATCTGAACTTCTTCTGGGGTTTTATCCCAAGTTATGCCTTGGGTCTCTTCATGAGTACCCGCCTCCTCTAGCATATGACCATTTTAATTTCTTTTTCTTTTCTTTCAATAATTTTTCATTGTATGGAATCGACTAGTTTGTCATGCTTTTAGCATGCCTAAGACTTATTTTTATCACATTGTCTTTCTGGGACATAATTATTTAGAGCATTTTAGCTGGTATAATTATCAACTAGTATATGCAATCTCTAAATGTCATCAGTAAACATGTCTGGCAAATAATCTTATCATTCAAATTTTGTGCACATAATATTAGTGAGGATCACAAAAAAAAAATAATGACATAATTATTTAACCAATTTGTCTTCCCTTAATACAAAGAAAATTTGTAACATGATAATACTTTTTCAAAATTATAAATATATCTCCCTTCAACTTTTTCAAATCTAATGAAAATTCTAAAATTTATCAACTTCATACTTGATGATCCATCTTAGTGCATTATGGTGGAACATAAACTAGATATTGCAGATTCAAATATTCTTAGATGAAATTTATTAGTTTATGAATCAAAATCAATTCTCATTAGACAAATATTTCTTACATGTTGGCCTTGATGCACATAATACATGCTTATTGTAAAGTTATTCTTATATTAATGGTTAAGCAATCAAATGGAGGCATAGTTTTGCTAACCATTAAGTATAACATCTATAGGCATAGACAACTTAATATTATAACACCCCTAACCCTAACTCGAGTCCGTTGCCGGATTAGGGTTAAAGGTATTACCGAACAAATCGGAAACATTTACAGAAATTTCATACAGCCATTCATCAATAGCAATCATAGTGTCCCTTAAATAGGTCAACGAGACTTTAATCATGCTTCAGAGTAGAGCCGAGACTAGGCCGAACACTTACGAAAATTCTTGAAAATTTAAAACTTTTCTAAGTTATGCAGGACACACGCCCGTATGGGCATGCCGTATGCCTTCCACGGGCACCAGACACACCCGTGTCTCTTCTCCGTGGTTGAATCTGACTTTACTCCACGGCCACCAAACACACCCGTGTACCTTGGCTATGGTCAATTCTGACTTGGCTCCACGGCCACCAAGCACGCCCTTGCACTTTGGCTGTGGTCGATCCTGACTAAACCACATGGCTACCAGGCACGTCCGTGTGCCAAGGCCGTGTACTCTTAATCAGCTACTGACTTAGTCCCACGGTCAATAGGCACGCCCATGTGCCACAATCATGTGGCAAAATAGGCCATTAGCAAGGCCAATATGCCACCCACATCAAGGTCATACCTATAAGCAAACTACCAATTCAACTCGTGCACCTTTGGCAACCAATAATGTATCAAAATAACCATCCTATCACTACATCTAAAATCCAATTTCAACCAAGCCAATTTACCAGACTAAAACTCATGCAAACACAAGCATAATTCATCCAAATACTTACCTTAAACTTAACCACTTCATACACTATCAAACTATACCAAAACATACATCACATATCATATTCATTAAAGCATATAGCCAACACATAACTAGCCAATTCACATGGCTAAGTTCGCATCTCATTCCCATACAAATAACTAGCCTATACATGCCATACTTAGCTATACACATTTTCAAAATGTACCAAAACAAGTTGAGTAGTGTGATGACGATCCTCGACGGTCCCCGAGCCTTTAGTAGCTTTGACGATCTATAAGACAGAGAAAACGCACACAGAGTAAGCTTTCCAAAAGCTTAGTACGCCATATACAAATAAACTTAACTTAAAATGTACATAGCATATTTATATAATAACAGTAATGGTTCTCATAGCATATACATTTCACATAGAGTTTGGCTCAATTGTTTAGCCATAATTTATCACATACTTCAACTCATTACCACATATGCACAAAGCTCATCATCTAGCATAATTTCACATATCATCTCATCATTTCATAGTACATATTCATTCTAGTAAGTTCATATAGATACTTACCTTCCATACACACTTTGTGTACTTATTAACGTACCTGAAACGGATTTATCATTCACATCACATTTCGTGCCACAGACTTGCCCATTGAACCGTTCGGAACCTAATAAGATATTCAGAAAGCTCAGAATAATCGTACAATGCCATCATCCTAGATGAGGTCTTACATGTACTCAAATATCGATGCCACTGTCCCAGACAGGGTCTTACACGAATCATTACGATGCCAATGTCCCAGACATGGTCTTACACGTAAATCTCATATCGATGCCAACGTCCAAGATGTGGTCTTACACGTAAATCTTGTATTGATGCCAACGTCCCAGACGTGGTCTTACACGAAATTTCGAACCAATGCCAACGTCCCAAATGTGGTCTTACATGATATATCAGAACAAGTACCTATGTCATGACATAGCTAATCCTATCTATTCCTAGGTTCGTAAGGGGCTTCTTGGACATTGTCACTAAGTCGAACTTATCTTGAAATTCATGTATACAACATCTCATAAGCATTCATCCTTATCATTAGTCACATGAACATACATAATTCAATACAAATACGTTTATTTGTATATTGACTTACCTCGGATTTGATTTAACAGAAATGAAAACGGCTACTTGGTTACTTTCGCTTTCCCGCGGTCTAAGTCTATTTTCCTCGGTTCCTGATCTAAACATATTCAAATTTAACCTTTTTATTTATCAGTATATTCATTTCAATCCAAAATCACACATTTAGGGCTATTTGCAACTTAGCCCTCACATTTGCACATTTTATCAATTTAGTCCATTTTTCTCAAAACATCAAATACACAAAATCATCACATACTCATGTTTAACCGAATGCTTAGGTATATAAGCCCATATTTTCCATCACATTTGCAATTTAGTCCTTCAAATTACTATTTTCTCAATTTAACCCTAATTGGCTAAATTTATCAAAATTTCAAGAACAAAATATGTTCATCTAACACATATCTTCCAATTAACAACTAAACTCATCATAAAGCTTATCAATTCATCTATGGCACAACTCACAAATATCATCAATTCTTCAAATTGTAACATGGACTTGATAGTAGACTAAGCAACAATCTCAAAAACATAAAAATCATCAATAATCATACTCAACACATACCTTAATTTTGCTTAATTGTTGCCGAAAATCAAAAGAACTTAACCCTTTCTTCTTTCTCTTATTTTTGGTGAAAGATGAGTAGAAAATAGCTACATTTCATGTTCATATTTTATTATAAATTCTTTAATAACCAATTTCCAATTTTAACCTTATAATAATAAAGTTATAAAACATATTTCTCAAGGTTATTATGGACCATAACTGTCCACTATCTAAAGTAATGGCTAATTTGCCATATAAATCCTCCATACTTATAAAGACATGGCAAATAGCTATCTTTTCATGAAGCATGCTAGTTTTGCATTCAATGCAATTTAATCCTTCGCTCAAATTAAACACACGAACAGACAAATTAGCTTACGAAAATTTAACACATGCTTAATCATATATCATAGGCACAGAAAATAATATTAAAATATTATTCAGACTCGGATTTATGGTCCTGAAACCACTGTCCCGACTAGGGTATAAACCAGACTGTTACAAATATTATCCTAGATAAAACTACGAAAATCAAGCTTGGGATATAGGCGTTGGTAGCACAAATTGCATATTATATAGATTGTACAATCAAATTATTTCAAGAAATAATATTTCAAACTTCAGGTTGCACACATGTGATACATGAGCTCATATATTATTTAGTTATCATCCAAAACTGCAATCGATCTCTTACTTTAGCTGGTGTTAGTTCAATATATTGTCAAAAGAACTAGTATTTATGAAAATTATTGAAATACAACTTCTAATTCTTCAATAAGATCATATAAATTTTCATCAGATTGTTTTGCATCATCATTGACTCAGGATGGTCTAACCGTGTCAACCATATATGTGTAATGTATTCCTTTGAAGAATATTTATCATATAAAAACACGAGTATCTCATGTCATTTCTATCCATGATTTTAATTTAAATCACATAAAGATTACCTTCAGCATATATCTTTTTTATCTAAAAATAATAATTATATGTTTTACAAAATTTTGCATCATAAGGAGGTGCAAAATTAGCTCTTCTAGAGCTTTGACAATCTAATTCAATATTAATTAGTTCTTCAGAAGCATGTAATAAAATATTATTTTATCATATAACATTAGTAAATGTGTAATTTATTTTTTTTAAAATATGCAGTTTTGCAATTCTTTTCAACATGGATTATAAAAATTTCAGATCTTAAAAGTTTTTTAATTATTGATATAAAAGAAAATATATTTTTATATAAATAATAAGTATAAATAAAACATATGTTAAACATAGCAAAGAATAAGTTCATGTCACTAATCAATCACGTTAAGAAGCATGTAGTTAGATAAATTGTTTTATATGCCATAACACAATAAAATACAAAATATTATAAGGTCACAATAAGATATTAAAGCTACACCTATAGAGATTTAAAATTAAAATTTTCTAATCTCCACCTTTTATAACATAATTTCAATTCAAATTTTATTTTCATGCATTACGGAACATCTCTTTTTCTTTATAAGACTTTGCAAAATTTAATGTTTTGGACATGCTACAGCCATGTACACAATGCATTCATATATCATAATATTTATTAACATCATCCCCCTTTTTTTTAGCCTTATACTTTTTCAAAATTAGTAGAATTATAATGTCTATAGAAGCTGTGATAATTGATAATTTCATTGTCATTCATTTTATCTAGTATCCACATATAAGTAATATTATGATATTTGCTTCTGATAAACCATAATTTACACATATTTTAACCCCATGCTTGGTGAAACACCCCACACCCGGCCCACGAGCCTTGACCGGATCTGGTATGTTCCTCGATGTAAACCGGTTCAAATTCGTTTGCACTTTGAAAAAAAAAATCTTAAGTGATTTTGGGAGAAAGTTCGAATTGGGTTGGGCTCGAGTTGAAAACAGGTTTATCTTATATTGAAATCTCTTCATCTTAGGTGTCAAAACATTTAGGGTTTAGTTTAAAAGAAATTTACTTAAACTTTAATTGATAAATATTTGTAAACATAATAAATAAAAATAAATGTAAAATAGTTCAACTATGGCCTTATTACATCAAATTAAACCCAAGATAAAATTCAAAGTAGTTAAAATATAAAGAGTCCAAAATAAAGTAACATCTGAACTTCACATGGCCACCACTAAGCTCTTGCCGACCCGGTCCATTACTGATCATCACCTGAAAAATGTTCCCCAACGGGGTGAGTCAAACAGACTCAATGCGTAACCGACACTAAAATTTAACAATTCAAACATACATGATCATATTACATACACATTCATATATCAGATATAAACATATGATGCAACCCGAACCCAAACCTATATGCCATCCGCTACACATCACCCGTACCATCCTGCACACCGTGGGGACTACTAAGTCAACCCTCCATCCGCTACACACCATCGAAGCGCAATGCCGCAATCGACGTGCTCATCGCCTCTTATAAATATTCGTGGCATAGCCACCAGATTAAATAATTGTGACCGAAGTCACCAAATTTAGATATCGTGGTCTTAGGTCACCACATTCAGATATCGTGGTCTTAGGTCACCACATTCAGATATCGTGGTCTTAGGTCACCACATTCACTTCCCCTTTTCAATAACCCATATGCCCCATATCATATATTATGCATTAACATGCCAAATTTCACATTCTTATCACTTTTCACATGTTAAATATAACATATTTCATAATCCTAGTAGGAGTAGGAAACGTACCTGAGTACTTTGTACCATAACATGGTACCTTAGCCACATTCTTAGACTTTCATATTAATACATATATCAAGTTTAAGCCATAAATCTATTAAGATTAGTGTAGGGTACACACCTGATTTGCTTAACAAATTTACTGAAATCCCGAAATCCGATCTACTGCCTTAGATCCTTAACTCCCTACATTCAGCCATCACTGAAAATTTAATGAAGACCATTCGGCCATAAAACCAAATCCTATTAGGATTGTAGTAACTCAAAACTTACCTTGGTGCCGATTTCACTACTAATCAAGTCCCGAAAACTTTGTGCTACTCCTCCCTTCAATTGGCCAATGCTAGATCATTTAACTTGATTAGTTGCAGCTTTTGAATAATTAATGAACACATATATTTACCAAACATGGCCTTGGCCGAATGCTATAGACACTTACCTTGTGGATTTTAAATCCTGAAACTCACCGAATAACTAGGGAACACGCGGCCTATGGTGTACCTTCGGGAAAAGAACTTCTCCTTCTTTGTAGTCGACACTTAGTAAATCCTGAAAGAATCACTTGCTTAGGGAGTTGTCGAAATACCTATAGGCTCATATTAGATCCAATTTCAACTTTAAACATAATGAGTGGCCTTTGGCCGAATATACACATGTCTTACCTTGAATCTTTAAATCCCGAAAAGTCCCGAAAGATCCTTCCTTGAAGTCGACAGCTCCTAAATCCCGAAACTTCCTTCATAGTTTCAGTCGAAGAATAATATGAGGGATTAGTTCCTGAATTTCGACAGGCCTAAAAGAATGGAAACCGAATTTGGATCTTACCCTTACTTGAAGAAATCAACAGCAGCTATGCTAGATGCCACAGGAATCCGGTTTTGAGACTTAGAGAGTAGTCGACTATGGCCTAGAGAGATCTTGCTTTCGGCTTTTGAAAGATTATGAAAGAAGAAGAGAAAAGGGTTGAGCAATTTGGTAATGAAGTTTCGGTTACACAAGGTGTACTTTCGGCTTTGCAAAACAATGAAGAAAGGAGATATTTGCTAGAGAGAATTCGGCAGAGAGAGAGTTGAAAGAAAGAATGAATGGCCCTCTTTTCCTCTAGTAGCCGAAATTACTAACTTAGAGTCCCTTACTTGGCCATCACTCTTCTATTTTGATAGCTTTATCTCTTTAATTATCACCTAAAATAAAAGATAATTCAGCAACTATCCTTACTTAGCTGAAATTATTAAACTCAGAGTCCCTTACTTGGCCATCACTTCTCCCTTATTTTCCTAATTAAAGAATAATTCCTCATTTATCATCTTTTATCCTTAAATAAAATAAAAGGGATAAAACTCCTAAAATTTAGCCATGTGCCGTCCACCTCTGTCCATCCTTGCAGGAAAATAAAACTTCTATTTTTAGCTTCCCATGCGACTCGAACCTTGGCCCAATACCCCTGTATGTGGCGTCATTTCCAGAGGCCCTAAGGGGCACATCCAGGCCACTTTTCCAAGCCCAATTTCATGTCATATTTCCTCCATAAATTTTCTTAAGGCCACCTTGCCTTCGTTCCCTCTTTTAAACTTTTAAAACTTAACATTTCTAAAACATTTTCTTACACTTACAAGACATTTCCTTACAAGACATTTCCTTACATTTCCAAGTCATTTCCTTACGAGACATTTCCTTACATTTCCAAGTCATTTCCTTACATTTCCAAGTCATTTCCTTACATTTCCAAGTAATTTCCTTACAAAACATTTCCTTACATTTCCAAGTCATTTCCTTACAAGACATTTCCTTACATTCCCAAGTCATTTCCTTACCAGACATTTCCTTACATTTCCAAACACTGCCAAAATCTACTAACTCATGAATTATGCACGAATGCATAACCCCTAATCTAGGATGTTACAGCTCTACCCTCCTTAAAAATAATTTCGTCCTCGAAATTACTTACTAACGAATAATCGTACATCTTAACTCACCGCACTACGCTTATGCTGCGCACTCTGATCCTAATAGAACCATCATACTTTCTAGGCACAATCTCTAAGTTCACGTCCCCTAGAACTCATTTCTAACGTCGCGATTTAATCTGATTAAAAAGTTTTATGCATCAGACTTTTGTTCCACTTATTAACCGCGAACAATTTTATGAAATAAAGATATTTAGAAGTAGTTCTTTCGATCACACAAAGTTTCAGTTCAAGTTCACTACTCTAATTCGAGAATCACATTCACAAATATCAACAGAGAGACACACCTTCATTCCTCAATAGAGGCACGTTCATTCATCAACATAGACATATTTATTCAGTGGTATCTACCACCCACATTCACTATTCGAACACTCTTTGCCTTATTCTTATCCCAGGGGTATTTTCGTAATTTGTCCTACAAGGGTATTTTCGTAATTTTTCAAAATAAGGTTCCTTGGTAATTTTGTCAATAAGGGTATTTTAGTAATTTTGTGTTCCCAGGGTATTTTTGGAATAAACCAGGGTAAATTTGTAAAGCTCAATAAATCAGGGGTATTTCAGAATTTACAAAACTTGAGGGTTATCTTTGAGAATTCATTTTTTTCAAGTCGGTGATGTTGCAAAAATTTTGGAAATTAGGGTCATTTTGGTAATTTTGTAAGTTAGGGGCAATTGCGTAATTTTCCAAAATTAAGGTATTTTTGATAATTTGCAAATTAAGGTTTGTTGAACATTTTATAAAGTAGTGAAAATTTTGATAAAAACTGTGAGTATTTTGGAAATTTCATAAACCAAGGGCATTTTTGTAATTTTACCACTAAGGGTATTTTTGTAATTTTATAAATCAAAAATTTTTTGGAAATTTTTTTTTTGGTAAAAATAGTCTTCACAAATTAAAAAGGTAATTTTAAGAGTTTTAAAACTAGGGTTTTTATAAAAACACGGCTAGTTCCCTTTCGGGTTTTAGTTATTGTGTTCAGCATATGACCGAGTCCTCTTGGTTAGGGTGAACCAAAGCTACGCACCAGGTAGGATTCCAGCGAAGAGGAGGTGAGTCACTAGGACTTCTTAAGTACCAGGCTCTTCGGATCCAATCCTAGACATGCGCACAGGGGTTACCACACCCTAACTCGACGACTTAGCCATAGGGTTGTTTAGTTAGGCACTTAAGTCTTATGTAAGTGTTGGGGAAAACTAATCCTAGGGTTCAAGTACTTATCATGCTAATCTACGTTCCATTCCATTTCTACCCTTCTACAGATCATTCAATAAATCACACAAATGGATAGAAGTACTTACCTGGTGGACTGCGGGTCGGAGACTTAGGTGCCATGCCAGAAAAACCTGAAAATTTCCACAAATTTCTTTTGGGCTAGATTTTGAAAACGTTTTGGGCCTTCAACCACAGGCCGAGAGTTTAAAACGGGCTCTGATACCAAACTAAAACACCCCACACCCGGCCCATGAGCCTTGACCGAATCTGGTATGTTCCTCGATGTAAACCGGTTCAAATTCGTTTGCACTTTGAAAAAAAAATCTTAAGTGATTTTGGGAGAAAGTTCGAATTGGGTTGGGCTCGAGTTGAAAACAGATTTATCTTATATTGAAATCTCTTTATCTTAGATGTCAAAACATTTAGGGTTTAGTTTAAAAGAAATTTACTTAAACTTTAATTGATAAATATTTGTAAACATAATAAATAAAAATAAATGTAAAATAGTTCAACTATGGCCTTATTACATCAAATTAAACCCAAGATAAAATTCAAAGTAGTTAAAATATAAAGAGTCCAAAATAAAGTAACATCTGAACTTCACATGGCCACCACTAAGCTCCTGCCGACCCGGTCCATTACTGATCATCACCTGAAAAATGTTCCCCAACGGGGTGAGTCAAACAGATTCAATGCGTAACCAACACTAAAATTTAACAATTCAAACATACATGATCATATTACATACACATTCATATATCAGATATAAACATATGATGCAACCCGAACCCAAACCTATATGCCATCCGCTACACATCACCCGTACCATTCTGCACACCGTGGGGACTACTAAGTCAACCCTCCATCCGCTACACGCCCCGAAGGCGCATTTGCGCATCGACGTGCTCATCGCCCTTATAAATATTCGTGGCATAGCCACTAGATTAAATAATTGTGACCGAAGTCACCAAATTCATATGTTAAATATAACATATTTCATAATCCTAGTAGGAGTAGGAAACGTACCTGAGTACTTTATACCATAACATGGTACCTTAGCCACATTCTTAGACTTTCATATTAATACATATATCAAGTTTAAGCCATAAATCTATTAAGATTAGTGTGGGGTACACACCTGATTCACTTAACAAATTCACTGAAATCCTGAAATCTGATCTACTGCCTTAGATCCTTAACTCCCTACATTCGGCCATCACTCAAAAATTTATTGAAGACCATTCAGCCATAAAACCAAATCCTATTAGAATTGTAGTAACTCAAAACTTACCTTGGTGCCGATTTCACTACTAATCAAGTCCCGAAAACTTTGTGCTACTCCTCCCTTCAATCGGCCAATGCTAGATCATTTAACTTGATTAGTTTCGGCTTTTGAATAATTAATGAACACATATATTTACCAAACATGGCCTTGGCCGAATGCTATAGACACTTACCTTGTGGATTTTAAATCCCGAAACTCACCGAATAACTAGGGAACACGAGGCCTATGGTGTACCTTCGGGAAAAGAACTTCTCCTTCTTTGTAGTCGACACTTAGTAAATCCCGAAAGAATCACTTGCTTAGGGAGTTGTCGAAATACTTATAGGCTCATATTAGATCCAATTTCAACTTTAAACATAATGAATGGCCTTTGGCTGAATATACACATGTCTTACCTTGAATCTTTAAATCCCGAAAAGTCCCGAAAGATCCTTCCTTGAAGTCGACAGCTCCTAAATCCCGAAACTTCCTTCATAGTTTCGGCCAAAGAATAATATGAGGGATTAGTTCCTGAATTTCGACAGGCCTAAAAGAATGGAAACCAAATTTGGATCTTACCCTTACTTGAAGAAATCGACAGCACCTACGCTAGACACCATAGGAATCCGATTTTGAGACTTAGAGAGTAGTCGACTATGGCCTAGAGAGATCTTGCTTTCGGCTTTTGAAAGATTATGAAAGAAGAAGAGAAAAGGGTTGAGCAATTTGGTAATGAAGTTTCGGTTACACAAGGTGTATTTTCGGCTTGGCAAAACAATGAAGAAAGGAGATATTTGCTAGAGAGAATTCGGCAGAGAGAGAGTTAAAAGAAAGAATGAATGGCCCTCTTTTCCTCTAGTAGCCGAAATTACTAACTTAGAGTCCCTTACTTGGCCATCACTCTTCTATTTTGATAGCTTTATCTCTTTAATTATCACCTAAAATAAAAGATAATTCAAAGAACTATCCTTACTTAGTTTGAAATTATTAAAGTCGAGTCCCTTACTTGGCCATCACTTCTCCCTTATTTTCCTAATTAAAGAATAATTCCTCATTTATCATCTTTTATCCTTAAATAAAATAAAAGGGATAAAACTCCTAAAATTTAGCCATGTGCCGCCCACCTCTGTCCATCATTGCAGCAAAATAAAACTTCTATTTTTAGCTTCCCATGCGACTCGAACCTTGGCCCAATACCCCTGTATGTGGCGTCATTTCCAGAGGCCCTAAGGGGCACCTCCAGGCCACTTTTCCAAGCCCAATTTCATGTCATATTTCCTCCATAAATTTTCTTAAGGCCACCGCCTTCATTCCCTCTTTTAAACTTTTAAAACTTAACATTTCTAAAACATTTCCTTACATTTCCAAGTCATTTCCTTACGAGACATTTCATTACATTTCCAAGTCATTTCCTTACAAGACATTTCCTTACATTTCCAAGTCATTTCCTTACATTTCCAAGTCATTTCCTTACAAGACATTTCCTTACATTTCCAAGTCATTTCCTTACGAGACATTTCCTTACATTTCCAAACACTGCCAAAATCTACTAACTCATGAATTATGCACGAACGCATAACCCCTAATCTAGGATGTTACACTTGGCTTATTTTTGGATGAATTTTCATTAGATTTAATGAATTTGATGCTCCTAATCTTTTAATTTCATGTTTTACACTCAGGAGAGCTTAGGGAGCCAAAAAGAACGAGAAAAGGGCCAAAAAGAACGAGAAACGGGCCAAAAAGAACGAGAAACGGGCCAAAAAGGGACAAAATGGGCCTACCTCGAAAATCAACACGCCCTGGACCAACGTACTCGGGCAGACCACACGGTCGTGTAAGACAAGCAGAATTGGGCACAGCCCAAGCCAACACGCATGGGCGTGTCACACGGGTGTGTCCCTACCGAACCCAGGTTTAATCCTATTCGGAAAAGGTTACTTGTGGGGCAAGAAAGGCGTTCCAAAGCCTATATAAACACCCTAAAGGGCAACCTAAAGGGGGACGCCGAGTAGAAGGCATAAAATACTCGAAGACAGCCGTCGGGAGCAGCTTAGGAGAGGGATCTCCATCAAGACTAAAGATCTCCCATCAAGTTCTTTAGAAGTTTTTGGGTTTTCTTATGTTTTGTTGTTTCCTTATTTTAAAATGTTTCCCTCTATCATTATGAACTAAACCTCTCAAATACCCGAGGGGATGAAACCTAAGACGGATCTTATTATTATTTGATTTATAAGATAAATACTTGTTCTTATTCTTGTTTTGATAATTCAAGTTACTGATTCAAGTCGAATGTGCTTATTCAGTGGAGCAAAAGTCCCTGTTTAAGAGTAGATCAACACAATTAAGTGGAGTTGATTGCAACCCTAGAAATAGGGCAATGAAAATCTGTCGGATTAGAGTCAAATCTAATAAGGGAATCCATAGATCGAGTTAATGCAACAATAGGGTTTTAATTAGAAAGAGATTTCAATTAATCAACCTAGAGTCAGTTGTTTTTGGTCTTGAAAGAGATATTAACATAAATTAGGGATTTCTACGGATTAAGTCAAGTAAATAAATCATATGAATCAAAAGTAATAAGTGAAGTTTAGGTGGATTCTTCCTTGGGTATTGCCTTTATCATATAAGTTGTCTAAAAGTATTTTCCTAATTCATTCTTTGTCGTGCTTTTAATTAGTTTAGTTTAAAAAGAAATCACTCCAATTCTTAGGCTAGATAGTAAAAAGATAGTAATTACTAGTACTTTTGGTCCTTGTGGATATGATATTATCGGTCTTACCATAACTATACTATTGAACGATAGGTGCGTTTGCCTTTATTGTGATCATAGTTAGTTTTAGACACATCAACTTCTAGAAATGTCTAAACCAATGAGAGGTCCACAATGTCATTATTTCAACAAAAGAAATATAATTTTTATTAAAGCATATACAATATTCACTTCAGGGAATATGTCAAAATTTTCAAATAGCCAAATTGAGTTCAATGATCAAAAGTGATCATAGAATTTATTATAGTTATTGCAAACATTCACTTCAAGGAATGAACGTATAAGAAATAATTTAGAAAATATTGCAAACTTATATTCTTTGCTAATAAGATCATAAGGTATTATATGCTCCAAAGAATGATTAATTAGTACAAAGCATTAATCATTTTGTTTTAGGAATAAACATTTAGCAACTGTAACCCCTAAAACTGGGCTTAGATGCTATGGTCCAATATGAGTGATTACATGGGCCTTGAAGATGACTAAAATGATTTTTTTAAAAAGAAAATTCACTTACCATTTGAAAACATTTGACTTTGTAAAACATTTTGTACTTTTCGTTATAGAGTTATGTGTTCCTTTATATTTAAAAATTATTTAAAATGTAAATTAGTTTTTAAAACAAATATTTGTAGTAACTAATAATCACTAAAACATTTCTTTGATCGTTTAGAAATCACATAAAAATAATTCATGCATAAAACCTAATTATATCAAAATAATGTAAAACATTTTGTACTTTTCGTTATAGAGTTATGTGTTCCTTTATATTTAAAAATTATTTAAAATGTAAATTAGTTTTTAAAACAAATATTTGTAGTAACTAATAATCACTAAAACATTTCTTTGATCGTTTAGAAATCACATAAAAATAATTCATGCATAAAACCTAATTATATCAAAATAATGTCCCATACCACAGTTTATAATATAAAATTTAAAGTCCTAAAACCATTTAAACAAACCCAATTTAAAGTCTATAGTAAAAGTCCCAAAGAAGTTCAAAAAGTTCATAAAAACACCAAACCATTTCCAAAATCCATAACCACGAAAACACATTATATTGAGAGCCTCTCTGAAGATCCAAATATGAGCCTTAAGTACAAGGATTACCTGAGACAAACGAAAATCATGGGTGAGCTTTAAAAGATTCAGTGCGAGATCAATACAAACACTTATTTTAACACATAACATAACCCATCAAAATATCAAAAAGCATCTTTCACAGAATTCACATATTATCGCATTTATTAAACCAAAACATGGCATGCTTATGCACAATGCACAATTATAAGATTTCCTACCCATCTCCGCTACACACCAATATCGAGTTCTGCAGAACTCGTTCATCCAATAACACACTAGTTTGTGGGCAAGCCACTACATAGATACCAATGAACGGTCACATAGCACATCGTGGACAAGCCACCACATAATTGTCAATAATGGCCACATAATTTGTAACACCCCGAATTTTGGGGTTAGAAGTTTTGAGATTTGTGTTTAGAGTCAGTGAGTAGGTTAAGCAATTGGATTGATTTCTGCATTTTAATGTCAGAATGAGCCTGCTGGTTCGGTGGTTGGATGTGTGAAACACCCCGAACCCGGCCCACGAGCCTTGACCGGATTCGGTATATTCCTCGAGTCAAACGGTTCAAAACTCCTTGAATACTTTGGAAGACTGGGATGGTTTTGAAAGAAATTTTTCTTTGTGTTGGGCTCGGGTTACAAACAAGTTCATTCTTGAAATCTAGGTTTTATAAAACTCTACTGTTATATTTCGAAACTACAAGTTAAAGGTGAAAACCGAGTTTTTAGAGTTTACCATTTAAATTGAAAATCATTTATAATAGGTGTCAAAACATTTAAAGATTTATTTTAAAAAGACAATTTAGGTAACCTTTGACTTAATAATAATAGTATCGTAATAAAACAACTAAAAGCAACCATTAAATAATTAAACACTATTGGCCTTATTACAACTGAAACAATGCCAAAATAAATCCAAAATACTTAAAGTTTAGAAAGTCCAAATAAAATAAATCCTGAGCTGAGCATGGCCACCACTAAGCTCCTGCCGACCCGGTCCATTACCGAGCGTCACCTGAAAACATATCCCACAATGGGGTGAGTCAAACAGACTCAATGTGTACATCCAACACTAAGTCCCAAAAGATTTAGGCATAACAGTTCATACTTATACAAATAGCAATTAAATATAATGATGCAATCCCGAACCCAAACCTAGATGCCATCCGCTAAACATCACCCGTACCAACCATCACACCGTGGGGACTACTAAGTCAACCCTTCATCCGCTACACATCATCGAAGGCAGTCGCTGCAGACGACGTGCTCATCGCCCTTATATATATTGTGGCATAGCCACCAGATAATATTTTGTGTCATGAGACACCACATTCAGATAATGTGACCGAAGTCACCACATTCAGATTTTTATGGTATAAACCACCAGATCACTTCCCCTTTCATCATCACCCATATGCCCCATGTCATACATATCATGCACATATTATGTCACATTCCTTATTTCACATTCGTAGCAATATTCACTTATATGCCATAACAGGTATTCGTAACATTGTTAACATAGTTTTAGAGAACAACGTACCTGAGTATGCCGTACCATTGAATGGTATTATAAACCATATCTTTCACATTCTTATTAACACTTATATTAAATTAAAGCCATAAATCTATTAAGAAATAGTGTGGGGTACACACCTGATTTACTTAATGCTTCACTGAAATCCCGAATATCCCGATCTAATGTTCTTGATCTTAGTCCGTACATTCGGCCAACATTTGATATTTAAACAAAAGCCTATTCGGCTATAAAATCAAATCCCGAAGGATTATCACAATCAAAATCTTACCTTGCTGCCGATTTGATTCCTAAACAATTCCTGAAACTTTGTGATACCTCTTCCTTGAAATCGGCTAGCATCAAATCACCTCACAGGTTAGTTTTCGGCTTTTGAATGATATGAAATAGATCTGAAACACTAAATAAGCCTTGGCCGAATGTGCATGTGCACTTACCTTGTGGATCTAAAATCCCGAAAGTGGTCTCTTGTCTTAGGTATCTATCCAAGTCCCTACAAGCACTATGTTAGATCTGATTTCAATACTTAATGAACACCATTAATGGCCTTCAGTCTAATATCTCACTTTACTTACCTCAGATCTGAAATCCCAAATGATCTCTCTAGAAGTCGGCTTCTATGGAAAGCCCGAACTCACCTTCCAAGTTTCGGCCAAATAGAAATAAGAGATCAGTCTACTTAACGACGACTTAATCGAAGGTATAGAAAATCAAATGACAAAGAACTCCTTACCAACTTAGTCGAATATCCTTGCTTGAAACAGAGAGTCGAATACCCTTGCTTGACAATTGGCTATGATGAGTTTTGAGAGGGAGATATTCGGCCCTTGATGAAGAAGAAGAAGAGAATGTAACTTGAGAAGTTTCGGCTTATGGAAGAGAGTAGCAGAAAGGGAGAAAAGGAAACAAACACAAGTAGGTTTCTTTGGGATTTTCGACACACAAGAAAAGATGAGAAAAAGAATGAATTCGGCACCCCCTTCCTACTATACTAAAGTCGAAAATACCATCCTCCAATGCCCCATATTCGGCCAACTCCTCTTCCCTTATCAGTTCCCTCTTTTTTCTCCTTTTTCCTCTCTTCCTACTCATTCAAAAACAATTCAAATAAAATCAATAATTATCTCCTAGCTTTGCCGAATTTTAAAAGGATTTAACTTCATCTAAAACTCCTCCCATAGACTCCCCATGCCGTCCATCACCTCCCTTGTTGTCACAAAAATAAAAGCTTTTATTTAGCTTCTCATGCGACTCGAACCTTGGCCCATTTGCACCTGTTTGTGGCATCATTTACAGAGGCCTTAAGTGGCGCCTTTAAGCCACTTAACCAAGCCTATTTGTGTGTCATATTTCCCCTACATTTTGTCTTAAGGCCACCCTGCTAAGCTTCCTCTTTTACATTTAAAAATCTAATAATTTCTAGGGCATTTGTCTATATTCCTAAGTTCTCAAAATTCATAAAACACATTATAACACACAAAGGCATACTTCCACATATATTTACGCACAAATGCATAAGCCCAAAATTCAGGATATTACAGTTCTACCCCTCTTAAAATAATTTCGACCTCGAAATTACTTGGCTAAAATAAGTGAGGGGATTGCCGTTGCATTGCTTCCTCCGGCTCCCACGAAGCTTCTTCCAATCCATGATTGCGCCATAACACTTTGACTAAAGGAACTGATTTCCTTCATAGCACTTTCACATCTCGACCCAAGATCTGAATTGGCTCCTCCTCGTAGGACAGATCTGGTCTTAGCTCCACCTCCTCAACTGGCACTATATGAGAGGGATCCGATCGATAACGACGTAGCATAGAAACATGGAATACGTCGTGAATCTGTTTCAACTCCTGTGGCAATTCTAACTGGTATGCCACTGGTCCAACTCGCTTCAATACCCGATAAGGTCCTAGAAACCTGGGACTTAGCTTCCCTTTCCGACCAAATCTCATTACCTTCTTCCAAGGCGATACCTTAAGAAATACTTGATCTCCCACATCAAATTCTATTCCCTTGCGCTTGAGATCTGCATACGACTTCTGCCTATTAGATGCCTCTTTTAACCGTGCCCGAATTACCTCAACCTTTTCTTCAGATTCAGCCACAACCTCTGGCCCTAAAACATGACGTTCCCCTAATTCTGTCCAACATGTAGGAGTACGACACTTCCGTCCATACAGCGCTTCATACGGTGCCATTCGAATACTGGCTTGATAGCTATTGTTGTATGCAAATTCCGCTAACGGCAAATACTCTTCCCAACTTCCTCTGAAGTCTATTACACAGCCTCTCAACATATCCTCTAATACTTGGATTACTCGTTCAGATTGACCGTCCGATTGTGGATGAAAGGCCGTAGTGAAATCCAACCTGGTGCCTAAAGCTTGATGTAGAGCTTTCCAAAATCGAGACGTAAACCTTGGATCCCTGTCTGAGATGATCGACACCGGTACTCCATGCAACCTTACAATTTCTGCCACATACAATTTCGCCAACTTCTGAAGAGAATAATCAACTCGTACTGGAATGAAATGCGTAGACTTTGTCAACCGATCCACTATCACCCATACCGAGTCCTTCTTAGTAGGCGTAAGGGGAAGCCCACTAACGAAGTCCATGGTAATTCTCTCCCACTTCCACTGCGAAATGATTATCGGCTGAAGTAATCCTGACGGAACTTGGTGTTCAGCCTTGACTTGCTGACACGTCAAGCATTTCCCTACAAAATCAGTAACTTCCCGCTTAAGACCAGGCCACCAAAACTGTTCCCTTAAATCCCTATACAACTTGGTACCTCCAGGATGTATAGCATAAGGGCTACTATGCGATTCTTGAAGAATCTTCTGTTTTAACTCCTCATTTTTCGGCATACAAACTTTACCCTTGCAACACAATAGTCCCTCGTCATTAATACCATAATCTTCCAACTCTCCATTCTGCACTTGTTGTAACTTAGCACTTAAATCTTCATCCACCAACTGACTTTCTTTTACCTCATTCAACCACATCGGTTTGACTTGCAACTCTGCCTGCAGACTTCCATAGTCATACAAACTCAGATGTGCGAACATCGCCCTTAGATCCGACACCACTTTTCGACTTAGGGCATCCGCCACAACATTCGCCTTGCCTGGGTGGTACTCTATAGAACAATCATAGTCCTTTAACAACTCCACCCACATTCGCTGTCTCAGATTCAACTCCTTCTGAGTCAACAAATACTTAAGGCTCTTATGGTCTGTGTAGATCACTGACTTCTCTCCATAAAGATAATGCCTCCATACCTTAAGAGCAAAGACCACTGCCGCCAACTCTAAATCATGTATCGGGTAGTTAACCTCGTGAGGCCTTAATTGTCGTGACGCGTAAGCGACAACCTTCCCGTCTTGCATCAGTACGTAACCCAAACCTGTATGGGAAGTGTCACAATACACTACGAAATCCTTCCCTGCCTCCAGTTGAATCAAAACCGGGGCTTCAGTCCGAACCCTTTTAAGCTTTTCAAAGCTCTCCTGCTGCTTATCTGTCCATACGAAAGGTACCTCCTTCTTCAACAACTTCGTCAAAGGTGAGGCTATTAATGAGAACCCTTCTACGAACCTTCTGTAGTAGCCTGCCAATCCCAAGAAACTACGAACCTCAGCCATAGACTTAGGTGGTTTCCAATCTAGCACTACCTCGATCTTCCTAGGATCCACCCTTATTCCTTCCGCGGATACCACATGCCCTAAGAACGCCACTTCTTTAAGCCAAAATTCACACTTGCTGAATTTGGCATAGAGCTTCTTCTCCCTTAGCACTTGCAACACAACCCGGAGATGCTCATCGTGCTCCTCTTTAGACTTGGAGTACACAAGGATGTCGTCAATGAACACAACGACGAATCGATCCAAGTAAGGTTGAAAAACCCGGTTCATCATATCTATGAACGCGGCTGGGGCATTCGTCAACCCGAACGGCATTACCATGAACTCGTAATGGCCGTATCTTGTCCGAAAAGCTGTTTTATGGATATCTGCCTCCTTCACCTTAAGCTGATGATATCCAGTCCGTAAGTCTATCTTTGAAAACACCGCGGCCCCCTTATGCTGATCGAACAAGTCGTTTATCCTCGGTAAAGGGTACTTGTTCTTGATGGTCAGCTTATTCAACTGATAATAATCTATGCACATATGCATAGTTCCGTCCTTCTTCTTCACAAACAAGACCGATGCTCCCCACGGAGACACACCGGGTCGAATAAACCCACGATCAATGAAACACCCCAAACCCGGCCCATGAGCTTTGACCAGATTTGGTATGTTCCTCAAGTAAACCGGTTCAAAGTCCTTTTTTTTACTTTGGGAAAATAGTGTGTTTTGAAAGAAATATTATTTTGGTTGGGCTCAAGTAGAAAATAAAATCGTTTTATAATGAAAACCCTTTTTAAATTTTAGGTGATAAAACATCTAGAATACATTTAAAGTAAATTACTTAATCTTTAACTTAATAAAAATTTTGTAACATAATAAATAAATAAAATGTAAAATAGCTCAATTATAGCCTTATTACATCAAATAAACCCAAATAATTTAAAATACTTAAATAAAAATAAAATGTCCAAATAAAATTCCTTCTTGAGCATGGCCACCTTTAAGCTCCTACCGCCCGTCCATTCTCGATCATCACACAAAAAAAATGTTCCCACAACAGGGTGAGTCAACAGACTCAATGTGTACACAACACTAAATCATAATAGAATCGGGCATAACAAATATTACACATTCATATCATAGCATACAAATTATGATGCATTCCCAAACCCAAACCTAATAAGCCATCCGCTACACTCCCGTACCAACCTTGTACACACCGTGGGGACTACTAAGTCGACCCTCCTTCCGCTTATACTCCATATCGCGGTCTTAGGTCACCGCATTTGTGGTCTTAGGTCACCACATTCGATATCGCGGTCTTAGGTCACCGCATTCAGATTCTGTGTGGTCTTAGGTCACCATATTCGAATACCACGGTCTTAGGTCACCGTGTTCGTGGTCTTAGGTCACCATATTCACTTCCCCTTTCAATAACCCATATGCCCCATTTTGTAATATGCATTAATATGCCAAAGTTCACATTCTTATTCTCATGTTACAAATAATATATTTCATATTCCTAGTAGGAGTAGGAAACGTACCTGAGTACTTAGTACCATAACATGGTACCTTAGCCACATTCTTATTCTTAATATCACATATTTTAATTAGACATAGCCATAAAACTTACTAAGAATTAGTGTGGGGTACACACCTGATTCGCTTAGCAAATTCCTTGAGATCTCGTAATCTGATGTACCACTTAGATCCTTAATCCCTACATTTGATTAATCACTTACTAATTTAATAAAAAGCCATTCGGCCATAAATCCAAATCCTAGTAGGATTAGTATACTAAAACTTACCTTGTTGCCGATTTGATAATTAATCAAATCCCAGAAACTTGTATTCTTCCCTTTTGAAATCGGCTAATCACTAGATCCCTTGAATCGGTTAGTTTCCGGCTTAAAACACATAAAACTAGATCTAACTACTAAAATAGGCCTTGGCCGAATATTTATAGTCACTTACCTTAAGGATCTTAAATCCCGAAATCATCCCTTGGTTATAGCTTCTGTCAAAATCCCTAAACCCACATGTTAGATCAACTTCTAACCTTTAATCACAATCAATGGCCCTTGGCCGAATGTCAGATATGACTTACCTTGATGGTCAAATCCCAAAGATCTTTTCCTTTATAGTCGACTATGGCAAAAATCCCGAAAGAATCCTTCCAAATTTCGGCAAATAAGAATATTGATGGGATTAGCCCTAGATTTCGACAAATCTAAAAGAAAAGAATAGAAATCAAAACTTGTTCTTACCCTTTCTTGAAGAAATCGACAAAGACTTATGCTTGAAGCCCTCAAAGATTCGGCTTTTGATGGATTGGAAAGAAAAGAAATTGGCTAAAGGTGATATCTTGAATTTTCGGCTTTGGCTAACAAAAGAAGAAGAACAAATACTCTAGGAAATTCAAAGAGAGAAGGGTTGAGAGAGAAAGAATGATGAATGGCCCTCTTTTCCTTATATAGCCGAATTTACTAACTTAGAATCCCTTACTTGGCCATCACTCCTCTATTTTGATAGCTTTATCTCTTTAATTATCTCCTAAAATAAAAGATAATTCAAAGAACTATCCTTACTTAGCCGAAATTATTAAACTCAAAGTCCCTTACTTGGCCATCACTTCTCCCTTATTTTCCTAATTAAAGAATAATTCCTCATTTATCTCTTGAAAATAATCTAAAATAAATCTATTATTTATCCCTTATTTATCCGCTATTTATCTCTTAAAAATAAAAGAATAAAAGCTCCTAAATTATAGCCTTGTGCCGTCCACCTCACTTCTTCTGGAAGCAAAATAAAATTTCTTTTATTTGCTTTCCCTGTGACTCGAACTCGGGCCCAATCCCCTTGCATGTGGCGCCATTTCCAGAGGCCCTAAGTGGCATCTCCATGCCACTTTTCCAAGCGTGTTTGGGTGTCAAATTTCACATACTTTTTCTCTTAAGGCCATCTTGCCTTAATTTCCTCTTTTAAACTTTAAAACTCGAGATTTCTAAGTCATTTCTAAGTTTCCAAAAGTTTTCGTTTGCCGCTTTAAACTTGACATTTCCTTACATTTCCAAGTTTCCAGAAATGTTCACTTTCCACTTTTGAATCATTTCCAAATCATTTCCGGGTTTCTAAAAATGTTCACTTTCCTCTTTTAAACCTAACATTTCCATACATTTCTAGGTTGCCAAAAATGTTCATAACACATAAGACATGTCATTTCGTACAATTAAACCGAAAATCCATAGGCCCTTTTTAGGATGTTACAATCAAGCAGCTCTTGGATTTGAGCATTGAGCTCAACCAACTCCTTTGGTTCCATTCTGTACAAGGTAATTGACACAGGAGCTGTTCCCGGTAGCAAATCAATTCCGAATTCCACTTCCCTATCCGGAGGCATTCCCAGTAATTCCTCTAGAAAAACATCCACAAATTCCTTTACGGTTCTAACTTCGCTAACTCCCCCTTCTTTTGCATCCAACGCACTCACGAAAGTCAGGAAGGCCTTGCACCCTTTCCGAACCATCTTATCAGTCTTTAAAGTAGAAACTATGTTAGACAGGTTATTTTTTCTTTCTCCTATCATAATTATTGCCTCATCCTTAGGTGTCCTTAACTCCATACGCTTAGCTGCACAATCCAATATAGCTCGATGTTCTACTAACCAATCCATGCCCAGAATGAGATCGAATTCTCCGAAGGGTAGTTCCATTAAGTCGGCAGGAAAGATCACTCCTTGAATCTCTAGAGGTACTCTCCGAAAGATCTTATCCACCACTACAGTTTGACCTAGTGGGCTCACTACAGTCATCTCTCTATTAGAAAGTTCAGAGGCTATGCCTAGAGTTTCAACTACTCTACATGTAACATAAGAATGGGTCGAGCCCACATCAATCAAAGTAAAATAAGGCTTGCCAAATATAAGGAACGTACCGGTTATGATGTCCGGTGTGCCTCCATCCTCCTTTCAACGAACTGCATATACCAGACCCGGCTGCCTTGCCTCAGTATTACCAACACCTTGGCCCGGTGTTCCACGTCCTCTTCCAGCACCATTACCTCTGTTATTCGGACCACGACCTCGTTGAGGCTGCTGTCCACCTCTACTGGCCTGATTAACACCCTGACCTGTTGGTCGACTCCCGTCTATCTTTATGGGACAGTCCTTAATCATGTGATCCTTGGATCCACACTTAAAACATCCTCCCGTCTTCTTCCAACACTCCCCTAGATGCATCTTCCCACATTGGGTACAAGTACGATACTGCTCTCCTGAACCAACTTGCTGACCTCGCGGCCCGTCGACTCTAGGCCTCTTCTGTACATTCCCAGACGATCCCGACGATCCAAAACCTCTCTTTTGTCTATTCTGATCAGAGTTCTGTCTTACAGAGTCCTTGATTCCTTCGACCACCTTAGCCTTCTCCACCAACACAGCAAATTCCCGCTCTTGCGGCGGAGCTATCAATAACCTCAGATCATCTCTTAGTCCGTCCTCAAACCGGACACACCGCTCATGCTCCGTAGCCACTATCCCTTGAGCATACCGGCTCAACCTTAAGAATTCACCTGCATACTCGTTACTACGGACTTATTCCCTTGAACCAGCCCTAGAAAGGCCTTTCTTTGTGCATCAATGTAATGAGTACCAACATACTTCTTCTGATACGCCGCTTTAACATACTCCCAAGTGAGTTCCTCAGTCGTAGCACTATCACGAACTGTGAGCCACCATTGATATGACTCATCGCGAAGAAGCGACACCAACCCTTTCAACTTTTCCTCAGCGATCAGATCGAGCTCATCTATGATCCGCTCTGTGGCCTCCAACTAATACCCAACTGTACTGGGTGCCACACCAGATACGCCACGGAATACCTCAGCTCCGTTGGCTCAGACTCGCTCGGGTACAGATTTTCGAGCTCCCATATTTCCACCTGCTCTAGCCACCATTTCAAGAACTCGTAGCACCGCCTGCGATACTGCATCATCCCCCGTCTGATCTTGCTGCTCAACACCAACAGCTGATGGGGGTGGTGGTCGTACCTCATTTTCAGACCCTTGATCCGATCTAACGGGTTCCGACACATTCATTCTACCTCGACTTCATCCTCGTACATTACGACCACGTCCCCTAGAGCTCATTCTTACAATCGTGCTTTAATCTGATTAAGAAATTTTATGAATTAGTCCTTGTTCCACTGATTATCTGCGAAGAAGTTTTATGAAAGAAGTTTAGAAGTAATTCTTTCGATCATTCAAAGTTTCAAGTCTTCTAACCTAATTCAGAGAAGTACATCCATTCAATAATATCTACCACACACATTCATCATTCAAACATTCTCGTCTGTTCCTATCCCAGGGGTATTTTAGTCATTTGTCCTATAGGGGTATTTTGGTAATAAACCAGAGTCAATGTGAAAATCTTAATAAATCAGGGCACTTTGAAATTTTCAAAACTCAAGGGTACTTTTAAAATTTTTCTCAAATCAGAGGTATGGCAGAAATTTTAGAAATCGAGGGTCATTTTGGTAATTTTGTAAATCAGGGGTAATTTCGTAAATTTTCCAAATCGAGGTGTCTTGGTATTTCACAAAGATAAAGTTTTTAGATACTTTTGCAAAATCATAAAATTTTATTAAAATTGGGGGTAGTATGGTAATTTTGAAATCTAAGGGCATTTTAGTAACTTTACCACTAGGGGGATTTAAGTAATTTTGTAAATCGAAAATATTTTGAAAAATTTTCAACCTAAGTTTTGGTACAATTTAAAGGGGTAATTTGGTGATTTTAAAACTGAAATTTTTATGAAAATACAGCTAATCCCTTTCGGGTTTTAGTTATTAGGTTTAGCCTGTGACTGAGTCCTCTTGGTTAGGGTGAATCGTAGCTACGCACCATGTAGGATTCCAGTGAAGAGGAGGTGAGTCACTAGGACTGCTTAAGTACCAGGCTCTTCCGAATCCAATCCAAGACATGCGCACAATGGTTGCCACACCCTGACTCGGCGACTTAGCCACAGGTTTGTTTACTTCGGCTTTAAGTTTTATGAATTTCTATGTTGGGGTAACCTAATCCTAGGGTTCAATAGTTCTTATTATACTATTCTACGTTCCCATTATAACCTTATACAAATCAACTATAATTCACACAATGGTTAGAAGTACTTACCTGATGGACTTCGAGTCGGAGACTTAGGTGCCATGCTAGAAAAACCTGCTTATTCACAAAATTTTTCACAAACTTCATTTGGGCTTATTTTGAAAATGTTATGGACTTTTAACCCAAGCCCGAGAGTTTTAAAACCTGGCTCCGATACCAAATTAAAACACCCCGAACCCAGCCCACGAGCCTTGACCAGATTCGATATGTTCCTCGAGTCAAACGGTTCAAAATTCCTTGAATACTTTGGAAGACTGGGATGGTTTTGAAAGAAATTTTTCTTTGTGTTGGGCTCGAGTTACAAACAAGTTCATTCTTGAAATCTAGGTTTTATAAAACTCTACTGTTATATTTTGAAACTACAAGTTAAAGGTGAAAACTGAGTTTTTAGAGTTTACCATTTAAATTGAAAATCATTTGTAATAGGTGTCAAAACATTTAAAGATTTATTTTAAAAAGGCAATTTAGGTAACCTTTGACTTAATAATAATAGTATCGTAATAAAACATATAAAAGCAACCATTAAATAATTAAACACTATTGGCCTTATTACAACTGAAACAATACCAAAATAAATCCAAAATACTTAAAGTTTAGAAAGTCCAAATAAAATAAATCCTAAGCTGAGCATGGCCACCACTAAGCTCCTGCCGACCCGGTCCATTACTGAGCGTCACCTGAAAACATATCCCACAACGGGGTGAGTCAAACAGACTCAATGTGTACATCCAACACTAAGTCCCAAAAGATTTAGGCATAACAGTTCATACTTATACAAATAGCAATTAAATATAATGATGCAATCCCGAACCCAAACCTAGATGCCATCTGCTACACATCACCCATACCAACCATCACACCATGGGGACTACTAAGTCAACCCTCCATCCGCTACACATCATCGAAGGCAGTCGCTGCAGACGACGTGCTCATCACCCTTATATATATTGTGGCATAGCCACCAGATAATATTTTGTGTCATGAGACACCACATTCTGATAATGTGACCGAAGTCACCACATTCAGATTTTTGTGGTATAAACCACCAGATCACTTCCCCTTTCATAATCACCTATATGCCCCATGTCATACATATCATGCACATATTATGTCACATTTCTTATTTCACATTCTTAGCAATATTCACTTATATGCCATAGCAGGTATTCGTAACATTGTTAACATAGTTTTAGAGAACAACGCGTGCACGAGTATCTTTGTACCATTGAATGGTATTATAAACCATATCTTTCACATTCTTATTAACACTTATATTAAATTAAAGCCATAAATCTATTAAGAAATAGTGTGGAGTACACACCTGATTTACTTAATGCTTCACTGAAATCCCGAATATCCCGATCTAATGTTCTTGATCTTAGTCCGTACATTCAGCCAACATTTGATATTTAAACAAAAGCCTATTCGGCTATAAAATCAAATCCCGAAGGATTATCACAATCAAAATCTTACCTTGCTGCCGATTTGATTCCTAAACAATTCCCGAAACTTTGTGATACCTCTTTCTTAAAATCGGCTAGCATCAAATCACCTCACAGGTTAGTTTTCGGCTTTTGAATGATATGAAATAGATTTGAAACACTAAATAAGCCTTGGCCGAATGTGCATGTGCACTTACCTTGTGGATCTAAAATTCCGAAAGTGGTCTCTTGTCTTAGGTATCTGTCAAAGTCCCTACAAGCACTATGTCAGATCTGATTTCAATACTTAATGAACACCATTAATGGCCTTCGGCCTAATATCTCACTTTACTTACCTCAGATCTGAAATCCCGAATGATCTCTCTAGAAGTCGGCTTCTATGGAAAACCCGAACTCACCTTCCAAGTTTCGGCCAAATAGAAATAAGAGATCAGTCTACTTAACGACGACTTAATCGAAGGTATAGAAAATCAAATGACAAAGAACTCCTTACCAACTTAGTCGAATATCCTTGCTTGAAACAGAGAGTCGAATACCCTTACTTGACAATCGGCTATGATGAGTTTTGAGAGGGAGATATTCGGCCCTTGATGAAGAAGAAGAAGAGAATGGAACTTGAGAAGTTTCGGCTTATGGAAGAGAGTAGCAGAAAGGGAGAAAAGGAAACGAACACAAGTAGGTTTCTTTGGGATTTTCGGCATGCAAGAAAAGATGAGAAAAAGAATGAATTCGGCACCCCCTTCCTACTATACTAAAGTCAAAAATACCATCCTCCAATGCCCCATATGCGGCCAACTCCTCTTCCATTGTCAGTTCCCTCTTTTTTCTCCTTTTTCCTCTCTTCCTACTCATTCAAAAACAATTCAAATAAAATTAATAATTATCTCCTAGCTTTGCCAAATTTTAAAAGGATTTAACTTCATCTAAAACTCCTCCCATAGACTCCCCATGCCGTCCATCACCTCCCTTGTTGCCGCAAAAATAAAAGCTTTTATTTAGCTTCTCATGCGACTCGAACCTTGGCCCATTTGCACCTGTTTGTGGCGTCATTTACAGAGGCCTTAAGTGGCGCCTTTAAGCCACTTAACCAAGCCTATTTGTGTGTCATATTTTCCCTACATTTTCTCTTAAGGCCACCCTGCTAAGCTTCCTCTTTTACATTTAAAATCTAATAATTAGGGCATTTGTCTATATTCCTAAGTTCTTAAAATTCATAAAACACATTATAACACACAAAGGCATACTTCCACATATATTTAAGCACAAATGCATAAGCCCAAAATTCAGGATATTACAATGTGTGTTAATTTATATCTGGGTCCTGGGTTCGAATCCTCATGTGTGTTTGAGGAATTAATTTTATTTGATTTTTTTTAAGTTTTTTTATATCTATTTATTTATGTTATTTATTTTATTGTATTTTTATTTTTGAAAAAAAAGTTGTTTCTAAAATTCTTTTGCACATTCTCTTTCCCCATTATTTTTGGCTTCCTCTCTTTTTCCACGTTCTTGCTATTATTTTTTATTCTTCTACCTTTCTCTCCTTCATTGTTCGTGAATTAATTACCACCGTATTTTTGTATCGACGTTATTTGCTGATTATCCTTGTGTGTTATGTTTGATTGGGGCCGAAATTGGGAAAGTTTTGTTTTTGGAATTAAAGGAAGAATTGCTTCGATTTCATTTACGTTGTTGGATTGAATTTTAATAGTTCAGTTGCGTGTATAATTGAGGTTTTCGAATGGTTTGGTGGAGTGAATCGAGCAGTTCTCGGTGCTTGTTATCGCATTCTAAGGTGTGTTCTGAAACTGTTCAATTTCAGTATCGGATTACAGTTGGGTTCTATGGAATTCGGTAACTTCTTGTATGTTCCTAAAACTGTTGATTTTAGGTATTGGGTTGCATGCTATTATGTAAATTCCGGTATAGTTCTGAGTTACCAAGTGTTGGGGGCCGTGTTGATGTTAAAACCAGGATTTTTAGCCTGTTTCGGTGTCATTTTGTGACCACACAGGTAGCCACATGGGCTTGTGCAGCACACGGGCAGTCTATACGATTGTGTGAAATATGGAATTAGGGTTTTTAAGTGATTTTTGGTGCCACACGACCGTGTGGGTATGATTTGGGGATTTTGTCAATTTTCACACATGCATATGAGATTTCCACACGGCTGTGTCTACTCTGCACTTAATTTTAGCACTTTTGGATAGTGAGTTACACGGGCTACTCACACGGGCGTGTGTCCCCTCCACAGGGGCATGTATGGCCTTCACATAGGCATGTAGACCCCCCACATGGCCTGGGCACTTCCACATGGCCGGGACACACGGTGATGTGGCCTTATTTTGCCAATTTTTGTACTGTGTCTATTTTTGTTCTGATTATGATTCTATGTGTTCCGACCCTTGGCTAGGTCTTAGAAAGGGTGGTGAGGACTTTGTTTGGGCCTGGACTTGTGCGGTATTCGCAATCATAGATCTAATTAAGTGATTCGATTAAGTGTTAATTGATGTTATGTTATATCTGATTCTGATTCCAGGCATTTGAATGTATGTATTTCTGATCTTGTATTCTGTGTCTGTAAGTCTGTTTACGAATGGTGTACATTTTGCATTTGCATTAATCTTTTTAGGTTGGGTTGTGAAGAGAAGGAAGACTGGTTCTGATCTAGCAGTTTAACTGCAACTTATCGGTACAGTGGTTTACCGCAATGCACTCTACTGCATATACGCCAGCCTTGCTGCGTATTATTATCTGAGTGGCTTAGTCCACATACATGGTGTGTAGGGTTGGATGGGCCTTTCAAGGTCCTATGTGGTGTGTTTGGATGGATGAGCTTAAATAACTTTTTTGGGGTGTGATTGGGGGACGGAGAGGTGTTTTGGCTAGACGAGTGGGTATCTTTTTATTACTTGTTGCATTCATTCCTCATTCTATTTGTCTGTCTAATTGCGATTCTAACTGTTTATAAATCGATGTGTTTCAGTACTGATACATTTGATTTGTTTGTGAAGACAATTCATATATCGGATTGCCATTGTGATATTTATTTTTTATTGTGACACTTTGGCGTTCATTTTTTTCGTTTTCGTACTCACACTGAGCTCGTGTAGCTCACCCCCTTAGTTTATCCCTTTGCAGGTGCGCTTGTTTTTTGTAGCTGGACTTGACATGCCAAAGGTCTCGGAGTGATATGTTTTACACAGACTAATAAAATGACTTTTTGAACTTTTTAAAATTGTGAATTGTTTAGGACTGTAAACATCTATAAAGACTGTGGTACAATCGAATTTTGGATTTTCGTAAATAGTTTTGTTTTGAATTCTAGAAACTCAAAACTTTACTTCTGAATGCCTTCGACGTGACTTGATTTCTTTGTTTTGAATCTTAAAATGGCTAAACAGTTTAGTTCGATTTTAATAATTGTGTTCGTATAAGATTTTAACAACTCATTTGTAAAAATTTTCATATCACTTCGATGATTAATGTAACTTCCAGAATTCGGTCCAAACTTCTAGGTCAGGTTTTGGGTAGTTACATTTAGTGGTATTAGAGCCAGGTTTGCAAAAACTTGGCATGTGTTTTTATGTATCCGTGTGCACGCGTGTTCATTTTAGAAAAGAAGTTTTGTTAAACCGTACCACAATTTTTGAAATGATATGTGTTTCACTAATTTTCAGGAGATAAAATGTCTGAGACTCCGATGCTGGTCCACAGTGGAAATTCAAAACTGTAAGATTAGAAATATAGATTTTCGTATTTTTTTGTGTTTATTTTCTGAAAATATAGATACTCTAGTTAGTCACAAGACCAATATGGATTCTAATTGTAAGCAAGATTGTGAGGGTCAATCTGGTGAGACTCTCAAAGAGTTGTTTGCTTCTTTAGGATGTGTGTTTGTTCAGGATTCAGAAGTCAATGTGGTTCTGCTAGCTTCGGGTAGCGATAACCTAAAAGTTGGTATCGAAGTGTTGACTCGGGTGGTGAGAGAGGTGTTAAAGAAAGTCTTCAAGGCTAGTTTAGAGAGGAATAGAGAGTTAGGTCAAGGTAAGTGTATGGATTGTGGGAAGAAAATGGATCGTAGTCCTTTGAGGTTGGAGCTTTGGTCTGCGAAGTGTATAGGAACGCAGTTGGGTGTTAGTGAAGGTTATGCTGATGGTTCCGGTAATAGGGCGAGCATATCAATTTTTGGGCACTGTAAGAAGCGTCATTCGGGCAACTATTGGGAGAAGTTAGGAGCGTGTCTCATATGCGAGTCCACGGAACATCGAATTAGGGAGTGTCCGCAACGACATTGAGACATGTATGGTTGTAGGTTGTTGTGATTTTGTGTGTGATTTATTTGAATGAGATTGATGTTTATTCATTGGATAACGTTTTGTGTGTAATGAATGAATATGTATCTGCTTCAGTGGTTAAGTGTTTGGGTATGTGTGAGTTTTTAAGGTCAAAGTATAGTATGGTAAAGTTCGGGTTTAGCGTGCGCAGCAGGAGCGTATTGGTGAGTTTTGTGATTATACGTCTGTTCTGTTAGTGAAAATTTTAGGGACAAAATTTCTTTAAGGAGGGGTTAGTTGTAACACCCCGAAATTTGGGGTTAGAAGTTTTGAGATTTGTGTTTAGGGTTAGTGAGTAGGTTGAGCAATTGGGTTGATTTCTGCATTATAATGTCAGAATGAGCCTGTTGATTCGGTGGTTGGATATGTGTTAGTTTACCTCTGGGTTCTGGGTTCGAATCCTCATGTGTGTTTGAGGAATTAATTTTATTTGAGTTTTTTATGTTATATATATATATATTTATTTATGTTATTTATCTTATTGTATTTTTATTTTCGGAAAAAAAAGAAGTTGTTTCTAAAATTCTTTTGCACGTTCTCTTTCCCCATTTTTTGTTTGGTTTCCTCTCTTTTTCCACGTTCTTGCTATTCTTTTTGGTTCTTCTACCTTTCTCTCTTTCATTGTTGGCGAATTAATTACTGCCGTATTTTTGTTCTCCAAACAAATTCTGGGTTTTAGTATCGACGTTGTTGGTTGATTGTCCTTGTGTGTTATGTTTGATTGGGTGCGAAATTGGGTAAGTTTTGTGTTTGGAATTAAAGGAAGAATTGCTTCGATTTCATTTATGTTGTTGAATTGAATTCTAGTAGTTCAGTTGCGTGTATAATTGAGGTTTTTGAATGGTTTGGTAGAGTGAATCGAGCAGTTATCGGTGCTTGTTATCACATTCTAAGGTGTGTGTTCTGAAACTATTCAATTTTAGTATCGAATTGCTGTTGGATTCTATGGAATTCAACAACTTCTTGTATGTTCCTAAAACTGTTGATTTTGGGTATTGGATTGCATACTATTCTGTAAATTCTGGTATAGTTCTGAGTTACCAAGTGTTGAGGGCCGTTTTGATGTCAAAACCACGATTTTTAGCCTGTTTCAATGTGGTTTCGTGACCACACGGGCAGTCCATATGTAACAGCCCGGTTTAGAGGCTAGTAGGAACAGTGATCTCGGGATCACTAATCTGAGGTTAGGGAAAATTATTTTCATATTATTTTGTGTGTTAGAGCATGATTTTCAGAGTTACATGAAAAAGGACTAAATCGCATATAGTGCAAAAGTTCCATTCTGTAAGCTAAAGGTACCAAATAGCCATAGATTGATAATTGGAGGTCTTTAAAAGGCAATTAGGTCCCCAATGTAGGCTTGGCCGGCCATAGGGGACAAGAATTGACCAAGTTGGTCAAAGTTGGTGATGTTTGGTGGATTAAATTGATAGTTTAATAATAAAATAAAGAAAGGATGATGTCCATCTTTCTTCTTCATTTTCTTCCATCAAAATTGCAAGCAAAAAGAGGGGTTTGAAAGCTCAAAATTTTCAGCAAGCTCTCCTCCATCCTAGTAAGTGTTCTAGTAAGCTTTTTTGATAATAGTTGTACTTTTGAGACCCCTAAAGCTTTAGCTTTCAAATGAGGGGACTATTGTGCAATATGGTGAAAAGTTTAGAGTTTTTCCATGAGAGCAATCATTGTTATTTGCTGTATTTTTATGGAAGAAATTGAGCCTTAGTTGTTAGATAAACAACTTTTATGAAAGGTGTTGTCTTGAAAACACCTAATTGGGCCTTAATGAAAAGGTTATAAATTTGTAGTAAGTATGTGAAATAGTGAGTTTTGATGATAACTATAAGGGTATTAAATGTTCACCTAGGCTTGTTGAAGGTAGAAATGTGATTAGAATTAATTTCCTGAGTCTAGGGGCAAAATGGTTATTTTGTAAAAGTCTAGGGGCAAAATAGTAATTTTGCCAAAGCATGTTTATCGAAATGCTTTTATTAATGTGATGATTAAAATGAGCTAAATTGTTATTATAGCTCAAGAAATACGGAGCCTAGATCGAAATCGAGGCAAGAACAATGTCGAGGACTAAATTGCATATCTACATACATTTTGAATACCGAGGTAAGTTTGTATGAATTAAAGTTTTACGTGTATTCTCATTCAATTACTTGTTATGTTGTATAATTTATAGTATTTCTATAAAGTAAAATTATTGATATTATGATGAAAAAGTAAATGAGAATATGTATGAGAAAGTCCCGGTTGAAGTCTCTGAATAATGAGGATACTATTATCACAACATGTGATAAGGAAAGTCCGTGTAAGACCATGTCAAGACATGGCATCGTCATAAGGCAAGGATATCATGTAAGTCTATGACAAGTCATGGCATTGAAAAGTTATTATGGGGCAAAGTTCCTATGCAAGTCCAAGCCAAGGCTTGGTGAAACATCCCACACCCGGCCCACGAGCCTGGACTGGATCTGGTATGTTCCTCAAGTAAACCGGTTCAAATTCTTTTGTTACTTAGAGAAAAACTTGTGTGATTAAAAAAAATATTGTTTGGGTTGGGCTTGTGTTGAAAACAAACTGGATTTTTTTATATTAGAAAACCCCTTTTTAATATTAAGTGATAAAACATATAGAGTATATTTTAAAATAAAATACTTAGTCTTTAACTTAATCAAAATTTGTAACACAATAAAACAACAAGTAGAAATAAAATCGTTCTTCATGGCCTTATGGCCTTATTACATCAAATAGTTTCCAAAATATTTCAAAGTACTAAAATAAATTCAAGAGTCCATAAAAATATAAACTTCATGTTGAGCATGGCCACCACAAGTTCTGCCGTCCCGGTCTATCAGTGTTCATCACCTGAAACATGGTCACACAACGGGGTGAGTCAAACAGACTCAATCTGTACACGACACTAAGTCATAATAGAATCAGGCATACAAGAGTTACACATTCAGAACAATGAATACAAGTTATGATGCATTCCCAAACCCAAACCTAATTGTCCATCCGCTACACACCCCCGTACCTGCCAGTCACACCGTGGGGACCACTAAGTCGACCCTCCTTCCGCTACACACCAAATTACGGTCTTAGGTCATCGCATTCTTGGTCTTAGGTCACCACTTTCAGATTACTGTGGTCTTAAGTCACCACTTTCAGATTACTGTGGTCTTAGGTCACCACTTTTCACTTCCCCTTTCAAAATAAAACCCATATGCCCCATATAATAATAATATGCATAAATATGCCAGAGTTCACATTCTTATTCTTATTCTCATGTTATAACTAACATATTTCATAATCCTAGTAGGAGTAGGAAACGTACCTGAGTACTTAGTACCATAACATGATACCTTAGCCACTTTCATATTCTTAATGTCACATATTTTAATTAAACATGCCATAAAACGTATTATGAAGTAGTGTGGGGTACACACCTGATTCGCTTAAAATTTCCTTGAGATCCCGAAAAGCTTGATCTAATGCTTAGATCCTTAATCCCTACATTGATTTATCACTTTAAAAAGCCATTCGGCCATAAATCCAAATCCTAGTAGGATTAGTATACTTAAACTTACCATGTTTACCGATTTGATTAATAATCAAATCCCGAAATTTGTAGTATTCCTTCCTTAAAAATTGGCTAGCCACCAAATCATTTAACTAGGTCTGTTTCCGGCTTTTGAATAAATAGGAAATAATTCTAAACACCAAAAATAAGCCTTGGCCGAATACTTCATATGCTTACCTTGTGGATTTTAAATCTCGAAACTCACCGAATAACTAGAGAACACGTGGCCTATGGTGTACCTTCGGGAAAAGAACTTCTCCTTCCTAGTAGTCGACACTTAGTAAATCCCGAAAGATCTCCTTACTTGAAGAAATTGATTGCACCTTCACTTCAATCTTCAGAGATTCGGCTATGGCTAGATGATGATCTCACAACTTTCGGTTTTTGAAGGGATTAGAGAAGGAAGAATAAAGATGGAGGGTTCAGCTAGAACACAAGGTATTTCGGCTTGGCAAAAATAAAAGAAGAAGAAGATTTGGTGAAGAGAATTTGGCAGAGGCTTTCAAAGAACAGAAAATAATGCAGAATGGCCTCTCTTTTCCTTTTATAGCCGAAATTACTAAGCTAGAGTCCCTTACTTGGCCACCACTCTTCTATTTTGATAGCTTTATCCCTTTAATTATCATAAATAAAAGAGTTTAATCCAACATTTATCTCTTCAAAATAATCCAATTTAAAAATCCTTTATTTATCACCTTTTTAATCGAGTATTTATGAAAATAAAACACCTCCTTTCTAGAAGCAAGTGCCATCCACCTCAGTCTTCTGGAAGCAAAAATAAAACCTCCTTTATTTGCTTCCCAAGTGACTCGAACTCGTGCCCATTCCTCTTGCATATGGCGCCATTTCCATAGGCCCTAAGTAACATCTTCAGCCACTTTTTTCCAAGCTTGTTTGTGTGTCAAATTTCACAAACTTTTTCTTTTAAGGCCACCTTGCCTTAATTTCCCTTTTAAACCTTAAAACTCGTCATTTCTAGGTCATTTCTAAGTTTCCAAAAATTTTCGTTTGGCTCAGAAACTTGACATTTCCTTACATTTTCAAGTTTCGAGAAATGTTCACTTTCCTCTTTTTCGAGTCATTTCTAAATCATTTCCTTACATTTCCTAGTTTCCAAAAATGTTCATTTTCCTCTTTTGAACTTAACATTTCCATACATTTCGTGTTTCCAAAAATGTTCACTTTCCACTTTTGAATCATTTCCAAATCATTTCCGGTTTCCAAAATGTTCATTTCTAAATCATTTCCATGCATTTCTAGGACATTTCCAAGGTTTCTAGAATTCACATAACACATTCATATCACAATAGACATGCTATTTCATAAAATTAAGCAAGAATGCACAAGCCCATTTTCATGTCCATAAACTCCTAAAAATTTTCCTTAAGGCCTCCTTCACCTAACTTCTCCTTTAAAAATAAAATTCCAATACTTTTCCAAGACTTCCTCCTACATCCTTGGATTCTCAAAACCCTTAAAACATGCTCAACCACACTTAAAGCCTACTAACACTTGAGTTATGCTCCAAATGCATAACCCCTAATCTAGGATGTTACACTTGGCATTAGTGAATTCATAAGGCAAAGATGTCATGTAAGTCTATGTCAAGACATGGCATTGATAAGATTCATAAGGCAAGGATACCATGTAAGCCCATGTCAAGACATGGCAATGATAAGTTTCCAAAGGAAACACATAAGGAAGGTCTCGTGTAAGACCATGTCTGGGACATGGCATTGACACCGAGTTAAGGGATCCCATGTAAGATCATATCTGGGATATGGCATTGGCATCATGAGGCGATCCCATGTAAGACCATGTCTGGGACATGTCATTGGCATCGAGATACATGTTTGATGAGATTGAGTAACCTCAATTATTCCGGAAAATTTAACGGGTAAAAGAGCTAAATATGAAAGAGGCAACAAGAAAGTCAAGTAAGTAAAGATGCACTAAGTTAAGTTGTACAAGGTTAATATAAAGCATTTTTCATATTAAGAAAGATGAAAGTTGAGTTTACTTTTGCATAAGCAAAATGTACTAATCTATGTGATCAAGTGACACAAGTACAATGATTATAATGCAAGTATGAAATTATTATTATGTATCTCGTGAGGAGTAAGTAAGCTATGCACTTGAGTTTTTATGTTGTTTTTAACTCGAAATGAATGAGTTATACTGAGTTAATATATTGCTGTATGAGTTTCATGCAAACTTACTAAGCTATATGCTTAAATCCCTCTCTTCTTCTTTCTTCGCAGTCTTGCCAAGCTAACTCGTGAATCATTGACGTCGGAACTCGGAGCACACTTTCAATCACTATTTTGGTATAGCCAAGTTGTTTTTATTAAGTATGAAATGTATAGGAATTATTTCATCTTGATGTAAGTCATAAGAGGAGCCAAAGTGTTGTATATTATGGTTGTTATTCTTTCTGTATATGGCTAAAGAGATTGGCCAATATTTATTAAATTGGCCAATATTTATTAAGTATATACATCAATTGATGATGGGTGTGCATTGTTATTTATGTTTTTAATGAAGTATTTAAGTGGTTGGATTGAGTATATGAATGATTTTAATATCAGGGTGGCAATTGGCTTGGAAAATAGCCTTTAAGTGTCCACATTGGTAGACACACGGGCATGTGTCTAGGCCGTGTGTGACACACGATCAACTCACATAAGTGTGTTAATAGGTCATGTGTCCCCTGTATGTTAGTGTTTTAAGTCAGTGTCGACCACGAGCTAGCCACACGGGCGTGTGCCTTGGCCGTATGCTAATTAAGGGTCGATGACGTTATAGTCAGAGAGCTCCATGGGTAGAAGACACGGGCGTGTCTAGGCCGTGTGAAGGACACGGGCCATTAACAAGGGCATGTGTCAAGCCACGTGAAAAACCCCTGTAGGTTGTAATCAAAATAAATTGTACACGGGCTAGGGACATGGGCGTGTGAGACCACACGGCCTGCCCACATGGGCGTGTCCCAGGTCACACGGGCGTATGGTCCCTGTTTAGACAAAAATTTTCAAAGAGAGTAAAAATTTTTAGTTGAACTCCGTAATCATCCGAATGTATGTTTGTGGCCTCGTAGGCCTATGAGATGAAGGTTTTGACCGCGAAAAGAAAGTTTTAAATCGGAACAAAATTTTATAGCCTGTTTATACATGCTTAAGTAAGTTTAAGGATTGTAATGCCTCGTATCCAGTCTCGATATCTGACATGGGTAAGGGGTGCTACTCCACATGACCGCATGAAATTGGGAATTAGGATTTTTTGTACCACACGGCCCTGTGGGTACAATTTGGGGATTTTGTCAATTTCCACTTGGGCGTGTGAGATTTCCACACAACCGTGTCTACTTTGCACTTAATTTCAGTACTTTTGGACTGTGAGTTACACGGTCTGCTCATATGGGTGTGTGTGGCTTTCACATGGGCGTCTAGACCCCCCACACGATTTGTGCAGTTCCACACGGCCGTGTGGCCCTATTTCACCAATTTTTGCACTGTATCTGTTTTTGTTCTGATTATAATTCTGTGTGTTCCGATCCATGGCTAGGTCTTAGTAAGGGTGGTCGGGACTTTGTTTCGACCTAGACTTGTGCGTTATTCACAATCATAGCTCAAATTAAACGATTCAATTGAGTGTTAATTGATGTTATGTTATATCTGACTCTGATTCTAGGCATTTGAATGTGTGTATTTCTGATTTTGTATTCTATTTCTGTTAGTCTGTCTACAAATGATGTGCATTTTGTATTTGTATTAATCTTTTTGATTTGGGTTGTGAAGAGAACGAGGAGAGATTCTGATATGACAGTTTAACTGTAAATTATCGGTACAACGGTTTACCGCAATGCACTTTACTGCATATATGCCAGCATTGCTGCGTATTATCATCTGAGATGCTTAGTCCACATACATGGTGTGTAGGGTTGGATGGGCCTTTCGAGGTCCTATGTGGTGTGTTTGGTTGGATGAGCTTAAACAGCTCTTTTGGGGTGTGATCAGGGGACAGAGAGGTGTTTTCACTAAACGGGTGGGTTTTTTTTTTATTTCTTATTACATGCATTCCTCATTCGGTCTGTCTGTCTGATTGCGAGACTAATTATTTATAGATTGAGGTGTTTTAGTATTGATACGTTTGATTTGTTTGTGAAGACTATTCATATATCGGATTGCCATTGAGATATTTATTTATTATTGTGACATTTTGGTATTCGTTTTTCTGTTATTTTCGAACTCACACTAAGCTCGTGTAGCTCACCCCCTTAGTTTATCCCTTTGCAGGTACCCTCGTTTTCAGTAGCTAGACATGACATGCTGGAGGTCTCGGAGTGATATGTTTTACACGTACTAATAAAATGACTTTTTAGACTTTTTAAATTTGTGAACTGTTTAGAACTGTAAACATCTATAAAGACTGTGGTACAATCAAATTTTAGATTTTCGTAAATATTTTTGTTTTGAATTCTAGAAACTCGAAACTTTACTTCTAAACGCCTTCGACGTGACTTGTGTAACAACCCAATTTAGGGGCTAGTCGGAATAGTGGATTCGAAACCAGTAATCCGAGGTTGAAGAAAATTATTTTTATATTATTTTATGTGTAATAGCATGATTATATAGGTGCATGAGAATTTTGGTGCTTTAATTTTATCAATTGCATGCTTAATTGCGAAAAAGGACTAAATCGCAAAAAGTGCGAAAGTTTTATTTTACAAGCTAAAGGTGTCAAATAGCTAAGGAATATTAATTGGAGGTCCCTAATGTGCAATTAGGCCTTGTTTATGGTGGTGGCCGGCCATAGGGACAAAGAAAAGACTTTGTCAATTGGTTAGGTGAAAATTTGGTGACTAAATTGATTTTTAATCATAAAATAATGAAAGAAAAGATATCATCTTTTGTTCTCTTTTCCTCCACCAAAAATAGCATAAAACTAAGGGTTTGAGAGCTCAAAATTTAAGCAAGCTTCTCTCCTTGCAAGTAAGTGATTTTAGTGTCCTTCATTGATGATATTTGTACTTTTGGAACCCCTAAAGCTTAAGCTAGCTAAAGAGGGGACTATTTTGCAAAATGGTTGAAAGCCTAGAGTTTTTCCATGTGAGTTGTAACACCCCAAACTCGGCCCATACGCCACGGCCGAATTTAGAATGCCACTGCGGAAAACGTTTGAAAAATATTTTGACTTAGAGTGAAAACATAAAAATTTATTGTCTTTACTAAAACATTGTATAATTAAAATTCTAAATAAAATTAAGTTGTTACAAAATTTCCGACTTGAAAATTTTTTCTATAGATTTTTTTAAAACATAAGTTGCTAAAAATAAAACATTTTCAAATAATAATATAATCGACAATCCAACTTAAAACATAATAAAAATCCTTAAATACTTAAAGTGGCCCTTATTACAATAAATAACCTTTCATAAATAAAATGTGTAAAACAAATAAAATATCTTCTGCATGGGCCACCTCGTATCCACTCCAACCCGGTCCAAGCTTTATGCATCACCTGTAAAGTTTGAGAAAATTTTGGGTGAGTCACACAGACTCAGTGCATAGTTATTTCACATGTCCCCACATATGGGCTTGGCCCATATCCACACAGCCCACATACAAAATTATGCAAGTATGAAGCCCAACCCAACCTAGTGTCCATCCATTACACCTACCTCGGCACACCTACTGCCCAAGGCCGTGGCTAATCCACCGATCACCTAAGTGATCCCACATATCTCACCTTGGCAGACTTGCCACCCAAGGCCGTGGCTAAGCCACCGATCACATAAGTGATCCCACATATCAATTAATCCACGGTGATGCACACAGCTATCAACCGCCGAGATGGGCACCTAGCCAACACCTCCCTTGATGAAGCACATAGCTAACATCAAGCGCTAATGTAGCACAAAGCTAACATTAGACCACGTACATAAATCTGTACACCCTTTCCTTCGATTTTCACATCCCAAGTCCCATGCATATATGTGTACCATGTCAGATTAACATTTAGAGTAAATATTCATCACATGCTCACCACAAATATCACACATATATCATAGGCAAAATAGAGCACTGACCTGATTAATTGATTACCCACTACGGGTATCCACCTTCTTAGCCATTATTTTCGGCTATCATACACACACACACACACACACACACACATACACACACACACACACAGATATATATATATATATATCAATATACACAAATAACAGGAGAATAGTGCGATAACTACGCACCTTTTCTGTCTGATTGACTAAATCCCAAAATCGTCACTTGCTTATGAACTCATTAAATTCCTATATGGTACATACTAGAATTAGATTTGATTGAACAAGATCTACTGAAATGGCCCTTGGCCGATTACTATACTTGCTTACCTTGAGTTAATCGAATCCGAGAAACCCCTTTAAGGCTCCTTAACATTGACTACACAAAAGAAACACATAACATAGCTTAAAAAAATATTCGGCCATCCCTAAACCAAGGCCTAAACACTTGATTCGACACACCCAAGAAGAAAGATCAAATCGATCATTAGAGAAGAAGTTTCTTACCACCAACCCACAAGTAGTCCACTAGTTCTAAATGTCGACGAGAGGAAAGGGATGTTGACTTTTGGCTTATGATAGATTGTGAAAAGAAGAAGATGAGGGAAAGAGAGTTACGGCTATGGTGTTTTGGTTTTAGTGATTTGCCAAAAGAAAGAAAAGAGAGAATGATGGCTATAAGTTTCGGCCAAGGTTAACCAAAGGAGAAAGAAAGTTGATCACCAAAGAATTTCGGTAGGAAAGAATAGAATGAGAATAGGTAAATTAAACCAAAATGGTCAAAATGGAATGACCAATAAAAAATAAAATAAAAGGTGCTTACCTAATGTTAAAAATGCATTCGGCTAGGAGAGGAAAAGTGGAGAGAAAAACATTTGCTTTAGATAAAACACAAAATAACCCAATTGTCAAAATGACCAACTAGCTACCAACCTACCAAAACCTTCAACAAAATTCGGTCACCCCCTAGCCCCCCAAACCGTCCAAATACATGGACTCCAAAGCCAAAGTTTTCCACACAAAACTTTCCATAGCAATCACCTTACATTATGCCTTGTGTTCCATCATCATTCCTTAATCAAAATGATTCTTTTCCCCAAACTCAAGGTTACCTAAACTATCATTCAACATCCCATATTTTTCCTCCTTATTTCCTCATAATCACATTCAAAATTAAGCCAACCCCCCTAGCCCACTATACCGTCCACATTCATGGTCAAAAGGCCATAGAAAAATTTCCAAAACATCACTCCATACTTCAAGCCTTATGTCTCCTTATCCTACCATAACTCCTTAATTCCATACCTTAACTAATAACTTGCCTTATTCCTTAGTCTACTATCCATAAAAGACAATAGTCCAACCTTACCTTAATTAGAGTTGACCAACACATGCCATACAATGCAAAAATAAAAGTCACCTTATAGTTGACCAACACATGCCATACAATGCAAAAATAAAAGTCACCTTATTTTCATCCATGGGATTCCAACCTCTTCCCTCATACAATTACTCATGCGCCAACACCACTTTACTACTTGCTCACTTATGCTAACATTAAACACTTAAATTAACTTAAGCATCATAATCACTTGATCCACTTCACTAAATTCTCCATACTAAAAATTATTCTAAACCAATTAATTCCAAGCCTTCACAAGACTATATTAAGCACACAATAAAATCATACCTGAATTAACACAAGCAACAAGATGATACTCAAATTTTTCCTAAAGCCCAAGGCCCAATCGGCCCAATCTTACTAGGCCCAATTTCGGGATGTTACAGTTCTACCCTCTTAAAAAATTTCGTCCTCGAAATTTCCAACTAACTAACAGTCGTGCATCCTTAGTCCTCACTCTACGCTTATGCTGCGCCCTCTGATCTTAATAAAACTATCATACTTCCTAGGCACAATCTCTAAGTTCACGTCCAAGGTTTCAGGCACTTCACTAGCAATACAAGAATAAGCTAACTCTATAACAAGCAAAGCAATTAAGGGTATTCCAGAAATAAGGAACGTACCCGTTGTCATATCTGGCACATCTTCCTCCTCGCGACGGCCAACTACATAAACCAACCTTGGCTGCCTTGCATCTAAACCTTCAGCACCTCCGCTTGGTGTTCCACGACCTCAGTCGAAACCATTCCCTCCATGGTTCAGACCACAACCTCTTGTCGCTTGTTGACCACCTCTACCTGGCTGCACATAACCTTGGCCTACTATCCTAGCCCTATTCGGATCTTGAGGACAGTCTTTAATCAAATGGGACTTAGACTTACATCTAAAACACTCTCGATTCCGGTTCCAGCACTCGCCAACATGATACCTTCCACACTGAGCACACGGACGGTCCGGATTTCCAGTAGTTGGCTTAGAAACACGAGTAGAATTCTCAACCCTCGGTCTTTTCTGAAGGCTCTCAGACGATTCTGACGGTCCAAAACTCCTCTTATCCCGGTTCCTATCCCTATCTCTGTTCTGCCTCACAGAGTCCTTAATCCCCTCAGCTACCTTAGCCTTCTCTACCAACACAGCGAACTCCTGTTCTTGATGTGGAGCTATCAACAACCTCAGGTCATTCCTTAATCCGTCCTCAAACCGGACACATCGTTCATTCTCCGTAGCAAATACTCCTTGAGCATACCGGCTCAACCTTAGGAATTCAGCTTCGTACTCCGCTACAGACTTGTTCCCTTGAACGAGCCCCAGAAATGCCTTTCTCTACGCATTAGTATAATGAGTCTCCACATACTTCTTCTGATACGCTGCCTTAACATACTCCCAAGTGAGATCCTCAGCTGTAGCACCATCCCGTACCGTGAGCCACCACTGATACGCCTCGTCGCGAAGTAGCGCCACTATTCCCTTCAGTTTCTCCTCAGCAGTTAAATCGAGCTCATCCATAATTCGCTCGGTTGCTTCTAACCAATATTCAGCCGTACTGGGTGCCATACCAGATACGCCACGGAACACCTTAGCTCCATTGGCTCGGAGTCGCTCAGGTACGGACTTCCTAGCTCGCATATTTCCACCTGCTCCAACCACCATCTCCAGAACTCGCAGCACTGCCTGCGATACAGCATCATCCCCCATCTGATCTTGCTGCTCAACACCAACAGCTGGTGGTGGTGGTGGCCGTGGTACCTCATTCTCAGATTCTTGACCCGATCTAACGAGTTTCGATACGGCCATTCTGCCTCTACCGCGTCCACGACGACCACGTCCTCTTGAACTCATTTCTAACGTCGCGATTTATTCTGATTAAAAAGTTTTATGCATTAGAAATTTTGTTCCACTGATTATCCGCGAACAGTTTTATGAAATGAAGTTTAATAGTAGTTCTTTCGATCAATCAAAGTTTTTCATCTCAAGTTCACTATTCTAATTCAGAGAATCACATTCATTCACAACATTCAACACACTATTATGAGCATCTTTGTCCATTCCCAACCCAGGGTATTTCCGTCATTTTTCCTATAGGGTATTTTAGTAATAAATCGGGGCCAATTTGAAAATCTTTACAAATCAAAGGCATTCCAAAATATACAAATCTCGAAGTTATTTTGAAAATTCTACCAAATCAATGGTATTGCAGAAATTTCGAAAATCGGGGTTATTTTGGTAATTTTTGAAAGTCAAGGGCATTTTAGTAAATTTCCCAAATTAAGGTATCTTACTATTTCACAAAATAGGGGTTTTGGTATTTTTGTAAAGTAAGAATATTTTCATAAAAGTCGAGGGTAATATGGTAATTTTATAAACCAAGGGTATTTTCCACGTAATTTTTCAACCAGGGGTATTTTAGTAATTTTGTGAATAAAAAAATTTTCAAAAAAATTTTCAAAGTCGAAATTTTTTTTTTTACAAATCAAGGGGTAATTCAGTGATTTTAAAACTGAGATTTTTATAAAAATACGGCTAGTCCCTTTCGGGTTTTAGTTATCGGGTTTAGCCCGTGAATAAGTCCTCTTGATTAGGGTGAACTGTTATCACGCACTGTAGGATTCCAAATAAGAGGAGGTGAGTCACGAGGACTACTTAAATACCAAGCTCTTCTTGAATCCAATCCTAGACATGCGCACAATGGTTGCCACACCCTAACTCGGCAACTTAGTTCACAGGTTTGTTCGGTTGTTCTTAAGTCTTATGAATCTTGTGTTGGAGTAAGCTAATCCTAAAGTTCAATAGCTTAATTTACTAATCTACATTCCCATCATACCCACATACCAATCATATAATAATTCACACAACAATTAAAGGTACTTACCTGGTGGACTTCGGGTCGGAGATACAGGTGCCATGCCAGAATAAACCTGAAAAATTTATGAAAGCCCAAAGCTTTGAAAAGACCATCTTAAAAACGTTTTTGGACCCAAAACCCTCAAAGCCGAGTTTTGAACCAGCTCGATATACAAATCAGAACACCCCAAAACTCGCCCATACGCCACGGCCAAATTTAGAATGCCACTGCGGAAAAAGTTTGAAAAATATTTTGACTTAGAGTGAAAACATAAAAATTTATTGTCATTACTAAAACATTGTATAATTAAAATTCTAAATAAAATTAAGTTGTTACAAAATTTCCGACTTGAAAATTTTTTCTATAGATTTTTTTAAAACATAAGTTGCTAAAAATAAAACATTTTCAAATAATAATATAATCGACAATCCAACTTAAAACATAATAAAAATCCTTAAATACTTAAAGTGGCCCTTATTACAATAAATAACCTTTCATAAATAAAATGTGTAAAACAAATAAAATATCTTCTGCATGGGCCACCTCGTATCCACTCCAATCCGGTCCAAGCTTTATGCATCACCTGTAAGGTTTGAGAAAATTTTGGGTGAGTCACACAGACTCAGTGCATAGTTATTTCACATGTCCCCACATATGGGCTTGGCCCATATCCACACAGTCCACATACAAAATTATGCAAGTATGAAGCCCAACCCAACCTAGTGTCCATCCATTACACCTACCTCGGCACACCTGCTGCCCAAGGCCGTGGCCAATCCACCGATTACCTAAGTGATCCCACATATCTCACCTTGGCAGACTTGCCGCCCAAGGCCGTGGCTAAGCCACCGATCACATAAGTGATCCCACATATCAATTAATCCACGGTGATGCACACAGCTATCAACCGCCGAGATGGGCACCTAGCCAACACCTCCCTTGATGAAGCACATAGCTAACATCAAGTGCTAATGTAGCACAAAGCTAACATTAGACCACGTACATAAATATATACACCCTTTCCTTCGATTTTCACATCCCAAGTCCCATGCATATATGTGTACCATGTCAGATTAACATTTAGAGTAAATATTCATCACATGCTCACCACAAATATCACACATATATCATAGGCAAAATAGAGCACTGACCTGATTAATTGATTACCCACTACGGGTATCCACCTTTTTAGCCATTATTTTAGGCTATCATACACACACACATATATATATATATATATCAATATACACAAATAACAGGAGAATAGTGCGATACCTACGCACCTTTTTCGGGCTTATGAACTCTGTCGAAATTCCTATATGGTACATACTAGAATTAGATTTGATTGAACAAGATCTATCTGAATGGCCCCTTGGCCGACATTACTATACTTGCTTACCTTGAGTTAATCGAATCCGAGAAACTCCTTTAAGGCTCCTTAACGTTGACTACACAAAAGAAACACATAACATAGCTTAAAAAAATATTCGGCCATCCCTAAACCAAGGCCTAAACACTTGATTCGGCACACCCAAGAAGAAAGATCAAATCGATCATTAGAGAAGAAGTTTCTTACCACCAACCCACAAGTAGTCCACTAGTTCTAAATGTCGACGAGAGGAAAGGGATGTTGACTTTTGGCTTATGATAGATTGTGAAAAGAAGAAGATGAGGGAAAGAGAGTTACGGCTATGGTGTTTTGGTTTTAGTGATTTGCCAAAAGAAAGAAAAGAGAGAATGATGGCTATAAGTTTCGGCCAAGGTTAACCAAAGGAGAAAGAAAGTTGATCACCAAAGAATTTCGGTAGGAAAGAATAGAATGAGAATAGGTAAATTAAACCAAAATGGTCAAAATGGAATGACCAAAAAAATAAAATAAAAGGTGCTTACCTAATGTTAAAAATGCATTCGGCTAGGAGAGGAAAAGTGGAGAGAAAAACATTTGCTTTAGATAAAACACAAAATAACCCAATTGTCAAAATGACCAACTAGCTACCAGCCTACCAAAACCTTCAACAAAATTCGGTCACCCCCTAGCCCCCCAAACCGTCCAAATACATGGACTCCAAAGCCAAAGTTTTCCACACAAAACTTTCCATAGCAATCACCTTACATTATGCCTTGTGTTCCTCATCATTCCTTAATCAAAATGATTCTTTTCCCAAACTCAAGGTTACCTAAACTATCATTCAACATCCCATATTTTTCCTCCTTATTTCCTCATAATCACATTCAAAATTAAGCCAACCCCCCTAGCCCACTATACCGTCCACATTCATGGTCAAAAGGCCATAGAAAAATTTCCAAAACATCACTCCATACTTCAAGCCTTATGTCTCCTTATCCTACCATAACTCCTTAATTCCATACCTTAACTAATAACTTGCCTTATTCCTTAGTCTACTATCCATAAAAGACAATAGTCCAACCTTACCTTAATTAGAGTTGACCAACACATGCCATACAATGCAAAAATAAAAGTCACCTTATTGTCATCCATGGGATTCCAACCTCTTCCCTCATACAATTACTCATGCGCCAACACCACTTTACTACTTGCTCACTTATGCTAACATTAAACACTTAAATTAACTTAAGCATCATAATCACTTGATCCACTTCACTAAATTCTCCATACTAAAAATTATTCTAAACCAATTAATTCCAAGCCTTCACAAGACTATATTAAGCACACAATAAAATCATACCTGAATTAACACAAGCAACAAGATGATACTCAAATTTTTCCTAAAGCCCAAGGCCCAATCGGCCTAATCTTACTAGGCCCAATTTCGGGATGTTACATGAGTAATTATGTAATTTTCTGCATTTTTATGGAAGAAAATGAGTATTAGTTGTTAGGTAAACAACTTTTATGAAAGGTGTTTCCATGAAAACATCTAAGAGGACCTCTTTGCAAAGGTTATAAAATAGGTGTTAAATGTGTGAAATAATGAGTATTAAGGGTTGTTATAAGAGAAATAAATGTTCCCCTAAGCTCGTTAAAGGAAGAAATTTGATTAGAATTGATTTACGAGCCTAGGGGTAAAATGGTCATTTTATGAAACTCTAAGGGAAAAATGGTAATTTTGCCAAAGTATGATATTTGAAATGCATTGATTAATGTGATAATTAAATGAGCTAATTTGCTATTATAGATCAAGAAGAATGAGGAATTAACCTTGACCGAGGAAAGGGCATGGTATCAGACTAGATCGGCAAATTGACCTATTTGGAAATCGAGGTAAGTTTGTGTGCAATAAATTCAATATCATGTTATTAAGTTTCTAAATGATTGATATTAGTGATGTTGTATAATATTTCTATGAATTTGAGTAATGATGTTGAATGAGAAAATGATGGGAGTTGTGATGTGGAAGTCCCGGTTGGACTTTAATAAATGAGAGAATAATATCATCAAGACTTGAGAAGGGTAAGGTAACGTATAAGACCATATCTAGGATATGGCCTCGGCACCGAATTGAGATCCCGTATAAGACCATATTTGGGATATGGCACCGACATCGATTATGAGAATCGTATAAGACCATATCCGAGATATGGCATCGATAATCGATATGAGATCCTGTATAAGACCATATCTGGGATATGGCGTTGGCATCGTATTTATGTAAATGATGATGATTATGTATCTTCGAGTATCCCATGTGATTCAATGGGGTCATAGTTAAGCATGTAATAAAGATGAGATTAGTGCTAAAGCTGTGTGATGAAGTGATACAGGTACATGCGAGTAATTCACGAGAAAAGTTTACGATACATAATATGATATGTAATTGGTAAGAGTAAGCATAAGTTATGGCAATTTACCTAAGACTTTGTGTTTTATTCAATGCCATGGATGGATGACATTATGAGCCTTATGTTGTTATTGATTTCAGGCAAACTTTCTAAGCTTTATACTTACCCCTCTCATTTCCCTTTTCCTTATAGTATTGCCAAGCTAGCTCGAGAATTCGTGGAACGTCGGAGTTCGGAAATCACACTATCAACTTCTTCTTGGTATAGCAAAGTTAGACTTATTTTGAGTATGTCATGTATATGACTTGGTTATTTTGTTAGGTCATATTTGTTAGCCAAGGTGTTGGCTATTAATGATGTTCAATTCATTTTGTAAATGGTCATTGGAAATTGGCCAATACTTGACAAGTTCATATTTAAAAATGAAGATGAAATTCATGAAGTGCATGTTTGTGTGGATGTCTTGATTTTGGGTTCTTGGAAGTGCCTTATGGTCTTGATATAGGTTGAATTGATTTGGTATAAGTGTGGTTGCTTGTAGGGTGGCAAATGGCTTGGTAGAGTGCCTTACAATTGTCCACACGGGTAGACACACGAGCGTGTGTCTAGGCTATGTGTGACACACGGTCAGCCCCATGGGCGTCTTGAGAGGCCTTTTGTCCCCATGCATACTAGGTTGACAAGTTAGTATGCTCAGTAGTAGACACACGGGCAGAGACACAGCCGTGTGTCTCGACCGTGTGGGAGACATGGCCTAAGACACGAGCACATGCCCAGGCCGTGTGAAGTCTGCACCTGAAATTAGGAATTTAATTTGACACACGGTCTAAGGACACAGGCTTGTGCCTTGGCCGTGTGACCTTATTGAGATGATGACATCACAAACAAAATGTCAAGGTTTTCACACAAGGGCGAAGACATGGGCATATCCTGGCTGTGTGAGGGACACGGGCTATGTACACGGGTGTGTGCCAGGCCGTGTGAAAACCCCTATAGGTTAGAATTGAAAAATAAATCCACACGGGTATGGAACACAGGCATGTCCCACCTTTCACACGGGCATGTGGCCCTGTTTTATGTCAAAGTTTTCTAAGTGTTCAAAAGTTTCTAGTTTGGTTCTGAATCATTCTGGGTGCAAGTTTAGGGCCTCATAGACCTATAATAAGGGCATTATGGTCTTGAATGTATAGTTTTAAATTTGGAATGAAGTTCTTAAGGATGGATATTGTATGATTGAGCAAGTTAAGTACGGTAATGCCTCGTACTCGGTTTAGGTGTCAAATATGGGTAAGGAGTGTTATAACTTGAATTCTCCTTTTTGAATCCTAAAAGGGCTAAATGGTTTAGTTCGATTTTAATAACTGTGTTCATATAATATTTTAACAACTCATTTGTAAAATCATTTCAGATCACTTCGGTGATTAATGTAACCTCCGGGATTCGGTCTAAACTTCTAGGCCAGGTTTTGGGTTGTTACATAATTGTCAATAATGACAACATAATTGTAGTTAAACTGCCACATAGCTTCCTTCTTTCACAAACCACCCTATGCATGTGATATGGCCATTTTAACACAGATTTATCACTTATCACATTTTTCGTATCTTCATGCCCATAACTCATGTATCTCGATTTTCACATATAAATGTATCATGCTCATATTTTCACATATCACATAATTTCACTTTAGCATGCTTTAACATACATAATCTATGTTAAAACATGGATCTTATCATATACATAAAAATATCACGTTTTAGATCATTGCATATTAATCTAGCCATAAATCACATAACATGGAGTTGAGATCAACATTTCACGCATCACATATCACAAATCACAGATTTTTCACAACACTTAATAGTTTAGGTCACTTACTTGGTTTCCTCTTCAATGGAGTTTTTCAACTCCACATGAATACTTAAGGTACTCACACATTAATTAATTAAATAACATTTTAATTAAATAGAAATATTAAACTTCACTTAGAACGAGAGTTAGATCTCACACCTTAATATAGATCTAAACCATTTGCTCCCTTGTAGAAGTTTCGTTTAGGTCTAGTCTTGATCGCAAATCTAAACACATGATTAACCTATTTTAGTCATGATCTATTCGAATAATGTGAAAATCTCACCAATACTTACCCTCAATTCGAATGCTCTAATTCGTCACTCTCGCGATGTTTCACTATTGATTTCTCGGAGGATTGTTAATCGGTCCTTCATGTTAACACAAGATCGAATTAGTACTAATTATTTTGAAAATAATAAAAATAAAATACGAATTATTTAGGCCCTATACCATTTGACCATGTCACAAAATTTTAAGATGAAGGATTTTTAATCCCAAAACTTCACTTATACTTGTTTCGTTACGAGATGATTGAAGGAACAAAAAATGAAGCAAAACCAACGGTTGGATAATCTAAAATAATCGAATAAAAGAAAATAAAATATGTGTTTTAGTCACTAGGGTAATTGGCAAAAGAAAGAGAAAACAAAAATAAAGAAATCAGTCATTGACAGCGATGACGATGGCTCGATGGTGGTCCGATTACGGGGGGTGTGGTTGTCTGATGGTGGTGAGAAAGACAAGTAGGGAGGAGGGTTTAGCCACTTTTAATTGAAAGAGAAGAGAAAAAGAGATAAGAGAAGAAACTCGATGGAGGAGAAGGTAACCTGCGGTGGTTGCGGCGGTGGACACGGTGGCTTACAGTGGTGCACGGTGGAAGAGGGGAGGTGTTGTAACACCCTTTACCCGTGTTTAGCACGAAAACAGGGTACGAGATGTTATCTAACACTAAACACATACTAACATGCATTACCGAGTCATAAAAATCCATTCAATATTTAAAACTTTTCAAACCTCCTCTAATCACCCATAATATGGGCCTATAAGGCCCAAAAAACATCTTAGAAATGTTTCGGTATCAAATCGAGTTCTTTGGAAAGCTTTGGAAAATATCACTAAAACCAGGACTTCAACATCACAATTCTCATCATTTTCTCATTCAACTTCATTTCTAAAATTCATAGAAATATTATACATCTCCACAAATATCAACATTTTAAATCATACAAGCATTATAACACCCCATACCCGAGTCCGATGCTGGGATTGGATACGAGACATTACCATGCTTGACCTTGCATAAATGTATACAAACATCTATAAAATTTTGCTTTGATTTAAAAACCTTCTTTTCTTAGTCAAAACAAACATCTCGTGGGCCTACGAGGCAAACTTACATCCAGAAGCTTCCGAAGTTCAGCAAGAAACTTTACTCACTTTGAAAACTTTTGCCTAAACAGGGGTCACATGCCCGTGTAACTTAGGACACGCCCGTGTTAGGCAGGCCGTGTGATCTCACACACTCATGTCTCTAGCCCGTGTACAATTTATTCTTATTTCGAACCTACAGGGGTTTTTAGACAGCCAGACACACGCCCGTGTCAATGGCCCGTGTCCTCCAAACGGCTTAGACACGCCCGTGTTCTCATCCTTGTGAAAATTTAGGGGTATTCTGTTTATGACGTCAGCAACCCAATAAGGAGCACATGGCCTAGGCACACACCCGTGTGGCTAGCCCGTGGTCTATCCTGACTTAAAATACTAACATGAAGGGAACACACAGCCTATCAACACACCCATATGGGTTGACCGTGTATCACACACAGCCTAGACACACGCCCGTGTGTCTATCCGTGTGGACACTTAGAGGCTATTTTCCAAGCCAATTGCCACCCTGAAATCAAGATCATTCATATACTCAATTCAACCATTCAAATACTTCATCAAAAACATGCACAATAATGCATAATTCATCAACATTGATGTATAACTTGGTGAATATTGGCCAATCTCTTTAGCCACATACAAAAAGAATAATAACCTTTGTGGCCATCACAATGGCTCCTCTTAAAAAATAATTCAAAATGATATGATTCCTATACATGCCATACTTAAGATAAAACAACTTGGATATACCAAAATGATGATTTATAGTGTGTTCCAAGCTCCGGCGTCTATGATCCACAAATTAGCTTGGCGAAACTACAAGGAAAGAAGAAAAGAGAGAGGTAAGCATTTAGCTTAGTAAGTTTGCATGTAAGGCATATAGCAACATATTTGCTCAACATAACACATTCATCATAAAGCAATAACAACATAAATCTCAAGTGCTTGAGCTTACTTACTCTTACTTATTCATACTCATCTCATGTTACTTACTAGTCTCATACTTGTAACGTAAACAAGATACCTGTATCACTTAATCATATAGATCAGTATACTTTGATATTGTAAACATAAACTCAAACTTCATCTTTCTTATCTTAAATAATACTCTTAATCAACTTTGACTAACATAACTTGATAATAGCTTCAATTGCTTAACTTTCTTGTTATCTCATTCAAGTTTTACTCTTTTACCCCATGAATTACTAGGAATAATAGAGGATACTAAATCTCATCACACATGTGTCTCGATGCCAATGCCATATCCTTGATATGGTCTTAAATGGGATCTCTTAACTTGGTGTTGATGCCATGTCTCGACATGGACTTACACGAAATCTTCATTGGGTGTTTCCTTGAAAACTTACTGTTTCCATGTCTTGACATGGTCTTATCTGGTATCTTTACTTAGTGAAACTTGTCAATGCCATGTCTTGACATGGGCTTACATGAAATCTTTGTTTGGGAACTCACCAATGCCATGCCTTGGCTTGGACTTACATGGGATCTTTGTCTCATAATAACTTTCCAATGCCATGACTTGTCATGGACTTACATGATCTCTTTGCTTTATTGCCGATCCCATGTCTTGACTTGATCTTATACGAGCTTTCTTGTCTCATGTTGTAGATTAGGCATCCTCAGTATTCCAACTTCAATTGGGACTTTCCTTTACTTATTTTCATTAATTTCCTTGTTAAAACATTATTAAACAACTTCATAGAAATAATGTACAATAACAACATAATAAGCAATTCAATAAAAATATTCATGCAGCTTAAAAATCATACAAACTTACCTCGGTATGCAAAATGTATGAAGATAGTCAATTTAGTCCACGACTTTGTTCTTGCCTCAGCTTCGATCCGGGCTTCGATTTTCTTGATCTATAATAATAATTTAACTCATTTAATACTCGCATTGACTAAATTGACTCATAATTCATACTTTGGCAAACTTACTATTTTGCCCCTAAACTTTCTCATATTTACAATTTTGCCCCTAGGCTCGTACTATAATATTCATTTAACTTTCTTGTATTTCATGCTTAGTTGATTCATTTTCTCAACTATAGAAATATTCAATTCTCACTATTTCACTCATGTACGACCAATTTCATGACTTTTATAAATTAGTCCTTTCATGCATTTTCATGAAATTCATTTGGAAAAAGATGTTTATTCTGCATCGAACTCTCATAATCTTCCATAAAATATCAAAATACATGCAAAATATACATGGGTATATTTTTTTGAACATTAATCCTAGCTCAAATTATAGCTAAAAATAGCTAATTCAAGTTACGAGGACTAAAAAAATATGAAGAATATTAAAAACGGGGCTAGGATGCACTTACTATGAGCTTGAAAAATTGAAGAACCCTAGCTATGGCTTCCTTGAAAATTTTGGCACTAAGGAGGAAGATGAACAACTATTTTTGACTTATTTCATCCTTTTTAATCATTCATTTGACAAATGACTAAGATGCCCTTTTTACTAAACTTTCAAAATGTACTAACTCATGCCCATTTTTGTCAAAAAATAGAAATTGGGAAAATTTCTATTTAAGGACCTCTAATTAATAATCCAAAGCTATTTCATACTTAAAGCTTCTAGAATCTCATATTTTACAACTTTTGCAATCCTAATGGACCATTCAATCACAATTTAATAAAATTTCATCATGAAACTTTCATACAATCATACAAACATCTCATAAACCTTAAAACTCATATTTCTACTTCAGATTTGTGGTATCGCACCACTATTCCGACTAGGCCTTAAATCGGGCTATTACAATTCTTCCCCCTTAGGGATTTTCATCCTCGAAAATCTTACCAGCAAAAAGGTTTGGGTACTGGTTTCTCATGGTTTCTTCTGGTTCCAATGTAGCTTTTTCTATTCCATGTCTTTGCCACAATACCTTAACAAAGGCGATACTCTTATTTCTTAGCTGCTTGACTTCTCGTGTTAAAATCTTAATCGGTTCTTCACTGTAAGTGATGTCGGGTTGAATCTCCACTTCTGTTGGTGTAATTACGTGCGAAGGGTCTGAAAATAGACATGTGAAACACATTATGAATCTTCTCTAACTCAGACGAGAAATCCAATCGATAGGCTACCGGCCCAACGCTCTCAGTAATCTCGTATGGTCCAATAAATCGTGGACTCAACTTGCCTTTCCGACCAAATCTAAGGAACTTTCTCCATGGTGACACTTTTAAGAAAACTCTATCACTGACTTGATACTTTATTTCTTTTCTTTTTAAATCTGAATAGAATTTTTGTCTGTCGAAAGCAGCCTTTAAACACTATCGAATCACCTTCACTTTCTCTTCCATATCTTTAACCAAATCAACCCTGTGAATTTGGTTTTCCTTGAGTTCAGACCAATATAAAGGCGTTCGACACTTACACCCATATAAAGCCTCATAAGGCGCCATCTTTAAGCTTGACTGTAAACTATTATTGTAGGCAAATTCTACTAATGGTAGGAACTTTTCCCAACTACCTTGAAATTCGAGAACATAACACCGGAGTATATCCTCGAGTACTTGTATTAACCTTTCCGACTGACCGTCGGTTTGGGGATGAAAAGCTGTACTAAAAATCAACTTTGTACCCAAGGCCTCTTGCAACTTTTTCCAAAATCTGGATGTGAATCTCGGATCTCTATCTGATATGATTGACAAAGGAACTCCGTGAAGCCTTACTATTTGTGACACATACAAGTTTTCCAACTTGCCGAGTGAGTAATCAACTCGTACAGGTATGAAATGAGCTGAATTCGTGAGTGTATCAACCACAACCCATACAGCATCTTTCTTGCTTAGTGCAACGGCAAACCCGTTACAAAGTTCAAAGTGATACGGTTCCATTTCCACTTTGGAACCATAATAGTCTGGAGTAAACCCGAAGGTACTTGGTGTTCAGCCTTTACTTGCTGACAAATTAAGTATATTAAAACAAACTCAGAAACGTCCTTCTTCATGCCTGGCCACTAATACCGTTGCTTCAAGTTATTATACATCTTGGCATTACTCGGATGTACAGATAAACATCCATTATGTGCTTCATGTAAAATTCTCCGAATAAGTTCCTCATTCTTTGGTACACAAACTCTATCTCTGAACATTAGACATCCATCGGAATTAATCCGAAAATTGGACTCAATATCCGGCTCGTACTGAGCTCTCTTATCTTGTAATTCACTGTCATCTTTTTGAGCTTTATATATCTGTTGGAGGAACATCGGTCTAGCCCTTAACTCAGCTAGAATAGAACCATCGTCGGGTAAAGTCATCCGCGAATTCAATGCCCTTAATGCAAACAGGGACTTTCTACTCAAAGCATCGACGACTACATTCGCCTTTCCCAGATGGTAGTAAATGACCAACTCATAATCTTTTATCAACTCTAGCCATCTTCGTTGCCTCAAGTTCAACTCCTTTTGTGTCATCAAATACTTCAAACTTTTGTGATCGGTGAATATCCGACATTTTTCACCATACAAATGGTGTCTCCAAATCTTCAGTGCAAAAACAATGGCAGCCAACTCTAAATCATGCGTCGGGTAATTCTTCTCATGTGGCTTTAGTTGTCGGGATGCATATGCTATCACTTTGCCTTCTTGCATAAGTACACAGCCCAGTCCATTTAAGGATGCATCGCTGTAAACCACGAACTCTTTTCCCGGCTCAGGTTGCACTAGAACTGGAGCCTATGTCAACCTTGTCTTTAATTTCTCAAACTTTGTTGGCACTTTTCGTCCACTCAAACTTCACATTTTTCTATAACAGTTTCGTCATTAGAGTTGCTATCATGGAAAATCCTTTGACAAACTGCCTATAGTAGCTAGCTAGGCCTAGAAAACTTCTAACCTCAGATACATTCTTCGGCGGTTTCCAGTCAAAAATAGCCAAAATCTTACTTAGGTCAACTTGGACTCCATCTCCCGAAACAATGTGTCCCAGAAATCCAACTTCCTTGAACCAAAATTCACTTTTGCTGAACTTGGCATACAACTGATTTTCTCGTAGAATCTGTAAAACTGTCCTTAGATGCTCGGCATGCTCCGTCTCATCTTGAGAATAAATCAATATGTCGTCAATAAAAATGACCACAAACTTATCGAGGTATGGCCGAAAGATGCAATTCATAAGATCCATGAACACCGTAGGAGCATTGGTCAAACCAAAGGGCATGACTAAAAATTCATAATGCCCATACCTTGTTCGAAAAGTAGTCTTCAACACATCTAAGTCTTTTACTCTCAACTGATAGTATTCCGACCTTAAGTCTATCTTGGAGAACACAGTGGCTCCCTTCAATTGATCAAACAAATCATCAATCCTTGGCAATGGGTACTTATTCTTCACTGTCACTTTATTAAGCTGCCGGTAATCTATGCACAATCTCATTGTGCCATCTTTCTTTTTCACAAATAAAACCAGAGCACCCCATGGAGAATAACTTTGTCTAGCAAAACCTTTGTCTGTCAACTCTTGAAACTGTGCCTTTAATTCCTTCAACTCCATTGGAGCTATTCTGTAAGGAGCGATCAATATCGGTACAGTACCGGGAGCTAGCTCGATGCCAAACTCAACCTCTCTTACCGGAGGTAGTCCTGGCAGTTCCTCGGGAAAAACATCCAAGTACTCACACACTATCGGTACTGACTCAATCTTTAACTCTGTCTCTTTAGCATTCATCACAAACGTAAGATACGCCTCGTACCCTTTTCTTACATACCTCTGAGCCGAAAATTGATATATCACTACCGGCGATCTATCTTATTCATCTGATTCAACATGAAGGGTGTCTCCATTTTCACATCTTAACTCAATTTATATCTTTCCACAATTGACTATCACATCATGAGTGGTTAGCCAGTCCATACCAAGAATAATATCGAATTAATCAAATGGTAATAATATAAGATTGACCTTAAAGCAATGACCTCTAATCATCAATGGACAATCTTTGCATACCTTATCAACTAGTACACTTTTCCCTAATGGATTAGACACCTTTATCACAAACTCTGTGGACTCTATGGGCATACTCATAATATATACTAATTTCATGCAAATATAAGAGTGGGTAGATCCGGGATCTATTAAAGCAATAACTTTAGTATCATGAACAGAAAAGGTACCCGTAATAACATCAGGAGAAGATGCCTTTCTGAGAGCGCGAATGGCATAACTTCTTGCAGGCGCCCCACCCTCGGGTCTCGCAGCCTGCTTTCTAGGGTTACCCCTACCGCTCGCCCCACTTTTTAAGTTTCTCTGTGGTCTTCCTCTGACCATGCTCATGGATCTCATATTCTAAGTCTTCTCTTCTTTCATCATCTTAGGACAATCTTTTATAAAGTGATCTTGGGAACCGCATTTGAAACAAGCATTTTCATGTGCTCAGTATTCACGCGACTGACATCTACCACACGGTGGGCATTCTAGTCTATTAGATCGAATGTTCCCAACACTAGCGACTGAAGTAGTCTGAGCCTTATTTCTCGAATACTATCTACCCTTGTTTTTACTCGAAAACCCAATGAAAGTAGCTGATTGAGTGGAGAAATCTCTTGGCTTATTGGATGAGGACTGGAATGACTTATTCTATTGTCTCTTCCTTGAGTCACGAGACTCCATTTCAACTTTTCTTTTCTCTTTTACTAATTCTTCAGCTTTACAAGCCCGCTCTACTAGCACAACGAATTCTTTTAGTTCTAGGACAGCAACAAACAATTTAATGTCCTCATTTAGTCCATCTTCAAATCTATTACTCATGATGGCTTCGGTGGATACACACTCTCGAGCGTATTTGCTGAGTCTTACAAACTCACGCTCATAATCAGTCACTGACATTTTGCCTTGCTTCAATTCTAAAAATTGCTTTCTTCTCTAATCGATAAACCTTTGACTGATGTACATTTTCCTGAACTCTTCTTGAAAGAATTCCCATATGATCTTTTCCCTTGGTACAACCGACACAAGGTTGTTCCTCCATTGGTAAGCAGAATCTCTTAAAAGAGAGACTACACACTTCATGCACTCCTCGGATGTGCACGATAGCTTATTAAATACCCTAATGGTATTTTCAAGCCAAAACTCGAGTCTGATGCTAGGACTGGATACGAGACATTAACATGCTTGACCTTGCATAAATGTACACAAACGGCTATAAAATTTTGCTTTGATTTAAAAACCTTCTTTTCTGAGTCATAACAAACATCTCATGGGCCTACGAGGCCTTAAACTTACATCCAGAAGCTTTCAAAGTTCAACCAGAAACTTTTACTCACTTTGAAAACTTTTGCCTAAACAGGGGTCACACGCCCGTGTGACTTAGGGCACGCCTGTGTTAGACAAGCCGTGTGATCTCACACACCCATGTCTCTAACCCGTGTACAATTTATTCTTATTTTGAACCTACAGGGGTTTTCACATGGCCAGACACACGCCCGTGTCAATGGCCCGTGTCAATGCCCGTGTCCTCCACACGGCCTAGACATGCCTGTGTTCTCATCCGTGTGAAAATTTAGTGGTATTCTGTTTATGACGTCAGCAACCCTATAAGGAGCACACAGCCTAGGCACACGGCCTAGGCACACGCCCCTGTGGCTAGCCCGTGGTCTATCCTGACTTATAACACTAACATGCAGGGGACACACGGCCTATCAACACACCCATATGGGTTGATCGTGTGTCACACACGGCCTAGACATGCGCCCGTGTATCTACCCTTGTGGACACTTAGAGGCTATTTTCCAAGCCAATTGCCACCCTGAAATCAAGATCATTCATATACTCAATTCAACCATTTAAATACTTCATCAAAAACATGAACAATAATGCATAATTCATCAACATTGATGCATAACTTGGTGAATATTGGCCAATCTCTTTAGCCATATACAAAAAGAATGATAACCTTAGTGGCCATCACAATGGCTCCTCTTAAAACATAATTCCAAATGATATGACTCCTGTGCATGCCATACTTAAGATAAAATAACTTGGCTATACCAAAATGATGATTTATAGTGTATTTCGAGCTCTGACGTCTATGATCCACAAATTAGCTTGGCGAAACTACAAGGAAAGAAGAAAAGAGAGAGGTAAGCATTTAGCTTAGTAAGTTTGCATGTAATGCATATAGCAACATATTTGCTCAACATAACACATTCATCATAAAGCAATGACAACATAAATCTCAAGTGCTTGAGCTTACTTACTCTTACTTATTCATACTCATCTCATGTTACTTACTAGTCTCATACTTGTAACGTAAACAAGATACCTGTATCACTTAATCACATAAATTAGTATACTTTGCTATTGTAAACATAAACTCAAACTTCATCTTTCTTATCTTAAATAATACTCTTAATCAACTTTGACAAACATAACTTGATAATAGCTTCAATTGCTTAACTTTCTTGTTACCTCATTCAAGTTTTGCTCTTTTTCCCGATGAATTACTAGGAATAATAGAGGATATTAAATCTCATCACACATGTGTCTCGATGCCAATGCCATATCCTTGATATGGTCTTACATGGGATCTCTTAACTTGGTGTCGATGCCATGTCTTGACATGGACTTACACGAAATCTTCCTTGTGTGTTTCCTTGGAAACTTACTGTTACCATGTCTTGACATGGTCTTACGTGGTATCTTTACTTAGTGAAACTTGTCAATGCCATGTCTTGACATGGGCTTACATGAAATCTTTGTTTGGGAACTCACCAATGCCACACCTTGGCTTGGACTTACATGGGATCTTTGTCTCATAATAACTTTCCAATGCCATGACTTGTCATGGACTTACATGATCTCTTTGCTTTATTGTCGATCCCATATCTTGACATGATCTTATACGGGCTTTCTTGTCTCATGTTGTAGATTAGGCATCCTCAGTATTCCAACTTCAATCGGGACTTTCCTTTACTTATTCTCGTTAATTTCCTTGTTTAAACATTATTAAACAACTTCATAGAAATAATGTATAATAACAACATAATAAGTAATTCAATGAAAATATTCATGAAGCTTGAAAATCATACAAACTTACCTTGGTATGCAAAATGTATGAAGATAGTCAATTTAGTCCACGACTTTGTTCTTGCCTCGATTTCGATCCGGGCTTCGTTTTTCTTGATCTATAATAATAATTTAACTCATTTAATACTCACATTGACTAAATTGACTCATAACTCATACTTTGGCAAAATTACCATTTTGCCCCTAAACTTTCTCATATTTACACTTTTGCCCTTAGGCTTGTACTATAATATTCATTCAACTTTCTTATATTTCATGCTTAGCTGATTCATTTTCTCAACTATAGCAATATTCAATTCTCACTATTTCACTCATGTATGACCAATTTCATGACTTTTATAAATTAGTCCTTACATGCATTTTTCATGAAATTCATTTAGAAAAAGATGTTTATTCTACATCCAGCTCTCATAATCTCCCATAGAACATCAAAATACATGCATGTCATACATGGGTATATTTTTTGAACATTAATCCTAGCTCAAATTATAGCTAAAAATAGTTAATTCAAGTTACGGAGACTTAAAAAATACGAAGAATATTAAAAACGGGGCTAGGATGCACTTACTATGAGCTTGAAAAATTGAAGAACCCTAGCTATGGCTTCCTTAAAAATTTTGGCACTAAGGAGGAAGATGAACAACTATTTTTGACTTATTTCATCCTTTTTAATCATTCATTTGACAAATGACTAAGATGCCCTTTTTACTAAACTTTCAAAATTTACTAACTCATGCCCATTTTTGTCAAAAAAATAAAAATTGGGAAAATTGCTATTTAAGTACCTCTAATTAATAATCCAAAGCTATTTCATACTTAAAGCTTCTAGAATATCATATTTTGCAGCTTTTGCAATTTAGTCCTAATGGATCATTCAATCATAATTTAATAAAATTTCATCATGAAACTTTCATACAATCATGCAAACATCTCATAAACCTTAAAACTCATATTTCTACTTCAGATTTGTGGTCTCGCACCACTATTCCAACTAGGCCCTAAATCGGGCTATTACAAGCACGGTGTTGAATTTATTACACACAAACTTTCCTCGATTTCAAAATAGGCCAAATTGCCGATTTAGTCAGATACCTTGCCCTTTCCTTGGTCAAGGTTAATTCTTTGTTCTTCTTAATCTATAATAACAAATTAGATAATTTACTTATCACATTAATCAACACATTTCAATAATCATACTTTGGCAAAATTACCATTTTCCTCATACTTTCACAAAATGACTATTCTACCCCTAGGCTCGTAAATCAATTCTAGTCGAATTTATTCTTTTTACAAGTCTAGATGAGCATTTATTACTCTTATGGAAACCCTAAATACTCATTATTTCACACACTTACCATATGTTTTACAACCTTCACAAAAAGGTCCTTTTAGGTGTTTTCATGGTAACACCTTTCACAAAAGTTGTTTATCTAACAACTAAGACTCATTTTCTTTCATAGAAAATGCAGCAAACAACTTAAAAGCTCACATGGAAAAACTCTAAACTTTCAACCATTTTGCAAAATAGTCTCCTCTTTAGCTAGCTTAAGCTTTAAGGGTTCCAAAAGTACAATTATTATCAAGAAATGATCACTAAAACACTTACTTGTAAGGAGAAGAGTTTGCTGAAGTTTTTGAGCTTTCAAACCCCTATTTACTGCTAATTTTCAATAGAGGAGTGAAGGAGAAAAGATGATATCTTTTCTTTCTTTATTTTAATATAAAACGTCAATTTAGTCCACCTAACTTCAACAACTTTGACCAATTTTGACATTGTTTGTCCCCTATGGCCGACCAACCATTACTAGAGGGGTCAATTGCACTTTAAGGACCTCCAACTAATATTCTATAGCTATTAGACACCTTTAGCTTGTAAAATAGAACTTTTGCTTTTTATGCGATTTAGTTCGTTTTCGCAATCAAGCATGAAATCGCTAGAATTAAAGCACCACCCTTCTTTTTCACAAATAGTACATAAGCACCCCACAGAGAATAACTTAGTCTTGTGAAGCATTTATCCATTAACTCTTGCAACTGTGCCTTCAGTTCTTTTAGCTCGGTTGGAGCCATTCTGTATGGAGCAATAGAATGGAGGCAGTACTAGGAGCTAACTCAATCCCAAATTTGACTTCTCTAACCGGAGGTAGCCCTGACAATTCCTCTGGGAAAATGTCTGGATATTCACATACTGTGGGCACTAATTCAATTCTTAACTCGTGTCTCTAGCATTCATTACAAATGCAATGTAAGCTTCGTACCCCTTTCTTAAATACTTCTGAGTCAACAAGGAAGATATCACTACTGGCAATCTATCTCGCTCATCTGATTCAACACGAATAAGATCCCCACTTTCACATTTTAACTCAATAAACTTCCTTCCACAATTCACTATCACATCATTAGTAGCTAACCAATCCATTCCAAGGATGACATCGAATTCATCAAACGATTATAACATGAGATTAGCAGGAAAACAATGATCCCAAATCATCAAAGGGCAACCTTTATATACTCTATCGATCAATACACATGCCTAGGGGATTTGACACTCTTATCACAAATTCAGTAGACTCTACAGGCAAGTTCATGTTAGAGACTAATTTCATGCAGATATACGAGTGGGTAGATCCTGGATCAATTAAAGTTATGACATGAGTATCATAGAGAGAAAATGTACCCGTGATCACGTCGGGGGAAGACACCTCTTCGCGAGTGCGAATGGCTTATGCTCTCGCCGGTGCTCTACCCTCAGCTCTTGCAGTCTGCTCTCTAGATGTAATCTTACTACTCATTTCATTTCCTGGGTTTCTCTATGGTCTTCCTCTAGCAGTACTTCTTGGTCTTGCATTCTGAGGTTTCTCTTTCTCACCGGCCTCGGGGCAATCTCTGATAAAATGGTCTAGAGATCCATAGTTGAAGTAAGATTTCTCGTTTGCTCGGCACTCCCCGGGATGACATCTGCCACATTGCGAGTATGTCAGTCTACTCGGTCAAGCGTTGCCAACACTAGCAACCGAAGTAGTTTGAGCTTTAGACCTCGAGTACTATTTACCCTAACTTTTACTTGAAAATCCAGCTGAGGTGGCTAATTGAATGGTGAAATCTCTTGATAAATCAGATCTGGACCAGGGAAAAACAAAAGTAGTCGATTAGCCGATTTTACTGACCGTTGACGTCCGAGGTAATTCTTTAAGCAATAAAGCATTGTAAATTTTGTATATAACTTAGTATATATCGATTTGGAAATTTAGTAGCATTTATTTGAAGTAGCCGAATATGAGTAAAAATAGACTTTAATATACTTGAGTTTGATTTGATTGAGATATGATGTTAGAAAATCCATACAAAGATTATGAAGTGTATAAAAGTTTCGATATATGAAATGTGTGGGTGACAACTTTATAGATCGTTATTCGGGCTTTGGGCCTAGCAAGCTTTGAGCTAGTGAAATTAATCGGGCTTCGTGCCTAGCAGGCTTATTGCCGGTGAATAAATATCAGACCGTGGGTCTAGTAGGCTTTGTGCCGGTGGATAATATCAGGCTTTATGCCTAGCAGGCTTATTGCCGGTGATTTATTATAAGTATATGCTTCAATATATTTTTTTTACAATGTGGAATTTAAATACGGCAAATGAGCTCAATGTTCAGGTATGTGTAAATCTAATGGTTGTGAGAGATAAGGTAAATTAGTAAATTGTTATTTGATACTAGTTATATGTGATACAATTGAGGAATATATGTAAATTTTAGTAAGTGTATTCGGCCCTATAAATGAATAGTATGACATTATGGAATTGATTTTAGATATGAGCATAGATGTGTCTTTTATATTCGGCCAAATTGGTAAGTGCATATGTGATGTTTATTGAGCAAGTAAATTGACAAAATGCTCTTGTGTATGTGAAAATAAGGTAAGTCAGTTGTAACATCCTGGAAATGGGCCTATGCATTTTTGATTTAATTATACGAAATGGCATGTCTTATGTGTTATGAATGTATGGTGAACATTTTTGGAAACTTGGAAATGTAAGGAAATGACTTGGAAATGTAAGGAAATGTCTTGTCTTGGAAATGTAAGGAAATGACTTGGAAATGGAAGGAAATGTCTTGTCTTGGAAATGTAAGGAAATGACTTGGAAATGTAAGGAAATGACTTGGAAATGTAAGGAAATGTCTTGTCTTGGAAATGTAAGGAAATGTCTTGGAAATGTAAGGAAATGTCTTAGAAATGTAAGGAAATGCTTTAGAAATGTCAAGTTTAAAGTTTAAAAGAGGGACATGAAGCAAGGTGGTCTTAAGAGAAAATGTATGTGAAATATGACATACAAATAGCCTTGCTAAAATGGCTACAATGCGCCACTTAAGAGCCTAGCAAATGACGCCACATACATAGGCAAATGGGCCAAGGATCGAGTCGCATGGGAAGCAAATAAAGAATTTTATTTTTGCTACAAGGAGCAGAGAGGTGGACGGCATTAAGGCTCTTAAAAGAGGAGTTTTATTCTCTTTAAAATTCGGTAAATAGATAGATAATGATGGGTTATTATTAGTATTATTTTTATTAAGAGATAAGAGATAAATGATGGATTAAATTCTTTTAATTTGAATATATTGATAATTAAAGAGATAAAGCTATGAAAATAGAAGAGTGATGGCCAAGTAAGGGATTCTAAGTTAGTAATTTCGACTACTAAAGGAAAAGAGGGCCATTCATTCTTTCTTTCAACTCTCTCTCTACCGAATTCTCTCTAGCAAATAACTCCTCTCTTCTCTTTTATTTTTGCCAAGCCGAAATACCTTGTCCTCTAGCTGAATCCTCCATCTTTATTCTTCTTTCTCTTTTCTTTCTACCAATCAAAAAGCCGAAATCAAGATCCTTCTAGCCTACATAGCCGAATATTGTTAAAGGTTCAAGCAAGGATTGCCGATTCCTAAAGTAAGGGTAAGATCTCATTCGGTTTCATCCTTTTTCTTTTAAGATTTGCCGAAATCTAGGACTAACCCCATTAATATCTTGTTGCCGAAACTTTGAAGATATCTTTCGGGATTTACTAAGTGTCGACTACAAGGAAGGAGAAGTTTTTTTCCCAAAAGTACACCATAGGCCGCGTGTTCCCTAGTTATTCGGTGAGTTTCGGGATTTAAAATCCACAAGGTAAGTGTCTATAGCATTCGGCCAAGGGCCATCTATGATGATTTAATGTTAGAATCGAATCTAACATATGTATATAGGTATTTCGACAGTTAATTAAGACAAGGGATACTTTCGGGATTTGAAATCGCAAGATGAGTGCATAAGTACAATCGGCCAAGGTCTATTTTGGTAATTAGATCTATTCTTTATTTGTTTAAAAAGCCGAAACTAATCAAGTTAAATGATCTAGCATTGGCCGATTGAAGGGAGGAGTAGCACAAAGTTTTCGGGATTTGATTTATAGTGAAATCGGCACCAAGGTAAGTTTTGGGTTACAACAATCCTAATAGGATTTGGTTTTATGGCCGAATGGTCTTCATTAAATTTTTAAGTAATGGCCGAATGTAGGGACTAAGGATCTAAGGCTTTAGATCGGATTTTTGGGATTTGAAGTGAAGTTGCTAAGTTAATCAGGTGTGTACCGTACACTAATCTTAATAGATTTATGGCTTAAACTTGATATATGTGTTAATATGAAAGTGTAAGAATGTGGCTAAGGTACCATGATATGGTACAAAGTACTCAGGTACGTTTCCTACTCCTACTAGGATTATGAAATATGTTATATTTAACATGTGATAAGTGATAAGAATGTGAGATTTGGCTGTTAATGCATACTATGTATGATATGGGGCATATGGGTTATTGAAAAGGGGAAGTGAATGTGGTGACCTAAGACCACGATATTTGAATATGGTGACCTAAGACCATGAGATCTGAATGTGGTGACCTAAGACCACGATATCTGAATGTGGTGACCTAAGACCACGATATCTGAGTGTGGTGACCTAAGACCACGATATCTCATAAGGGCGATGAGCACGTCGACCGCAGCGACTGCCTTCGATGGTTTGTAGCAGATGGAGGGTTGACTTAGTAGTCCCCAGGGTGTGCAGGATGGTACGAGTGATGTGTAGCGGATGGCATATAGGTTTGGGTTCGGGTTGCATCATTTGTTTATATCTGATTTATGAATGTGTATGTAATATGATAATGTATGCCTGAATTGTTAAATTTTAGTGTCGGTTACACATTGAGTCTGTTGACTCACCCCGTTGTGGGAACATTTTTTTCAGGTGACGATCAGTAATGGACCGGGTCGGTAGGAGCTTAAAGGTGGCCATGCTCAGTAAGGAATTTTATTTGGACATTTTATTTTTATTTAAGTATTTTAAATTATTTGGGTTTATTTGATGTAATAAGGCCATAGTTGAATTACTTTAATTTTTCTTTTAATTTCTATGTACGAATTTTTATCAAGTGAAGTTTAAGTAAAATTTCTTTTAAACTAAACCCTAAATACCTAAGATAAAGGGATTTCAATATAAAATAACCCTATTTTCAACTCGAGCCCAACCCAATTCTAACTTTCTCTCAAAATCACTTAAAGTTTTTCAAAGTGCAAACGAATTTGAACCGGTTTTCTTCGAGGAGCATACCAGATCCGGTCAAGGCTCGTGGCCCGGGTTTGGGTGTTTCAGTTTGGTATCAGAGCCCGTTTCAAACTCTCTGCCTGAGGGTTAAGGCCCAAAACATTTTTAAATCGAGCCCAAGTAAGTTTTATGAAAATATTTTTGGAAATAAGCAGGTTTTTCTGGCATGGCACCCAAGTCTCTGACCCGCAGTCCACCAGGTAAGTACCCCTATCCTCTGTGTGAATTCTGGTATGAATTATAGAAGGGTAAAAATGGAACGTAGATTAGACTATTAAGTATGTAAACCCTAGGACTAGTTTACCCTAAGAAATACATAAGACTTAAGTGCCTAAATTAAACATAGTTTACCCTAAGAAATACATAAGACTTAAGTGCCTAAATTAAACAAACCTATGACTAAGTCGCCGAGTTAGGGTGTGGTAACCCTTGTGCGCATGTCTAGGATTGAATCCGGAAGAGCCTGGTACTTAAGCAGTCCTAGTGACTCACCTCCTCTTCGCTAGAATCCTACCTGGTGCGTAGCTACGGTTCACCCTAACCAAGAGGACTCGATCACAGGCTAAACTCAATAACTAAAACCCGAAAGGGAACTAGCCGTATTTTCATAAAAAACCCTAGTTTTAAAACTCTTAAAATTACCCTTTTAATTAGTGAGAACTATTTTTACAAAATTTTTCCGAAAAATTTCCGATTTATAAATTACCTAAATACCCTTGATTGTGAAATTACAAAAATGCCCTTGGTTTATAAAATGTCCAAACTACCCATAGTTTAATCAAAATTTCCTTACTTTATAAATGTTCAAAAACCCTATTTTGCAAAATATCAAAATACCTTGATTTTGGAAAATTACAAAATTGCCCTTAACTTGCAAATTACCAAAATGACCCTAATTCCCAAAATTTTTGCAACATCACCATTTTGGAAAACAAATTCTCAAAAATAACCCTAAAGTTTTGTAAAATCTGCAATACCCTGATTTATTGAGCTTTACAAATTTACCCTGGTTTATTACCAAAATACCCCTGAGTTTCAAAATTATCGAAATGCCCTCAGATTTTAGAATTTCCAAAAATAGCTCGGGAACACAAAATTACCAAAATACCCTTACTGACAAAATTACTAAGGAACCTTATTTTGAAAAATTACGAAAATACCCCTGTAAGAAAAATTACAAAACTACCCCTAGGATAGGAATAAGGCAAAGAGTGTTCAAATAGTGAATATGGGTGGTAGATACCACTGAATAAATATGTCTATGTTGATGAATGAATGTGCCTTTATTGAGGAATGAAGGTGTCTCTGTTGATGAATGTGAATGTGATTCTCTGAATTAGAGTAGTGAACTTGAACTGAAACTTTGTGTGATCGAAAGAACTACTTCTAAATATCTTTATTTCATAAAATTGTTCGCGGTTAATAAGTGGAACAAAATTCTGATGCATGAAACTTTTTAATCAGATTAAATCGCGGCGTTAGAAATGAGTTCTAGGGGACGTGAACTTAGAGATTGTGCCTAGGAAGTTTGATGGTTCTATTAAGATCAGAGTGCGCAGCATAAACGTAGTGCGGTGAGTTAAGATGTACGATTATTCGTTAGTAAGTAATTTCGAGGACGAAATTATTTTTAAGGGGGGTAGAACTGTAACATCCTGGAAATGGGCCTATGCATTTTTGATTTAATTATACGAAATGGCATGTCTTATGTGTGATGAATGTATGGTGAACATTTTTGGAAACTTGGAAATGTAAGGAAATGACTTGGAAATGTAAGGAAATGTCTTGTCTTGGAAATGTAAGGAAATGACTTGGAAATGGAAGGAAATGTCTTGTCTTGGAAATGTAAGGAAATGACTTGGAAATGTAAGGAAATGACTTGGAAATGTAAGGAAATGTCTTGGCTTGGAAATGTAAGGAAATGTCTTAGAAATGTAAGGAAATGCTTTAGCAATGTCAAGTTTAAAGTTTAAAAGAGGGACATGAAGCAAGGTGGTCTTAAGAGAAAATGTATGTGAAATATGACATACAAATAGCCTTTCTAAAATGGCTACAAGGCGCCACTTAAGGGCCTAGCAAGTGACGCCACATACATAGGCAAATGGGCCAAGGATCGAGTCGCATGGGAAGCAAATAAAGAATTTTATTTTTGCTACAAGGAGCAGAGAGATGGACAGCATTAAGGCTCTTAAAAGAGGTGTTTTATTCTCTTTAAAATTCGGCAAATAGATAGATAATGATGGGTTATTATTAGTATTATTTTTATTAAGAGATAAGAGATAATTGATGGATTAAATTCTTTTAATTTGAATATATTGATAACTAAAGAGATAAAGCTATGAAAATAAAAGAGTGATGGCCAAGTAAGGGATTCTAAGTTAGTAATTTCGGCTACTAAAGGAAAAGAGGGCCATTCATTCTTTCTTTCAACTCTCTCTCTACCGAATTCTCTCTAGCAAATAACTCCTCTCTTCTCTTTTATTTTTGCCAAGCCGAAATACCTTGTGCTCTAGCTGAATCCTCCATCTTTATTCTTCTTTCTCTTTTCTTTCTACCAATCAAAAAGCCGAAATCAAGATCCTTCTAGCCTACATAGCCGAATATTGTTAAAGGTTCAAGCAAGGATTACCGATTCCTAAAGTAAGGGTAAGATCTCATTGGTTTCATCCTTTTTCTTTTAAGATTTGCCAAAATCTAGGACTAACCACATTAATATCTTGTTGCCGAAACTTTGAAGATATCTTTCGGGATTTACTAAGTGTCAACTACAAGGAAGGAGAAGTTCTTTTCCTGAAGGTACACCATAGGCCGCGTGTTCCCTAATTATTCGTTGAGTTTCGGGATTTAAAATCCACAAGGTAAGTGTCTATAGCATTCGGCCAAGGGCCATCTATGATGATTTAATGTTAGAATCGAATCTAACATATGTGTATAGGTATTTCGACAGATAATGAAGACAAGGGATACTTTCGGGATTTGAAATCGCAAGGTGAGTGCATAAGTACAATCGGCCAAGGTCTATTTTGGTAATTAGATCTATTCTTTATTTGTTTAAAAAGCTGAAACTAATCAAGTTAAATGATCTAGCATTGGCCGATTGAAGGGAGGAGTAGCACAAAGTTTTCGGGATTTGATTTATAGTGAAATCGGCACCAAGGTAAGTTTTGGGTTACAACAATCCTAATAGGATTTGGTTTTATGGCCGAATGGTCTTCATTAAATTTTTAAGTAATGGCCGAATGTAGGGACTAAGGATCTAAGGCTTTAGATCAGATTTTCGGGATTTGAAGTGAAGTTGCTAAGTTAATCAGGTGTGTACCGTACACTAATCTTAATAGATTTATGGCATAAACTTGATATATGTGTTAATATGAAAGTGTAGGAATGTGGCTAAGGTACCATGATATGGTACAAAGTACTCAGGTACGTTTCCTACTCCTACTAGGATTATGAAATATGTTATATTTAACATGTGATAAGTGATAAGAATGTGAAATTTGGCATGTTAATGCATACTATGTATGATATGGGGCATATGGGTTATTGAAAAGGGGAAGTGAATGTGGTGACCTAAGACCCGATATTTGAATGTGGTGACCTAAGACCACGAGATCTAAATGTGGTGACCTAAGACCACGATATCTTGAATGTGGTGACCTAAGACCACGAATACTCATAAGGGCGATGAGCACGCGTCATTGCAAATGATCGCCTTCGATGGTGTGTAGCGGATGGAGGTTGACTTAGTAGTCCCCACGGTGTGCGTGGATGGTACGGGTGATGTGTAGCGGATGGCATATAGGTTTGGGTTCGGGTTGCATCAATTATTTATATCTGATTTATGAATGTGTATGTAATATGATAATGTATGCCTGAATTGTTAAATTTTAGTGTCGGTTACACATTGAGTCTGTTGACTCACCCCGCTGTGGGAACATTTTTTCAGTGTGACGATCGAGAATGGACCGGGTCGGTAGGAGCTTAAAGGTGGCCATGCTCAGCAAGGAATTTTATTTGGACATTTTATTTTTATTTAAGTATTTTAAATTATTTGGGTTTATTTGATGTAATAAGGGCATAGTTGAATTACTGTAATTTTTCTTTTAATTTCTATGTACGAATTTTTATCAAGTGAAGTTTAAGTAAAATTTCTTTTAAACTAAATCCTAAATGTTTTGACACCTAAGATAAAGGGATTTCAATATAAGATAACCCTGTTTTCAACTCGAGCCCAACCCAATTCGAACTTTCTCCCAAAATCACTTAAAGTTTTTCAAAGTGCAAACGAATTTGAACCGATTTTCTTCAAGGAGCATACCAGATCCGGTCAAGGCTCGTGGGCCGTGTTTGGGGTGTTTCATCAGTTATTGAATTGATTATGTAGATGTTAAAGTTACAAATGTGAAAAATGTGAATGTATATGTGATTGTGTATATTCGGCCAAATGGGGTATATGTGATTTTAATAGTGAGATTTGCATAAGTTCATGTGTATTTGTACAATTAGCCATACGATATGTGTATGGAAGATTTAAATGGTAACTTTGTATTTGAGAACATGTATATTCGGTTTTGCTAACTTGGTGTTAATATATAATAGTTGGTAAATATATAATTACTTATGACTTACTAAGCTTAAATAGCTTACTCTGTGTGTATTCTTGTTTACTTCTGTTTATAGATTTGGATATATGTTACGAGCTCCGGGATCGTCAGCAAGACTACACACACTATCGACAGTTTTTCGGTATTTTACTAAGTTGAATCTGGGCTTATGGCATGTATAGCATAGATGGAATCTTTAAGTTTGATTTTTGGTCCTGTATATATATATATATAGCCATGCGAAAGTGGCTTAATCATTTTGTTTAGATTCGGTTATATGAGTTCATGTTTAAGTGTTTAATGTGATTGGTTTTATCATTTCAACCATGGCTTATTTATATGCGGTATATGGTTGCTATGATTAGTTAATATTACGGTAAAGGTTATGATATATATAATATGTATGGTATGTTTGGATTTGGTATTTAAGTGAGTTCGGTTAGGTCTTATAAAATGAACTATGTATATAAAGGTTAGAAGATATTTATATGTCCGAATGTGTATGAGTTGGATGATTATAAGTCCGAATGTGTAGAGGTTATATTGATTAGGTTTGAATTGGCAATGTATGCATATATATTATGCTTGAATGATTGACTAAATAGGTATGGTTGGTAATAGATAAATAATGAATATGCCATATGAGGTTATATTGTTTGGGTGGCCAAACTTTTGACCATTTGGCTATGAATATGGACGGTTTTTGGGGCTAAGAGGGATGGCCGAATTTTGTTAGCATTTTTTGGTTAGGCTTAGGTGCTAGTTTTGGTCAATTCCATTAGCAACAAGTGTACCATATTTTTTTTCTCTCCAAAACTCTTTTCTCCTGGCCGAATTTGGTCTTTAGCAATTGGTGGAAGTTTTGGTTTTTGTTTTGGCCAAAATTCATCTATGCAACATTGGTGTCATTTTTCTTTTTCTCTAAATTTTCCTTCTTGCTAATTCTTCAAGTCATTGGTGAACTTATTCTCATCTTTTCTTTCTTTTGATTGCCAAATGTACAACAACCTTTGAGACCATATTATTCACTCTTTCTCCTTTGAAAAATCGAAACCTCACAAACCCTTCTTTTCAACTCTCTTCTCTTTTTTACAAAATTTTCCAAACACTTCTCTTTCTCCTTTCAAATCAATAATCTCCTGAACCAAATTTTATTGTTGTTTTTACCCTATAGCCGAATATCATTGGTCATCTTCCTTTATAGCCAAATCTTCCATTTCACACATATTTTCTTCTCAACTATATTTCTACTCATACTTTGATCAATCGAAATATAGTGGAAGGTCGAAACTTGGAGTTTTCGAAGTCATCGTTTAATCGCTAGAATTCGGTCCTAAAATCACTAAGGTAAGAGTTCTTCACGGATTCTATAATCACTTTTTATTCGTTAAGATAGTGATGATTAATCGATATTATTATAGGGACTCTATCGCTCGATCTTTCATCTTGAGATCATACGGACTTTTGTGGTAAGCTGACCCTATTCCTTAAGTCGAAAGGGATAGTTATTGAATCGAAAGGGATAGTTTTGACTAATATTTGATTTCAATGGAGTCAAGCAATATTGAACCGAAAGGGATAGTTATTGGAGATCGAAAAAGGAGCGGATTAGCGATCCCTACTCACAAATTCAAGCGAAGGACTGTTTCGGCAATTCGAGACTTCCCAACGGGTTGTGGACCCTCATCCGGTGAGAATTAACTATTCGAGCTCGTTCACAATTTTGAGGCATCAGCGATTCGAGATTTTCCACGGGGTTGTGAACCGTTAACCAGGGAAAACCGACAAATTATGGTCATTCGCGATTCCAAGGGTAAGCACCGTAAATCGTTCATTTAGTATTGATAAATCGCGTACATTGTCTAATCGAGCGTTATAATATTTTAGGTGTCGACGATCGAGAGAGCGTAGTACTTACAGTAATCAGGTGTGTAATCTCACACCGTTTTTCCGTGGGTTAAAGATTAATGACATATTGATAGTAAACTATTTGATTAAAACCGTATTAAAGTGAAATCGGGAAATAGAATTGATAAAATTGATATATTTTGCTATGTGGGCCAAAACGATATATTTTGCTATGTGGGCCAAAACGATTTATTTTGCTATGTGGGCCAAGTCGATATATTTGCTATATGGGTCGATCTGAAAATTTACGAAATGGGCCAAAATGATATATTTTGCTATGTGGTCCAAGTCGATATATTTGTTATATGGGCCGATCTGAAAATTTGCGAAATGGGCCAAGATGATATTCTGCTTAATGGGCCATAAATTTTGTAAGAAATATCTGAATACATTGTTGTGAATTATTATGCATTATATACATGTTTTGCATGGGATGTGATAATTATGAAGAGAAGTTCTGGTAGCTCTTCTACATAAATCTGGTGGCTCTGCCACAAATCTGAAAAATGGTAATGCCATGTAAATTCTGTAAATCTGGTGGCTTGTCCACAAATTTGATATAAATGGCTTAATGCCTACGTTTCGTGTGTTGGCGGGGTGGGTTGACTAAAGATCACCCACAGGTGTGTTGGTTGGTACGGGTGGTGTGTAGCGGATGGAAATACTAGGCTTGGTTTGGGAATTGCATTTCATATTCATGTTATATTCATTTTATTATTATTATTATTATTATTACTGTGTATGGGCTTAGACCCAAATATTTGCTTAATGGATTTTTGGCCCAATGAACAACGGTAAGTGGGTTGCACATTGAGTTCTAGTAACTCACCCCCGTTTTCCTTATCCCTTTCAGGTAATGATGAATGATGGAGTCTTGGGCCGTGGATGTCTTCGTGGAGGCCATACTTAAAAACGGTTAAATTTAGAATTTGGATTTCTTTTAATACTTTTAATTACCTTGCTAATTTGAATTAAGGTTGTAATAAGGCCTCTGGATTAATTTTTGTTTTGTTTATTGTTTGATGAATTTATAATCTGCTTTAAGTATTTCAAATTTGGGATTATATTTTTCTAAAAACTTAAATAAATGTTTTATTCAAAAATGAATATATATATATATATAAAGAATTTCATAATAATTTTCATATTTTTAAGATTTCATCAATTCTTTTTGAAAAATAATTTTTAATTTCTTTTAAAATTTTCTCAAACTGTTAACGATATTTTCAAAATTACGATTTATAAGATCTTACATCTCAAAGTGTCGGTTTATCAATCAAATCTTTTACTCAATTAATACTTTGTCAAATTTTTGAAATCTGTTTTACCTAAAAAAGAATCAAAGTATATTTATTTTTGTGTGACATGTCAAATCTGGCCTTAACACATAGCCCGAGTTTGGGGTGTTACGTTTTATGGTATCAGAGCCTAGTTTTAAATCTCAATTGTGGTTTGGGTTCAAAAATATTTTTTAAAAGCTGCTTTAAATTTTTGGCATACGTTTTAAAGGAAGTATGGCACCACGGGTATCCGGCACCAGGTCAAGTAAGTACATGTTATTAATGAATAATTATGATTATTGTGATATGACTATAGGAACACTTTAGAACTTTTAGTTTTAGATGTTGAAACTATATAGATTGAGACTATAGGATGCGTTTACAAAAACGACTTCACTTCTTATACCTCATAAAATATTGTTTAATAAATATCGAAATAGTAAACTGATTCATAAGACTTTTAATTAGATTAAATCGAATTACCAAATATGAGCGCTAGAGGACGTGGACGTGGTAGACGAGGCCGTGGTAGAGGCCGAGGTGCGAGGGTTGCGTCTGAAGAGTCGGGACACATGCCGAAAATAGACGCACCTGTGTCACCCGGGACTAAAACTGGATCACATGACCGTATGAGGGAGGACATTGCCTTGTCCCAAGCAATGTAGCGAGTCTTAGAAAGGGTTGTTGGGGCTAGAACTGGGCCAGCAGCTCGTGGATCAATTTCGGAATGACTTAGATCAAGTGGTGTTGAGCTTTTTAGGGGTGTCTCGGGTGTGGCCCCAAGTGTAGCGGAGTATTGGCTTGAGGCTGTAGAGCGGATCATGGATGATCTAGAGTGCACTGCTGAGCAGAAACTGAGAGGAGCTGTGTCCTTGTTGAGAGACGAGGCGTATTAATGGTGGCTTACTATTCGGGAGGGCACTCAGGCCGATCGGGTTACTTGGGATTTCTTCAAAACTTCATTTCAAGGAAAGTATATTGGGGCTAGCTATGTGGATGCTCAAAGGAAGGAATTCCTTAATCTGGTTCAAGGAAGTAAGGCCGTGGCAGCTTACGAAGCGAAATTTCTGTGTCTGAGTCGTTATGCCCGAGGTATTTTGCCAACTGACTATCAATGCTGCGTGCGTTTTGAGAATGGGTTGAGTGATGAATTGCGGGTACTGATAGCCCTACAGCAAGAAAGGAATTTTGCCACACTGGTGGAGAAAGCGAAGATAGCCGAAAAGGCCAAACACTCAGAGCGGCGAAACTGAGAAAAAGATAGAGGCAAGAGTAAGAGGGACTTTAAGTACTCGGGTCCTGCTAGAAGGTTTCAGAGGAGGCCCAGGAATGATGAGCCAGCTCAAGCTAGAGCACCAGCTGCTACCAATCAAATACAACCAAGTGCTGACTGTGGAAGACAACACCCGAGTGAATGCTGGAAGAGAATCGGTGGTTGTTTTAAATGTGGTTCTAAGGACCATCAGCTTAAAGATTGTCTTCGACGGACGGCTACGAATTAGGAAGCTTGTAACTATGATGCACAGCCAGCTAGAGGCGCTCAGCAGCCACTGAGAGGCCGTGGGCCAGGTCGAGGTGGTAATGGCGGAAGACGAGGTCAGGGTGCACCGGGTAGAGGTGCTAGTTTCAGGGGTAACGCAGAGGCGAGGCAGCCAGGGCTGGTTTATGCAGTCAGATGCCGAGAGGATGGCAATGCACCTGATGTGATAACCGGTTACCTATTACTGCTTTGATAGATATCGGACCTACCCATTCATATGTTGCTAGTGCTATATCTGGAAATCTGAACATTAGATTTGAGATTACTGCTAAAGAGATGACGGTAATTAGTCCTTTAAGACAGTCTGTGATAGTAAATAAATTGTTTAGAGATGTACCCTTAGAAGTTCAAGGAGAAACATTTTTGGCGGACTTGATGGAACTGCCTTTCGGTGAGTTAGACCTTATTTTGGGCATGGACTGGTTGGTGAAACACTGTGCGAACTTGGATTGTGTTGCAAAGCAGATGACGATAAGAACTTCGGAAGATAAAGAAGTGGTGATGATAGGTGAAAGGAGAAATTATCTATCGAATGAGGTATTTGCTTTAAAGGCAGAAAAGTTGGTGCGAAAAAGGTGTGGAGCATTCCTAGCTTTCATAAGTGTGTTGGATGTTAAGGAATTGTCGATGGAAGGTGTTAGAATAGTGAAAGAATTTTCAGACGTTTTTCCCGAGGAACTTCCAGGTATGCCTCTGAACCGAGAGGTAGAGTTTGGCATTGAGCTATTGCCAGGAACGGCTCCGGTGTCCATTGCTCCTTATAGAATGGCACCTAAGGAGTTAACGGAGCTTAGAGCTCAAATTTAGGAGTTGTTGGATCGGGGATTCATTCGACCGAGTGTGTCACCGTGGGGAGCACCGGTTTTGTTCATCAAGAAGAAGGATGGGTCGATGTGTATGTGCATCGATTATAGGCAGTTGAATAAGTTAATGATCAAGAATAGGTATCTGTTGCCGAGAATCGATGACCTGTTCGACCGACTGCAAGGAGCTTCGGTTTTCTCAAAGATAGATTTGAGATCGGGTTATCACTAGCTTAAGGTTAAGGAGGCGGATATTCATAAAACGGCATTTCGAACTCGTTATGGACACTATGAGTTCTTGGTGATGCCGTTTAGGTTGACTAATGCACCAGCTGCATTTATAGACATGATGAACCGGGTCTTCTAACCCTATTTAGACCGGTTTATGGTGGTGTTCATAGATGACGTCTTGGTATACTCAAGGAATGTAGAAGAGCATGATGCACATCTGCGAATAGTATTGCAAATATTGCAGAAAAAGTAACTTTATGCCAAATTCAGTAAGTGTGAGTTTTGGCTGAAGGAAGTGACCTTCTTGGGACATGTTGTATCGGCTGAAGGGATTAGGGTTGATCCTCGGAAAGTAGAGGCTGTGTTGGATTGGAAACCACCGAAGTCAGTGGCCAAAATTTGGAGTTTCTTGGGGTTGGCTGGTTATTACAGGCGTTTTGTTGAAGGGTTTTTATTGATTGCTGCACTCCTAACCAAACTGTTGCGCAAGGGAGTACCATTTGTGTGGTCAGATCAGCAGCAGGAGAGCTTTGAGAAATTGAAAAAGATTCTGATGGAAGCACCAGTACTGATTCAACCTGAGGCTAGAAAAGAGTTTATTGTTTACTGTGATGCGTAACACACGGGCTTAGGATGTATGTTGATGCAAGATGGGAAAGTGGTGGCTTATGTATCTCGTCAGTTAAGGTCGCATGAAGTGAATTATCCTACTCATGATTTGGAGTTGGCTGCAATGGTGTTTGCTTTGAAGATTTGGAGGCACTACCTATACGGTGAGAAGTCGATCATTTATACGGATCATAAGAGTCTAAAGTACCTTCTCACCCAAAAGGAGTTGAACTTAAGACAACGGAGGTGGATAGAGCTGTTGAAGGATTATGATTTCTCAATCGAGTATCATCTTGGAAAGGCTAACGTGGTGGCAGACGCGTTGAGTCGTAAGGTGATATCGAATTTGAGAGCGATGTTCGCTCATCTCAGTCTGTATGAAGATGGTAGTCTACTAGCCGAACTTCAGGTGAAGCCTGTGTGGTTAGGTCAGATTAAGGAAAAGCAGTTATCAGATGAAAAGTTGGGTTCCTTACTTCAGCAAGTGGAAGGTGGTGTGATAGGGGATTTTGGATTGAATAATGATGGAGTATTTTGTTTTCGCAGAAGAATCTGTATGCCCAAAGATTCAGAATTGAGACAAATGATTCTGCGTGAGGCGCATAGTAGCCCTTATACTATGCACCCCGAGGGAAATAAAATGTATCGAGACCTCCGTGAGCAGTATTGGTGGCCAGGGTTGAAACGGGAGATTACTGAATTTGTGAGTAGGTGCCTAACATGTCAGCAAGTGAAGGCAGAACATCAATTGCCGTCGGGATTGTTGCAACTGGTGAAGATTCCCTTATGGAAATGGGAATGGATAACGATGGACTTTGTTAGTGGGCTACCCTTATCGCCTACTAAGAAAGATTCCGTTTGGGTAATAGTGGACCCGGTTGATTTAAGATCGCCCATTTTCTACCGTTCGCATGCGGATTACTCATTGCGTGTTGGCCAAGTTGTACATAGCAGAGATTGTGAGGTTACATGGGGTACCAGTGTCTATTATATCGGATAGGGACCCTAGGTTTACATTATGGTTTTGGAAAGCCTTACATGAAGCTTTGGGAACCAAGCTTAATTTCAGCACGGCATTTCATCCTCAGTCAGATGGTCAGTCAGAGAGAGTAATATAGATTCTGGAAGACATGTTAAGGGGTTGTGTGATTGACTTCAGGGGTAGTTGGGAGGATTTCCTACCATTGGCAGAGTTTGCGTATAACAATAGCTATCAGTCCAGTATCCAGATGGCAGCCTACGAGGCATTGTATGGTCGTAGGTGTCGTACTCCTACTTGTTGGACTGAATTGGGGGAGCGATAGTTATTGGGTCCTGAGCTGATATCAGAGACGGAAGAAAAAGTAAAGGTAATTCGGGCATGGTTAAAGGAAGCTTCGGATAGACAAAAATCTTATGCAGATCTGAAGCATAAGGATATTGAGTTTGCGGTGGGAGATCAAGTCTTTCTAAAGGTCTCACATTGGAAGAAGATCTTCAGATTTGGAAGGAAGGGCAATTTGAGCCCTAGGTTCATCGGACCGTACCGTGTGTTTAAGCGTATTGGGCCAGTGGCTTATCAGCTTGAGTTACCACAGGAGTTGAGTCAGATACATAGTGTATTTCATGTCTCAATGTTAAGGTGTTACCGATCGGATCTGTCTCATATAGTACCGGTAGACGAAATTGAGAAAAGACCTGATTTTTCATTCGAGGAGGAGCCAATACAAATCTTAGATCGGGACGTTAAGGTGATGAGAAGGAAGACTGTGGCATTAGTCAAGGTTCTCTGGCGTAATCACGGAGCGGAGGAAGCTACGTGGGAGCCTACGTGGGAGCCTAAATTTCGAGGACGAAATTTTCTTTAAGGGGGTAGAATTGTAACATCCTAAAATTTGAATTTTATATGTTGCATTATTTTGGTGCTAAGCTAGTTAGATTATTAATTGTGTATGTTTAGGAGGTCTTGAGAAGGCTCGGGGTTTAATTGGACTTTGTAAAATTTTTGGCATTTAGCATTTTAAGGAGATGGAGTAAGTAATCTTATAGCATATGGGAATAAATGTGTAAATGGTTAGAAAAAAATGAGCAATTAGTAAAGAGGATATGATGCCACATGAAGTACCTTAAGGGAAGAGGTTCAAATCCCTTTGTGTGCAATTTTGACTTTTATTTTTGCACTCATCCATCAAGTGTCGGCCAAGCATGTTATTATGGTAAGTTGGACTTTTATTTTTATGGCAAGATGGCTAAAGAGATTAAGGAAAGATTGAAGTTAGGGATAGGAATCAAAAGAAAATGGCATGTAAGGGGAACATGTGGCTTATTTCATGGAGATCGTTTTGGAAAGCTTGGGTGGCCAAACTTTTGACCATTTGGCTATGAATATGGACGGTTTTTGGGGCTAAGGGGGATGGCTGAATTTTGTTAGCATTTTTTGGTTAGGCTTAGGTGCTAGTTTTGGTCAATTCTATTAGCAACAAGTGTACCATATTTTTTTTCTCTCCAAAACTTTTTTCTCCTAGCCGAATTTGGTTTTTAGCAATTGGTGGAAGTTTTGGTTTTTGTTTTGGCCAAAATTCATCTATGCAACATTGGTGTCATTTTTCTTTTTCTCAAAATTTTCCTTCTTGCCGATTCTTCAAGTCATTGGTGAACTTATTCTCATCTTTTCTTTCTTTTGATTGCCGAATGTACATCAACCTTTGAGGCCATATTATTCACTCTTTCTCCTTTGAAAAACCGAAACCTCACAAACCCTTCTTTTCATCTCTCTTCTCTTTTTACAAAATTTTCCAAACACATCTCTTCCTCCTTTCAAATCAATAATCTCCTGAACCAAATTTTATTGTTGTTTTTACCCTATAGCCGAATATCATTAGTCATCTTCCTTTATAGCCGAATCTTCCATTTCATACATATTTTCTTCTCAACTATATTTCTACTCATACTTTGATCAATCGAAATATAGTGGAAGGCCGAAACTTGGAGTTTTCGAAGTCATCGTTTAATCGCTAGAATTCGGTCCTAAAATCACTAAGGTAAGAGTTCTTCACGGATTCTATAATCACTTTTTATTCGTTAAGATAGTGATGATTAATCGATATTATTTAGGGACTCTATCGCTCGATCTTTCATCTTGAGATCATACAAATTTTTGTGGTAAGCCGACCCTATTCCTTAAATCAATCATTCATAACAACGTAATATTAGTTTTGACTAATATTTGATTTCAATGGAGTCAAGCAATATTGAATCAAAAGGGATAGTTATTGGAGATCGAAAAAGGAGCGGATTTGCAATCCCTACTCCCAAATTCAATCGAAGGGCTGTTTCGGCAATTCGAGACTTCCCACCGGGTTGTGGACCCTCATCCGGTGAGAATTAACTATTCGAGGTTGTTCACAATTTTGAGGCATCAGTGATTCAGGATTTTCCACCGGGTTGTGAACCGTTAACCGGGGAAAATCGACAAATTGTGATCATTCGCGATTCCAAGGGTAAGCACCGTAGATTGTTCATTTAGTATTGATAAATCGCGTATATTGTCTAATCGAGCGTTATAATATTTTAGGTGTCGACGATCGAGAGAGCGTAGTACTTACAGTAATCAGGTGTGTAATCTCACACCATTTTTCCGTGGGTTAAGGATTAATGACATATTGATATTAAACCATTTGATTAAAACGTATTAAAGTGAAACCAGGAAAGATTGGCTTAAATCTCATTATGTGATAGAATTGATAAAATTGATATATTTTGCTATGTGGCCCAAAACGATATATTTTGCTATGTGGGCCAAAACGATATATTTTGCTGTGGGCCAGGTCGATATATTTGCTATATGGGCCGATCTGAAAATTTGCGAAATGGGCCAAAACGATATATTTTGCTATGTGGGCCAAGTCGATATATTTGTTATATGGGCCGATCTAAAAATTTGCGAAATGGGCCAAGATGATATTCTGCTTAATGGGCCATAAATTTTGTAAGAAATATCTGAATACATTGTTGTGAATTATTATGCATTATATACATGTTTTGCAGGGGATGGGATAATGATGAAGAGTAGTTCTGGTAGCTCTGCTACATAAATCTGGTGGCTCTGCCACAAATCTGAAAAATGGCAATGCCATGTAAATTCTGTAAATCTGATGGCTTGTCCACAAATTTGATATAAATGGCTTAATGCCTACGTTTCATGTGTTGGCGGGGTGGGTTGATTAAAGATCACCCACAGGTGTGTTGGTTGGTACGGGTGGTGTGTAGCGGATGGAAATACTTGGCTTGGTTTGGGAATTGCATTTCATATTCATGTTATATTCATATTCATATTATTATTATTATTATTATTATTATTATTATTGTGTATAGGCTTAGACCCAAATATTTACTTAATGGATTTTTGGCCCAATGAACAACGGTAAGTGGGTTGCACATTAAGTTCTAGTAACTCACCCCCAATTTCCTTATCCCTTTCAGGCAATGATCAATGATGGAGACTTGGGCCGTGGATGTCTTGGTGGAGGCCATACTTAAAAACGGTTAAATTTGGAATTTGGATTTCTTTTAATACTTTTAATTACCTTGCTAATTTGAATTAAGGTTGTAATAAGGCCTCTGGATTAATTTTTGTTTTGTTTATTGTTTGATGAATTTATAATCTGCTTTAAGTATTTCAAATTTGGGATTATATTTTTCTAAAAACTTAAATAAACGTTTTATTCAAAAATGAATATATATATATATATAAAGAATTTCATAATAATTTTCATATTTTTAAGATTTCATCAATTTTTTTCGAAAAATAATTTTTAATTTCTTTTAAAATTTTCTCGAACTATTAATGATATTTTCAAAATTACGATTTATAAGATCTTACATCTCAAATTGTCGATTTATCAATCAAATCTTTTACTCAATTAATACTTCGTCAAATTTTTGAAATCTGTTTTACCTAAAAAAGAATCAAAGTATTTATTTTTGTGTAACATGTCAAATCTGGCCTTAAAGCATAGGCCGGGTTTGGGAGCTAAATTCCGATAGTATGGAATGTCTACTCAAATGTTTTAGTGAAAATATATTGGTGATGAGTTGACACTCGTAAAGGTATGAATCGAAGAGTATGACATTTTTGTTATTGATAAATGTTATAATTATATTAGCATATGAGTTATGACATTTGAGTTATGATGCTATATGAGAATTTCGATTGTGAATTAGTGATTTGAGTTGGCTTATGAAATATGTGTTAAGAACAAAAGTGATTATAAGCAAATGTTTATTAAATGTTTTGAGAATGTGAAATTAGAAATAAACTGGCTATTTGTGATAGTATGTGTTATGTGCATTTATGTGCGAATTAAATTTGAGGCATTACTACCCTTACCCCCTTTTTAGTAAAAATGTTATAATGAAATCTGTAAGATTTGGATTGAATAAGTTCATGAGTGTGGAGTTACAGAAGTCCATGTGTTTGAAAGATTAGTAATGTGGTCAGAGAAGAGAACAAATCAGCAAATGAAGACAGTACTAAAAGAGATATTGGATAGTTTCGAAGACTATTCAGATTATGCAAAGTCACTATTATAGAAGAAGTTAACTCTGATTAAATGACCTATCCAGGTATGTTATTTAAAGAAAGTATTAACTGAAAGCTTTTCTGAATTGATTTCTATTAGTGAAGGGATAATGTGAAAATTTCTAATGACAGAATTAGACAGATGAATAATGATTGAATCTTATTAATGGTTGAATACAATGGTTATAATGGGGTAGTTACTATGATTCCTTCTGGGCATTCTATGTGTACAATTTTCCTCAGAAGTATATGTGACCATTTAATTTCAAAAAGGAAGTCTTATCGTATGAGAACATTAGCTAAACATATTAATAGACGAAAGCATCGTTGATCTGTTTGGGTTATGTTCGACATTGTTATGTCTTTCTCTGATAATTTATTCCATTATGTGGGTATAAAAGTCGACGGTAAAATCTGTATGAAGTTAATATTCTGTTTCTACTGGTTATTGTTCTGTTGAATATACGTGAAGATTATATTGCTTCTGTTACTGGGGATTTTAGTATTTATGAATGACATTGTTCTTTTTTGACTTTTTTAGGTAGCATCGGAATTTATATCATTCTATACGGGTTGTAATTTTCAGATATACTGTATAGCTCCATATGTTGAAATTTCACTATTTCAGTTTTCTTATGATTCTATGTGATTATCTGCAAGAGATCTCTATATGACAGAGATGACTATGTTTATTATGATTATAACTTCTGGCTTGAAATGTGAGAGTGCAGTGGTACCGTCCTCAGAGTTATAAAAGTTGTGTCTCTGCAATGGTTGATACTAAAATCATATTTGATTCTTTTCAGTGTTCAAATGCTTCCTTAATAGTCGGGATAATATTTATTATAGGGTTGAGACATCGTTCCTAGTAAGGTCCAATGATTTCTATTTGGTTAAGGTGATTTCAGTAGAATTCAAAGTTTCGATGATTAATATAAGAGACAACTTCATTATAAACTCTTTTCTAGTTCTTGTGAAGGTTCGACATTGGTAAAAGTAAAAATGATAGAAGATCAATATAAATTTGTATAATGATATGTTTGGGGTTATCCTTTTAACGAGAAGAAAAGATTTCTTCAAAAAGACCAAATCAGTGGTTTAGTATGATCTGAATTATTTGATTGAAAAGTTAATTGGGTTGTATGTGTTTGAATCTATCTACGAACTAGAAATAAATTTTGAACGTACATGTATAATTGAAGGATAGTATGGGAGAAGAATTTGTACTATTGAAGATTTAATACAGAATTATATCTATTGGAACAATTCTATCTGAGAAATGTTATGGTAAATTAAAGTTAGTTCGAATGTTGAAGCTTTCTTTTGCACGAAGACATTATCAACCGAAATGTCAGTTCTAGTTTCGTCTGAGTTGAATAAAGAGTTTATGATATTCAGTCATATGTTAATGAATGGTTTGAAGTGTGTTCTAATGAAAAAGTGTACAGAGATATCTTGTGATTTCATATAGTTAAAGATGCATGAAAAGAGTTATGTGATATATATGATGACTATAAGAGTTTAAAATGTTTAATGTTAGAGAAAGATCCGAACTTGGCACAGCAAAGTTAGCCCGAATCGTCGAAAAACTTTTGAGTCTGTAAGTGATTCTTATCCGAGGAAATGATTATAGTTTCGGATGTTTTGAATGGGAAGCTTTTGTGTACTTTTTGAGCGATGAATATGTGATTGATCTTATCAAGTAATGAACGGTTGTTAGCTAAATTAGAGGCTAAATAAATGTTTATTTAGTGAAGTTGTGAAATTCAGAAATGTGTCAGTGAATTATAAGTTAAAAAGGGGGGTTAGCATAAATTGATTTCTGATTCAAAATTTCAGATGTGGAATCGATGATTATTTGTTACTTCGAGATAAAGTGTCTATATAGAGAAGCTCTGAGACTGTATAACCATTGTTATAGGTGGCCCACAGTGTCAGTTAATTTGATCGCACGAGAGTAACATGATGCACGACATTCCGAGATATGATATTGATGAATGAGTGTGAACTGTGATATTTCTGACTTTGTTGATTATAGAAATAAAGTGTTGATTATAGAGTTATATGTTCTTGAGATGATAGGTATACACATGGTACCAATTATCATTGTTTCGGATTGAGATTTGAAACTCATATTGGGATTATGAGGAAAGTTACAGTAATCTGTGAGTATGAGATTGCATTGAAATCGAGAAACACAATTCAAACTCTCGAAATATTTATTTGTCACTGTCTTTTAGAGTTTCAAAGCAACTAAGAAAGACTGTTGCTATTATAAGTAGTTACCGAACTCTGTTATTACAGGATCGAGTTTTGTGAGAAAATGATCCACGGGATTAATATCGTCAAAGAAATTAAGAAGAAAAAGAAAACAATTTAATACAGTCATAAGCAGTCTCAGGTAGAGATGATGTACAGTGACAGTTAGATCAGAATTTCAATTGTGAGATTAAAGAGATTTGAAATCCGAAGCTATGTGTGAATTTGAAATGTATTGTGCGGAAGCAAATCCTTAATCTACTTTCTGGTAAGATTTACGAGGACGAAAATCCCTAAGGGGGGAGAGTTGTAACAGTCTGATTTTGACCCTAATCGAAAAAGTGGTTTCGGGACCACAAATCTGAGTTCGAAAAATATTTAAATTTATTTTCCGTATTTATTATGTGTGAATTTGTTTGTGTTAAATTTTCGTGACTTAATTTTGTCGTTTAGGTGTCCGATTAAATAAAAGGACTTAATCGCGTAAAATATAAAAGTTACAAACTATAGTGTAAAGTGCTTAGTTGATAGTGGCTTTTTAATATTGAGTCCTTAAAGGGCAAAAGCCCATTTTCAAATGTAGTGGACGGCAACATGCCATCATTATATGTTTTATATATCATTTGTTATATTAAAAATATATATTAATGTATAATAATGTCATATTATAATATAATGACATAAAAATAAAATAAGAAAGCCATAGTTTCATTTCTTTTTTATTCCATGGCCGAATAACAAAGAAAAGAAAAAGAAAGAAACCAAGCTAGGTTTCGACTCTTATTCAAGCTCAATCAATATCAAGAACCAGATAAATCAGATCTGGACCAGGGAAAAACGAAAGTAGTTGATTAGTCGATTTTACTGACCGTTGACGTCCGAGGTAAGTCTTTAAGCAATAAAGCATTGTAAATTTTGTATATAACTTAGTATATACCAATTTGGAAATTTAGTAGCATTAATTTGAAGTAGCCGAATGTGAGTAAAAATAGACATTAATATACTTGAGTTTGATTCGATTGAGATATGATGTTAGAAAATCCATACAAAGATTATGAAGTGTATAAAAGTTTCGATATATGAAATGTGTGGGTGACAGCTTTATAGTATCGTTATTCGAGTTTTGGGCCTAGCAAGCTTTGAGCTGGTGAAATTAATCAGGCTTCGTGCCTAGCAGGCTTATTGCCGATGAATAAATATCAGACCGTAGGTCTAGCAGGCTTTGTGCCGGTGGATAATATCAGGCTTTATGCTTAGCAGGCTTATTGCCTGTGATTTATTATAAGTATATGCTTCAATTTTTTTTTATGATGTGGAATTTAAATACGACAAATGAGCTCAATGTTCAGGTATGTGTAAATCTAATGGTTGTGAGATATAAGGTAAATTAGTAAATTGTTATTTGATACTAGTTATATGTGATACAATTGAGGAATATATGTAAATTTTAGTAAGTGTATTCGGCCCTATAAATGAATAGTATGACATTATAGAATTGATTTTAGATATGAGCATAGATGTGTCTTTTATATTCGGCCAAATTGGTAAGTGCATATGTGATGTTTATTGAGCAAGTAAATTGACAAAATGCTCTTGTGTATGTGAAAATAAGGTAAGTCAGTTATTGAATTGATTATGTAGATGTTAAAGTTACAAATGTGAAAATTTTGAATGTATATGTGATTGTGTATATTCCGCCAAATAGGGTATATGTGATTTTAATAGTGAGATTTGTATAAGTTCATAAGTATTTGTACAATTAGCCATACGATATGTGTATGGAAGATTTAAATGATAACCTTGTATTTGAGAACATGTATATTCGGTTTTGCTAACTTGGTGTTAATATATAATAGTTGGTAAATATATAATTGCTTATGACTTACTAAGCTTAAATAGCTGACTCTGTGTGTATTCTTGTTTACTTCTGTTTATAGATTTGGATATATGTTACGAGCTCGGGGATTGTCAGCAAGACTACTTACACTATCGACAGTTTTTTGGTATTTTACTAAGTTGAATCTGGGCTTATGGCATGTATAGCGTAGATGGAATCATTAAGTTTGATTTTTGGTCATGTATATATATATAGCCATGCGAAAGTGGCTTAATCATTTTGTTTAGATTCGGTTATATGAGTTCATGTTTAAGTGTTTAATGTGATTGGTTTTATCATTTCAACCATGGCTTATTTATATGCGGTATATGGTTGCTATGATTAGTTAATATTACGGTAAAGGTTATGATATATATATAATATGTATGGTATGTTTGGATTTGGTATTTAAGTGAGTTCGGTTAGGTCTTATAAAATGAACTATGTATATAAAGGTTAGAAGATATTTATATGTCCGAATGTGTATGAGTTGGATGATTATAAGTCTGAATGTGTATGAGTTGGATGATTATAAGTCCGAATGTGTAGAGGTTATATTGATTAGGTTTGAATTGGCAATGTATACATATATATTATGCTTGAATGATTGACTAAATAGGTACGGTTGGTAATAGATAAATAATGAATATGCCATATGATTGTTTTGGTTGATAAGTAAAGTGAATATGCAAATGAGGTTAAGGATATGATAATAAATGATAAGCATGTCATTTTGGTTTATAACACACCTAAATAAATATATTGTGTATTATATGTTATATTAATTGTCCAATTGTAGATTAACTTAGTTTGTGGTATGAATGAAATTTTTGGTACAATCTAATGCATATAAATTAATATGTGAATAATATGTGATTTTAGTTGTTATTTGTGTTCAAATTGGTTTATGATAACAAGGTCATATGCGCATGGTTTTATGATTAGTAAAATAATATGTCCAGTTTTAAATTGTGCTATTTTAAATGTGTGCATTTTCGTTTAAATGAGTGGTATTTAAGTATGTGATATGGTTCATATTGATTCAATTTAAAGGCGCATCATGTTGATATTAATTAGTAGTATGTTCGGCCATGATGAAATGTTTCTATGCTTGTATATATAATTGAATATTAAATGGTATAATATAGTTCAGTTGGTTTAATATGTGTATATATTGAATTAATATGATTAATAATCAACTTATGTTATTTTTTTTATTTATATTCGATATATGTTATAATGATATATATGTGCTGAGATAAGTTTTAAGTTTATAAATGCCATTAATGTTTAAGTCATGTGGTTTGGACATTTTATGTACTAAGTACTTGTAATATGACTTGTTGCATATTGTTAAATTGAATATGTGATTATTTAGATGATATTAATATGGTTAAATATTGAAGCATGATTTGTACATGTGATACGACTAAAAAAAATATGAAGTGATTTTGGTTGATTATGTGATCCATATATATATATATGAGTTTGATTTGTAAGGAATAAGAGGATGGATAAAAAAAATTAGAAAAGATCATATTGCTTTGTGCTTGAATTCAAATTAATGTCTGTTCCAAGTTGCGATTTGTTTGGAAATGCCTCGTAACCCTAGCCTGGCGACGGATACGGGTTAGGGGTGTTACAACCTTATTGGGTTTTACAGATTCTGGTTTCGGTGAAATTAAAATTTTAACACTCGATTGAACTTCCTCTGAGTCTTGAGCATCAGCTGGCTCCTCTTCAACTTTGACGGTGTTGGGCTCTAATGTCTTTCCACTCCTCAATGTCAACTCTTTACAATGCTCCTTCCCTGGATTCCTCAGATTCTCCGTATCACTAGGTAAAGCACCTTGTTTTCAGTTTTTGAGTTCAGTTGCAAGCTGGCCCATTTGGTGTTCCATGTTTTTTGATGTAGTTGCTTGGCTTTAGATTAAGGCGTCATTCTTGGCTATGTATGCCTTCAACAAGTTTTCTAGGCCATTGGATGGTTCAACTTGAGGTTGTTTCTGAACTTGTTGGGTAAAAATAAATGGCTAGGTTGGTCTAGGTTGGGCATATGTGTTACTAGGTCTAGCCCCTTGGTTATTCCAAGAGAAATTAGGGTGGTTTCGCCATGATGGGTTGTAGGAATTGGATTGTAGTCCTTGTCTTCCTCGATTTTGGTTCTGGTTACCCATGTGATACACAGATTCTGAGTTCGATGGACATTCTTCGAACATATGTCTTTCCCCACAATAGACACAGGCTACATTTTCAAATTGATTCAGTGGCTACGCTACAAAACTATTAAACCCATTAGTGGCAAAATTTTTAAGCATTGAGGATATCGAGGATACCTGAGATATGAGTGAAGTGAGAGTGTCTACTTCATGTATTCCAGCGACTCGTCTTCCTGGCGCTGCTCGATTGGTTGGCCATTGATAATTGTTGCTGGCAATCCTCTCAATGATTTCATAAGCCTCATTATAAGACTTAGAAAAGAGAGCACCATTAGTAGAAGTGTCCACTACCATCCTCGTGTGAGCATTGAGAGCATTATAAAACGTTTCAAGTTGGATGCAGTATGAGATTCTATGATGAGGGCACTTCCATAGTAATTCTTTGTACCTTTCCTTTAACAGCCCGATTTAGACCCTAGTCAGAATAGTGGTTTCGGGACCACAAATCCGAGGTCAAAAAAATATTTTAATATTAATTTTCGTGTTTACAGTATGTGATAAAGTATGTGTGAAAGTTATGTGTGAAAATTTTCTCGTTTGTGTGCAGATTTGTGAAAAAGAACCTAATCGCGTAAAATGCAAAAGTTGTGTGCTAGAAGTTAAAACTACTTTAATGCTATGACTTCTTAAGTGTGAGGTCCTTATTAAGAAAATGGACCATTAACAAAGTTAATCATGTGATAGTGGTTTTTAAATGTTTTTAGTAATGGTAAATTGGTAAATGATGCATTAAGTTAATAAATTAAAACAAAACATCATTTTTCTTCATCTTTCTTCACCATTGCAGAAAATTGGTTGATAAAAGAAAGTTTTTTAGGGCTTTAAACATTCGGCACTTAAGTTTTTTAGGGCTTTAAACATTCGGCACTTACAAAGCTTGATTGAGGTATGTTTTGAACTCGGTTTTTGATGATTTTTATGTTTTTGTGATTGTTGCTTTGAGTACTAGCTAGCCCGTACCTTGATTTTCAAAATTTATGATGACTTCATGAAATACCATTGTTGATAGTTTGAGCTTTGTGATGTTTGAGGATGAAAACTAAGTGTTTAATGATTTATATACATGTTTTGTAAAGTGATTTGGAGTAAAAATGTATATTAGGGATTAAATTGTGAAATGTGTAAACTGAAGGATTGAAATGTGAAATAAATGTGAAATATAGGCTGCTAGGGGCACTATGGTAATTCGGCTAAGCATGGATTAAATTGGATTTTGTGAATTTGATGTATTTGTGAAATAAGGAATAAAATGCTAAAGAGTGAAATTATAAGGGCTAAAGTGCAAATTGCCCTAATTTTGTGTTTGTGAATTAAGTTAAATGAATGTGTGATTAAATGAGTTGAGTTTGATATTATATAGATCAAGAAAAGAGAAATTTGGACCTAGTTCTCGATTGATCGACTAGTGTCGTTGTTTCTACGTCCGAGGTAAGTTCATCTATAATACATATTGTTTAAACAATGTTTACATGTAATGAAATGAATAGAAACATGATGGTAAAGCTTGATTATATGAAACGTGCAATTGAAGATATGAGGCATTAAGTGTGTGAAAAATGAGATAGTTATGGCTACAAAAATGGCACTAAGTGTGCGAGATCGAAACAACGATGGCTGAATAATGGGCACTAAGTGTGTGATACCGAAACAAATTTGGTTTAATGTGATGGCACTAAGTGTGCGATATTATTATAGCTTCGGTCAATTAATTGGCACTAAGTGTGCGAGTGCATCGAATGTTTAAAGAGGATCCAATGATTTATGGCATCGAACATTGAATGGTAAATGTGATAGATAAATATGTGATGGTACAGGTATGTACAGAACCTATGTGGTTGATGAGATTGTGTATGAGATAGATGGTAGATTATGTGAATGAATGATGAAAAAGAGTTGAAATGAGTAGCATTATAAATGCTTGTACATGAACCTATAGATATGGTATGAAATTGAGTAATAGTCATAGGTGAGATTGAGTAGTGATATGAATCGAACTAAGTGTTAGTTAATTTTGCATATTGAATATGAATTGTTAAATAAATTGTGTTATATTACAAACTTACTAAGCTTTTAAGCTCACTGTGTGAAGTCTTTCTCTGTTTTACAGTGTCATTAAAGCTAGCTCAGATCCAGGGATTGTCAGCGACTCAGTCACACTATCGGACGTCTATTTTGGTACCATTTTGGAAGTTTTATATATGGTATATGGCATGTATACACTAGTAAGGTTGTGGAATGTTTTGAGATGTATAAAACTTGCCATGTGATATGGCTTGATATTGGAATGATTTTGGTACATGTTTTGATATGTGAAAATGGTGTATGTGATATGTGAATATAGTCTTATGTGAATGGTGTATGCTAGGTGAAATAGAAATGGTATGTTTCATACTTGATTTGGAAGTTGAGAATGGTGAATGAATTGTATGTTACATGATGTTGGAATTGAGTATGTAGGGATGACCCAAATTGGATGGCAATTTGGCCTTGGAAATGGCCTATAATTGCCCACACGGGTGACCACACGGGCGTGTGTCTCAACTGTGTCCTTCACTGTCCTTATTTGAAGTAGATCAGACTTGCACACGGGCTAGACACATGGGCGTGTGACAGGCCGTGTGACCTAAGTCAATGTTGTACACAGGCCAGACACATGGGCGTGTGACAGGCTATGTGATCCTAGTCAGTAGTGTACATGGGGTAAGACATGGTCTAAGGCATGGCCGTGTGAAGCACACGGTCTAACCACACGGGCATGTGCCCTGTTTTAAAAGAAAAATTTTCTAAGTTCCGTAAAGTTTCCGTATGAGATTGGTTTAGTCCTGAACCTTCTTGAAAGCATGTTTAAGGTCTCGTAGACCTTCTAAAGGGACTTTGTGTTATTGATTGACTATGATATGAGGATGTGTGAATCATGGTGGTTTAATGTTATAATTCGACTTGTAATACCCCGTAACTCTAGTCCAGCGATAGATACGGGTTAAGGGTGTTACATTTCCCATGCCTCATACAAGGACTCATCATCCATTTGTTGGAAAGCAGTGATCTCGTTCCTCAACTTAGCATTCTTGCTAGGCAGGAAATGCTTCATGAGGAATCTTTCTGCTAACTCTTTCCATGTGGAAATTGAATTTGGTGACAATGAGTTCAACCAGGCTCGAGCTATGTCCATTAGCGAATATGTGTTTTAATCATAGTGCATCTTCGGGTACTCCAGCTAACTTGAAAGAATCGCTCACCTCCATGAATAGTCTTAAGTGCAGGTGATGATCTCCGATAAGCATTCCACTAAATTGGCTCACTGTCTGAAGCATCTGGAACATGACTGGCTTCAGCTCAAACTATTTTCCCTCAATTTCGGGTCTTCTAATTCCAGAATTAAGATCATGAAACACTGGCACGACATACTGTCTTAGAGCTCTATCCTTATTATCAACGATAAGGATAGGATTTTGAGCAGGGTTTGCTTCGTTTCCTTGATTCGAATATTCGAAGTTCATTTCTTTGGTCTTTCACTGACTTGCTTGTCTTATTCATTATCGAAAAGTTCTTTCTATCTCAGGGTCCACGGGGAGTAAATCGATAATTCAGTCAATACTCATAAACATAGAAAAAATTAATTAAGTTAAAATTGAATAGAAAAAATAAACCAAAATCGAAAATTCACAAATTAAAAAATAATGACTTTTAAAAATAGTTCCCGGCAACGACGCCAAAAACTTGGAATGATGAAAATGTGCAAGTGTACACAATCGCAACAAGTAAATGTCGATTATCATACCCACATGGATTGTGAAATGAATTATTTATGAATGCAATTAAAAACACTTTGGTGAAGAAAAATATTTTGATTTGAGGAGGTGATTAAAAACTAGGATTTTAACTAAGTAAAATAAATAAAAATAGAATAAAAGTTCAATTGCACGATTTCAAAAGATGATTTTAATCAAGATGACATACTTGTGCTAGATTAATTACATTTCTTAACTTAGAATTATTAAACTCATGTTTATGTTGTTACGAATAAATTTACAGCAACTCCATAATTTGCTAACTTATGAACATACTTACCTACCAAAATCCATTTATCTCTTGACTATATCTCTATGTCCATTCAACCGATTAAACAAATTTTAATAAGCAAATGTGTTAATGCACATATATACTTATGAAATTAAAATAATCTCTTGTACATATCTCTATGCCAATTCAAATAACTAATTCAATCTCATAAGCACATAAATGATTACGTGAGGTAACAATGTATTTCTACCTTGAAACAATTCAATCACAATAATCTTGCAAGTTATGCAAGGTTAATGTATCATTAGATACCATTGCTAATTTAACCCTTAGCTACATTAGATGATTAAAAATGCACTAATTAAGTATCGTGTCAATTAAATACAATTTCAGTCCGTTTAAATAATTAATTCATTAGTTAGCTGACAATTAGAATGTAAGAATAACTTAGTTATGGTTTTACTTAATCAAACATTTTATTGAGACCTATAACAACACAAACACAATTTTAATAACTCAAGTAGACGAAATGCAATCAACCTAACACGAATTAAATTTAAGCCATATTAATTAAATTAAACATATCAACATCACAAATGTTCATAGACATGTTCATCATAACAACAACAAAATTAAAAGGATAGGGAATAAGAATCAAATACGGTGATCCTCTGAGGCTTGAATAGTTTGCTCCGCTCCTCCTTCTCCGCTTGTTCTTGTTGAACTGAAGCCTCCACGAACACTTGAATACTGCTCCAAATGGTGGTTGAATGACTCTTTTTCAAGAGGTGAAATCGGCAAAGGAATAGGGGAAGAAAATGAAAAATAATGGAAGGGAATTAAGAGAGAAAAGTGAGAGAGAAGTGAAGAAATGATTGGGTTTGAGATGTGTTTGAAGTGAGCAGCCAAGGGGGTAGTTATAGGTTGATAAGGCTACTAAAAATATTCAAAATCAAAATCCAAAGACTCCCCCCATGGCCGACCACACATGTGGCATGTTTGAATATTTCAAACATGCTATTTTTAGGTAGGGGCAAATCTTGAAAGGCATGAATAGTGAAGGGGTTTGAATGCAAATTCAAGGAGTATTCAAGGGCCATTTTGCAAGCCAAATAATCAGCCAAACAAGCTGATTGGGTCAGCATGGTAAAAGTCAGCAATGAGTCCACCACATTTCCTTTGTTTCCCAAAACATAATCAACTAATTAAACACCTACGAATTAATGCAAAAGACTTGCTTTGATCACCCTTCGGTGCCACACTGCTCACACCAGAATTCAACTAATCTACATTGGTTTAAAAGGAGTGGGTGAGCTTTACGAGCTCGATGAATGATCATAATAACTACCACGCAAATATGTAATCATGCATTATCGAAATAACCATATAGCACAGTTGTGATGCGTAGGTTTGTGCAAGTGTACACAGTCGTTATTAAGTAATAAGTAAGTAAAAGAGTTATTATCTCCACAGGGACCGTGTATGTTAATCAATTAATTGAAAATTAAATTTTTACAAATTGGTGATAAGAACACAATATTTCGAGTGATGGATGACTAAACTATATTAAATTATCTAGATGCAAGATGATCCCTAACGCAACTCTAATCTGAGTATGATAATTAACTAAAATGTATGAGATGAATTTAGCAACAACAACACAAACTTCAACAATCAATAACATGAATAGGCTATAATAATTACATCATTTAACTTAATTCATTTTTCTCATGTTTAACAGTGTTCAGAAAATATTCCATGGCAACTAGATCTTTCATAAGTGTGAAACCAAATTAAGTCCTTTAGAAATCTTTTACTTAGTAAAACATGCATTTTACTGATCATATTAAACTAAGGGCTTCTTAGAATTCATGTTAAGTAATAAGGACAAGTTAGGTTTGAAACAAGTTAATCACATAAACCTAAAAACTATGCAAGATAATAGAGCTCGTTAAAGTTGTTATGAACCTTTAATTTAGTTAGGTTAGGATATAAATTAAGCACTTTTCAACTATTTGTCCATTAGTCGTCATCTGGTTAGGATCGCTCAGCTAATTCCAATGCATCCAATCATGTATGAATGAAATACATGCTTGAGTTTAATTGAAAACATGAATGATTGAGGCACAAACACTATAAACATGATTAAACAAACTTTATTGAATTGATGCAATCATCCTAGACAAATTTAAGCTACCATTGTTGATGGCAAGATAACAAAGCACATTGCAAACATGATTAAAATCAAGGTAACAAGTAAAGGAAGAATAAACGCTGTTCGAATTAACAGCCTTACGAACTCCGATTGAAGAAGTTTCCTGCTTCCTTATGTTGCTCCTTTGCTAATGGCTCCTTAAGGTGGCCGGCCAATAGATGATTTTATCAAGGTTTTGCTGGCTAAGAAAGAAAGGAAACATGGGATGCTATGCATGGGAATGAAGAGATGGATGAGAGAATGAGAGAATGGAAGAGAAATGTTAAATGGAGGATAAATGATGTATGCTTGAAATGTGAGATGGTAATGGGTATTTATACTTGAGGTTGGTGGAGGAGTTTACTAAATATGGCATCAAAGATCCCTTAAATTTCTCGCCCCTTTGGTTAGCCATAATATGTGGAAAGGAGGGTGAGTTGGTTGCTTGATTTAAGTATAAAATCATGCTTGAAACATGCAAGGGGTGGATGGTTTCTTGAAAAAATGTAGTGTGCTAATTTTCGATGATTTTCCAAGTGTAGGGACCTCCAAATAATTATCCTAAAAGTTTATTTTTGGCTGCCCAAAATATTCTTGCTGAATTGGGCTTCTCTTCTCCTTGTTTGAATGTTTTTGTGACCCATTAAATAGTCAGACTTGTCCACCATATAGCACCATTTTTCACTGGGTCAAAGCAACATATTTATGTCCCAATTGGCATGGTTTTGTCGTCCAAGTAGGGTAGAATTGCTCATGTCCATGCAAAAATTAGAATAAGCTCTTTATTAAACATACTTCATGGTCCCACTGCATAATTAAATATAGCACATTAATAAATAACATGTAATAATTTAATTTATGCACAAAACTAACATAATAAAGCATAAATTTGCATATTTTATAAATTCATGTCCGTTGTCGGGATATAAGTAAAATTCACTTAATTAATTAACAAATACTCAAGATTAATATTATTTTTAAGTAAAAAGAAGGTAAAAAATACTAGAAAAACTTATATAATTTAGATTTTACAACAGTTACAACATTTCAAATTTTAATACCATGTTACTTAATCATGCATTATTCATTGATTCATTTACACAATAATCACATATCATATAGGCACATATCTCAATATTCATAAATACATTTATTGATCATTTGAAACTTGAGTTATGAAATGGAAAAGTGGGCTATATCACCACTCATCAGATACATGGATCTCCAACACACCAAAATACTCATAGAGTCGAACATATCCCAAAAAGTGAAGCATTTAGCTAGCACTCTCCAACACACCAAACATGTCCCGGTGAATGGAGCTTAGCTCACATGTCCTTATCTCTCCAAATTTATAACTAACACACATAATTATTTACCATTTTCTACACTTTTCACTACAAATTAATATTATAAGTACAACATAATTTCTATCATTTGACATGCATAGCATGTCCACATTTCCACTTTCACAATATACATCACAAGCATATAACACATTTCATAGCATCACATCTTAGTTCTCATTTCCACAACACACAAACACATATTTCAAAATTTAAACATAAGTTTGAGAAAGCTTACACTCGGAATTTGGAGTAGGGGTTTAGGCTACTTCTAAATTCCCAATTAATGAAATAAATCGTGTCCACAAGCAGCGATTCCAAACACTCACCAATTACGCTTTTGTCGAAACGCCGAAAGCTCAAACTAGCTATTCCTTCACTCGTAGAAGATCCTAAAAAATCTGAAGTTTCAATACAATAAATCACACAACAATACAATCAACAATCAGCTAAGGACTCACCTTAAGCAATTATAAACACAAGCCTAAGCTAGGTTCTTATTAAACCGAAACCTTCGGCGTAGCAACTTAGAATTTTGATTATCTCAGTCTATACTTAATCTTTTTATCTAAAATGAATTTCATTCATCTAATTCTTCCTCTACGATATATTCTCAACCTTCAAACTACCCAAAATTATTCAAATTCATGATTCCATAATTTTTGACATGTTATGGCAATTTCACGAAAATTCATTAAAACTCTAAATCTTGAACAAAACTTTAAAGTAAGTTTAGAAACCTTCTAATCATGTCATAACTAATTGAAAAACACTTCAAAACCAGATTTTTACTCAAAATCCCGAAATCCACCATAATACCCAATTTTCGTGTAACACCCCAAAACTGGCCCATACGTTATGGCCAAATCCAGGAGTGTCACATCAAAGGCATAATTCAAAACAATTTTTGCTAAGTTAAAAGTTTAAGGCTCAAAAGCCCAAAATCCTTGAGTCTTGTTAAGTAATGAAAAAAAACCTATTTTAAAATTTTAAGTACTTCGGAAACCAAGTTTAAACGTAAGAAATTTACTCAGGTTTAATAATTAAGTAAATTGTTGAAACAACAAAACCCAAAGTCCAAAGTCAAAACGGAGTACAAGGCCATATTACATCCAACGAAAATAAGCAATTAAAACTATGTCTTTTGAAATAAAGAAAAAAATGTAAACATCTTATAGTGTGGCCATCTCTGAGTCCTCTCCCACGTCGAGCCATTTACTGAGGATCACCTGAAGCATTAAATAAAGGGTGTGAGTTTCGAAACTCAGTGTGTACAACCCTTGGCATTCAGTTCAATATATAATTATCACATTGGCCTGAGCCTATCAAAATCGGTGGTCTTGGGCCTTGGCCCACAATGACCTCATATCATATCATATCATATACAAAACAAGGTAATGGAAAACCATCCCTAAAAATCCATCCGCTACACACCATTTCCCTTCCATCCCTACACACCTGTGGGGATTTCTAAATCGACCCACCCATCCACTATACACCAAAGGTAGTACTCACAGCGGCACTACTCAACTTGCAACAAAGCTGCTAATCATATAATGGGCTTAAAGCCACCGCTGGATCCATGGTCGTCAAGCGACTATGCGATTCTCAAATCATCCTCCGTACCATAATTCCCACCCATATGCATCATAAGTAGAATATAATATGAATGTAACATGCACATGAGTAACATCCACAAAACTCAAACTCATCACATAGGGGTATTTTCGTCATTTCACAACCCAAGGGTATTTTCGTAAATCTACTCTATATGGGTATTTAGGTAATTTTGCAAAACATAGGTACTTTGGAAATTTTGTAAATCAGGGATGTTTTGGTAATTCTGCAAACCAAGGGTATTCTGATAATTCCATAATTCGGGCCTATTTTAGTGATTTTTCAAATCTAAGGATGTTTCGGTAATTTTCAAACTAAGGGTATTTTGGTTATTTTCAAATAAGGGGTATTTTAGTAATTTTACAAATCTAGGGGTATTTGGTCCCTCTCGGGTTTTATTTATGAACTTTGGCCCATTAACAAGTCCTTGTGGCTAAAGTGAACAGACACTATGCACCAGGTAGGATTCCAGAGAAGAGGAGGCGGGCCGCTTAAGTACCAAGCTCTCCCTAGATCCAATCCTAGACATGCATATGCCCGTTACCACACTCTAACCTAGCAACTTGTCCACAGACATGTTTAATTATTAGAAAGTCTTATGCGGTTTAGGAGTTGTTCAGTACTACGCCTAAAGTGCATAAAACCCTAGCATACTAGTCTACGTCCCCATAAAGCCCATCAACCCCTTTCTCGTTCATATAACCCATAATGGCCACATCACATTTTTATGGCCCACTAGGCCCAAATCTTAATTATATGACCCATTAGGCCCAAAAAAATCTAGATCATGTAACATGTATGCTTAACCCAATTCATATAATTAAATTAATCCATTTCATCAAACTTATCCTCAGGGCCCACCGGGCCCGTTTAGCCACTTTCGGCTTTTCGACTTTTCGACCTTGCCAATTTCGAGTGTGCATAGTGTTTGTACAAACCTGGTTACAACGCGTGTTGTAAACCCCTTAATCACGAACCTACAATAGTCACCCCTTAACGATTAATCTTGGCTTAATACACACTTTATCAAAAACCAAAACCTCGCGTAACCTTACCCTATGCTACATGTTCTAGTAGCCCTTCCTTAGCTACTATTCGTGAATATCCCTAGATCTACACCCAAACATATATCATCAAAATCGAGTTACTCATTTTTCACATAAGTCACCTCTATAAACCATACCTACATTCGGCCATCCATTAATCCATAACTGAGACGAGTACACTTACCCTTGCTAACAATCCTACCATGCTTGCGATCTTTGAACCTTATCCTTGTTACCATAGAGTTAATGACAGGTCAGTTAGATAGCCTTTCGACTTTTAACAAATCGTATAAGAGAGGTTAATCGTACACTTACCAAATCTACTTTTGATCCTGCAGCCTAAATTTGGCTTTTGAGATTAGTATAGTGACAGAGACAATTTGGCACCAATAAGGAGAAGAAGAGGAGAAGTGATCGGCTAGAACTAAAGGTGAACAAGAGAAGGGATTTAAGAAGAGAAGGTATGGGGAATTTAGCTAGAGAGAAGACAAAAATTTCGACAAAGGAATGATGGGTTTTTTTCTGCAAATGGAAGAATTCGGCTAAGGGGGAGAAAAAGAAATGTAATGGAACCCAAGGAACCTCTCAAAGGAATTCAGCACCTCCTTTTATAGCCAATAGCCGAATCCTACCTTACCCCATAATCCAATTCGGCACTAACTCTTCCTACCCCTTATCTCCTAATTTTCCTCCATGAATCTCCCTTATCTCATTCGAAATTCCCTCTTTTATTAGCTCGCAAGACCAATTCGAACACTTCAACAAAAGAGTCCAAATTCCACACAACTCTGGCAGTCCACTATGCAAAATAAACACTCCAAAAACACCTTACCACTACTCGAACCTTGGACCTCTTCACGCCACCTTGTAGCTCCCCTAGTGACGCCACGTTGCCACAGGACCACAAGCCCCATTTGTGTCTTATTTTCCCATTAATCTGCTTAAGAGTCCTAATGCCTAAGACTAGGGTCCACTAAAGAAAGAATAATAATTTTTTCCCTATGGTCATCCCTATCTCTAAGACTTCAAATAATCCTGATAATTCCTTAAAATTAATATTCTAAGTGCTACTCATACATACCAACCTCAGTGTACAAAAATTTAAAGTTTCAGAATTTTTGGGGTGTTACAACCCAATAGGCACAAATTCGGGGCGTTACAATTCTACCCTCCTTAAAGAAATTTCGTCCTCAAAATTTCCAACTAACTATCAATCGTACTACCCAAGTCTAACCACTATGCTTTTGCTGCGCTCTCTAATTTTAAAGCCAAAATAAATACCCAGTATATTATGGTAGAGTACGCACCATTATTTGCATCTGGAGTGTCTTCGTCCCCTTGGCAACGTGTTGCATAGACCAAAGCTAGCTGCCTCGCCTCTGCATAACTTGCACCTCTACCTGGTGCTCCACGACCGCGTTCATTACCATTATCGCCCCTGTCTTTTCCAGGGCCCCTTGGTGGTTGTTGACCACCCCTCTAAGGCTGAAAATTACCTCTACCAATGGCTCACTCCTGATCTAGCCTTCTCAGGCACTCCCTAACCCTATGCTCCATAGATCTACAGCCCAAACATGCTCCTATCCTCCTCCAACATTCGCCCGGATGCCTTCTCCCACACTCAACACAAAGTGGTATTCTGTTATTAGCAGAGCAACAGGGGCCTCGACTCTAACCGGCCCATTCACTCTAGCCCTCCTTGCAGGCCTCTGTTCGGCTCCCATAGGTTCCATATTCTGCTTGTTCTTGCCCTTCTCTTTCTCTCGGTTGCGACGCTCTGTGCTCTTTACCTCCTCTGCTATCATTGCTTTATCCACCAAAATTGAAAAATCCCACTCCCTCTGTGGAGCTATAAGTACCCTAAGGTTATCCCTTAGTCCATCCTCGAACTGTATGCATCTTTCATACTCCGTTGTGACTATCCCCTTGGCATATCGACTATGGCACAGAAACTCAGCCTCGTACTCTGCTACTGGCTTATCTCCCTGAGTCAAACTCAAAAACTCCTTCCTTTGGGCATCCACATAGGCTGCTCTAATGTATTTCCCCTGGAATGCTGATTTGAAGAACTCCCAAGTGATCTGCTCCGGTTGGTTGCCCTCCTTTACGGTCAACTACCATTGATAGGCTTCCTCCCTAAGTAAGGATATCGCCCATTTTAACTTTTGTTCATCCGTGCAATCCAGATCTTCCATTATCCTTTCAGTAGCTTCCAACCAATACTCATCCACACTCGGGGCCACCCCCGCTACTCCTTTGAAAATCTCTGCCCTATTAGTTCGAAGTCGCTCGGTGATCGACCCACGACTTTCCGTACCATTATTGGGCCCAACAACTCTTTCTAATATCCTTAACATGGCCTGCGATACGGCATCCTCCGTAGCAGCAGCCCGTTCATATGGTCCCTTTTCAGCTACTGGTGAGGCCGGAGCTTCCTTTACTCAAATGTTGGGCATATGGCCCGACTCTGACGACCCGGTCCTAACACTTCCAGGGCCTCGGCCGCGACCTCTTGCACCTCTTCTAGCGCTCATCGTTGTGTATTTCTGAATTAAAAATTTTATGAAATTATTACATAGTTCCACTTGTTTATGGCACATGTCTTATGCAAGTAGCATTTTTCTTAAAGTTATTACGCGATCGAGAATCCACTACAGGCTTAAGTTTCCTACGAGCTTTAATCTCTAAAAGCCTATTTTTAAGTAGCCCATTATCTATATAGTTCTGTAATTTAAACAAATGTAGTACAGAGAGCTTACTTGGCTCGACGTCGAGGGCTCGGTGAACCACACTTCAGAATCCTGCAAAAACTTTTTAAAACCCAAAATTTAAGGCCCATTTCATAGCCCGAGCTTTGCAACCGGGCTATGATACCACTAAATGTAACACCCCAAACCCGGCCTAGACGTTATGGCCTAATCAAGGAGTGTCACATCAAAGGCATAATTCAAAATAATTTTTGCTAAGTTAAAAATTCAAGGCCCAAAAGCCCAAAATCCTTGAGTCTTGTTAAGTAATGAAAAAAAAACCATTTTATAATTTTAAGTATTTCAGAAACCAAGTTTAAGCGTAAGAAATTTACTCAGGTTTAATAATTAAGTAAACAGTTGAAACAACAAAACCCAAAGTCTAAAGTCAAAACGGAGTACAAGGACTTATTACATCCAACGAAAATATGTAATTAAAACTATGTCTTTTGAAACAAATAAAAAAATTTAAACATCTTGTAGTGTGGCCATCTCCGAGTCCTCTCTTACGTCAAGCCATTTACTGAGGATCACCTGAAACATTAAATAAAGGGTGTGAGTTTCGAAACTCAGTGTGTACAACCCTTGGCATTCAATTCAATATATAATTATCACATTGGCCTGAGCCTATCAAAATCGGTGGTCTTGGGCCTTGGCATATCATATCATATCATATGCAAAACAAGGTAATGCAAAACCATCCCTAAAAATCCATCCGCTACACACAATTTCCTTTCCATCCCTAGACACCTGTGGGGATTTCTAAATCGACCCACCCATCCTCTACACACCAAAGGTAGTACTCACAGTGACACTACTCAACGTTGCAGCAAAGCTGCTAATCATATAATGGGCTTAAAGCCACCGGTGGATCCATAGTCTTCAAGCGACTATGCGATCCTCAAATCATCCTCCGTACCATAATTCCCACCCATATGCATCTTAAGCAGAATATCATTTGAATGGAACATGCACATGAGTAACATCCACAAAACTCATACTCATCACATAGGGGTATTTTCGTCATTTCACAACCCAAGGGTATTTTCATAAATCTAGTCTATATGGGTATTTAGGTAATTTTGTAAATCAGGGATGTTTTGGTAATTCTGCGAACCAAGGGTATTCTGGTAATTTCACAATTCGGGGCTATTTTAGTGATTTTGCAAATCTAAGGATGTTTTGGTAATTTTCAAACTAAGGGTATTTTGGTTATTTTTAAATAAGGGGTATTTTAGTAATTTTACAAATCTAGGGGTATTTGGTCCCTCTCGGGTTTTAGTTATGAACTTTGGCTCATTAGCAAGTCCTTGCAGCTAAAGTGAACAGACACTATGCACCAGGTAGGATTCCAGAGAAGAGAAGGTGGGCCTCTAGGGCCGCTTAAGTACCAAGCTCTCCCTAGATCCAATTCTAGACATGCATATGCCCGTTACCACACTCTAACCTAGTGACTTGTCCACGGACATGATTAATTATTAGAAAGTCTTATGCGGTTTAGGAGTTGTTCAGTACTACGCCTAAAGTCCATAAAACCCTAGCATACTAGTCTACGTCCCCATAAAGCCCATCAACCTACTTCTCGTTCATATAACCCATAATAGCCACATCACATTTTTATGGCCCACTAGGACCAAATCTCAATTATATGACCCATTAGGCCTAAAACAATCCAGATCATGTAACATGTATGCTTAACCCAATTCATATAATCAAATTAATCCATTTCATCAAACTTATCCTTAGGGCCCACCGGGCCCATTTAGCCACTTTCGGCTTTTTAGCTTTTCGGCATTGCCAATTTCGTGTATGCATAGTGTTTGTACACACCTGGTTACAACGCGTTCTGTAAACCCCTTAATCACGAACCTACAATAGTCACCACTTAACGATTAATCTTGGCTTAATACACACTTTATCAAAAATCGAAACCTCACTGTAACCTTACCTTGTGCCACACGTTCTAGTGGCCCTACCTTAGCTACTATTCGCGAATATCCCTAGATCTGCACCCAAACATATATCATCAAAATCGAGTGACTCATTTTTCACATAAGTCACCCCTGTAAACCATACCTACATTCGACCATCCATTAATCCATAACTGAGACGAGTACACTTACCTTTGCTAACAATCCTACCATGCTTGCGATCTTTGAACCTTATCCTTGTTACCATAGAGTTAACGACAGGTCAGTTAGATAGCCTTTTGACTTTGGACTTTGGGTTTTGTTGTTTCAACTCTTCCCACCTCTCATCTCCTAATTTTCCTCCATGATATCTCCCTTATCTCATTCGAAATTCCTTCCTTTATCAGCTCACAAGACCAATTCGAACACTTCAATAAAAGAATCCAAATTCCACACAACTCTGGCCGTCCACTATGGAAAATAAACACTCCAAAAACACCTTACCACTACTCGAACCTTGGACCTCTTCACACCATCTTGTAGCTCCCCTAGTGATGCCACCTTGCCATTGGACCACAAGCCCATTTGTGTCCTATTTTCCGCTTAATCTGCTTAAGAGGCCTAATGCCTGAGACTAGGGTCCACTAAAGCAAGAAAAATGATTTTTTCCCTATGGCCATCCCTATCTATAAGACTTCAAATAATCCCGATAATACCTTAAAATTAATATTTTAAGTGCTACTCATTCATACCAACCTAAGTGCACAGAAATTTAAAGTTTTGGATTTTTGGGGCGTTACAACCCAATAGGCCCAAATCTACTAGGTCCAAGTTCGAAGCGTTACATTTTGGATTTTATTTAAAGAATGCTTTTTAATGGCTGAAACTATTTTAAAGACCCGATAACATTAGAACCTAATAAGAAATCAAATCGTTGCCTTCAATGGAAGAAAATGAGCTTTTGGTGTAACTTAAAGAAAACCTACAAGTTTGAGAGATGATGAAATCAATGGTATTTTTAGTGTTTTTATGATATTCTAGGGGGATTTAATGTTTAGAAGATTGAAGGAAATCAAAGTAATAAAGTTTGGAAATCAAAATTTAATGAACAAGGGTTTGGATTCATTGGACGACACAAGAATGAGGGAAGAGAAAAACTAACGTGAAATCTGTAGGAGAAGGGGAAAACTAAGGTGTTTCTAAAGATTTGGTTTAACTGCCTTTTAAAAACTCAAAATTTAGACCCTTTTACAATTTAGTCCACTGTTCAAAATTAAAGGTTTCTAAAACTCTTTTTTAAAAACTGATTTCATTTCTTAGAAACCATAATTGAAAACATTTACGGTTACCAAGCCTACTAAATTCGGAGCAAACTAAAGCTAAAATACCTAAAATACCCCTAAAACTCCTAGGCTCAATGTTTGAGATGTTAAACTTTTCTACTGTCTAATTAGGGATATGGGGCTATTTAAATGACAATTAACCCTTTGTTAAATACCATTTCACTATTCCATTACGTTGGTAATGGAAAAAAGGTTAAAAGGAATTTTTTGTTATTTTTTGAAAGTAGAGTGATTGAATTGAAACCAAAGTGACGGTTGGTGTAATTTACCCTACATAAAAATCATTTGCATGATAGTGGAAAATTTTATAATCCTAACCCCTACAGAACAACTCCTCGAGAACCAAGGTCAACTCCTCACAGAGTACACTTGGAACAATGGAAATGTGCAAGTGTACACAATCACAACAAGTAATAAAGTGACAAGTAAATATCAAGTTATCGTACTCACAGGGACTGAGAAAAGAATTATTTATTAATGCAATTAAAAACACTTTAGCGAAGAAAAATATTTTGATTTGAAGAGGTGATTAAAAACTAGGATTTTAACTAAGTAAATTAAATAAAAATAAAATAAAAGCTCTAATGCACGATTTCAAAAGATGATTTTGATCAAGATGACATAATTGTGCTAGAATAATTACATTTCTTAACTTAGAATTATTCAACTCATGTTTATGTTTACAATTAAATTCACGGCAACTCAGTAATTTGCTAACTTATGAACATACTTACCTACCAAAATCCATTTATCTGTTGACTATATCTCTATGTCAATTCAACCAATTAAAAAAATTTTAATAAGCAAATGTGTTAATGCACATACATACTTATGAAATTAAAATAATCTCTTGTACATATCTCTATGCCAATTCAAACAACTAATTCAATCTCATAAGCACATAAAAGATTACGTGAGGTAACAATGTATTTCTACCTTCAAACAATTTAATCACAATAATCTTGCAAGTTATGCAAAAATAATGTATCGTTAGATATCATTGTTAATTTAAACCTTAGCTACCTTAGATGATTAAACATGCACTGATTAAGTATGGTGTCAATTAATTACAATTTCAATCCATTTAAATAATTAATTCATTAGTTACCTTTCAATCGTAATGCAAGAATAACTTAGTCATGATTTTTCTTAATCAAACATCTTACTGAGACCTATAACAACACAAGCACAATTTTAATAACTCAAGTAGACGAAATGCAATCAACCTAGCACGAATTAAATTTAAGCCATATTAATTAAATTAAACATACCAACAACAAAAATATTCATAGACATGTTCATCATAACAATAATAAAATTAAAAGGATAAGGAACAAGAATTAAATCCGGTGATCCTCCGAGGCTTGACTAGTTTGCTCTGCTCCTTCTTCTCCGCTTGTTCTTGTTGAATCGATGTAACGCCCCAAAGACATCTGTTTCTGTCTCTCTAAATTTTGACACAAATCTGTATCTGATTCAGTGGTTAAGTGTTCCGGGTGTGTGTGAGAGGTCCCAACTTGAAGCCCTAGCTTTGGCAAATTTTGGAATTTTTCTAACTTAAGCCTTATACTTGATCAGTGACCTTAAATTAAATTATTTGTAAAACCATATCAGAATGAGCCTGCTGGTTCGAGTGGTAAAGGAGTCTATGTGTTGTGTGGAGGTCCTGTGTTCGAATCCCTGCGCGAGCATGGGTATTTATTTTTTCTTGGTTCTGCGCAAGTGTTTCAGTGGAAATTGAATTTTGAGAAGTGGGTTAGTGGAAGGAAATCAAGGGATATGCATCATATCTTTGTTTTTGTCAAAATTGAATTTTATTTTTCCCAAATTTCCTCTACTTTTGACATTTTTTCTTTTTCAAAGAAACAAATCCCTATTTTCATTTTGTTGATTTCTTTTTGCTACCAAACTAAAATTCCTCCTCCATTCTTGATTCTTTTGTTAATCTCGTTGTTGGGGCGTCACAAATCCTTACTTTTTTTTTGTAGTCGGTAAGTGGGTTTTCGTTGGTTTTCTTCATATCATTTTTCTGAAGATTTGAATGTTGCTATATTTTTATGATGTAGGGGAAATTAACAAGCGTTGACTTTCATTTCGTTTGTCGATCGGTGTTAACGGTGTTGTTCGTCGTCGGTAGGTTGTGATTTTGGGTCAGATTGTGGTTGAAAAGATAGTAAATGTAGTCACTAAATCGGTGTTTGTTACGCTGTTTTTAAGTTTCGAAAAGTTTAGGAGTGTTTTAGCATCGAATCGATACTAGGTGTGTACTTGAATAGTAGAAAAATGATTTTTTGGCAAAAGCTGAAAACGTTACTGTCGATGCCACACGGCTGTGTGGTAGGCCGTGTGTGACGACACAGCCATGTGATCGACAAAAGCTAGACCGTGCACAGCACACGGCCGTGTGATGGCTGGAGTGTAGCCGTGTGGGCCACACGAGCTAAACCAGACTGGGCGTGTGAGCTCTGGGCCAGGCCGTGTGATCCACACGGGTAAGGCCATTTTAGGCATGTGGGTCCACATGGGTGTGTGGGCCCATTATCCTAAAATTCATGGTAGGGTCGTACGGATTGCCCTAATAGACTATGGACCTATCTTAGGGTCGATAAAGGCTTACTAAACCCTAAAACTATATGTTCTGTTAGACTGATGAACTGTTATGAGCATGCTTATGTTTTTTATCTTCAATCTATTTATGAACACATGTTGAGAACATGTTAAGTATGTTATATCCGTTAATTCTGCATGTTTGATATGTTATCTGATATTAGGGATGGGATTTTATATATATTGGAGGAAGTGTTCTGAAAGGTAGATTATGCCTAAAATCTGGCAGCACATGTGCATTATATCTGATATGTGCTGCATTTGGTACAGCATGGTGTGTAGGGCTGGGTGGGTGTTTTAAACCCCGCATGGTTTGTAGGGATCGTCGGAGATGGTGTGAAGAGGCTGGGGTTAGGATCCTGATTTCTGTTTCTAACTCCATATCTATATCTTTATCTGAGATGGGCTAAAGCCCAAATCTGCAACTAAATTTGTAATGGGCTGGGGCCCAAGATTGCATCTGACTGATATCTGTTATTCTGTATATGTGCATACTTAATTCTGTAGGGTTACACATTGAGTTTATGAAAACTCACCCTTTTTTCTATCTGTTTTGTACAGGTGATCCACAGAGTTAGGCGGATTGGTGCAGCTGTGGACTCAACGATGACTACTCTTTTCAAATTGTTTCACTTTTGTTTTATGGCTTCAGTTTAATTTGCTGGGCCTTTCTTTTGTAATCAGGACTTTGTGGACTGTTCTGCTTAAAATTGGGATTTTACAGTGTTTATGATCTTATAATTGCAAAACTCGATAAAAAAGAAAATGTTTTCTAAAATCATGAATGATTTTACTTAATTACAATGGTTTTTCATAAGCTTCCGCCTTTAAACACTTTTAAGGAAAGTTAATTAAACCTGAATGAACGTTTGATAATAATTCTATGCAAATAGAGTTAGTAGATCCGAAATAGATTCATCGTGTTAGTTGTTTTTAAAATCTATTCCATGTGACATCGCCAGATTCGGTCATAACGTCTACGTCGGGTTTGGGGTGTTACATTTAGTGGTATCAGTGTCAGGTTACAAAACTCGGCTGTGAATTTTGTGTTCTAAAAAGGTGTTTTAAGAATTAGTTTTTAAAATGGTTTAAAATATTCTGATTAAGAATGCGGTACACTGATTCTCCGACGCTGATCCTGTAAATATTTTTGTACCTAGTTAAACTATTCTGAAACATTATAGTTAGTACTCTCTGAGAATACGCCTGGAACAACGGAAATGTACAAGTGTACACAATTGCAACAAGTAATAAAGTGACAAGTAAATGTCAAGTTATCGTACGCACAGGGACTGTGAAAAGAATTATTTATAAATGCAATTAAAAACACTTGGGTGAAGAAAAATATTTTGATTCGAGGAGGTGATTAAAAACTAGGATTTTAACTAAGAAAAATAAACAAAAATAAAATAAAAGCTCCAATGCATGATTTCAAAAGATGATTTTAATCAAGATGACATAATTGTTCTAGATTAATTACATTTCTTAACTTAGAATTATTAAACTCATGTTTATGTTGTTACGAATAAATTCACAGCAACTCGGTAATTTGCTAACTTATGAACATACTTACCTACCGAAATCCATTTATCTCTTGACTATATCTCAATCACAATTCAACCGATTAAACAAATTTTGATAAGCAAATGTGTTAATGCACATACATACTTATGAAATTAAAATAATCTCTTGTACATATCTCTATGCCAATTCAAACAACTAATTCAATCTCATAAGCACATAAAAGATTACGTGAGGTAACAATGTATTTCTACCTTCAAACAATTTAATCACAATAATCTTGCAAGTTATGCAAGGCTAATGTATCGTTAGATACCGTTGTTAATTTAACCCGTAGCTAACTTAGATGATTAAACATGCACTGATTAAGTATGGTGTCAGTTAATTACAATTTCAATCCATTTAAATAATTAATCCATTAGTTACCTTTCAATTGTAAGCAAGAAAAACTTAGTCATGATTTTTCTTAATCAAACATCTTACTGAGACCTATAACAACACAAACACAATTTTAATAACTCATGTAGACGAAATGCAATCAACCTAACATGAATTAAATTTAAGCCATATTAATTAAAATAAAAATATCAACAACACAAATATTCATAGACATGTTCATCATAACAACAACAAAAGTAAAAGGATAAGGAACAAGAATTAAATCCGGTGATCCTCTGAGGCTTTACTAGTTTGCTTCACTCCTCCTTCTCTACTTGTTCTTGTTAAATTGAGGACTTTACGAGCATTTGAATGCTGCTGCAAATGGTGGTTGAATGAATCTTTTTCAAGAGGTGAAATCGGCAAAGGAATAGGGGAATAAAATGAAGAACAATGAAAGGGAATGAAGAGAGAAAAGTTAGGGATGTAACGCCCCGAATTTTGGGCCTATAAGAAATGGTCTTCGCGTGCCAGAGGAATTGGAATTTAGTTGTGGATATGAATAACCTAAAAGTATGTACGCTTTGGTGGTTAAGGGTCTTGAGAAGTATTGAAGAAGTCTTGGGTTCAAACCTGGGATTTAGGAAAATTTTGGTTTTAGGTGAATAAAACCCTGGATGTAAGTAAGTAGGCTTTCAGAATATTGTTGGGGAAAACATGACACAAGGAAGCATGTGGCCTAGTGGTTGTGGTGTCATTAAGGGTGCAAGGGAGCCTGGGTTCAAGTCTTGGCCCTTGCAATTTATTTTGGTTTTCTTTTAAATGAACCTGGACACTGACACTTAGGCTTTATTAATAATAATATTTGGTTAGTGACAGAAGAAGAGCTTATGGCCTAGTGGCAAGTGGCGTGTTGGGCATCTATGTGGTCTGAGGTTCAAGTCCTGGGATAAGCAGGGAAGTGTTTATTTTGCTGCTTGAGCTGGAAAGATGGAAGAGTTAGACTGAAACTCTGCTGGATGAGGTTTGAATTGGTCAAGGAAGAGAGAATCATGGGATGTGGTTGGTAGTTGGGTGATTTGGAGGAGAATTAGGAGGAGGAAATCAAGGAATTCAAACCTTGGAGAGTTGTAATCGGTTGGGGAAGCTTGTGCATGCATAGTCGGCTAGGGGCTTCCTTTGTGTGCATTTTCGACAATTGGAGAGCATTTTGGGATAGTCTTGGTTTTCCTGAGTGCCAAAATTCCACTTACCATTCGTGCATATTTTTCTCTTGCATTTAACCATTCATGCACTTTTGTTGTTCGGTGTAGCACTTTTTATTCAAGCATCTTGTTGGCCGAATCTTTGCTTCCCTCTCCATTCCTCTTTATTCTTTTGTTTTTCTTCTTTTCCCTTTCTTCTCCTAAGCCGAATATCATCTCTCCCCTTTTTCTTTCGGCTTTTTAGTGGATTGTGAACCGAATCTTTCTCTTTTCTCTTGATTAGTTTGGTGGTGATCAAATTTCTGCTTCCTTCCCTCTCTGTTTCAAGTTTTGCAAGTATTCTTGAAATCGGTAAGTGCTCTTGGTTTACTCTTGTTTCTCTCCACCGTTGTGGTATTTTCTTCTAACATCTTCCTGTGTTGCCGATTCATGAAAAAAGGGTACAAGCGTTTCGACTCTTGTGTGTGGGTATAGGCCGATTTCTTCTATCAATCGTTCTTCGTTCTACGTAGTGGTAAGTTGTCGTTCTTTCGGTTCTAGTTATTTTTCGTTCATGATAATAGTTAAAGAGCTTAAGATATAATGTAGGTTGTACCAAGGATGGGTGATCAATCCTTAATCAGTGATCTAAGGGCAATAGATCGCTTGGTACTCAGTCAAGGTATGGTAGTGAATATCCTTTTGGGGATTAAGTACTTTCGATCATTAATGCATGGAAGACTGATTGTAATTTTTGGGTCAAGTGTAGGTTGGTGTTCTAAGTTTTCGCGAAAGCTTGCAATCAGGTGTGTAACTTTGTGCTCTGTTGATGATCGGCTGAAAAGCCGAAAAGTCAAAAAGCCGAAATACAACGTTTGATGCCACACAAGCCCGCGATCGCACGTGTGGTGATTTGAGCCTACAAATTTTATGCGTAGGACTGTAGAGGCTGTTATGGGTCTCGATGGGTCGAAATGGGCCTTGTGGGCAAAATGGGCCTGTAGGCCCTACACAGATTAAATTTGCATATTGTGTTTTGGGGCAATGGGCTGTGTGGGCCCACTGGGTTAGTGGGCCCCACACAGATAAAATGCATGTTATATGGTTTTTATTGGTTTGAATTGTGCTGTTCGTATAGCCGAGGCCATTTTTGGGCTAATTGGGCCACACGAGTAATGGGCCTTAGGCCTATTTACACCGTTGTGACTGTTTAGGTTACTTAAGCCGCTCGAGGCGACAGTGGACCTTCTGTTGGGTTGCTGAGACTCCAATTTGTAAAATTACCAAAATACCCTCGATTCGTAAAATTATCGAAATACCCTCGATTCATAAAATTACCGAAATACCCTTGATTTGCAAAATTATCGAAATACCTCTAATTTGTGAAATTATCGAAATACCATCTGTAAGACCCCAAACCCGGCCCATGTGTTACGAGCAGATTTGGTATGTCACACGAGCAAAACATGTTAAATCCTTTTTATTCGTACTAAAATAGATATTGATTTGTTAAAATCAAGAAAACAAGTTGGATTTGAAATATTTGATAAAATTTCTACTAACCTCGAAGATTGATTGATAAATCGATAAATTTGAACTAGAGAATTTATAAACCGTGACTTTTGAAAACGACGTTGAAAATTCGAAAGATAATCCGAGTATTTTGAAAATAGCGTTAATAGTTCGAGAGAAAATATCCGAGTTCTAATATTTGTAAAAGTTTATTTTGAAATCCATTTGTTAATCGATTTTGGAAAACCATTATTTAAGTTTTTAGAAAATTCTCATTTAAAAAAATTTAAGTAAGAAAATAAGTATATCAACCATAAAGCAAATAATAAAATACTCCAGAGGCCTTACTACAACCTTAATTCAAAATAGCAAAATAATTAAATAGTACTAAAAGAAATTGAAATTCTAAATTTAACCGTTTTTGAAGTATGGCCTCCATCGAGACATCCACGGCCCAAGTCCATCATTGATCATTACCTAAAAGGGATAAGGAAAACGGGGGTGAGTTACTAGAACTCAGTGTGTAACCCACTTACCGTTGTCCACTGGGTAAAAATCCATTAAGCCATTATCTGGGCTGAAGCCCATTCACAATAATAAAAATGAATCGAATATAATATGCATTTGAAATGCAATTCCCAACCAAACCTAGTATTCCATCCGCTACACACCACCCGTACCAACCAACACACCTGTGGGGGTCTTTAGTCAACCCACCCCGCCAACACACCAATCGCAGGCATTAAGCCATTTATATCAAATATAATTGTGGACAAGCCACCAGATTAACAGAATTTACGTGGCATTGCCACTTTACAGATTCGTGGCAGAGCCACCAGAATTATGTAGCAGAGCTACTAGAATTATGTAGCAGAGCTACCAGGACTTCTCTTCATCATTATCCCATCCCATGCAAATCATGTATATAATGCATAGCAAATCACAATAATTTATTACAAAAATTATGGCCCATTATAACAATTAATCAAAAAGGCCCATTAAGCAAAATATCAGATTTGGCCCATTTAGCAAAATATCAGATTGGCCCATTTAGCAAAATATCAGATTGGCCCACTTAGCAAAATATCAGATTGGCCCATTAATCAATATGTGCATTCGGCCCATAAGCAATTTTGTATTTCGACCCTTTAGGGGCATTTCCATAATTCGGCCCGTAAGGGAAATTTCGTAATTCGGTAATTTACCCACTAAGGGTAATTCGGTAATTTCGCAATCCAGACTTAACTACTAATTTGGGCATAACAATTTAAAATTGTCCATCTGCGTCGTACTGACTAAATTGAATATAACTTGAGTTAGAAATCTTGAAATCTAAACCCGTAAATATTCCTTGAAACTAGACTCATATATCTTCTTACTACAATTTTTCCAGAATTTTTGGCTTAACCATTTAGTACAGTTTATTCCTTAAAGTTTCCCTTGTTTCACTGACCAACGATTCTGACCTTTCTTAACTTAATTTCAAATATCTCATTGTACGGTTTTCATATATTTCTCTCACTTGTTTTTAATGAAATAGGCTCACTAAGGGATCCATACATATAAATTATAACCCATAATTCACTTTGTACAATTTTATACGATTTTTCCAAGACAGTTCAGGGAACCACGAAGTCATTCAGAACCAGTCTCACTAAAATTAACATATCTCAGAATATAAAAATCTTTTTCCTTCTCCGTTTCTTCCATATTAAAATAGACACAGTAAGCTTTAATTAGATATCTTATTCACTTTCTAATTCCTTTTCTCCTATTTTTCATGATTTTTCAAAAACACATCACTGCTTCTAAACAAAACTGTTTTATTACAAAATACGATTACCACTACGATCATACGCACGCCCGAGTGATCACGGATGCTGATTTTTGGTTTTATTCGGTATTTCAACCGATTCACAGAATATTTCATACAAACTTTCAGAGAAGTGTGAGATTACACACCATTTCAAATATGTATTCGGAAGGTACGGGATTACACACCTGATTTTGATTTCCTAACGAACCACTCGTCGATGACCTAGAACAATACCAACCAAAAGTTAGCCTCGGATTTCGAAAAGATTTCGTATCACTTACACTTGAATCACTTACCACTATGTCCGAAGGTAGAATATATCGAGTGATTTGTCCCTTATTAATATTGGATCCGATTTCTCCGTTCGACTTAAGGCTAGAATGATGTTCGGCTTCCCGTTAGAATACTACAAAAGGGAAAAACGATCTTGATTGAGAAAGTAAAACAAAGTGATGGTCTCGATCAATATGGCCATCCTACACCAAGGCATAGATTCGGCACTAAGAGGAAGAAAAAAATAAAAAGTTGAAATGAATCACTTACCGATTGATCAAAGTATGAGTAGTAATACGGTTGAGAAGAAAATATGGATGAGATGGACGATTCAGCTATAAGGGAAAATGAACAATGATATTTGGCTATGGGGTAAAAACAAACATTAATATTCGGTTATGAAAAATATTGATTTGAGGGGAAGAAGAAAGGTGTTTGGAAAATTTTGTAAAAAGAAAAGAGAGCAATATGGTCTCAATTGCTTAGTGTATATTCGGCAAGAAGAAAGAAAAAGAATTTGCTTATAATCAACTTGAAGTTTCAGCTATCAAGGAAGATGGACAAAAGATGAATATGTGACCATTCAAAAGAGAAGAAAAATGCACTATTGTGCTAGTAGGTTTCGGCAAAAAGAATAGCTAATTGGGAGAAGATGACTCAAAAGTTGCAAATCAAATTTTTGGCCAAAACAATACCAAGACCCTACCAAATGCCAAAGTAAAATTTCAGCTACTTATCTACCCCCAAAACCGTCCACATGCATAGTCATAAGGGTCAAAATTTTGCCAACCATACTTTCCATAGCATTCTCTATGAAATAAGCCACTTGTTCCCTTTACTTGCCTTTTCCTTTTGATTCCTTTCCCCAACCTCAACCTTTCTTTATTTCTTAGCCACCTTACCAAAAATAAAGAAGTCAAACTTGCCATATATACCTTTTGGCCGACACTTAAGGAAAGAGTGCAAAAATATTAGTCAAAACTTGCATACAATGGGATTTGAACCTCTTCCCTTAAAGTCCTTCATGTGGCATCATATCCTCTTTACTAATAGCTCATTTATGCTAGCAATTTACTCTTTTATTTCCATAAGCTTTAAGCTCACTTACTCTATCTCCTTAAAGACTTAAACACAAAATTTTATTAAGGCCTAACTTGAACTTGGAACTTCATAGAACCCCGTAATTTTCTAAAATCACCTTCTTAATAAGTCCAACTTGAATTAATATCGTTCTCTTGTTCTCAAAAATTTTAAACACTCCTACGCCCAAGGCCCATTGGGCGCAATCCTACTAGGCCCAATTTCGGGATGTTACACCATCGATTTGTGAAATTACCGAAATACCCCCGATTTGTAAAATTACCAAAATACCCCTAATTCATAAAATTACCAAAATACACTCGATTTGCAAAATTACCGAAATAGCCTTGAGTTGTAAAATTACCGAAATACCCCCAGTTTGCAAAATTAGCGAAATACCCTCGACTTGCAAAATTACCGAAATACCCCGGTTTGTAAAATTATCAAAATACCCCTAATTTGCAAAATTACCAACATACCCCTAACTTGTGAAGTTACCGAAATACCCTCGATTTGTAAAATTACCAAAATACTCCCAATTCGCAAAATTACCAAAATACCCCCAACTTACAAAATTATCGAAATACCCTCAAGTTGTAAAATTACCAAAATTCCCTCGATTTGCAAAATTACCTAAATACTCGACTTGCAAAATAAACGAAATACCCCGGTTTGTGAAATTACCGAAATACCCTAATTTGTGAAATTATCGAAATACCCTCGATTTGTGAAATTACCAAAATACCCCTAATTTGTGAAATTATCAAAATACCCCTGTAGGATAAAATTACCGAAATACCACTGAAGGATAGGATTACCGAAATACCCTTATAGGGTAAAATGACTATTTTGCCCTTGCGGATAATTGAATGATTAGGACTATGACTGATCTAACTATGAATGTATGATTGTGTTTTAACTGATTTGACTGTGGTCACACATGTTTTTAATATATGTGTAAATGACTGTTACCGAGCATGGCCATTTTGCATACACGTGTAACGATTGAGCATGACATACACGACATATTACATGGGGTTGGGACATTGATACGGAGGAAGTTCTGATAGGGTCGCACGGGTCGCATGACGACTGTGGATTCAGTATTGATCTGTTAAGGTTGCACGGGTCGCCCAAGACGACTGTGGACCGACGGACGGCTTAAAGCCGTGTAATCTGATTATGGCTCTGTGCCAACCTAAATATGGCTCTGTGCCATCTTGAGTATGGCTTTGTACCAATCGTATTTACCCGTGGCTATGTGCCTAACATATATACCGATGAATCTGTGTCGATCATATTTAACCAAGGTTGTGTGCTGATTATATCACCGTCGCTGATGGCTATGTGCCAAACATAATACAGTTACAGATGGCTATGTGCCAAACATAATACAGTTACTGATGGCTTTGTGCCAATTATAATACTGCTACTGAAGGCTTAGAGCCGTATATATATACTAGCAGCTTTGCTACGATTTCAATTGCGGCCGCAACCGGTGCTAACAGTGGTGTGCTGGTTGGGTGGGTCGATTTTATCCCCACATAAGTGTAGGGTTGGTACAGGTGGTGTGTTGGCTGGATCGGGGTGGGATGCATCCTCATACTATTGCATATCTGTTATGAGATTTGTCACTGTACTGGGCTTAGGCCCACTTGTTCTATTATTGGTTGGGGCTAAGCCCAATTGATTCTGTTATGGGTTGTGACCCAAATGATATTGTAGTGGGCTTTTGCCCACGTATGCTCGATCTGCATCTTGCATCAGAATCGTTAAAGGGCTTTGGCCCGCATCGCTTAGATTTACATTTCAGATACTATCTGTTACTCTAGTAAGGGAATTACACACTGAGTTTTCGTAAACTCACCCCGTTTTTAACTGTGCAAGTAATCCCTAGCCTTAGACGGATCAGTGCTGTGAGGGACTCGGAAAAGGCCACACACTGCTTGTTTTTCCGTTTTGATTATTTACATTCAAGTATTTTGATTTGGGTTGTAATAAGGCCACTTTAAGTTTCTGGATTTTAACTATGGGTCTTTCTTTACTTTGAATTATATCCGTTAGAAGTAAATCACGGTTTTCCAAAATGCCAACTATTTTTAAAACAACACTGTATTTTCGCAACATTTTCGAAATGGTTTCGCGACTTAGTCTTTTTCGTAAATCAACTACTTTCAAAATCAGCTTCCACAACTGAAAAATTTTTTTGGGATTAAAACTAATATTTTTTCAATGTACCACGTTTTGAAAATAAACCAACGTAACTGGGTTTTTATTAAGCTTTTAAACAAGAAGGGTTTTCAATGAAAACATGGTTTTTGAAAAACACTTCAATGCGACACTCCAGATTCTGGCCTAACTTCTAGGCCGGGTTTGGGGTGTTACAAGGGAGAAGTGAAAAAATGAATGAGTTTGAGATGTGTTTGAAGTGAGCAGCCAAGGGGGTATTCATAAGTTGAGAAAGCTACTAAAAATAGCCAAAAGCAGTAGCCAAAGACTCCCCCCATGGCCGGCCTCACATGTGGCATGTTTGAAGATTTCAAACATGCCATTTTTAGGTAGGGGAAAATCTTGAAAGGCATGAATAGTGGAGTGGTTTGAATGCAAATTGAAGGAGTCTTAAAGGACCATTTTGCAAGCCAAATAATCAGCCAAACAAGTAAATTGGGTCAGCATGTGGGACGATTTTGGGCTGTGCAGTGCTCGGTTGGATCGATTTTCTTGGTTCAGCTCAACTGGGCCCCTTTTCATAATTACTTAATAGTAATTTTTTAACCCAAATTAAATTGGATTAAAATTAAGATTAATAATATTATGAATTAATACACATAATTTGGACCGTCTTAGGCTGAAAAATTAATTCGCCTTGATGCTTCAAAATTGCTTCTTGATTTTGCGCTTCTAGTAGTGTCTGCCGAACCATTTTTCGCCTTTTGTGCAAATCTGTCAAAAATAATCAAAATTTGATATGAAATTAATTAAATTAAAAATGTTCATAATTTGAGTGTAATTAATTATTTTATAATTATTATTTATTTTTTGACAAGAATTTCACCGAAATTGCATTAATTTGAGTTGAAAAGGGCATGAAAAAGTGTGTATATTTTCATGTTTCCAATACCAAAATGCCACTCCTCGAGAACCAAACCCAATCATCAGAATAAACATCACGTGTAATAGCCCACCCTCAACCTAATCATCAAATCCAAGCTACCAGATGTCACATTCATTGTCGAAGCAACTACGATTTCATTTCAATATCTGAAATACAAGTCATACAAGTAATTGAGATTTAAAACTTAATAAACACATTTTTTATTCAATCTGGGTTATAAGCGAGCTTACAAAAGCTCCTACAAAACACTGGAAACAGACGAGGAACTAAACGTAAAAATTGCATAATGCATGGGAAATGTCGCGACATTAAAAGATGCATGTCGCGGCATTGAGGGTAGAAGCATGATGTCGTTACTTCAACTAAGGTGAGTCACTGTAACAATTTGTTACCCAACTTGATCACCAGTCCAGGTTGCAAAATGTCACATTCATTTTCGGAGCAACTACGATCAAACTACATTTAATTTATACTATTAAATGATTGATTTCAACCAATACATGCATACAAAACAATATACAGCCATTTTCGGGTCTTAAACGAGCTTACGAAAGCTCTAAAGCTAACCCGAGGCCAATTTAGAACCAAATTGAAAAAAATTCCAAAACACCGGGTTGACGTCGTAACGTTAAGAGGTTCCTCATTGATTTTCCACAATTCACCATGGCAAATTAAACACTTTTCATTGCTTAATGAGCTTGTATTCAAGTGAGTTTCTATTTTTTAATTCTGAACAAGTTGATTGAGTGTGCAAGACAATATTTTTAGCCAAGGAGACTGCCCTGGATGCAGTAACATTCAAATAGAATGTCGCGACATTAAAATAAGCCTCAACACTTAGCCAGAATTCCAAAACAATTCCCAGAGGTGAGCTATTGGAGACAATGTCGCGACGTAAGGAAACCAATGTCGTGACATTCCATCCAGTCCAGGAAGATCAAGCAATTCGCCATTGAAGTCATAGGGTGTTGCGACACTGGTTCGACGAGGCCCATATGACTTCCAAGGGTGTTTTTATTTGTACAATCTTAATTAACATGTTACACAACTTGTAATTTACCTAATTTGGTTATATAACACAAACACTATGAATATTAGCTCTTAGGTCATGATTAAGGGAGTTTAGACTTCAAATTTCTATTCTTAAGTTTATTTCTTAGAATTAATTAGGGTTTTAGTTAGTTTTTCAATTTTCTTTTCAGTTGTTAAATAGTTTTTTCCAATTTCAAAATTGGTTCCATTTCTGTTCTTTTAATTACGTTTATGTTATTTTCTTATTTACCCAAATCAAAGATCAACATCAATTGAGCGTTCAACGATCCAAGTTGCAATTCAAGATCTTCAGATTTTGAGCATTCCTTTTTTCCTTCTCTTTATTTTTACATTTATTGTAATGTTTAATAATCGAGTAGGAGAATTTGCATCTAGAATGGCTAGGGACTAAAAACCTAGGAAGGTTGGCGAGTTGAAGTGGGATTGATTGGCTTGGGTTAAGGGTTTCACCAACTAGTTAGTTAGAGTAGGTTAAGCCGATTAAACCCTAAAATTGACGACTCTAGGAAGTCACTTAGGTAGATAAGGTCGAAAGGATAATCTGCTTGACACCAATTTAATTTAACCTAGTTTAATTTATCAGGTCAAAAGACAAGTAAATTAAGTCGATCAATTAATCTAGTTATAGGGTGAAAGGTATTAATTAGGTTAGTTGTTAGCTAATTAGTGAAACACCCTAGATCTAAGTTAATCATGAACATGGAAGTGAGTTACCCTTCTGTTTGTTTTTATTGATTGAGATTTAGGTGTTTAGTTTTTATTTTACTTTTTGAACCATCTTTCTATTATTCTGTCGTAATATAATCTGTACGTTAGTAGTATTTGGACCTAGTTAGTGTGTTATTTATTACTAATAATTTAGTTTAAACAAACCTTATTTGGGTACGATCCTTATTATACTTACAAAGTATTCCATTTTAAAACTAAACTATATTATAATTTGACCTGTACACTTGTAGACACTGCACTTAATTTTTTATTCAATTGCATTTTCTTAAGCCCCGACGCACGCAAGCTAGGGCGCAATCAAGTTATTCGCGCAGTTGCTAGGAAGATTTCGGTGTTAAACTAAAGTTTTAGTGATATTGCATGCTAAGTAGGATAAATATGAAAACCGAAGTTTATAGATATGATATTTATTTTTTCTATTTTTATTAACTTAGTTATTTTTCTTGTTTGCAGTGTATGACTCGAAGTAGAGGCGATCTCATCGAGTTTGACCCTTAACCAGAAGGTACATTAAGGCAAACACAAAGAACTCTAATTCCTAAGAAGATCCATCAGTGGTTGATCCATCAATGGTTGATCCATCGCACGTAAACCCAGTGTTTGAGGACCGACCTGAACAAAAACCATCAGCACCAGAGCTAGTTCTACAGATTGCAGAGCCAATTGCAGAGCAAAATCACATGTTGCGTGATTATGCAATACCAAATTTGGATGTTGTGCAAGGAAACATTAATAGGTCATCCATCAATGCAAATAATTTTGTAATCAAATCAAGCATCATATAGACGATCCAAAGTAACCTACAGTTTCGAGGCTCAATACATAGGGACCCGAATTAGAATTTAAAACATTTTTTTTACATTTGTGTGATACCTTCAAATTTAATAGGGTCATCAATGATGTTATTCGTCTTTGGTTGTTCCCATTCTCATTATGTGATAATGCTTTTATTTTGTTGGATTCACAGGCTCTAGGTTTGACTGATGCGTGGAAGGAACTTGAGAACATATTCTTGGCAAAATTTCTTTCCACCAAGTAAGATGATGCAACTGAGTAGAGACATTACCAACTTCCTCCAAATTGAAGGCGGGACTCTTTACGAGGCATGAGAGAGGTTTAAATTGCTACTACACAAGTGTCCATACCGCAGACTAGTTGAATTGTTACTGATGCATATCTTCTATAACGGTTTGAATCAAAACTTGAGGTCTGGATTAGATGGGGCATCTATTGGCACTTTCATGTCTAAAACTTATGTGGAGGCTTGTCAACTCATTGAAGACATGAACATGAACTCATACATGTGGCCAACTAACAAGTTTGTATACAATCTAAGACCCCCGATGATGAAAGTGGTTAAAAAGGATGACAAAATACCAACAAATCCTTGAAAAACTAAATCATCTGAAGATGGGTTCTACCCGACCATCGATGTTTGAACCATCTTGCACAAGTGGTCAATGAGGGATAGCACAACATGGAAAAGTTATCTTGAGAGCTAACCCAATGAGGTTAATTGTTGGAAATAGGGGCAAAAACCTCTGTTCTAATAGTTAAAATATGCGTTGGAAAGACCATCCCAATCTCAAATAGGGAGGTAACCAATGAGGTGGAAATATAAATCAGAATTGGCAGACTCCTCCATATCAACCTCTACATATTTTTAAACCTTAGGAGTACGACAGGCACTATGCGAATAAGTATCATGCTTCATGTGATCAATGAATGTATAAAATCAAAGGGGAGATGCACTCAATGTGCGGTCTATTACGACAAGTGCAGACTTAATGCAGTCAAACGAATACGTAGTTGGCTAACATCCAAGCCTAACTTAGCCAAATGATAAACATGATGCAAAGGCAAGTTGGAATAGGCATACCAAGCAATATTGAGTATAATCCTCGAAGAGATGGAAAGGAGAAAATGAAAGCTATTACGCTCCGCTTAGGTACAATTCTGGAAAACCTGAGTGTTCCAACTCTGAAGGAAGTAAATGGGGAAAAAATAGATGATCCGGTGGATGACTCCCCAAACGATGATGAGACTCAAAAGATAGAGGAGGAAGTAGTCGAACCTGAGCTAAAATGTTGTGCCAACTTGAGTGGTAAGAGTATACCATTCCCATCGAAGCTCAATGATAAGAATAAAAGGGACGATGCTGAATTTGTAAGTTTCTTAAATTTATTTAAGTCCTTTGTACACCTTAAATGTGTATTAGAGGACGTATTGGTCAAAGTTAGACAATTTATATTTCTTTTTGATTTTGTGGTCCTTGGCGTCAAGGAAGATCTAGATATTCCCATTGTAACACCCCAAACCCGGTCAAAACGCTACGACCGAATCTGGCGTGTTACAGGGAAGAAAACTTTAGAAATTCAAATTTAAAACCAGGAGTTGAGAAAAATTTTTCGTATTAATTCGCCTATGGTGAAGATTTAAAACAATGGCTCAACTTAAGCCGTGATACAAATCATGTTTCATAATCCAAAGTCCAATTTTAAGAAAGATTTTATTGAGCGATCAATTGAAAACAATTTTGCATCTTAGTTTGAAAATTTTGAGTTAATTGTTACCAAAACCCGATCTTAATTACCCATTCATAAAATCTTAAATTCAAAATTTTTAACTTTAGAAAAACACCCACTTAGATATTTATTAGGCATGCCGTGACAATTAAAATAAAAAAAAACCAAATCAACGTATAAATGGCCTTATTACAATACCAACCCAAATTAAAATAGTAATAATCCAAAATAAATATTAAAGATAAAATTACTTAAAACATTATGCATGGCCACCTCGGCTCCATATCCGCGGTCTAAGGGTCACCTGCAAAATTAAACGAAGGGGGTGAGTCACGAGACTCAGTGTGCAAATCCCCGTCCAAATGAGTTTTGGGCTCTCACACAGATTCATATATTAAGTATGGATGTAATGCAACCCAACCAACCTATTATGTCCATCCACCATATCTTCTGAATCTACCCAGTATCTGTGGCACTTAGCCACTGGTGGTACCTAACCACTGGTGGTTCTGGTGACAAAAGTCACAAATCATAATACGTGGGGCCAACCCACCTGTGGTACCAAACCAGTGGTGACAATCCCTAATGAATATATGTGGGGCCAACCCACTGTGGTACCAAACCACTGGGACGAGTCACAGAAATAATATATGTAATACGAAACCCAAAATTGGTGAGGGAAAGCTTAAGTTGCAAAAATGGGAGAAGAGAGGATTAGTTTCGGCTTAGGCTAGAGAAGAATGAATAAGGCTCCTAGGGACTTTCGGCTAGACAAAGAAAACCCACAATTGCCCAAGAAGCAACACACCGAAATGTCAAAAGAGAGAGCTCCCTACCTAAAGCTTACCCTTTGAAATTTTCGGCACTAACACCCCTAAACCGAATGCCTACCTCACCAAACCCCCTTCAAGAATTCGGCTAGCACATTATCCCCCTCCATCCCCAAATTTTCTCCTTGAAACACTCTTAACCACCCATTCGAATTAGTTTGAAACATTCAAAATAATTTGAATGTTTCCAAATCCCCTTTTTACTCTTGTCCAACCATTCAAAAAGTTTGAACAAATCTCCTCCACTCTTCAAGGTTCCCAACTAATTCCAACATCCTCTCCTCTGACGCAAGAGCAAAAATGAAAGCCACACTGCGGCCAACATGAATCGAACCTGCTCCCCTCTACTCCCCCTGAGGCGTCACTTACTTGATCCCTAAGTGGCACCTCCTTGCCACTTTACCACTCCTTTTCTTATGTCATCAAACACAAACAACACACCTTAAGTCCTGCCCCCACTAGCTTCCCTCCTAAAGAGCCCAGAAATAAAATTTTGGCCAAGGTTCCAGCTTAACCCTGAGCCTTCCCGGAGACCCCAAACACACGTAAACAACACACAGAGCATACCAACCACATAGAAACAAGATAAATGCAGAGCCCCTAAATCCCGGATGTTACAGTTCCACCCCCTTAAAGAAATTTCAACCTCGAAATTACCTGGTCAAAAGAGATGAGGGTATTGCTGCCGCATAACATCCTCTGGCTCCCACGTAGCTTCTTCTGACCCATGGTTCTGCCACAACACTTTAACCAAAGAAACTGATTTCTTACGCAATACTTTGACATCACGATCCAAGATCTGCACTAGTTCTTCTTTTAAAGATAGATCCGGCCTTACTTCAATCTCTTCTACTGGCACAACATGAGATGGATTCGAACGATAACGCATTAACATAGAAACATGAAATACATCATGAATCTGACTCAACTTTTAAGGTAGCTCGAGCTGATAGGCAACTGGTCCCACACGCTTTAACACCCGATACGGCCCAATGAACTTGGGGCTTAACTTACCCTTCCATCCAAACCTTAACACCTTCTTCCACGTTGACACCTTTAAGAAGACCCGGTCACCCACTGCGAATTCTACTTCCTTCCATTTTAGGTTTGCATAAGACTTCTGCCTATCGGACGCTTCTTTAAACCGAGCCCTAATTAGCTTAACCTCTCTTCCGTCTCAGCAACCAATTCTGGCCCCAACATCTGACGCTCACCCAACTCTGTCCAACAAGTAGGAGTTTGACACTTCCGACTATATAACGCCTCATACGGTGCCATCTGAATACTAGATTTGTAACTGTTGTTGTACGCGAATTCCGCTAATGGAAGAAACTCCTTCCAGCTGCCCCTAAAGTCTATGACACAACCTCTCAACATATCTTCCAAGATTTGTATTACCCTCTCCGACTGTCCATCAGACTGTGGATGAAACGGTGTACAAAAATCTAACTTTGTACCCAACGCTTGATGCAATGACTTCCAAAATCTTGACGTAAACTTCGGGTCTCTATCCGAGATGATAGAAACTGGTACCCTGTGCAACCTTACGATCTCTGCTATATACAGCTTAGCCAATTTCTGTAGAGAGTAGTCGACCCGAACTGGTAGTAAATGAGCAGACTTCGTCAAACGATCAACTATTATCCAAACCGAATCCTTCTTAGCAGACGTAAGGGGTAGCCTAGTAACAAAATCCATTGTGATCCTTTCCCACTTCCACTGCGGAATCTTTATAGGCTGCAACAACCCCGAAGGCAACTGATGTTCTACTTTTACCTGCTGACACGTCAAGCACTTACTCACAAATTCAGTTGCCTCTCGCTTCAACCCCGGCCACCAAAATTGCTCTCGCAGATCTCGATACATCTTATTTCCCCCAGGATGCATAGCGTATGGGCTGCTATGCGCTTCGTGTAAAATCTTACCTCTTAACTCAGGATCCTTTGGAATGCAAACCTTTCCTCGAAAGCACACTACCCCATCATTATTCACACTGAACTCCGTGGTCCCATCGCCTGATCCCAACTGAAATTTTGACTTTAATCTGATTGACCCAAGAAGGTTTCACTTGCAATTCAGCTAATATACTCCCATCATTGTACAAGCTGAGATGAGCAAACATTGCTCTTAAATCAGAGATCACCCTACGACTTAACGCATCCGCCACCATGTTTGCTTTACCCGGATGATACTCAATCGAGCAATCGTAATCTTTCAATAGCTCAATCCACCGCCGCTGCCTCAAATTCAATTCCTTCTGGGTGAGAAGGTATTTTAAACTCTTGTGGTCTGTATAAATAACGGACTTCTCCCCATACAGATAATGCCTCCAACTCTTCAGAGCAAACACCACTGCCGCTAACTCCAAATCATGCGTGGGGTAATTTAACTCATGCGGTCTCAACTGCCGAGACGCATACGCTACCACTTTCCCATCCTACATCAACACACATCCTAAGCCTGTATGCGACGCATCACAATAAACCGCAAACTCTTTCCCAGCCTCAGGCTGCATCAATACTGGAGCCTCCGTCAAAATCCTTTTCAACCTTTCAAAACTCTCCTGTTGCTTATCAGACCAAACAAAAGATACCCCTTTCCTCAACAGCTTGGTTAGAGGTGCTGCAATTAATGAGAACCCTTCTCAAAACCTTCTATAGTACCCAGCCAAACCAAGAAAACTCTGGATTTCTGCCACAGACTTAGGTGGCTTCCACTCCAACACAGCCTCAATTTTCCAAGGATCAACCCTAATCCCCTCAGCAGACACCACATGGCCCAAAAACTTAACTTCTCTTAGCCAGAATTCACACTTGCTGAATTTGGCGAATAACTACTTCTCCCTTAGGATTTGTAAAACCACTCGAATGTGCGAATCATGCTCCTCCTCCGATCTTGAATAGACCAATATATCGTCTATAAATACCACGACGAATCAATCTAGATAGGGTTGGAAAACCCGATTCATCATGTCCATAAACGCTGCTGGTGCATTGGTTAACCCGAACGGCATCACCAGAAATTCGTAGTGACCATAGTGGGTCCTGAAAGCCGTCTTATGGATATCCGCTTCCTTGACCTTAAGCTGATGATACCCTGACCTCAAATCTATCTTTGAGAAGACTGATGCTCCCTTAAGTTGATCGAACAAGTCTATCCTCGACAACAGGTACTTATTCTTGATCGTCAACTTATTCAATTGACGGTAATCAATGCACATACGCATTGATCTGTCCTTCTTCTTAACGAATAGCACCGGCGCTCCCCAAGGCAATACACTCGGTCAGATAAAACCCCGATCTAACAGTTCCTGAATTTGCACTTTCAGCTCCACTAACTCCTTCGGCGCCATTCTATATGGGGCAATAGACACTGGCGTTGTTCCTGGTAGAAGATCAATACCGAACTCCACTTCGCGATCCGGAGGTAATCCCAGAAGCTCTTCTGGGAAAACATTAGAAAATTCCTTTACTGTTCGAACATCCTCCACGGTTGATTCCTTGGCCTTCAAAGCACAAACATGAACTATAAGCGCCTTACATCCTTTCCTCACCATTCTCTCGGCCTTTAGAACAGATACCACATTAGATAGGTAGTTCCTCCTCTCACCTATCACCATTACCCCTTCATCCTCGAAAGTTTTTAACACTATGTGCTTAGCTGCATAGTCCAAATTTGCTTGATACTTCACTAGCCAATCCATACCTAAGATCAAATCAAACTCCCCGAATGGCAGTTCTATCAGATCAGCTGGAAAAACTACCCCTTGAACTTCTAGATGTACATCCCTATAAAGTTTGTTCACCACTATAGATTGTCCTAGTGGGCTAACGACAATCATCTCCCTAGAAGAAATCTCAAAGTCTAGTTTCAGAGTTCCTGATATAGTACTAGCAACATAGGAGTGCGTCGAACCAATATCAATCAAAGCAGTATATGGCAACCCATAAATAAAGAACGTACCGGTTATGACGTCCGGTACGTCGCCCTCCTCTCTGCGCCTTATTTGTATCAGTTTAGCAGTTTCAAAATAAGAAATTAAAACCCAATTAAAAGAACTTAAAATCACCAGAGGCCTTATTACATAAATATCAACCCAATATAAAAATTTAAATAACTAGGTCTAAAATAAAATATTAGCAAACATGAGGCCACCTCCGAGCCCCTCGCAGCTCCAAATCATCTAAGGCTGGGGATTACCTGTACAACTAAAAGAAAAGGGTGAGTTACAAAAACTTAGTGTGTAATCCCCTGTCATGCAGTAATAGTCTGCACCTTAGCCCTATTCAGTAACAGTGTTGTGTGGGCCTTAGCCCATTACAATATGAGTATGGTGCACATATGCAACCCATCCGTACCAACCAACACACCATGTGGGGATAAAATCGACCCACCCAGCTAACACACCAATATTGAAGCATAGCTGCCAGTAATAAAAATGCAGCAAAGCTACTAGTAACAGTATATGTGGCAAGCCACCAGTAACAGTATTACAGTAGAGTTGCCAGTATCAGTATCGCAACAAAGCTGCCAGTAATAGTATTTGTGGCAAAGCCACCAGTAATAGTACACTTCCTCCATAACAGAATCCCAACCCCATGAAGTATGCCATGTCATAAATATCTCGTGTATGCAGTATGTCCTACTCAGTACAGCCATACAATAATATGCATTCATCAGTCGACTTATCTCTAGGGGTAAAATGGCAATTTCTATCTATTAGGGGTAAAATAGTAATTTTACCCTTTAGGGGCAATTTGGTCATTTTACCTATTTTAGGGTTTCAGTGCAGATAACGACCTTTCCAAAGGTCCATAGTCGCCTTGAGCGACACAGATAACCTATATGATCAAAATGATGTAAATAGGCTCAAGGTCCAATATTCGGTCTAAGTGGGCCCACACGCTCGTGTGGCCCATGTAGCCCAAATTTAGTCACGGCTATGCGAAAGATATAGCCCAGTCTAGTATTTATCACTTATCGTGGATTTCTTCCATGTGAGGCCCACAAGCCCGTGGGGCTCACACGGCCCATTTCAGCCAAACGAGGCCCACAACAGCCTAAGAGCACGAGAATGCTCGTGGTGGCCTCTACAGTCTATCGCCCATGATTGTAGGCTTAATTTACCACATGAGCGATCGCACGCTCGTGAGGCCTCATATGTCGAGGTTTCAGTTTTTCAGCTTTTGTTGATTCACAGAGGAGATAGTGTGATTACACACATTACACACTTTTTTCACGAAAGCTAGTTAAACACCTCTTGGCACCAACCACGATTGAATGAAATATGACCTACTTTTCTAAGATTGTTGGCCAAGCCACGGTTCCACGCTCCTGATGATTATCTGTTTAAGCAACGATTCTTATTAGACAAATCCGTTCACTAGTGATTTAAAAACAAACCCAACACGAACATCACATCCTAATCGGCTTACCTTACCAAACCTATCCCAATGATCAATCAGTTGGTGAAGGGGAAGATTTTGATCGCCTCTGTAACCTAGAGACTCCTCCTTTCTCTTCTAGAGATTTTAGAACCCTAAAAACAAATAAGCATGGCTTAGGAACACAGTGCCAATAAAATAACTCACTTGGAAAAAATTGGAAGACTTACGAAAATTAATGATGATGAAATCGGTTGGAATAGTTTAGGTATATTCGGCCAAGCACAATAGGGAATGATGATAAACTGAACGTACACAAAAAGCCTTATGAAGAATTCGGCTATGATTAGGAGTGAGTGGGAAGCAGAAAAGAAGAAGAGGGAGAGTAGGTTTGGTTTAGAAGGGAGGTCGGGAGGAGAAGGATTAAGGAGGAAAAGAAAAAGTAGAACCAAAAGTGAGAGAGATAGGGAATTCGATAAAGAAAGAAAAATGAGAACCCAAAGAGAAAGTTACCTATTCGACAAATGTAGGAAGGGAGAAAGTAGTAGAAATTTTGGTCACTTCAATAGCTAAAATGCAAACCCGAAAGATGGTAAAAATCCCAAAGAAAATTCGGGACTCTCCTTCCAAAACCGAACAAAGAAATGCCTAGTGCCGAAAATGCTCTCTATTTTCCCGATAGCCGGATTCCACTAAAGCCTTAGAGTCCCAATCGGCCACAACACCCTACCAACCTCCCATTTTTGAAATTCCTTGATTTTCTCCCAATCTCCTCATTGACTTGCACTATACATCCCTCCATGACCAATTCAAACTCCTCTCAACAGTGTTTCAGTCCAACTCTTCCACCTACACGGCACAAGCAACAAAATAAACACTTCATTACATAACCCATGACTTAAACCTTAGACCTCTCAGTTATACCACACGCCACATTGCCACTAGACCACAAGCTCTTCTTCTGTCATAAAACAAGCATTATTACTAATAAGGCCTAAGTGCCGGTGTCCAAGTTCATTTAAGAGAAAAACTAAAAATTCTACAAAAGTAAAGACTTGAACCCAAGCTTCTTAAACACTCCCATACACACCCAAATCCCTTACCATTAAAGCAAACAAGTAATTTGTGTCAGAACATGCAAAATTACAGACCCTAAATTTTTGGGGTGTTACAATTCTACCCCCTAAAAGAAATTTCAGCCTCTAAATTTACCTGGTCAGAGTAGGTGAGGGTATTGTTGGCGCATCGCCTCATGAGGTTCCCACGTGGCTTCCTCAGTACTGTGATTTTGCCAAAGCACTTTAACCAGTGGGATCGATTTCTTCCTTAGTACATTAACCTCACGGTCCAATATATGTATTGGTTCTTCCTTGAAGGTTAGATTTGGCCTAACTTCAATCTCCTCGACCGGTACTATATGTGTGGGATCAGTGCGATAACTCCTCAACATAGAGACATGGAACACATGGTGAATCTGGTCTAATTCTGGAGGCAACTCAAGTTGATAGGCGATTGGTCCCATACGATTCAGTATACGGTAAGGCCCAATGAACCTAGGGCTAAGCTTACTCTTTTGCCCAAACCTCAGTATCTTTTCCATGGAGAGACCTTAAGAAATACGAAGTCTCCCACGCAATAATCAATCTATCGGCATTTTAGATCTACGTAAGACTTCTGCCTATCAGACGCTTCCTTCAATTGGTCTCGAATTAGTTTTACCTTTTCTTCGGTATCAGAAACTAACTTTGGCACCAAAACTCACTGCTCACCCAGTTCAATCCAATAGGTAGGAGTACGACACCTGTGACCATATAACGCCTCGTATGATGCCATTTGGATACTAGACTGATAGCTGTTTATACACGAACTCTACTAGCGGCAAATAGTCTTCCCAACTGCCTCAAAAATCAATTACATAACTTCTTAACATGTCCTCCAATATCTGAATCACCCTCTCTGACTGCCTATCTTTCTGAAGATGGAACGCAGTACTGAAGTCCAACCTACCCAAAGCCTCGTGTAATTTCTTACAGAACCGATATGTGAATCGAGGGTCTCTATCAGATATAATAGAAATCGGTACCCCATTAAGTCTCACAATCTCAGCCACATACAACTTTGCCAACTTCTGCAATGAGTAATCAATACGAATTGGTATACAATGGGTAGATTTAGTCAATCGGTCTATAATAACCCATACCGAATCCTTTTTAGTAGGCGTTAAGGGTAGCCCACTCACAAAATCCATAGTTACCCTCTCCCACTTCCAAAGTGGAATCTTAATCGGTCGCAAAGAACCTGCATAAGCGGTGATGCTCAGCCTTAACTTGCTGACATGTGAAGCACTTACTCACAAAATCAGTAACTTTGTATTTCAGCTCTGGCCACCAGTACAGCTCAATCTCGGTATAACTTGTTTCCGCCAGGATGCGTAGAATATGAACTACTATGCGTCTCTCACAGTATAGACTACCTCAGCTCAGAATCCCTTAGTACATAGACTCTCCCACGGAAACTCAATACTCCTCACCAATTTAGCCTAAAATTCAAGTTCCCCTTCTCCACTGCCGGCGAGAGCGGTGACTCATCCAATAACCGCTACTTCTTAACTCAGATAGTCCATGTCGATTTAACTTGTAGCTCAGCCAACAAGCTACCATCACCATAAAAGCTGAGACGAGCAAACATTGCTCTCAAATCGGATACAGCCTTACGGCTCAGTGTGTCAGCTATCACGTTAGCCTTACCCGGATGGTACTCAATCGAGCGACCATAATCTTTAAGCAGCTCTATCCATCTTCGCTGTGTAAGATTCAACTCTTTTTGAGTTAGGAGGTACCTGAGGCTTTTGTGGTCTGTGTAGATAATAAACTTTTCACCGTATAAATAATGCCTCCAAATTTTTAGTGTGAATTTCACCGCGGCTAATTCCAGGTCATGAGTTGGGTAATTCGCCTCGTGAGACTTAAGCTGACGAGATGCATAAGCAACCACCTTACCCTCCTCCATCAACACACAACCCAATCCAATGTGTGATGCATCACTGTAGACAGTAAATTCCTTCCCAGACGCTGACTGTATCAAGATAGGGGCCTCAGTCAGAACTTTCTTTAGTTTCTTAAAACTTTCTTGCTGCTTATCGGTCCAGTCAAACGGTACCACTTTACGCAGCAACTTAGTCAGAGGTGCAGCAATAAAAAAAACCCCTCAACAAAACGTCTGTAATACCCTGCCAGACCCAGAAAGCTTCGAATCTTAGATACAGTCTTAAGTGGTTTGCAATCCATTACGGCTTCAATTTTTCAAGGATCAATCGTAATCCCCTCAGTAGATACCACGTGACCAAGAAATGTCACTTCTTGCAGCCAAAACTCACACTTGTTGAACTCAGCGTATAGTTGTTTCTCCCTTAAAATCTACAGAACAATTAGGAGATGTGCATCATGTTCATCCTCGATTCTTGAATACACCAAGATATCGTCTATAAATTCCACCATGAACCGATCCAGGTAGGGCTGGAATACTTGGTTCATCAAATTAATGAAAGCAACTGGTGCATTTATCTGCCCAAACGACATCACTAGGAACTTGTAATGGCCATAACGAGTCCTAAACGTAGTCTTATACACATCAGCCTCTTCAACTCTCAATTGATGGTACCCAGAATGGAGATCTATCTTAGAGAAAACTAAAAATCCTCGTAACTGATCAAACAGATCGTCGATCCTTGGCAAAGGATACTTATTCTTGGTAGTCAACTTATTAAGTTACCGATAATCGATGCACATGCGCATGGACCCATCCTTCTTCTTTACAAACAACACTGGTGCTCCCCACGGAGACACATTAGGTTGAATGAATTCTCAATCCAACAGCTCTTGGATCTGATCTTTTAACTGTACTGGCTCCTTTGGTGCCATCTTATAAAGGGCGATGGACACTGGAGCTATTCCAAGCAAGAGCTTGATACCAAATTTAACTTCGCGATTCGGAGGCAGTCTAGGGAGCTCATCCGGAAATGCATCAGAAAAATCCTTAACTGTCCTGATATCTCCAACAGAAGGACCCTCAGAGTCAGATACTCCAACATAGGCTAAAACACCTCACAATCCTTGCGAACCAATTTTTCAGCCCTTAGTGCAGAAATCACATTAGACAGGAAGTCCCTTCGTTCCCCAATTATCGCCACTTCCTCATCCTCAGTAGTTCTCAACACCATACGCTTAGCAGCACAATCTAAACTTGCATGGTGTTTCAACAGCCAGTCTATACCCAATATAAGGTCAGATTCACCAAACGACAATTCCATTAAGTCCGTCAGAAAGACAACCCCTTGAACCTCTAGGGGCACATTTTTGAACAATTTGTCTACCCTAACCGATTGTCCCAGTGGACTTAACACCGTCATTTCTTTAACAATACTCTCACACAAGATACCCAAGGTGCCAGATACAGTACATACAATGTATGAATGCGTAGACCCTATATCAATTAGAGTAGTGTACGGTACATTATGAATCAGAAACGTACCGGTTATAACATCTAGAGCATCACCATCTTCTCTGCGACAAGCAGCATATACCAGAGCTGGCTGTCTCACCTCAGTGTTACCAGCACCTCTACCTGGTTCTCCACGACCTCGTCCTCCACCATTACCACCTCTGGCCTGCCCACGCCTCTCGGTTGCTGTTGACCACCTTTTACTGGCTGACCATAACCCTGTCCTACAGCTTGCATCTGAATAGGCCTCTAAGGACAATTCTTAACCTAATGATCCATGGATCTGCATCTGAAGCATGCCCCACTCCTATTCCAACACTTACCTTGGTGAGATATCCTACAATCAGCGCAATGCTGTGGTCTAGCAATAGCAATAAGAACTCCAGCCCGAACCGGCCCATCAAACCTGGCCTTCTTAATAGGCATCCCACAAGAACTTGAGGGCTCAAAATCCTTCTTATTTCTACCCTTATCTTTTTCACGGTTTTGGCGCTCCGAGCTCTTCACCTATTCTGCAACCTTTGCCTTTTTTACAAGTATAGCAAAATCTCGCTCCCTCTGTGGAGCTATCAATACCCTTAACTCGTCTCAAAGGCCATCTTCAAAACACACACAGCGCTCATACTCAGCTGCTACTATCCCTCGAGCATACTGACTCAACCGCAAGAACTCTGCCTCATATTCCACCACTCTCTTATTCTCTTGGGTCAGGTTTAGAAATTCCCTTCTTTGGGTGTCCACATAACTTGCGCCCACATATTTTTCTTGGAAGGCCACCTTAAAGAAATCCCATGTCATTCGGTCGGCTTGTGTACCCTTTCTCACGGTGAGCCACCATTGGTAGGCCTCATCTCGCAGTAAAGACACTACCTCTTTTAATTTTTGCTCCATAGTACAGTCAAGGTCGTCCATTATTCGTTCGGTAGCCTCTAACCAGTACTCCGCCACATTTGGGGCTACTCTAGAAATACCCTTCAAAAGTTGACCCTCGGCCCATTGTTCCAATACTAGCTCCAACATCCCTCTTTAGATCGCGGAGCATCACTTGGGATAGAGCATCATCCCCACCTGCTCGATCATAAGACCACATCTCAGTTACTGGTGAGGCTGGTGCTTCCCTAGCAGGCATGTGGCCCGATGCCGATGATCTCGCCCGAGCACTACCTTGGCCCCTACCGCGACCCCGTGTACCCCTTCTGCGAGTACCTCTTGTGCTTATTTCGATATGCACTTATCTGATTAAACAGTCTTATGCATCAGATTATAATTTCAGTAATTATTAACAAATGTATTATGAAAAACAGTCATTAGGGGTTTGTTTTTGCAGGTCAAGGTCTCACTATAGTTTATAGTCTCCTACAGTCTTAGTTTCTTCTATCCAGAGCTTCACATTAGAACAGTAATTAGAATTAGAGAACTTATATTTTTGGTGCTGGAGACTCGGTGTGCCACACTTGTACATCTTTCAAAAAAGTTTCAAATTTTTAAAATCTTCTTTTGGAAAAACTTTTCAAAACCCATTCCACAGCCGAGTTTTGCAACCTGGCTCTGATACCACTAAATATAACACCCCAAACTCAACATAGACGTTATGATCGAATCTAACGTGTCACATCGAAGTGTTTTTCAAAATTGGGCTTGTTGAGAGAAAATCGTTCTTAAACGATTGCCATGTTTATTACTGTTGGTTTCTTAGTTGGTTAAAAACCCACATAAGTTACTCTAATTAATGCCATCTTGAAGTTTGAAAGTGTGTGTTTGTCTTTTAAAATAGTTATACTTTATAAAAACTTGTTTGTATTAGTTTAGCAGTTTCAAAATAAGAAATTAGAACCCAATTAAAAGAACTTAAAATCACCAGAGGCCTTATTACATAAATATCAACCCAATATAAAAATTTAAATAACTAGGTCTGAAATAAAATATTAGCAAATGTGCGGCCACCTCTGAGTCCCTCGTAGGTCCAAATCATCTAAGGCTGGGGATTACCTGTATAGTTAAAAGAAAAGGGTGAGTTACGAGAAGTCAATGTGTAATCCCTTATCATGTAGTAACAGTTTGGACTTGAGCCCTATTCAGTAATAGTGTTGTGTGGGCCTTAGCCCATTACAGTATCAGTATGGTGCACATATGCAACCCACCCCTATTCAGCCAACACACCACCCGTACCAACCAACACACTATGTGGGGATAAAATCGACCCACCCAACCAACACACCAATATTGCAGCATAGCTGCCAGTAATAATAACTCAGTAGAGCTACTAGTAATAGTATATGTGACAAGCCACCAAGAATGTGATGTGCAAAGAGCTACGATGATCGATGATCGCGCAGCAAAGCTACCAGTAATAGTATTTTTGTCAAAGCCACTAGTAACAATACACTTCCTCCATAACAGTATCCCAACCCCATGCAGTATGCCATGTCATAAGTATCTCGTGTATGCAGTATCTCCTACTCAGTACAGTCATACAATAATATGCATTCATCAGTTGACTTACCTCTAGGGGTAAAATGGTAATTTCCATCTTTATGGGTAAAATAGTAATTTTACCCTTTAGGAGTAATTTGGTCATTTTACCTATTTTAGGGTTTCAGTGCAGATAACAACCTTTCCAAATGTCCACAGTCGCCTCGAGCAACACAGATAACTTATATGATCAAAATGATATAAATGGGCCCAAGGTCCAATATTAGGTCCAAGTTGACCCACACGCTCGGGTGGCCCATTTAGCCCAAATTCAATCACGACTATGCGAACGACATAGCCCAATCCAGTATTTGCCACTTATCGTGGATTTATTCTATGAGGGGCCCACAAGCCCATTGGGCCCACACGACCCATTTTAGCCAAACAAGTCCCATAACGGCCCAAAAGCACGAGAACACTCTTGGTGGTCTCTACAGTCTATCGCCCATGATTGTGGGCTTGATTTACCACACGAGTGATCGCACGCTCGTGAGGTCTCATATGCCGAGGTTTCGGCTATTTGGCTTTTGCCGATTCGTAGAGGAGATAGTGTGATTACACTTCTTTTTCACGAAAGCTAGCGAAACACGTTTAAGCAACTATTCTTATTAGACATATTTGTTCACTGGAATGTGATTTAAAAACAAACCCAACACCAACATCACAGCCTAATCGGCCTACCTTACCAAACCTACCCCAATGATCAATCAGTTGGTGAAGGGGAAGATTTAGAATGCCTCTGTACTGTAGAGACTCCTCCTTTCTCTTCTAGAGATTTTAGAACCCTAAGAACAAATAAGCGTGGCTACGGAACACAGTGCTAATGAAATAACTCACTTGGAAAAAGTTGGAAGACTTATGAAAATTAATGATGATGAAATCGGTTGGAATAGTTTAGGTATATTCGGCCAAGCACAATAGGGAATGATGATAAACTGAACGTACACAAAAAGCCTTATGAAGAATTCATCTATGATTGGGAGTGAGTGGAAAGCAGAGAAGAAGAAGATGGAGAGTAGGTTCCATTTAGAAGGAAGGCCGAGAGGAGAAAGATTAAGGAGAAAAGAAGAAGCAGAACCAAAAGTGAGAGAGGATAGGGAATTCGGAAAAAAAAAAGAAAAATGAGACCCCAAAAAGAAAGTTGCTTATTCGGCAAATGTAAGAAGGGAGAAAGGAGTAGAAATCTTGGTCACCTCAATATCTAAAACGCAAACCCGAAAGATGGTAAAAATCCCAAAGAAAATTCAGCACTCCCCTTCCAAAACCGAACAAAACCAAACAAAGAAATGCCTAGTGCCGAAAATGCTCCCTATTTTCCCCCTAGCCGAATTCCACTAAAGCCTTAGAGTCCCAATTGGCCACAACACCCTACGAACCTCCCATTTTCGAAATTCCTTGATTTTCTCTTCAATCTCCTCCTTGACTTACTCTACAAATTCCTTCATGACCAGTTCAAACTCCTTTCAACAGTGTTTCAGTCTAACTCTTCCACCTACACGACACAAGCAGTAAAATAAACACTCCAGTGCGTAACCTAATACTTGAACCTCAAACCTCTTAGTTATTCCACACGCCATCTTGCCACTAGACCACAAGCTCTTCTTGTGTCATAAAACAAGCATTATTACTTATAAGGCCTAAGTGCCGGTGTCCAGGTTCATTTAAGAGAAAAACTAAAAATTATGCAAAAGTCAATATTGAACCTAGGCTTCTCAAACACTCCCATACACACCAAAATCACTTAGCCATTAAAGTAAACAAGCAATTCGTGTCAGAACATGCAAAATTACAGACCCTAAATTTTTAGGGCGTTACATCGGGAGCTTTAGAGAAGGCATGTCATTGAGTGGAACCAAAGGAGGAAGAAGAAGATGGATGTGCCACATTCTTTGTCAACAAAAAAAGGAAAAATCAAATTATCTAGGGAGCTAAAAATACAAGGGCATAATGAGATGCCTGGCTCGGAATTTATTTTGAGATGGATGGACGAGGTGTAACCAATTTATGAAGACTATATGAGGAGGCATGGTATGAGGATGCCATAGTTCCCACCACGTAAATATGCTCCTATGCAACTTTGAGGGCAGTCGGATAAGGTAAAAGATGGAAGAGGAGGAGGAGGAGAAGAAGAAGTAGAGGAGAATATGGATGAAGAAATAGATGCATGACTATTTCGAGCATAACATGTAAGAGGAGAACAACCCAACTACACCTCGCTACACCATCACAATAAAAAGGGAAGTTCTCACTCTTATCTTTAGTTGAAGTACACTAGGGACAATATGCAATCTAAAATATGGGGGGTTATGTTGGGAAATATGACCATATTTTAATAAGCATGTAATTGTTTTCTATGTATTTGAATGCTGGATAAAAAAATTTCACATTTCACATTTTACTGTTATGTCTTTTGTATTTCTGTCTTTCATATTTTGCATGCATAGGGAAATTGTTACAAACAAATAGTACCTCATTGATTGTCTTAGTTCAAACTGATGATAAGTGTGGCATTAAAAGAATGTTTACATTGCGAGAAAGACAACTTACTTCAGTAGATAATCTAAAACGAGTCTCTAAAAGAATAAAAGTCATTTGATTCAAATACTGAAAACGATTATTATGTTGTTTACAATTCCAATTGAGAAGATGAGTAGTCTTCACCATTGGAGCATTTGACTCCACGGGTAGAGACATAGATGTATTCATTGGTAGAATGATACATTAGACTATTAGACTGGACCCAAGATGAATTAATTTTGAATCCATTTGTGAATTAATTCACTTGTGACATTCATACCGTTATTTACCTAAATCCTGAGTTAGCCACTGACCATGCATATGTAACTCATGTACTTTGATATAAGTGGAGGCGTATACTCTAAGGATGGTCAAGTCGATAGCCGGTATGTTGGGTACATGACTTGTGTATGGCATGGCTTTACGAGAAACAGTGGAATTTATAGCTCAATTAAAGAGTAAACAATGTCCTCTCATTGGCATTGTGTGGATTGATAAATATGGAATGTGACCACAGGTTGTTTATTTTCGAACGAGTAATTTATCACAGTCATTTGTTGACAGTGATGATATTAATTATTAAGAACAAAAAATGATGACAATGAGATAAAATAGGATTATATTGAGTGAGCGGATTTAACTCAAAAGAATCAATGATATTGTAACAGTCCGATTTATACCCTAGTTGGAACAGTGGTTTCGGGACCACAAATCTGAGTCCGTATAATATTTTAATATTATATTATGTGCCGTTGATATGTGAATTAGCATGTGCTAAATTTTCATGAGTTAAATTGACTGCCTATGTGTTTACTTTGACAAAAGGACTAAATTGCATAATTGGTAAAAGTGGCCTCTTATTTGATTATTGGCTAAATTGAGATGGCTTTATTGAAGTGAAGTCCTAAAAGGGCAAATAGCCTATTTTCATTTATAGTGGATGGTAACATGGTTTATTAACATGTTTTTTATATGTTATTTTTATATATTAAAACTTATATTATGTTTATTTTATAAGTTATATTATATTATAATAAAAGAAACTTGGTTAATGGATTTCTTTCATCCACACACCACCGAATAAGCAAAGAAAGAAAAAGGAAATTCTAAGCAAAGGTTCAACCATAGTTTTGGTTTAATTCAAGGTTAGTTTTTGATCGGTTTTCGATAATTTCAAAGTTTTTGCAATCGTTGCTTCGAGAGCTTTAAAACCCATGTCTCAATTTCATGAATTGATGATGTTTGTGTAAAATGCCATTGATGCTATGTTGAGTTTTGTGATGTTTTATGGTGTTAAATGATAGATATGTAATTGATGAACATACTTTGTTCTTGAATTTTTGATGAATTTAGCTAAGTAGGGCTAAATTGAGAAAATATTATATTGGAGGATTGAATTGCAAATTTGATGAAAAATGTGGGCTTGTATGTGATGTATATGTATTCGGCCAAACATGTATATGTGTGAATTTTATGAATTTGATATTTTTCGAAAAATAGACTAAATTGATAATATGTGCAAATTTGAGGGTTAATTTGCAAATAGCCTCAAATGTGTGTCCATGGATTGAATTGTATGAATTAGTGAATAAAAAGGTTAATTCTGAATATGTTTAGATCAAGAACCGAGGAAAACAGACTTAGATCACGGGAAAGCGAAAGTTATCGAGTAGCCATTTTCATTCCGATATATCGAGTCTGAGGTAGGTCACTATGCTAATAAACGTACTTGTATGATAATACAATTGTTCATATGATTGATGTTGATAATGAATGCCTATGAGAGGTTTTGCATATGAATTCCGAGATAAATCTGATATAGTGATTAAGTCCGGGAAGTCCCGTACGAACCTAGAAATAAATAGGAGTGACTACGTCATGGGATAGACATCTGCTCTTTGTTATCATGTAAGACCACATCTAGGACGTTGGCGTTGATTTGAGATTCATGTAAGACCCTGTCCGGGACAGTGGCATCGATATCTGATTATATGTAAGACCACGTCTGTGATGTTGGCATCAATATAAGTTTTACGAGTAGGACCACATCTGGGACGTTTGCGGCGATACAAGCTTTACGTGTAAGACCATGTCTGGGACATCGACATCGTATTGATTCGTATAAGACCTTGTCTGGGATAGTGGCATCGATATCTGAGTGCATGTAAGACCTCGTCTGGGACGTTGGCATTGTACGACCATTCCGAGCTTTCTGGGTATCCTATTAGGTTCCTTACGATTCAACGGGCAAGTCTGTGTTATGAATTGTGAATCCGAGCCATGATCAAACAAGTGAACGAATGTCTATTTCTGGTACGTTGGTATATATATACACAAGTGTGTATAAAAAGGTAAGTACCTATAAGACCTTAACTCGGATAAGTGTATGTTTAAATGTGAGAATGAGAATCTTAAAATGATGAATGTGGCAAATGTGGCCACAAGTATGTGAAACAAAGCATAATTGTGATATATGCTAAATGGATGGAATGTGCCTATGTATCTATTTGCAATATATGCATTTTATGCTAAGTTTGTTTGTATATTGACTTACTAAGCTTTTGGAAGTCTTACTCTCTGTGTGTTTAATCTATTTTATAGGTCGTCAAAGCTACTGAAGGCTCGTGACCGTCACGGATTGTCATCACACTACTAAACTTATTTTGGTACACTTTGAAAATTTATAAAGATAGATATGGCATGTATAGGCTAGTATTTTGGTATAAGTTGTCATGTGATCTTAGCCATGTGATTTGGCTATTTATGAGTTGAGACTTTGCTTAAACAAATGTGATATATGATGCGTAGTTTGGTATGGTTGAACCATGTGATATGGTCAAGTTGTGAGTGAGCAATTGAATGAAATATGTTTGTAATAATATAGTTTTAGTCCTTAAAATTGTCATGGTTGGAATTGGTATTGAATGCATGGTTTGGATGATTATTTTGGTATGTTTTTTATGGTTATATGTGTATGAAATATCTTGGTAAAAAAATGGCTTGTAGGGATGGCCCTTATGGGTGGCATTTTGACCTGGTAAATGGCCTATAATGTCACACGGTTGAGGCACATGGGCGTGCCTGGAGACCGTGGGTGAATTGACAGGATGTAGCTTAGTAGTACACGGCCTCGACATGGGTGTGTCAGCTGGCCGTGGCGTGCAAGTCAGTAGCTAGCTAAGAGCACACGGCCATGGCACACGGGCGTGTTTGGTGGCCATGGTAAGGAAGTCAGTATATGGCTTATTAGCACACGACCATGCACACGGGCGTGCCTAGTGACCGTGTTGATATAGTCAGTATATAGACACGGATGGACACACAGGGGTGTCTAGAAGCCGTGGAGGGCACACGGTCTCCTCCCACGGGCATGTCTCTCCTGTATTTTAGAAAAGTTAAAAATTTTCATGAAATTTCATATGTGTCTCAGTTTAGTCCCAACTCGACTTCTAAGCACGATTAAGGTCTTGAGGACCCGTTTAAAGGACATTATGTCTGAGAATGATGATTGAATGTATGATTTTGTCTGTGAATGTTTCTGATATGTCTGGTAACACTCCTAACCTTAATCTGGCGACGGACACGGGATAGAGGTGTTACATTTGATTGGTATCAGAGCTACGGCTTAACCGATTCTTGGACTAATGTAGCGTGTCAGAGTCTAGCTATACATGCCATATATTTGAACTGTGATAGTGTGATGAATCTTGACGTATAAAATGTGATTTTCGTATAGTAATGGATCCCGAAAGAGCCGTAGCTGACGACGTAAAAAGTAATGTGCCTACTCCCGTACAAAGGACAGCGCCCTCTGAATCGAGACCAGCTACGAGCAGTCAAGAGGGAGAAGCTAAACAAGCTTTTTTTCAAATGATGAGTGAGTGGTTCACTCAGTTTGTTAAGAATAACCTGACTGTTTCGCAACCCACGCCCCCGGCTAATCCTCCTCAAACATCCGATATACCTCCGACTGCAAATCTGAATCTGTTGAGTAAGCCTCCTGTTGATAAGATCTGTAAGTATGGGGCTGAAGAATTTTGAGCTACTAAAGATGATGATGCTGAAAAGGTCGAGTTCTGGATTGAAAATACTATCCGAGTATTCGACGAAATGTCTTTGACTTTAGAAGAATGTATAAAATGTTTTGTATCATTACTCCGAGATGTAGCATATCAATGGTGAAAAACTCTGATTTCTGTTACTCCGAGAGAACGAGTCACATGGGACATCTTTCAGATCGAGTTTCGGAAGAAATATATCAGTCAGAGATTCGTTGATCAGAAACAGAAGGAATTTCTAGAACTTAAACAGGTAGTATGATTGTTTGAATCTGAACGAGAATTTGTGAGAGATGAGTCGATATATACTCGAGAATGTGTATTATCTGAAGCTATAATGTACAAAAGGTTCGAAGATGGCCTTAATGAAGACATTCGTCTGTTAGTCGGGATTTTAGAAATATAAGAGTTCGTTGTACTCGTTGATAGAGCATGTAAAGCTGAGGCACTCGAGAAAGATAAAAGAAAAGCTGAATATGAAGCCCAAGATGTGAGAAAGAGATTTCAGAGTAGATCATTTCAATATGCTTCGAAGAAATTTAGAGATGATCAAAGTCGTTCTGGAGATAATGTGGGTCATTTGAACAGAAATCGAGCTAGATCGCAAATGAGTTCCAAAATTCCAGCAACTTCAGTGGCCAGCATTGGAAATGTTCGATCTGAGAGACCTGAATGTAAACATTGTGGAAAAAGACATCCAGAAAGTTGTAGATTAAATGACAGAGCTTGCTTCAGATGTGGATCACTTGATCATTTTATACGTGATTGCCCCGAGTCTGTCGAACTAAAGACTGTCCAGAATTTGAGATCTGATAATGCACCTGTGAGAGGTAGGCCATCGAAGAATGTCAGAAATGTTAGTTGTAGTTAGAGAACTACGAGAGACAACGTTGTCAGATCCAAAGCTAGAGTGCCAGCTAGAGCATATGCTATCCGAGCACGAGAGGAAGCTTCGTCACCAGATGTTATAACAGGTACTTTTACTCTTTATGTTACTTCTGTGATTGCTTAGATAGACCCTGGTTCTACACATTCATATATTTGCATGAATTTAGTATTCAGCAAGACTTTGCCTGTAGAGTCTACTGAGTTTGCTATAAAAGTATCGAACCCCTTAGGTAAAAGTGTCATGGTTGACAAAGTATGCAAGAACTGTCCGTTAATGTTTCGAGATATATTTTTTCCTGCTGATCTGATGCTTTTGCCGTTTGATGAATTCGATATTATTCTGGGTATGGATTGGTTGTTTATGCATGATGCTATTGTGAACTTCAAAAGAAAGACTATAGATTTGAGATGTCCGAATGATGAGATTGTACGCGTTGAGTCGAATGATTTGAATGGATTGCCTGCTGTGATATCTGTTTTGAAAACTCAGAGTTATGTAAAAAAGGGATATGAGGCATATTTTGCTTATGTTATTGATTCGAAAGTGTCCGAAAAGAAGATTGAGTCAGTGCCTGTTGTCTGTGAGTTTTCTGATGTGTTTCCTGAAGAGATACCGGGTTTACCTCTGATTCGAGAAGTTGAGTTTGGTATTGAATTGTTGCCTGGTACTACACCTGTTTCGATAGCTCCGTATAGAATGGCACCAACAAAGTTGAAAGAATTAAAGTCACAGTTGCAAGAGTTGATGGATAGAGGATTCGCTAGATCGAGTTTCTCGCCTTGGGGTGCTCTGGTTTTGTTTGTTAAAAAAAAAAGATGGCACGATGAGGATGTGTATCGACTATCGTCAGTTGAATAAAGTGACAATAAAGAATAAATATCTGTTGCTCCGTATAGACGATTTATTTGATCAGTTAAAAGGAGCTATTGTGTTTTCAAAGATTGACTTGAGATCGAGATATTATCAATTGAGAGTTAAAGATTCAGACATTTCGATGATTACTTTCAGAACGAGATATAGGCATTACAAATTTTTAATTATGCCATTTGGATTAACCAATGCTCCTACTATTTTTATGGATATGATGAACAGAATTTTCAGACCGTACCTAGATCGATTTGTTGTCGTATTTATTGATGACATTTTGATTTATTTGTGTGATGAGACTGAACATGCTGAACATTTGAGAATCGTGTTGCAAACTCTGAGAGAAAAGCAGTTGTATGTAAAATTCAGCAAATGTGAATTCTGGTTGCACAAGGTTAGTTTTCTGGGACATATGGTGTCAGTTTCCGGTATTCGAGTGGATCCGAGTAAGACTTCTGCTATTTTGAATTGGAAACCTCCAAAAAATGTATCAGAAGTCCGTAGTTTTCTGGGTTTAGCTGGTTATTACCGCAGATTTGGAAAAGGCTTTTCGACCATAGCTACTCCGTTGACTAAACTGCTTCAGAAAGATGTCAAATTTGAATGGTCAGATAAATGTCAGAAAAGTTTTGATCAGTTGAAAACTCTATTAACAGAAGCTCCAGTGTTAGTACAGCCAGAATCGGGTAAAGAATTTGTTGTGTACAGTGATGCTTCGTTAAACGGTCTGGGATGTGTTTTGATGCAAGAAGGCAAAGTTATAACTTATGCCTCGAGACAATTGAAGCCTCATGAAAAGAATTATCTGACACACGACCTTGAATTAGCTGCAATTGTGTTTGTGCTTAAGATTTGGCACCATTATCTATACAGTAAGAAGTGTCACGTATTTTCATATCATAAAAGTCTGAAATATATGATAACCTAGAAAGATTTGAACCTGCATCAGAGAAGATGGCTTGAGTTGTCAAAAGATTATGAACTTGTGATAGATTATCATCCGGGTAAAGCAAATGTGGTTGCAGATGCTCTGAGTAGAAAATCGTTGTTTGCATTGTGTGCTTTGAGTACTCAAACAGATTTGTCTGATGATTGTTCTGTGATAGCTGAATTAAAAGCAAAACCATTGTTCTTACAACAGATATGTGATGCTCAGAAATATGATAATGAATTGTTATTGAAACGAGCTCAATGTGAGGTGAATTCCGAGTATGAGTTTCGAATTGTTAATGATCACTTGAGATTTCAAGATCGTATTTGTGTTCCTAGAAATCCGGAGTTGGTTCAGCTAATTTTGAATGAAGCACATAACAGTCATTTATCTGTTCGTCTAGGAAGTACTAAAATGTATCATGATTTGAAACGACATTACTGGTGGTCTGGTATGAAACGAGACATTTCTGACTTTGTTTCGAAATGTTTAGTCTGCCAGCAAGTGAAAGCCAAACATCAAGTTCCGTCTGGATTGCTTCAGCTGATTTTGATTCCGGAATGGAAATGGGATAGAGTAACAATGGATTTTGTTTCTGGATTGCCTCAGACTCCGAGAAAGAAAGATGCAATTTGGTTATAGTTGATCGATTGACGAAATCTGCCCATTTTATTCCGATAAGATCTGATTTCTCACTTGAAAAATTAACCAAGCTTTATATTTCTGAGATTGTGAGATTGCACAGGATGCCACTATCTATTGTGTCTGATAGAGATCCGAGGTTTACGTCAAGATTCTGGAAGAAATTGAAAGAAGCTTTGGGCACAAAATTACATTTCAGTACAGCTTTTCATCCGCAAACATATGGTTAGTCTGAACGAATTATTCAGATTCTTGAAGACATGTTAAGATGCTGTATACTTGAGTTTAATGCTACGTGGGATTAGTATCTGCCATTGATTAAATTTACGTATAACAATAGTTTTCAAACGTGTTCAAATGGCACCATATGAAGCTTTGTACAGACGTAAATGCCGAACACCTCTGTATTGGACTGAGCTCAGTGAAAATAAGCTACATGGGGTTGATTTGATAAAAGATTCAGAATAGAAAGTGAAACTGATCCGAGATTGTTTGAAAGTAGCATCTGATCGTCTGAATTCTTATGCGGATTTGAAACGAAAAGATATAGAATTTGAAATCGGTGACAAAGTATTTTTGAAAGTGTCTCCATGGAAGAAAGTACTTCATTTTGGTCGTAAAGGCAAATTTAGTCCGAGGTTCATCGAACCGTATGAGATCATTGATCGTGTCGGGCCTGTTGCATATAGATTAAAGTTGCCTTCTGAGCTAGAAAAGATACACAATGTATTTCATGTTTCGATGCTTCGTAGATATCGATTCGATCCGTCACATGTGATTGCCCCGTCTAAAATTGAAATCCGATCTGATATGACATATGAAGAGGAACCAATCCATATTTTAGCTCGTGAAGTGAAGGAGTTGAGAAATAAGAAAGTTCCGTTAGTGAAAGTACTGTGGAATCGACATGGGATTGAAGAGGGTACGTGGGAGCCTGAAGACTCAGTAAGACAACAATATTCGAATCTATTTAACGGTATGATTTTCGGGGACGAAAATCCCTAAGGTGGGAGAATTGTAACAGTCCGGTTTATACCCTAGTTGGAAAAGTGGTTTTGGGACCACAAATCTGAGTCTGTATAATATTTTAATATTATATTCTGTGCCGTTGATATGTGAATTAGCATATGCTAAATTTCCGTGAGTTAAACTGACTGTCTGTGTGTTTACTTTGACAAAAGGACTAAATTGCATAATTGGTAAAAGTGGCCTCTTATTTGATTATTGGCTAAATTGAGATGGCTTTATTAAAGTGAAGTCCTAAAAGGGCAAATAGCCCATTTTCATTTATAGTAGACGGTAACATGGTTTATTAACATGTTTTTTATATGTTATTTTTATATATTAAAAGTTATATTATGTTTATTTTATAAGTTATATTATATTATAATAAAAGAAACTTGGTTAGTGGATTTCATTCATCCACACACCACCGAATAAGCAAAGAAAGAAAAAGAAAATTCTAAGCAAAGGTTCGGCCATAGTTTTGGTTTAATTCAAGGTTAGTTTTTGATGGGTTTTCGATAATTTCTACGTTTTTAGTTTTTGATCGGTTTTCGATAATTTCTACGTTTTTGCAATCGTTGCTTCGAGAACTTTAAAACCCATGTCTCAATTTCATGAATTGATGATGTTTGTGTAAAATGCCATTGATGCTATGTTGAGTTTTGTGATGTTTTATGGTGTTAAATGATAGATATGTAATTGATGAACATACTTTGTTCTTGAATTTTTGATGAATTTAGCTAAGTAGGGCTAAATTGAGAAAATATTATATTGAGTGACTGAATTGCAAATTTGATGAAAAATGTAGGCTTGTATGTGATGTATATGTATTCGGCTAAACATTTATATGTGTGAATTTTGTGAATTTGATGTTTTTCGAAAAATGGACTAAATTGATAATGTGTGCAAATTTGAGGTTAATTTGCAAATAGCCTCAAATGTGTGTCCATGGATTGAATTGTATGAATTAGTGAATAAAAGGGTTAATTCTGAATATGTTTAGATCAAGAACCGAGGAAAACAAACTTAGATTGCGGGAAAGCGAAAGTTATCGAGTAGCCTTTTTCATTCTGATATATCGAGTCCGAGGTAAGTCACTATGCAAATAAACGTACTTGTATGATAATACAATTGTTCATATGATTGATGTTGATAATGAATGCCTATGAGAGGTTTTGCATATGAATTTCGAGATAAATCCGATATAGTGATTGAGTCCGGGAAGTCCCGTACTAACCTAGGAATAGATAGGAGTGACTACATCACGGCATAGACATTTGTTCTGTTGTTATCATGTAAGACCACGTCTGGGACGTTGGCGTTGATTTGAGATTCATGTAAGACCCTGTCCGGGACAGTGGCATCGATATCTGATTATATGTAAGACCACGTCTGTGATGTTGGCATTAATATAAGTTTTACGAGTAGGACCACATCTGGGATGTTTGCGTCGATACAAGCTTTACGTGTAAGACCATGTCTGGGACATTGACATCGTATTGATTCGTATAAGACCCTGTCTGGGACAGTGGCATCGATATCTTAGTGCATGTAAGTCTTCGTCTGGGACGTTGGCATTGTACGACCATTTCGAGCTTTCTGGGTATCCTATTAGTTCCTTACAATTCAACGGGCAAGTCTGTGTTATGAATTGTGAATCCGAGCCATGATCAAACAAGTGAACGAATGTCTGTTTCTGGTATGTTGGTATATATACACAAGTGTGTATAAAAAGGTAAGTACCTATAAGACCTTAACTCGGATAAGTGTATGTATAAATGTGAGAATGAGAATCTTAAAATGATGAATGTGGCAAATGTGGCCACAAGTATGTGAAACAAAGCATAATTGTTATATATGCTAAATGGATGGAATGTCCCTATGTATCTATTTGCAATATATGCATTTTATGCTATTTTTGTTTGTCTATTGACCTACTAAGCTTTTGGAAGGCTTACTCTGTGTGTGTTTAATCTGTTTTGTAGGTCGTCAAAGCTACTGAAGGCTCGGGACCTTCATATATTGTCATCACACTACTAAACTTATTTTGGTACACTTTAAAAATTTATAAAGATAGATATGGCATGTATAGGCTAGTATTTTGGTATAAGTTGTTATGTGATCTTAGCCATGTGATTTGGCTATTTATGAGTTAAGACTTTGCTTAAACAAATGTGATATATGATGCGCAGTTTGGTATGGTTGAACCATGTGATATGGTCAAGTTTTGAGTGAGCAATTGAATGAATTATGTTTGTAATAATATAGTTTTAGTCTTTGAAATTGTCATGGTTGGAATTGGTATTGAATGCATGGTTTGATATTATTTTGGTATGTTTTTTATGGTTATATGTGTATGAAATTTGTTGGTAAAAAAAAATGGCTTGTAGGGATGACCCTTATGGGTGGCATTTTGACCTGGTAAATAGCCTATAATGTCACACGGTTGAGGCACACGGGCGTGCCTGGAGACCGTGGGTGAATTGACAGGATGTAGCTTAGTAGTACACGGCCTCGACATGGGTGTGTCAGCTGGCCGTGGTGTGCAAGTCAATAGCTAGCTAAGAGCATACGGCCATGGCACATGGGCGTGTTTGGTCGCCGTGGTAGGGAAGTCAGTATATGGCCTATTAGCACACGGGCGTGCCTAGTGACTGTGTTGATATAGTCAGTATATGGACACGGATGGACACACAGGGGTGTCTAGAAGCCATGGAGGGCACACAGTCTCCTCCCACGGGCGTGTCTCCCTTTTATTTTAGAAAAGTTAAAAATTTTCATGAAATTTGATATGTGTCTCAGTTTATTCCCGACTCGACTTCTAAGCACGATTAAGGTCTCGAGGACCCGTTTAAGGGACATTATGTCTGAGAATGATGATTGAATGTATGATTTTGTCTGTGAATGTTTCCAATATGTCTGGTAACGCTCCTAACCTTAATCCGGCGACGGACACGGGATAGGGGTGTTACAGGTATCATATGAGGGTAACACACACATGACAAGGTCATTGGATAAAACAGTTGGATGAATTATTCTTGTAAAGAGTATACAATAAGGAATTTTCAATCATGATACTTCTTAGGGACTATTTCCATGATCAGTAATTGCAAATTATCTAAACGATGCTTTTGGACATTATTGCAATTACTAGAGCCTAATTATATATGTTCGATTAGTCCCTCTTCTAGTTTAACAAAAGCTCGACTAGAATATTTTTGAATTAGAAGAAAATTCTACGAATTTAGAAATTATTTAATTGAGTCGATTTATTCGATGTGGAATTAAATTGGGTAGTCGTAGAATTGTTCAACTAGAGAGTTTGATTAAAGAATTTTCTTGAAAAATTAATTTGGAAATTCTAAGTAATTTTTGGGAAAATTAATTTTGATCAAGTAAAATTAAAATAATCAAGTTAATTAAAATTAATATGATATTTTTGGAAATTAATTTTCAAGTCAGACAATTGTTCTAATGGGTTTGAACTTGAAAATTGGACCTGAGATCGTAAATTAGGCCTGGGAGCCCAAAACCGAGATCAAGACCCAAAAACAAGTCGAAATAGGCCTAGTATGTGAAACTGGGCCAATGATCCAACCGGTGGCTAGAATGGACCGGTTGGGTGGCATCATTGGCCGCACCAAACCAACGAAAACCACACCACTTCGGTGGTTCTAGCGGTGTGGGCTGCGATAACTACATCCGGTGGCCAAAAAATGGTCGGTGGTAGTGGGTATTCGGAGGTTGAGCAGTGGAATAATTACACTCCTACTAGGACTCTACCCGAGAATTTTATTTGATATTAAATATTCCAAGAATAATATTATTTTAATATATAATATTAAATTCAATTTAATACTTATCTAAATAGTATTTTATTAATTTAATATTAAAGGGATTATCTTAATATTACATTTAATTTAATGTTTATCTTGAAGATAAATATTCTATTAATTAATTATGATTTAATATTAAATTTAATCTAATATTTATCAAGATAAATATTAGATTAAATTTAATATTAAAGTGATTAAGTTTAATCATAGTTGAAATATGTAAACTCTCTCTATATAAAGAGAGTATTGGGTCATTATTTACACACACTTGAATTCAAGAGAAAGTTGTAAAGAGAAAATCCTCTGAAGAATTTATTTCAGAACAACTTGGAAAAAAAGTTTAGAGAAATTACCCCACTAGTAATTTTTGTGAAAATTTTTCTGATTCGAAGTGAGTCCACACTCGGTAAACATGAGCTTGAGGATAGCGAAGAAGTCTACTTGGTCAAAGCATTCATCCTAGACAAATAGAAAATGTACAATTTTGATTAAGTGTTTATTACTTTAGATGTCACAACCAATTTTAAACTATGGTTTTTCCCTAAATTTATTTTCCACTATGTTTTCCAAACCTGATTTTCCTACAGGTTACATAGAAATCTTTATGTTTGTTTTGTTTTTTCTTTTGCATGTTTTGTTGCTATTTTTCAAAATTTTTGTTTTGTTTACATGGTGCTTGAGCTTGTAGTAATGCAAGTGATTGGTTAGGAGCATGATAATGGGAATCACTTGTCTGAAATTGGTAAATTTTTTATGATAGTAAAGTATTCTAAGTTTTTAGAAGCAGACTAGGTAGTTCACTTTATTACAATGTATAATAGGTGAAAGTGATTAAGTATATCAAATGATAAATGAGGCTTTTTTTATGTAAATAATATAAAAAATATAAAATTTTCCAAAATGGTATCCCACCCCGATTAATTACGGGAATGGGGTGTTTGGGGTGGTGGAGGGTGGTGCAAAGGCGGCACCAACCCTATTTTCTGATAACTGTCGGTAATCTATTAAAAGAACAATTTTTTAATGGTAAAGCCTTTTTCATTGGCAACACCAAAAAACCTGACTAAAGAACTCAAATACAAATACAAAACAAATATAAACAAATACAAAATGGAAAAAAAGGAAAACTAAAAAAAGACAGCGAAGGCTGCATGTCAAGCAGTACTAGTGAAGCCCTCCTTAGAGTCGGCATCGGTGTCAGCCCTGACTCCTCTATGGTTGTTGCGTGGTTATGGGATGAAACCCTTAAAGGTCTCGTGAATTTGGGGTTGGGGAAAAAGTGAAAAAAAAAAGTTAAATAGATTCAGAAAAGAAGAGAAGGAGAAGGAAAAAAAGAAAGAAAAAGAGAAGATTAGCATAATAGAGAAGAAAGAAGGAGAAGATAAAAAAAAAATAAAGGAGAAGGAAAGAAGAACCCAAAAAATAAGATTTTGTTAGGGATTTGGGGTTTGAAGAAAATGGTTTTGTTAGAGTTTAAGGTTTGAAAAAAAAAGAGGGATAAAAGGGTTTTTATTAGGGTTTGGAAAAAAAGGGATTAAGGGGTTTTGTTTAGGGTTAAAAAAGGATTAGAGGGCTTTGTTTAGGGTTTGAAAAAAGGTTAAAAAAATCAAAAGAGGATTTTTTAAGGTTTTAACAGAAAAGATCGAAATAAGTAATTTTTTAGCATTTATAAATTATTTGTTTAGTTTAGTGTTTATTGTGATTTATAGGTTATAAATATTTTTTTGTTGCTTTTGAATTATTTGAAAAATGTTTTTGATTTATTGGGTTATTTTTTGAATTATTTGACAAATGTTTTTGATTTATTGAGGTTGTGATCTTTTTAATTATTTTTGTAAGGTATTAGTTTTGTAAGAAAAGAAGGTTGTTTGAAAGAAATTGTGCAGGTATGTTTCTGTTATATTTTTTGATGGACATGTTTTATTTTTGTTTATTATTAGATGCAGATAGCAACATATAGTGCAATTAGGTTTACTTTGTTTTGATAGTTTCTGTTATTTTAATATAATTTTTTTTTGTTTTTTATGTAGGTAAAAGATGGGACCATTGAGTTGGAATTTATGAGATATTTTTATTTTTATTTTAATTATTGAACCAGTATAAATAAGTTTATTATATACTGTTTAGTATTTTTGTATTGATATTATTGTACTATATTTATTATATTATATTTAGGTGTTTTTCTATTTATTTAAATGGACCACCTTACCCATTAATTATCCAAATGTGTTATTCGAAACTCCGCGTTAGGGTGTCACATTTCTGTATTTTAATAATATTTTTCCTATTAGTGGGATAAAAAGACCCAAATATAAATTAATTACCGAAATGTGTTTTTTGTAACAAACTAATTGAACTCATTTTTTTTTTTAAAATTGCAGATATCTAGATGGGTTCTTTGATTATTGATGATGATAACATATCAAAAATATTAATGAGATGGTAATAAAATTGTTATTTGTTACTCACGAGTTCCCTTATAAAAAGTTCCACGTCATTTACAGAATTAAATTAGGTTATATTAACTATTTCTGTAATGTAATAGTGTCAGGGCCCGTACTACACATTGATGGGTCGTGTGAATGGTTTAGGATATCTGTCGGATGAACGACAAATGCCATACTTGGAGTCTTCCGGCTTTAAATCAATGATATTGATTCATATGTTTGATTTGTGGAACGACTTAATATCCACTTTGGTCGAACGGTGGGGCCCGGAGACCCACACTTTTCATTTGCCATGTGGGAATACACCATCACTCCGGAGGATGTTGCATTGCAACTCAAGCTCCCAATCGACGGGAGAGAAGTAATGAGCATAAGTACGATATGTGAGTTGGCCGCCCTTTGTTATAACATATTGGGAGTCTTGCCTGGTGATGCTGATTCGAAATTTACGGGTTTGAAGTTCTCATGGTTGAAGGCTAATTTCAAGCATTTAATGATTACTGCCACTAAGCGGGAGGTGATGTGAGCTGCTCGAGCGTACATTATGCACATTACAGGGGGTGTACTCATGCTGGATGCAAACAACAACAAGGTCCATTTGATGTACTCTCCCCTGTTAACTGATTTTCATAATGTTTTTTCGTATAGTTGGGGTTCTGTAGTACTAGCTATGTTGTATCGTGAACTTTGTCAGATGACAAATCCTTCTGCCATGGATAGAGGCAGATGCCTCGTATTGCTGTAGTCTTGGGTGCTTTACCGGATGCCATTCTTGGCATCAATTAGTCACCAAGCATGTGTATTTCCACTCGTGAATAGGTGATAAAATTTTACCCATTATAGCAATTAATTGACATTTTTTTTATGATATTATTCTAACAAGATTTTTTGTTTTCGTAGACAGAGTACTAATCCGGGTATCAGGAGGTCATACACGGTTTTGATATACTGTCTAATGATTGAGACACATGCTGGGGAGGGCGCAAGCTATTCCAATATTCATGACATTTAATTACTTTATCTATCTTACTCGACCTATGTTAATATAACCATGTTATTATTTGTGCATATCATCTGAATGCTCTATTCCTTCCTGGAAATTGCGGCTATTACTCCCTCGTTTTCCCACATCCAGTCACACCCGTGGTGCATTAGCACACCCATTATCAATTTTCAGACAGTGGAGTTGTATAACAGGGATCGAGTACTCTGGTAGTTCAGATACATATAGTTTATCCCGGCATCGCCAGTGCAATTGGGGAAGATCCATGAGATTAACAAGAGGGGAAAATATAGAAATAATTGGGCGGCAGTGTATCAATAATATATTGCAGTGTGAAACAACTGGATGGGGCAAAGACCTCACATGGATCGTTCTTTCGATTTGCAGCCCTCGTTAGAGTACATACATTGGTACTCCGAGATGGGGAAACCATAATTATTTGGTGGGCAATCAATGGTAGCCCCCTCGCACATTCAATGATTTGGGCAACCCTCGCATCCCTTTCCACAGTCACATCTTGCACGAACACGAGCTGATGCCCGAACCTAAACGGTCTTATACATAGTCTGAGGATTGTTCTGACCAGCAAGACTTGGGGGTTGATGACTATTTCATGGGCTCGTCAGACTATGGATATCATTTAGAGTTTCTTGGATCCGATTATGATCTACCTAATCTGAGATCATTGATGATATTTGATATCTTCAGCCCATTACCATCGATGTACTCCACTCCTCCTAGGAAAACATTTGGAGCATATGATTTTTCTACTATGTTTAGCACACCCTTAGGTTCGAGTGAGGATAACGTTGATCGTCAGGAGCACCTGCAACATGAACGTTGACCACCATAATTGTAACAGCCCGGTTTAGACCCTAGTCGGAACAGTGGTTTCGAGACCACAAATCTGAGGTCAAAATAATATTTTAATGTTATCTTTAGTGTTGAATCTATGTGACATAGTCTGTGTGAAAATTCTGTGTGGTAATTTTATCGATTGTGTGCCGAATTAAGAGAAAGGACTTAATCGCATAAAGTATAAAAGTTGTGTGCTGATTTATAAGTACATAATTGTGGCTGTCTTTATAATGAGAGGACTTATGATGCAATTTGACCATAATTGAGTATAGTGGACGGCATAATGATAACATATATGTTTTTATATGTTAAAATGATAAGTTAAAATTTATATTTTATATTATATTATAAGGTTATAATAAAAACATGAACTAGTGTCATTTCTTTTCATGTTCATCTTTGTTTCCACCGAAAAACAAGAATAAGAAAGGGGTTTTAAGTTTTGTGACATTCGGCCTTGGTGTAATTCAAAATCGGGTATGTGTTTTTGATCGGTTTTTGATAATTTCTATGTTTTTGTAATCGTTGCTTCGTGCTCTAGCTAACCCATGCTATAATTTTACAAATTGATGATGTTTTTTGATGAGCCATTGATGAATACTTGGGCTATGTGTTAGTTGATAGTGTAATATGAAAACTTGGTGTTGGATTAACATAGTTTGTATTGAGATTTTTAGTGAAATTGAGTATTTTTGGCTTAATTGAGAAAATGAGAAATCGAAGGGTTAAATTATGAAATAAATGAAATGTATGAGCTTGTATTAGCATGGAAAGAATTCGGCTAGCATATGTGTTTTGAAATTTTGTGTGTTTGATGATTTTGTGAAATATGGACTAAATTGTCGAAATGTGAAAATGTGAGGGTTATTTTGTATAATACCCTAAATAAGTGTGTGTGGATTACACTGAATGAAATTGTGATTGAATGGATTGAATTTGAAAGTGTATAGACCAAGGAATGAGAGGTTCGGATCGAGATTGAGGCAAAGATAAAGTGCTCGATTAATCGACCGTTTTGATAGTTCGACGTTCGAGGTAAGTTCGAATATAATACATGCTATTAAGATATGTTTTAGTATTACGGAATGAATATGTATATGATTATGAGAATTTAGATGCTATGTGCAAGATTTAATTAGATGGCACTAAGTGTGCGAAATTGAAATCGAAATAGAAAGGAATAACACTGTGTATGCGATATTATGAAAGCTTCGGCTTATAGATTTGGCACTGTGTGTGTGATACCAAGATAAGTCTGTTGAAACAATAGGCACTAAGTGTGCGATGGAGAATATACTTCAAACATGTATATGGCATTGAGTGTGCGATTAAATTGAAAGAATATCAAAGGATGATCGACATGTAATATCGAGCATTGAGTAGCTTGGAAATTGAATAACTATGCGTTAGCTAAGGTATATATTGAACCTTTGTGGTTGATGAGTTTATAGATAAAGCTATGAATGGATGAATGAGTATATTAGTTATGGATGATATGGTTTAGGATTGAATGTGTTTAAGCTGTGCAAATTAGTTTATAAGTTGACATGTTTAGTAATGAGATGGTATGTGATGATATGATGATCACTTGACTTGGATTTGGTAGCCAAATTATGTGTGAAATTATGCTTCTATGTGCTTGTAGGTTGGAACCTTGTGTGGGTGGTAAATTGGCCTTGCAAATGGCCTATTTTGTCACACGGGCGTGCCTAGTGACCGTGGGGCTAAGTTAGTAGCTGGTTAAGAGTACACGGCCTCGGCACACGGATATGCTTGGTAGCCGTGTGAATTTAACAGGATCGACCACGGCCAAGGTACACGGGCGTGCTTAGTGGCCGTGGGGCCAAGTCAGAATTGACCACGGCCAAGGTACATGGGCGTGCTTGGTGGTCATGGAGTAAAGTCAGTTTCGACCACGGGGAAGACACACGAGGGTGTCTATCAGCTGTGGGAGGCACACGGTCTGCCCACACGGGCGTGTAGCCCCTGAAAATTTGAAAAGTTTTAAATTTCTGAGAATTTTTGTATGTGTTCTGGTTTAGTCCCGACCCATTTCTAACATGTTTAAGGTCTCGAAGACCTCTATAAGGGACTATATACTTATGATTGAATATGTTTGATTTATGTTTGACTTTGTGTCGTGAAATAGTAATGAAATGTTTTGATTGTTTGGTAATGCCTCTTAACTCTATTCCGGCAACGGTCTCGGGTTAGGGGTGTTACATTTTTTGGTATTAGAGTTACGGTTTAGTCGATTCTTAGACAAACGTAGCGTGTGTGAGTCTAGCTATACATGCCATATTTGAAATTGCGATAGTGTGATGAATTCTGACAGATATAAATGTGTTTTCATATAGTAATGGATCCCGATTGAGCAGTTGCTAACGATGTAGAGAGTAACGCGCCTGCTCCTGCTCAAGGGACAGCGCCAGCCACATCTCAGCCAAATGATAGTAGTGAAAGAGGAGAGGTTAAGCAAACCTTCTTCCATATGATGAGTGAGTGGTTTTCAGAATTCGTTCGAACAAATCCAGCTGCTCCACAACCTCCACCCCCACAAGTACTTGTTGCGCCACAAGTTACAGATCCGATCAGATTGAATAAACCTCCTATGGACAAGATTCGGAAGTATGGGGCCGAAGAGTTCAAGCCACATCTGATGACGATGGTTAGCGAGCCGAGTTTTGGCTTGAAAATACAATCTGAGTATTTGATGAGATGTCGTTGACACCTGATGAATGTATAAAATGTGTTGTTTCGTTGTTGAGAGATACTGCATATAACTGGTGGAAAACATTAATATCTGTGGTTTCGAGAGAGAGAGAATCACCTGGGATTTTTTTCAAGCCGAATTCAAAAAGAAGTATATTAGTCAACGCTTCATTGATCAGAAACGTAAAGAGTTTTTAGAGCTGAAACAGGGCCGTTTGTCTGTTACTGAGTATGAGCGGGAACTCGTAAGATTGAGTCAATACGCGAGAGAATGTGTTTCAAACAAATCTACTATGTGCAAATGCTTCATAGAGGGATTGAATGAAGATATTAAATTGTTGGTTGGGATACATTATATAAATGAATTTGTTGTGTTAGTTGAAAGAGCATGCAAAGCTGAGGAGCTCAGTAATGAAAAGAAGAAAGCTTATTTTGAAGCTCGTGATGAAAGAAAAAGATCGATGAATAAGTTTTCTCAACCTTTGATGAAGAGATTTAGAGATGCAAGCAATCGTTCAAATGCTTTGTTTGGACATCCAAGTAGAGATCGTTCGAGATAAAGTGCTGGTCCACGAACTCAAGCTCTGATTGAATCAAGTGTTGACAGTGTTAAGAGTAACAAACCTAAGTGCAGACAGTATGGAAAACGACATGTGAGAGAATGCTGGGGCAGGTACAACAATAGAGTTTGTTATAAATGTGGATCCCGAGATTATTTTATTCGAGATTACCCAAAGATGGTTGAAGAGGAAAATGTTCAGAAGGAAAGACCGAGTAATGTGACGGCTAGAGGTAGACCACCCAGAAACACCAGAAATGTGAGTGAAAGCTAGAAAGGGACATCCGATACAGCTGTGAGTATGCCATACGAGCACGAGAGGAAGCATTATCTCCAGACGTCATCACCGGTACTTTCACTTTATTTGATATTGATGTCATTGCATTAATAGATCCAGGATCTACACATTCATATGTATGTGTGAATCTAGTATCAAGTAAGACTCTACCTGTTGAGTCTACTGAATTTGTGATTAGAGTATCGAATCCATTAAGCAAGTGGGTTTTGGTGGATAAGGTGTGCAGGAATTGTCCATTGATGTTTCAGGATGTTTGTTTTCCAGTTAATTTGATGTTACTACCATTCGATTAGTTTGACATAATTCTGGGTATGGACTGGCTTACTCTACATAATGCCATCGTGAATTGTAAAAGAAAGAGTATTGAGTTGAAAAAAGTCAAAATGGTGAGCTAGTTCGAATAGAATCCAATGATATGATAGGATTACCAACTGTTGTATCTGCGATGAAAGCTATGAACTATGTGAGAAAAGACTGTGAAGCTTATTTGGCGTACGTGATTGATACAAAAGTGTCGGAAAAGAAAGTTGAATCTGTGCCTGTAGTATGTGAATTTCCAGATGTGTTTCCTGAAGAGTTATCGGGATTACCTCCAATTTGGGAAGTCAAATTTGGTATTGAATTAGTGCCTGGGACCAATCCCATTTCGATAGCTTCTTATAGAATGGCACCAAGAGAATTGAAAGAGTTAAAGTCTCAGTTGCAGGAGTTGACTGAGAGAGGATTTGCACGACCGAGTTTCTCACCCTGGGAGCTCCTGTGTTATTTGTGAAAAAGAAAGATGGAACTATGAGAATGTGTATTGATTATCGACAATTGAACAAAGTAACGATAAAGAACAAGTATTCGTTGCCTCGTATTGATGACTTGTTCAATCAGCTGAAAGGAGCAACAGTGTTTTCTAAGATAGATTTGAGATCAGGCTACTATCAGTTAAGAGTTAAAGAATCCGATGTGCCAAAAACCGTTTTCAGAACGAGGTATGGACATTACGAATTCTTAGTGATGCCTTTTGGACTAACAAATGCTCCTGCAGTGTTTATGGATCTGATGAATCGGATATTCAGACCGTATTTGGATCGCTTTGCAGTGGTGTTCATTGATGATATTTTGATCTATTCGTGTGATGAGACGCAACATGCCGAGCATTTGAGAATCGTGCTACAAACTCTGCGTGAGAAACAGTTTTATGCTAAGTTTAGTAAATGTGAATTTTGGTTGCGTGAAGTTGGTTTTCTGGGGCATATTGTGTCAGCTGCTGGGATACGAGTTGATCCTAGTAAAATCTCTGCTATATTAGAATGGAAGCCTATGAGAAATGTGTCTGAAGTCCATAGTTTTCTGGGACTAGCGGGATAATATAGACGGTTTGTGAAAGACTTATCGATGATTGCGACTCCGTTGACGAAGTTACTACAGAAAGATGTTAGATTCGAGTGATCAGAAAAATGCCATTAGAGTTTTGAACAATTGAAAGTGTTGTTGACAGAAGCACCAGTGTTGGTTCAACCTGAATCGGGCAAAGAATTCATAGTTTACAGTGATGCCTCGTTGAATGGTTTGGGCTGTGTGCTAATGCAAGAAGGTAAAGTCATTGCTTATGCTTCGAGGCAACTGAAGCCGCATGAAAATAACTACCCAACGCATGACCTTGAATTGGCCGCGATTGTGTTCACATTGAAAATATGGCGTCATTATTTATTTGGTGAGAAGTGTCATATCTTTACAGATCACAAGAGTTTGAAGTACTTGATGACTCGGAAAGAATTGAATTTGCGACAGAGAAAATGGTTAGATTTGTTGAAAGATTACGAACTGGTGATAGATTACCACCCGGGTAAAGCTAATGTTGTAGCCGATGCTTTGAGTCGAAATTCCATATGTGCTTTGCCAGCAATGAATGCTCAGAAAGATTTGTGCGATGATAGTGCGGTTATGGCCGAGTTGAAAATAAAGTTGATGTTTGTACATCAGATTTGTGATGCTCAGAAAAGTGATGTTGAAATGATGACTAAACGAACTCAATGTGAATCGAATGCGGAATCAGAATTTCAAGTTGATAGTGATGATTGTTTTAGATTTAGAGATCGGATTTGTATTCCGAGAAATTCAGAGTTGATTCAAACAATTTTCAAAGAGGCTCATAAGTCGAGTAACTGTCCATCCTGGGAGTACGAAAATGTATAATGATCTGAAACAGTTTTATTGGTGGCATGGTATGAAACGAGACATCTCTGAATTTGTGTCGAAATGTTTACTTTGTTAGCAAGTTAAAGTTGAACATCAAGTTCTGTCTGGATTGTTGCAACCGATTATGATTCCTGAGTGGAAATGGGAAAGGATCACGATGGACTTTGTGTTGGGATTGGCTTTATCTCTGGGAAAGAAAGATGCAACTTAGGTGATAGTTGACAGATTGATGAAATCAGCTCATTTTGTTCCGGTGAGAACAAATTATTCACTCGATAGATTGGCTGAAATGTATATTGAAACACCCCAAACCCGGCCCACAAGCCCTGACCGGATCTGGCATGTCCCTTGAGTAAAACTCGTTTTTGAAATCCTAGAAAAATATGTTGGTTCGAGAATAATAGATTTTGTATTTTTGATCCTGTTGAAAACCGTGTTGTTATTTAAGTTTGTATCTCATTAAAACGTTATCTACATGATATAAAAATTACAAGTTTAAAGAAAGACCGAATTCAGAGCTTCTTTTTAAGTTGGAAACCATAAGTGTTTAGGTGTCAAAACAATTTAAGTTGTTTTACGAAAAATATTTAATTGTTTGTTTGATGTTGATCGTAACAGAATAAAAATTTAAAACGCATAAATAAAATAGCTAAAAGTGGCCTTATTACAATAAAACATAACCCAAAATGAATCCTGTAATAATAAAAGAAAATGTAATAAGTTTAATTAAAAGAAAACCCGAAATGCTGAGTTGAGCATGGCCACCACATAGTCCTCGCTGACCCGGTCCAAATCACTAAGTATCACCTGCAAAAGATATCCCACGAAGGGTGAGTCAACAGACTCAATGTGTAACAGTTACACTAAAAGCCCAAACGATCATAGTCTTACGTAAAACATTTCGACAAAGCCCATTTGTATCATACTTGGCCATAAGCCCATAACATAGCATATCGAATCATGACATATTAAATCACATGTACGTATAAAATGAAATGCAATCCCGAGCCCACCTAGATATCCATCCTCTATACACCACCCATACCAGCCAATCACACCGTGGGGATTACTAAATCGACCCTCCATCCGCTACACACACCTCGAAAGCGATCATTGCGATCAATCACACATCGCCCTTAATACGTGGCATAGCCACCAGATAATGTGACAGAGTCACCGGATTCATAATATGTGACATAAGCCACCGAATACATAATATGTGACATAAGTCACCGGATAATGTGGTAAAAACAATCGGAACACTTCCCCTTTATCAATATCACCCATATGCCCATGCAACATACATATTATTCAGGTATCATGCCATGTACATTATCCCAAAGTCATAACAAAATCAGATATATTTCATATTAAGTGTTTATACATAGTGTTAAAGGGATAACGTACCTCAATGCACTGTACCACTGAATGGTACCCGAAGCCATAATCATTTATATTTCTTATTAACACATGTTTATCATTAATACTATTAATCTATCGGGAATTTAGTGTAGGCTACACACCTGATAACAGTGAGTACGATACTATCGATACCAACACTCTCGCTAGCAGGGATAACAATGAACTGCTTATCCCTTTTCGACACTGACCCACACCCCGATGGCCAATCACGAACAGCAGAAACCAAGCGTTTCTTGAATTTAGGGGTAGGAACTACCCCTCTCACTCCTCCACTGGTACCCGCATCCATTGAAGAACACTTAATCAAAACCGATTAATCAACATACGAGATCTAAACGAATATAGTTTTTAACTTAAAACACCCTTACCGAAAAGATCTGAATCCCAAGACTTCTCCTTATCTCTATCGAACTGCCCCTAAAAGATCATAGTCAGAATCAGCCAACCTAAATAGACAATATGGCCTTTGGCCGAATACTTCAATATCCCTTACCTTGCTCATCTAAATCCCGAACTGTCACTTGCCTATGGAGTCTGTCGAAATCCCTATATGGTACATGTTAGAGTCGACTTTTATTGTACAAGATCTATAGGAATGGCTCTTGGCCGAATACTACACCTTGCTTACCTTGGATCTTGAAATCCCGAGAGATCTCCTCTTATAGTCGGCTACAAATGACTCCCGAAACTCACCTTCATGGTTTTGGCCAAAGAAGATATAAAGATTAGATTCCTAGATATATAAAGATTAGATTCCTAGATTTCGGCTAATCAAAGAAAAAGAAAGAAAATCGAATGACAGTTGATCCTTACCCCTAACGTTGAGATTGATTTCACGCTTGCTTGGAAACACAGAGAGATTCGGTTACTATAGGAGAGTGTTCGACTTTGAAAGAGAAATAGATGAAGAAATCGGCTAAATGGTGATATGTTTAGGCTTGAGGTTTTATGAACAATCGGCTAAGGCTTAAATGTGCTTTCGGATTTTGATAAATCGTGAAAAGAAGAAGTGAAGGGGATGGAGTGTGATGCGATTTGGCTTGGTGACACGAGGGAGATTCGGCCTTAACAAAAGAGAAGAGAAGTGTGAGGTTTTAATGTGTTGCGGCAATGGTGAAAAATGGTAGAGAGGTTTCGGCTATCACAAGGAAAATCGAAGAAGAGGGCTAGGGAGGAAAACTTGATTTGGCTTAAAAGAAAACAACCCGAGAGATGAAAGATGAGAGGTATGTGACCCTAATGGTCCTTTGAAGTTTCGGCCAAGTTGTAACAAGTGAGGAAAAGGGTCAGCTTTGAGTGGTTTTGTTAATGGAAAAGAAGAGTGAAATCTTAAGAGAGAATGGGGCTGAATTTCGGCAATAAAAAGTGACCGATTGGCACTTTTGGTGACTTTATGAATTTCGGCACACTACTAGAGAAAGAAAAGAGAACTGAAAAAAACACCTAAACCCCCTTAGGAAATTTTGGCTACTCCCCTCTACCTACATGACCGAAATGGCCATCAAAGAAATCCCTTGGCCGGCCAACTCTCATCCTCTTCTCAAATCCCACCTTTTTCTCCTAATTTTCCTCTTCTCCTCTCATTCAAAAATATTTCAATGAGTCAACACGTATCTTTCTCTCCTAGCCGAATTTCAAATGCATTTGACTTGATCTTCACTCATCCACTTAGAGTCCTTGTGCCGTCCACCACTGCACCTCCTTGCCGCAAAATAAAAACTCCAAATGCTACCTGTGTTGCTCGAACCTAGGCCCCTCTTCCTCGGCTTGTGGCGTCACTTCTCAAGGCCCTAAGTGGTGCCTCCCTTGCCACTTTGCCAGCTGGTTACTTGTGTCTTAACCCACACACAAATTTTCTTAAAGCCTAGCTTCCTGAGCTCCCCTTTGCATGCTTAAAATTAAATATTTTTCTATGACTCCTACCTACATCCCAAGGTTCCCGAAGCCCCCTAAACACACACAAGCATGCTACCTAGTATATTCAAGCGAAAATGCATAACCCCTAAATCCCGGATATTACAATTCTACCCCCCTTAAAATAATTTTGACCTTGAAATTACTTGACTAGAATAGGTGAGGGTATTGCTGTCGCATTGCCTCCTCCAGCTCCTATGAAGCTTCTTCCGATCCATGGTTACACCATAACACTTTGATGAGAGGAACTGATTTCCTCCGTAACACCTTCACATCCTGTTCCAGAATCCGAATCGGCTCTTCCTCATAGGACAAATCTGGTCTTAGCTCCACCTCCTCAACTGGCACTACATGAGATGGATCCAACCGGTAACAACGTAGCATCGACACATGAAACACATCGTGCATCTGCTTCAATTCTGAAGGCAACTCTAACTGGTATGCCACAGGTCCAACTTGCTTCAAAACTCGATAAGGTCCTATAAACCTGGGACTTAACTTTCCCTTGTGACCAAATCTTATCACCTTTTTCCATGGCGAAACTTTTAGAAACACCTGATCTCCCACAGCAAACTCTATTTCTTTCCGCTTAAGATCTGCGTACGACTTTTGCCTGTCAGATGCCTCCTTCAACCGTGCCTGAATTAGCTTAACCTTCTCTTCGGATTCTGCCACAATCTCCGGACCCAAAACATGACGTTCCCCCAATTCTGTCCAACACGTAGGAGTGCGACACTTCCGTCCATACAACGCTTCGTACGGTGCCATCCGAATACTTGCTTGATAGCTGTTGTTGTACGCAAACTCTACCAAAGGCAAGAACTCTTCCTAGCTTCTTCTGAAGTCTATCACACAGCCCCTCAACTTATCCTCTAACACTTGAATTACTCGCTCAGACTGGCCGTCCGACTGTGGATGAAATGCCGTACTGAAGTCCAATCTGGTGCCCAAAGCCTGATGCAATGCTTTCCAAAATCGAGACGTAAACCTCGGATCCCTATCTGAAATAATCGACACCGGCACTCCGTACAGCCTCACAATTTCTGTCACATACAACTTTGCTAATTTCTACAGAGAATAGTCAACCCGCACTGGTATGAAATGTGCAGAATTCGTCAACCGATCCACTATCACCCACACTGAGTCCTTCTTAGTAGGCATAAGGGAAAGCCCACTAACGAAGTCGATAGTAATTCTCTCCCACTTCCACTGCAGAATCTTTATCAGCTGAAGCAACATTGACGGTACTTGGTGTTCAGCCTTAGCTTGCTGACACGTTAAGCACTTCCCTACAAATTCTGTAACTTCTCGCTTAAGACCAGGCCACCAAAACTGATCCCGTAGATCCCTGTACAACTTACTTCCTCTAGGATCTATAGCATAAGGGCTACTATGCGATTTATGCAGAATTCTCCGCCTTAATTCCTCATCCTTCGGCATACAGACTCTGCCCTGGAAACACAGCACTCCTTCCCTATTCACACCATAGTTTTCCAATTCCCCATTCTGCACTTGCCGTAGCTTAGCACTTAGATCCTCATCTGCCAACTGACTCTTTTTCACCTGACTCAACCATGTCGGGTTTACCTGCAACTCTGCTAACAAACTTCCATCGTCATAAAGACTAAGATGTGCAAACATCACCCTCAGATCTGACACTACTTTCCGACTTAGAGCATCTGCCACTACATTTGCCTTACCCGGGTGATACTCTATTGAACAGTCGTAATCATTCAACAATTCCACCCACCTTCGCTGTCTCAAATTCAGCTCCTTCTGAGTCTGCAGATACTTCAGACTCTTGTGATCCGTGTAAATTACTGACTTTTCTCCGTATAAATAATGCCTCCACACCTTAAGAGCAAAGACTACTGCTGCCAACTCCAAGTCATGCGTCTGATAATTAACCTCATGTGGCCTTAATTGTCGAGATGCATAAGCGACCACCTTCCTGTCTTGCATCAGAACACATCCTAACCCTGTGTGAGAAGCATCACAATATACCACAAAATCCTTCCCTGCCTCAGGCTGAATCAGAACTGGAGCTTCTGTCAAAACCTTCTTAAGCCTCTCGAAACTCCTCTTTCCTTAACAATTTCGTCAGAGGTGCCGCTATTGATGAGAACCCTTCGACAAATCTTCTATAGTAACCTGCTAACCCCAAGAAACTGCGAACCTCAACCACAGACTTAGATGGTTTCCAATCTAACACTACCTCAATCTTCCGAGGGTCTACCCTTATCCCCTCTGCAGAGACCACATGCCCTAAGAATGCAACTTCCCTCAGCCAAAATTCACACTTGCTGAACTTGGCATACAACTTCTTTTCCCTCAACACTTGCAATACTACACGGAGATGCTCATCATGCTCTTCCTCAGACTTGGAATACACTAGGATGTCGTCTATGAACACAACGACGAACTGATCCAAGTAGGGTTGGAAAACCCGATTCATCATATCCATGAACGCAGCTGGGGCGTTCGTTAATCTGAACGGCATTACTAAGAACTCATAATGCTCGTACCTTGTCCAGAAAGCTGTCTTATGGATATCCACTTCCTTCACTTTAAGCTGATGATACCCTAACCTTAGATCTATCTTTGAAAATACTGTGGCCCCCTTAAGCTGATCGAACAACTCGTCTATCCTCGGCAAAGGATACTTGTTCTTGATGGTCAGCTTATTCAACTGCCGGTAATCTATGCACATACGCATAGTCCCATCTTTCTTCTTCACAAATAGAACCGGTGCTCTCCATGGAGATACACTGGGTTAGATAAACCCACGATCAAGTAACTCCTAAATCTGAGCCTTAAGTTCAACCAACTCTTTTGGTGCCATTCTGTACGGAGCGATAGATACTGGCGCTGTACTCGGCAACAAATCCCAAACTCTACTTCCCAATCCGGAGGCAACCCAGGAAGTTCTTTCAGAAAGACATCTACAAATTCATTTACCATCCTGACCCCTTCCACAGCTGCTGCCTTAGCCTCTAAGGCACTAACAATCATCAGAAAAGCTATGCATCCCTTTCTTACCATCTTTTCTGCCTTAAGGGCAGATACTACCTTTGATAAGTAATTCCGTCTCGCCCATAACCACAACTTCATTGTCATCGGTAGTTCTCAATGACATCCGCTTAGCAGCACAATCCACATTCGCACGCTACTTCACTAACCAGACCATGCCTAATATTAGGTCAAATTCCCCGAATGGCAACTCCATTAAGTCAGCAGAAAACTGCGTCCCCTGAACTTCTAATGGCACTTCCTTAAAGAGTTTGTCTACCACTACTGATTGCCCTAAAGGACTAAGTACAGTCATCTTCCTAGGTACAGTCTCAGAGTTCACATGCAGAGTTCCAGATACTTCGCTAGAAATGTATGAATAAGTTGACCCTATATCTATCAAAGTAATAAAGGGTAACCCAGAAATAAGGAACGTACCCGTTATGACATCAGGTGCGTCACCATCTTCCCTCCGATGAACCGCATATACCAGACCCGGCTGTCTCGCCTCTGTTTTACCGCCTCCTCTGCCTGGTGTTTCGCGACCTCTACCAGAACCATTACCTCTGCCATTCAGACCACGATCCCTCGACGGCTGCTGTCTACGTCTGCCAGCCTGATTAAAACCCTAACCCGCTGGTCGGTTCCTATCTGTATCCACCGGATAGTCCCTAATCATGTGATCCTTAGACCCACACTTAAAACATCCTCCTGTCTTTTTCCAACATTCTCTTGGGTGCATCTTTCCACACTGCGCACAAGTACGATACTGTTCTCCCACAACAACCTACTGACTACGTGGCCCATCCACTCTAGGTCTCTTTTGAAAATTCCCGGATGACCCTGAAGACCCATAGTTCCTCTTATTCCTATTTTAACCTTTATCCCGATTCTATCTTTTAGTTCGCTTAACTTCTTCAGCTATCCGAGCCTTATCCACTAAGACTGCAAAGTCTCTTTCCCGCTGCAGAGCAATCAACACTCGTAACTCATCTCTCAGTCTATCCTCGAATCTGAGACACCTCTCGTAATCAGTAGCCACAATTCCCCTCAGAGTCTGAGACTTAAAAGCGAAACTCTGCTTCATACTCACTCTGACTTACTTCTTCCACGCACTAGATTTAGAAACGCCTTTCTCTGCGAGTCTATGTAGCTAGCTCCGACGTATTTCCCCTCAAACTTAGTCTTAAAATACCCCCAATCCACTCGATCTGCAGGGGTACCCTCTCTGACAGTGAGCCACCACTGGTAGGCCTCATCTCGAAGCGCAACAAAGCACCTTCGCTTTCTCCTCAGGATGCGGTCCAAATCATCCATGATCCTCTCGACTGCCTCTAACAAATACTCCGCTACATTCGAAGCTACCCCATATACTCCTCTAAAAACCTCAGCTCCATTTGACCTAAGTCTCTCAGATACTGACTTGCGGGCCCTATTTCCCATACTAGCTCCTGCCACTCGCTCTAAGACTCGCAGCATAGCCTGCGATATCGCGTCATCCCCTCCTGTCTGCTCTTAAAATTCCGCCCCTACAGCCGATGGCAGTGCCTCATTTTCGGAACCCTGACCCGACCCAACTGGTTCCGACACAGTCATTCTACCTCTGCCGCGTCCACGAGTATTGCGACCACGTCCCCTAGAACTCATGTCTATGTCGCGTCTTATTTGTTTTATGAAATTTTTATGTATCAGAGTCTTTCACTTTTTGTTTAAAGAGAGTTTTATGCAATAAAGACTTAATCAGTTGTTTTTTTTTCCGTAGAATTACACATATACCTAGGGTACATGTCTCTAAAGTATAGTGTCCCTAAATCTATTAGCTAAAGCATCATACATCAACATACTCACATCAATTTATCAACAAAAGAACTTACCTGGCGGACCTGGGCCGAGAACTCGGGTGCCACGCTTCCATAAAACCATTTTACCCAAAAATTTTCAAAAACACATTTTGATTCAAATTTTGAAAACGTTGTGGGCTTCAAAACCCAAGGCTGAGTGTTTAAAACTGGGCTCTGATACCAAGTTGAAACACCCCAAACCCGGCCCACAAGCCCCGACCGAATCTGGCATGTTCCTTGAATAAAACTAGTTTTTTAAATCTTGGAAAAATATGTTGGTTCGAGAATAATAGATTTTGTATTTTTGATCCTGTTGAAAATCGTGTTGCTATTTAAGTTTGTATCTCATTAAAACGTTATCTACATGATATAAAAATTACAAGTTTAAAGAAAGACCGAATTCAGAGCGTCTTTTTAAGTTGGAAACCATAGGTGTTTAGGTGTCAAAAGAATTTAAGTTGTTTTACAAAAAATATTTAATCGTTTGTTTGATGTTGATCGTAACAGAATAAAAATTTAAAACGCATAAATAAAATAGCTAAAAGTGGCCATATTATAATAAAACATAACCCAAAATAAATCTCGTAATAATAAAAGAAAACGTAATAAGTTTAATTAAAAGAAAACCCGAAATGCTGAGTTGAGGATGGCCACGACAAAGTCCTCGCTGACCCGGTCCAAATCACTAAGTATCACCTGCAAAAGATATCCCACGAAGGGTGAGTCAACAGACTCAATGTGTAACAGTTACACTAAAAGCCCAAACGATCATAGTCTTACGTATAACATTTCGACAGAGCCCATTTGTATCATACTTGGCCATAAGCCCATAACATAGCATATCGAATCATGACATATTAAATCACATGTACGTATAAAATGAAATGCAATCCACCTAGATATCCATCCTCTACACACCACCCGTACCATCCAATCACACCGTGGGGATTACTAAATCGACCCTTCATCCGCTACACACCTCGAAAGCGTATTGCGATCAATCGCACATCGCCCTTAATACGTGGCATAGCCACCAGATAATGTGACAGAGTCACCGGATTCATAATATGTGACATAAGTCACCGGATACATAATATGTGACATAAGTCACCGGATACTGTGGTAAAAACCACTGGAACACTTCCCCTTTATCAATATCACCCATATGCCCATGCAACATACATATTATTCAGGTATCATGCCATGTACATTATCCCAAAATCATAACAAAATCAGATATATTTCATATTAAGTGTTTATACATAGTGTTAAAGGGATAACATACCTGAATACACTGTACCACTGAATGGTACCCGAAGCCATAATCATTTATATTTCTTATTAACACATGTTTATCATTAATACTATTAATCTATCGGGAATTTAGTGTAGGCTACACACCTGATAACAGTGAGTACGATACTATCGATACCAACACTCTCGCTAGTAGGGATAACAATGAACTGCTTATCCCTTTCCGACGCTGGCCCACACTCCGGTGGCCAATCACGAACAGCAGAAACCGAGCGTTTCTTGAATTTAGGGGTAGGAACTACCCCTCTCACTCCTCCATTGGTACCCGCATCCATTGAAGAACACTTAATCAAAACCGATTAATCAACATACGAGATCTAAACGAATATAGTTTTTAACTTAAAATACCCTTACCGAAAAGATCTGAATCCCGAGACTTCTCCTTATCTCTGTCGAACTGCCCCTAAAAGATCATAGTCAGAATCGGTCAACCTTAATAGACAATATGGCCTTTGGCCAAATACTTCAATATCCCTTACCTTGCTCGTCTAAATCCCGAACTGTCACTTGCCTATGGAGTCTGTCGAAATCCCTATATGGTACATGATAGAGTCGACTTCTATTGTACAAGAGCTATAGGAATGGCTCTTGGCTGAATGCTACACCTTGCTTACCTTGGATCTTGAAATCCCGATAGATCTCCTCTTATAGTCGGCTACAAATGACCCTCGAAACTCACCTTCATGGTTTTGGCCAAAGAAGATATAAAGATTAGATTCCTAGATTTCGGCTAATCCAAAAGAACGGCAAAGAAAATTGAATGACACTTGATCCTTACCCCTAACGTTGAGATCGATTTCACCCTTACTTGGAAACACAGAGAGATTCGGCTACTATAGGAGAGTGTTCGACCTTGAAGGAGAAATAAATGAAGAAATCAGCTAAATGGTGATATGTTTCGGCTTGAGGTTTAATGAACAATTGGCTAAGGCTTAAATGTGCTTTCAGATTTTGATGAATCGTGAAAAGAAGAAGTGAAGGGGATGAAGTGTGATGTGATTTGGCTTGGTGACAAGAGGGAGATTCGGCCTTAACAAAAGAGAAGAGAAGTGTGAGGTTTTAAGGTGTTGCGGCAATGGTGAAAAATGGTAGAGAGGTTTCGGCTATCATAAGGAAAATTGAAGAAGAGGGCTAGGGAGGAAAACTTGATTTGGCTTAAAAGAAAACAACCCGAGAGATGAAAGATAAGAGGTATGTGACCCTAGAGGTCTTTTGAAGTTTCGGCCAAAGTGTAACAAGTGAGGAAAAGGGTCGGCTTTGAGTGGTTTTGTTAATGGAAAAGAAGAGTGAAATCTTAAGAGAGAATGGGGCTGAATTTCGGCAATAGAAAGTGACCGATAGGCACTTTTGGTGACTTTAAGAATTTCGGCATACTACTAGAGAAAGAAAAGAGAACCGAAAAAAACACCTAAACCACCTTAAGAAATTTCGGCTACTCCCCTCTACCTACATGACCGAAATGGCCATCAAAGAAATCCCATGGCCGGCCAACTCTCATCCTCTTCTCAAATCCCACCTTTTTCTCCTAATTTTCCTCTTCTCCCCTCATTCAAAAATATTTGAATGAGTCAACACTTATCTTTCTCTCCTAGCCGAATTTCAAATGCATTTGCCTTGATCTTCACTCATCCACTCAGAGTCCTTGTGCCGTCCACCACTGCACCTCCTTGCCGCAAAATAAAAACTCCAAACGCTACCTGTGTTGCTTGAACCTAGGCCCCCCTTCCTCGGCTTGTAGCGTCACTTCTCAAGGCCTTAAGTGGCGCCTCCCTTGCCACTTTGCCAGCTGGTTACTTGTGTCTTAACCCACACACAAATTTTTCTTAAAGCCTAGCTTCCTGAGCTCCCCTTTCCATGTTTAAAATTAAATATTTTTCTATGACTCCTACCTACATCCCAAGGTTCACGAAGCCCCCAAAACATATACCAAACACACACAAGCATGCTACCTAGTATATTCAAGTGAAAATGCATAACCCCTAAATCCCGGATATTACATATATTGCTGAGGTTGTGAGATTGCACGGGGTGCCGCTATCTATTGTATCTGACAGAGATCTGAGACTTACCTCTCGATTTTGGAAGAAATTGTAAGAGCCTTTAGACACAAAATTGCATTTCAGTACTGCGTTTCATCTGCAAATAGATGGTCAGTCTAAGCGGATCATTCAGGTTCTTGAAGATATGTTGAGATGTATTCTTGAATTCAAAAGTGCGTGGGAAAAGCATTTACCGTTGATTGAGTTTGCGTACAACAATAGTTTTCAATCTAGCATTAAAATGGCACCATATGAGGCTCTCCACGGTAGAAAGTGTCAAACTCCATTGTATTGGACTGAGCTGAGTGAGAATAAGATTTAAGGGGTTGATCTTATAAAAGAGACTGGGTAGAAAGTGAAAGTAATTCATGACAGTTTGAAAGCAGCTTCAGATCGTTAGAAGTCCTATGCAGATTTAAAATGAAAAGATATTGAATTTGAGGTTGGTGATAAAGTGTTTTTGAAAGTATCTCCGTGGAAGAAAATACTTCAATTCGGCCGAAAGGGCAAGCTGAGTCCGAGGTTCATCAGACCATATGAGATTATTGAACGAGTTGGGCTGGTTGCTTACAGATTGATGTTACCATTTGAGTTAGAAAAGATTCATAATGTGTTTCATGTGTCGATGCTTTGACGGTACCGATCTGATCCGTCTCATGTGATTGCTCCTACTGAGGTTGAGATTTTGCCAGATTTGTCTTATAATGAAGAACCGACCAGTATTTTGGCACGAGAGACCAAAGAGTTAGGAAATAATAAAATCTCTTTAGTGAAAGTATTATGGCACAAACACCGAGTTGAAGAGGCTACGTGGGAGCCTGAGAACATTATGAGAGAGCAATATCCACACCTATTCACTGGTAAGATTTTCGGGGACGAAAATCCCTAAGGGGGGAGTTGTAACAGCCCAGTTTAGACCCTAATCCGAACAGTGGTTTCGAGACCACAAATTTTAATGTTATCTTTAGTGTTGAATCTATGTGATATAGTCTGTGTGAAAATTCTTTATGATAATTTTATCGATTGTGTGCCGAATTAAGATAAAGGACTTAATCGCATAAAGTATAAAAGCAATATGCTGATTTATAAGTACCTAATTGTGGCTGTCTTTATAATGAGGAGGACTTATGATGCAATTTGACCATAATTGAGTATAGTGGACGGCATAATGATAACATATATGTTTTTATATGTTAAAATAATAAGTTAAAATTTATATTTTATATTATATTATAAGGTTATAATAGAAACATGAATTAGTGTCATTTCTTTTCATGTTCATCTTCGTTTCCACCAAAAAACAAGAATAAGAAAGGGGTTTTAAGCTTTGTGACATTCGGCCTTGGTGTAATTCAAAATCGGGTATGTGTTTTTGATCGATTTTTGATAATTTCTACGTTTTTGTAATCGTTGCTTCGTGCTCTAGCTAACCCAGGCTGTAATTTTACGAATTGATGATGTTTTTGTGATGAGCCATTGATGAATACTTGAGCTATGTGTTAGTTGATAGTGTAATATGAAAACTTGGTGTTGGATTAACATAGTTTGTATTGAGATTTTTAGTGAAATTGAGTATTTTTGGCTTAATTGAGAAAATGAGAAATCAAAGGGTTAAATTGTGAAATAAATGAAATGTATGAGCTTGTATTAGCATGGAAAGAATTCGGCTAGCATATGTGTTTTGAAATTTTGTGTGTTTGATGATTTTGTGAAATAGGGACTAAATTGTCAAAATGTGAAAATGTGAGGGTTATTTTGTAAAATGCCATAATTAAGTGTGTGTGGATTAAATTGAATGAAATTTTGATTGAATGGATTGAATCTGAATGTGTATAGACCAAGGAAAGAGAGGTTCGGATCGAGATCGAGGCAAAGATAAAGTGCTCGATTAATCGACCGTTTCGATAGTTCAAAGTTCGAGGTAACTTCGGATATAATACATGTTATTACGATATGTTTTAGTATTACGGAATGAATATGTATATGATTATGAGAATTTAGATGCTATGTGCAAGATTTAATTAGATGGCACTAAGTGTGCGAAATTAAAATCGAAACAGAAAGGAATAGCACTGTGTGTGCGATGTTATGAAAGCTTCGGCTTATAGATTTGGCACTGTGTGTGCGATACCGTGATAAGTCTATTGAAAGAATAGGCACTAAGTGTGTGATGAAGAATATGCTTCGAACATGTATATGGCACTAAGTGTGCGATTAAATTGAAAGAATATCAGAGGATGATCGACATGTAATATCGAGCATTGAGTAGCTTGGAAATTGAATAACTATGCATTAGCTAAGGTATGTATTGAACCTTTGTGGTTGAAGAGTTTATAGATAAAGCTATGAATGGATGAATGAGTATATTAGTTATGGGTGATATGGTATGAATTTGAGAGAATTGATCTATGTGATGGTTATTATATACTTTGATTTGAATTGATGAGATAATTGTATTGTATTTCGAACTTACTAAGCTTTGGAAAGCTTACTGTGTGATTTGTTTCTCTGCTTTGCAGTGTCAGTAAAGCTAGCTCAGATCTGGGGATTGTCAGCATCTCCATCACACTATTGGCAATATATTCTGGGTACTTTTGGAAAGATGTACATAGATGAAATATGGCATGTATAGGCTAGATATTTGAATCATATTTGAGACGTGTAAATAGCCATGTGATGTGGCTAGTTATATGATGGTTTTAAGCATGAATGGCTTTGATATATGATGCATATTATAGTATGGTTTGTTGGCAATGAGAATGTCTTATGAATGGTAAACTTAGTGATAGTTTGATGCTAGTATGATCTAATGAATTTGAGAATGAATCATGTTCGGGATTGAATATGATTAAATTGTGCAAATTAGTTTATAAGTTGACATGTTTAGTAATGAGATGGTATGTGCTGATATGATGATCACTTGACTTGGATTTGGTTGCCAAATTATGTGTAAAATTATACTTCTATGTGCTTGTAGGTTTGACCCTTGTGTGGGTGGCAAATTGTCCTTGCAAATGGTCTATTTTGTCACACGGTTGTGGCACAAGGGCATGCCTACTGACCGTGGGGCTAAGTTAGTAGCTGGTTAAGAGTATACGGCCTTGGCACACGGATGTGCTTGGTAGCCGTGTGAATTCAACAGGATCGATCACGGCCAAGGTACACGGGCGTGCTTAGTGGCTGTGGGGCCAAGTCAGAATTGACCACGGCCAAGGTACATGGGCGTGCTTGGTGGTCATGGAGTAAAGTCAGTTTCGACCACGTGGAAGACACACGGGGGTGTCTATCAGCCGTGGGAGGCACACGGTCTGCCCAGACGGGCGTGTAGCCCCTGAAAATTTGAAAAGTTTTAAATTTCTGAGAATTTTTGTATGTGTTACGGTTTAGTCCCGACCCTTTTCTAACATGTGTTTAAGGTCTCGAAGACCTCAATAAGGGACTATATACTTATGATTGAATATGTTTGATTGATGTTTGACTTTGTGTCGTGAAATAGTAACGAAACGTCCTAATTGTCTGGTAATGCCTTTTAACTCTATTCCGGTGATGGTCTCGGGTTAGAGGTGTTACAATAATGATTTACCCCTAAGACCACACCATTGAACCATCAATTTTAGGGGTTTCTATAATTTCAATGGTTAAGTTTTTATTTATTTAATTATAGTAAAATTTGAGCATTTAAACTTATTTTTTTACTTAACTTTCAGGTTTATATCCGACTTAATTCTCTTGGAACAAACTTTGGGCTTTTTGGTACTAAATTTAAATGAGATGGTGTCCAAGATATAAATTATCGATTTATATACACGCAAAAATATAAATGCAAAAATAACAAACTTTGAATTTAAATAAGATTCATTAGAACAAACTTGGAACATACTTTCTAATTTAAATGAGATGTATTGGAACAAACTTGGAACAAACTATGTAATAGATATCCAAATTCCATCATGGAGTACATTAGCTCTATTTCCACCAGATCGCAACGATTGTCCAATATGGTAGGTTTGTTGCGGGCATTTACTCCGATTATGTCCAGCTACTCTACACACGCCACAAAGCTTCTCATCAGTTTTCTCCCTAATGTCCATTTTATTATAGATTCTAGTCACTTGTGGATGACCTTTCAAATTCCTACATAAACTTTTGTTCAGGACAAGCTTGAAAGTCATCGTGGACACCTCTCATGTAGATAGATCACGCATGACGAGGAACTTGTTTTCCCAAACACACAACATGCACTTGAGAGTGTACACCTTAGCGATAAACTATTCAACATTGATAGAGGTGTGAGCACAAGCTACCACAACATGCGCACAGAGATAATGAAGTGTTTGGAACCTCTTGCAATCGCACCGTCTGTTTTGGAGATCAATATTGCAGGACCTAGGTGGGATATCGGGTCGGCAACCGATGGTCTCTGTAACTCAAAACTTTTTAAACTATCATGAATATATTTCCACATTCATTGACCTTGCACTCTGATGATTTGCATCCATTGCATTCCTGACATCTTTGACAAACACGGGCCCTACCTCAATCTGGTTAACGGGCCCCACCTCAATCTGGTTAACTTGTTTTAGGCCCACTCTTGGCATCAAGGTAGCTAGCCTGTAAAACGTAGCAAAAACCACAGATGACAGAGAAAGATTTTGTGTTTTCCTCAACATGGAGTTAACCATCTTCGCCATATTGGTGGTCATATGACCATATCGAAACCCGTCATCGAAACTTTGAGCCCATTGCTACGACTCCATGGTACCCAACCACTATCGGAAAGGAGTGTTCATTTCATCTTGCATGTCACCTTCAAGTCTGGTCATCCTTTGTCGAAAAAGGTGTGGCTCTAGCAAATGTTATCGTCACTAACAACATACCTCCACAAGTTTGTGAGGAAGAATTTCCATGATTCCTTGTTCTCCTTGTCCATAATGGCAAACACTATCGGGAGTATATTCTTGTTCCCATCTTGAGCAACCACAACAAGTAGGATCTGTGTATATTTCTCATATAGCTAGGTCCCATCTACTTGCACAAATGGCTTGTAGTGGGGAAATGCTCGCACGCATGGATCAAACGTCTAGAACATCCAGTGGAAAGTCCTTTTTCCCGGTTGTAGTTGGTCATTCAGGCCATAATAAGGTCGTGTCTCCAACTCAATGACAGTCCCCAACACGTACTCCCGCATAATGGCTATCCACCTCTATAACTCATTATACAATGCATCCCAATCTTCGTACAACCACTCCATTGTCATCTGTTTAGCTGTCCATGCTTTTCAGTATGATACTCGATAATGGAATCGTGCTTGCATTTGGGCAATTAGTACCGAAACTTTAATAGTCGACATGTCCTTCACCATTGGCATGATGCTTATGCAGATAGTTTTGGAATCAAGTTTCCGATGATCTTCTGTCATACGTGTTGAAGTGCAAGTGTGAGGCCCAACAAATTTTATTGTATCCCACGTCTGCAACTTCTGGATAAATGCAACTCGTACCCACCAATTGCAACCTTCCGTTGACCTTCAACACTCCCTAATATACAATATTGGTTTAGACATGGCGACTTTGTAGTCCATCGTCACATTCATGTTATACCACTTAATGGAAAATATGTACTCTTCCTAGGTTTCAAATTTTTGGCCCACGAACAACTCCTCAGGTTCAGAATCTATGGCCAGCCAGTGAGCAGGTAGTTGGAAACACGAAAATATACACACTTTTTCATGCCCTTTTAAACTCAAATTCATGTAATTTCGTAGTAGTTCTTGTCAAAAAATATATAATAATTATAAAATAATTAAATTGTACTTAAATTATTAAAATGTTGAATTTTAATTAATTTTATGATAAATATTGACTAATTTTGATTTATTTTCGATAGATTCGCATAAAGGGCGAAAATTGGCTCGGTGGACACTACTGGAAGCATAAAACCGAGAAGTGATTTTGAAGCACCGAGGAGAATTAATTTTTCAGCCTAAGATGGTCCAAATTATGAATATTAATTCATAATATAATTAATTTTAATTTTAATCTAATTTATTTTGGGTTAAATAATTATTATTAATTAAATTATGAAAAGAGGCCCAATTGTGCTAAATCGAGAGACTGATCTAATTGAGCAACTAGGCTGCCCAAAACCATCCAACATGCTGACCCAATCATCTTATTTAGCTGATTATTTGTTTTTCAAAACAGCCCTTGAAGTTTCCTTGAAATTGCATTCAAACCCCTCCACTTATCAAGCCTTTGTAGATTTGCCCCTAGCTAAATTTAGCAAGTTTAAAAGCTTCAAACTTGCCACATGTGTGGCTGGCCATGGGGGGAGTCTATGGCGGCTGATTTTTTCTATTTTTAGCAGCCTATTCAACCTATAAATATCCCATTGGCTGCTCATTTCAATCACACCTCTCATCCTTTAATTCTTCACTTCTTTCTCACCTTTCTCTCTTCAAAACACTTCCTTTGTTCTTCAGTTTCCCTTCCATTCCCTTACCAATTTCCCCTGTTGGAAAAGAGCCCTTCAACCACCATTGGTAGTAGCATTCAAGTGCTTGTAGAATCCTCGGTTCAACAAGAACAAGTGGAGAAGGAGAAGCGGAGCAAACTAGTCAAGCTTCGGAGAAACACTGGATTTGATTCTAGTTCCCTGTCCTTTAATTTTTATTGATGTTGTTATGAAGATGTCTATGAATACTTGTGATGTTGATATGTTTAATTTAATTAATATGGCTTAAATTTAATTCATGTTGGGTTGATTGCATTTTGTCCACTTAAGTTATTAAAATTGTGTTTGTGTTGTTATAGGCCTTGGTAAGTTGTTTGATTAGGTAAAATCATGATTAAGTTATTCTTGCATTCAATGACCATTAAAGTTGTTTACAATGATACCAAAGATGATTTATCGATACTTGATAAAATGTATCAATATATTTTAATGGGTATCAATATTTTTTGTCATTGTTTGGAAAATCATACAAAATATAATGCAAAAGTGGTATCGATAAAATTAAATAGGTATAGATATATTTTTGAAAAGTATTGATACTTATTGCTTTTGTTCAATTTTCATTCAAGTCAGTGAGTAATTTTGGTATTGATAAAAAATGTGGAATCGATAAAAATCATATTGGTATCGATTATTTTTGGAAAATATCAATACTACTTATAGGGTGCCGTTTTTCAATTGATTTAAGATTGCTTCAATTAAGTTCAATAGTTTAATAACGGTTTTTGAACTTTGTTAAAATTTTCTAAGTGTTCAAAACATTTTAAAGATGTTTGGAAGTCTTGAAATGAATTTTATGCTTTAAACTTAATAATTTCTGTTAAAAAAATTTATTCAAAAATTTTTTGTTTGTTATATCTAAATAATTTATCAAACAGAACTAGTTTAATAATCTCTCCCTTTTTTGACATAATAAAATATTTTGGTAAATTTGTTTTTGAATTTGTTACTCACCCTTTTTAAAGTTCAATTTGAATCAATGACTTGATTTTTATGAAATTTGGGAACAAAGATTTGAGAGTAAAAAAAATCGTCACTTGATGTTGACATTAAAAGATTAGTCATAAAGATAATCAACCAAGTACCAATAATTTACCTTTCTATTCCCTCTCCCCCTTTTTGTTATATAAAAAAAATCATTAAAGAAAGCTTAAAAGAGTGTTAGTCCAATAAAAGAAAATTGAAAAATTTGAAAGCAAAGAACTAACATAAATATACCAAAATACAATTTCAAGTATCTACAAATAAGATACCAAAATAAACATTAAGTTCTAACATAATGATAGGTGAATATGAAATGAAAATTATTAAAATGCTTGAAGAACATAAATGCACCCTAGTCTTCTTGTTGTGGTGGAGGAGGAGGGAGTGAAGACATAATATATGCAATATTTTCCTCCACCCTAGACATCTTAGAGTCTAGACTACTAACATTAGTAATGACTCAATCAAACACATCATCTACTCGAGTGCGAAAACCTTTAAATTCCTCAGTGAAAGAGTTAACAACACTAAAGATGGTAGCAAGCAAGTTGTCGGAGTGAGACAAAGCAGATGGTTGAGTGGATGAAGAAACCAGAGGAAGGGCCTACTCGGCAGGAGGAATATCATCATGGTCTTCACAATCAACATCCTAAGGATTAGGATAGTCATCCTTAACCCAATTTTTGGTAAGAGGATCCATTTTAAAACCAACTTGGTGAAGGGCAGTAAAACTAATAGGTTGATATTTAGCGGCCAATTGAGGATCTACATGGGCTACGATGTTTAGGCATTTAAAAATATATGACAAGTACGGGCCAAAAGGCAAAGAGAGCTGATTGGTGAGCTCCTTGCCCATGCACTTGGTAATGTCATTAAATAGAATTAAAGCAAGATCTGGACGCCTATTTCTATGAAAGCAATCAATCCACCAATAGTTAGTAGATTGAAGAACGACGTGTTTTGAAATAAGACACAATATCCATGTGATTATATAATGCAAAAAAAATCATGGACATTGATATCGAATGCATACGAGTGTCAAACATTCACGGCTAAATTGTAAGGGCCTTTCTCAATCGACTCACCGCTGGGAAGAAGTTTAAAAAATTCAACACACTTTTCCAAAGTGAGACAAATAGGAGTGTTCATGAGAAAAAAATTAATAGCAAGCACAGTCTCATTGGATTTATCATGTTCTAGACTAGCATTTGAATGAAATGCTCAAACAAGATTACCATGCGTTGGTGAACGGATTTTAAAAAAAAATCCACCCAATGCCATTCGACTAACGTTTCAAGAAATTGAATTTTGGCTAAAAATTAAAAATCAAGAGTGTGAATAACATTAACTTTGCGTTTTGAAAAATATTGATCAAACTGGTAAGTATCATTGTCATTTTTAAAATAATCATTGAAGGAAATGGGTTGACCACTAGATGAAGACGTAGGACCAAAATGAGAACATTTTCTAGTAGGCATTTTAACTAACTAGACTAGAGAGACACTATTTGCACTTAAAATTTTGGTTGGGGAATTTTATCGAACACCTTATATGCAAAGGGTTTTTTTAAAAAAAAAAGATTTTGGCTAAGCTTAAGCAACCTATTATAAGAAAACACAATGTATATGTTCCAAATCAACTAAAAAACACAATTTGCAACCAAGAATTTGACAGAAATTCAATAAAATTCGAAATGAAAAAAATAAAAATTTTACCTTGAAATTGCTTAGAATTTGTGAAATTTGAAAGCAAACTTGTTGAATCCTTTTGAAAAAAAAGAAAGTGTAGGTTGTTTTGTGTCAAGATTTTAAAGAAAAAAATATGAAAAATTGAAGAATTTTGAAGTTAGGATTGAAAGGCCTTTTTGAAATGGGAGAGGAAAATTTTAGGGTTGTTTAAAACTATTTGAAAACACATTGCAGGAGTCTTTAAAACCCAACAAGTATCAATACTTTTTAAATGAGGATCGATATTTCTCAAAAACTATCGATAAAATACTATCGGTATCAATACCAAATGTTGAAATTGTTTTCCAAAGTGTAGAAAAATTTCCCAACTTGGCTTTTAAGTACTAACATGTTCTAAACTAACTTAGAATGACTTTATAAGAATTTGTAATAAATTCATATGCTTAAATATTTCAAATTTAAGTATGATGCATATGAAACATAGATTATTATATGGCATGCAAAAATTGAATGTTATCATTAAACAAAGTCCAATTTAGCACAATCAAAGGTTGTAACACCCCAAACCCGGCCTAGAAGTTATGACCGGATCTGGCATGTCACATGAAAGGGTTGTTTAAGATCTGCGCGTTTGTTAAAAATTCCAAGTTTAAATATTTATTCGCTGGTAATCCTTTATTTAACATTTTGGAAAATGATTATTAAGGGTTTAGGAAATTCCCGTATTGAACATTTAATAATAATAGATAGTAATCAAATTAAAAGCTAAACCAAATAAAATACCAAATTTAAAATAATAGTGGCCTTATTACAAAATAAAATCCCGATTTAAAATAAGTTCAAATTAAAATGAAGTTTACGAAAGCAATCGTAATGCATGGCCACCTCGAGTCCGCCCCGGCTCCAAAACCCGCGATGTATGAATTACCTTCAAAAATTTAAGCAGAAGAGGTGAGTCAAGAAGACTCAGTGTGCAATCACTCCACACCAACCATAGCTGGGCCCGAGCCCATTCAAATACCAACTAGGCCTTAGCCCTTACAAATCACTTTGGGCAAAGCCCATATAGAATCAAACTGAGCCTTGGCCCATTTAGCAGAGAATAGTAGATAATCAGAAATTAATGCATTATGATGCAAAACCCCAACCCAACCAAAATTTCCATCCTTCATATCTCCGGAATCTACCCCATATCTGTGGCACCTAGCCACCGGTGTTACCTAACCACTAGTGGTTCCAAACCACTGGTGACAAAAGTCACAATTAATAATATGTAGGGCCAACCCCTTGTGGTACCTAACCACTGGTGACAATCCCTAATATCAACATGTGGGGCCAACCCACTGTGGTACCAAACCACTGGGACGAGTCACAGAAATAATATATGTGGTACCAAACCACTGGTGACAAAGGTCACAATTAATAATATGTGGGGCCAACCCACTTGTGGTTCCTAACCACTGGTGACAATCCCTAATATCAATACATGGGGCCAACCTATTGTGGTACCAAACCACTGGGATGAGTCATAGAAATAATATATGTGGTACCAAACCACTGGTGGTTTGAGATTGTCCATCCCAAACTTCTTGAGCATTTCCCTTGTGTACTTAGCTTGGTTGATGAAGATGTCATATTTCCTTTGCTTTATTTGGAGTCTCAAAAAGAAGTTTAGCTCTCCCATCATGCTTATCTCAAATTCACCTTGCATTAGCTTTCAAAATTCTAGACAAAGAAGATCATTAGTAGAACCAAAAATAATATCATCAACATATATTTGAATTAGTCAAAAATCCTTATCTTTTCTTTTAATAAAAGGTGTTGTGTCAACCTTACCTTTACTAAAACATTTTTCAACACGAAAATTTAAGTCTTTCATAACAAGCTCTAGGAGCTTGTTTCAAACCATATAAAGCTTATAATAATTTAAAAACATGGTTTGGAAAATTTGGACCTTTAAAATCGAGTGGTTGTTCAACATACAACTTTTCATTTATAAAACCATTTAGAAAAAAACTTTTCACATCCATTTGATATATTTTAAAATAATTAAAGCATGCGAAATCTAAGAGCATTCTAATGGCTTCCATTCTAGATACGGGAGCATATGTTTCATCATAATCTATTCCTTCCTCTTGAGTGTAACCATGAGTAGCATGTTATGACCTAATTTTTATTTATTTGTATGTTCAAGTTTATGTCACAAGGGAGTTAGTAGCATAGTGGTTAAGAGTGTTATTAAACCCTAAAGGTCCCATGTTAAAACCCCCACACTCTCATTTATTTTTAGTCGAAATTGTTGACCATTCTAGAAGGTCAAACCCTCCTTGACATCCAAGCATATTACCATAAAGGGTGAGATTTATTTCCTTTTGTTTTGAGTAAATTTACCATCCAAAACCCCTTTTTTTTCCATGATCCACATTTTACTCCATTTGTCCCCAAACATGCCATTTTTCGACTTTGACTAACCCTTGGTTTGCCATAGCACCCCAAAACGCTACCATTTCATTTTTATTTTTCCAATTTTCTCATCTATTCTCTCTTTACTGTCCACCACCTCTCTTCCACTGATTTTTCTTCTTTTTCTTCCATTCTACCACCTAAAAAAACCATTTCTCCTTACATCTCTTCTAGTCTACCACCACTCGAGGCCACCTAACCGCCACCGCCGCCGCACCGTCGTCATGCTGTCCCCATCGACCACCACTGATTTTCTTTATTTTTTATTCTTTTCTCCTCTTTTCAAAACTCCCCTCTGTAATCTCTTAATACCAATTTTTATTCGTTAAAGGATTATCTTAGTTTTTAAAACTCTTTTATTTTATGTTTGTAGTGCCGAATCCTCCTCTTTAACTAGCTTTTCAAGATTAATTGTAGAGCCTTCTCCTCCATTATTTTTTAAGTATGAATGATTTTTGCTCACGCTATGTTCTCATAATATTATTTTTGTGTTAGTATAATACTGACCACTCCTTTTCATCCTTCATGAAGAATAATTCAGAAATCTCGAAACCGCGCACCATTTGTAGAAATGATGCTATTTGATGATCTTGTGCGTAAGTTTTACTGTTTCTCAATCACTTTCAAACAATGGTTGTTATTTATTCATTAAATATGTACTAAAATGTATATCTGATCGAAAACATAGTGACTTAAGGTATCAAACTATCCTTTTGAAGAGGAATCGGGATTTATTCAATCGAATATAAGGTGTGGGGCCTTGTTTTTTAAAATAATAAATAATATTGATTAAATAGTAAATAATAATTGATATTATAAATGAAATATTTTTGTTTATATGATTCTTTATAATATGAGTATATGTGAATATGAACATATTCATAGAGATCGATAAAAACCGATAAACGAGGATACCAAGTAAGTAAATCCTAAAACTTTAAGATTTGTGATGATGATTTGTTGTTTGGGTGATTCTGTAATATATGTTAATATGTGATTTCCATTACTCATGTCATGAGGTTTATGGCTAATGAAAATATGATTATTAATATTTTTATTTATGTGGAAATGTTATATGTTATTATTTCAGTCTATGGATTCGCATGTTGAGCATGCCATATTCTGAAATTCTGGTTTGCATGCTAAGCCTGCCATTGTCAAAATATGCAGAAAAATATGAGATCTGATTCACATGGTTAAGCATGCTATCTTCAGGTATTCTGATTCTCATGTAAAGCATGCTATTGAAAATATGATTTGTATGCCAAATCACATGCATGGGGTGGGAAAAAATTATAGAGGAAGTATCTGGCGGTAAATATGCATTTTTTGGTGGCATGTCCACATTATTATATATCTGACAGTAAATCTGCAATATTTGGTGGTTCAACCACACTATTTTATTTTTTGCAGCATGATTGCACTATTTGGTGGCTAGTCCACATTATTGGTGTGATATTGAATGGATGAGTTTTGGGGAACTCTTAATGATGTGTAGTGAAGTTGAGAAGGATCTATTTTCTAAAATCTGCATTGTTTTTCTAAAAAATGTTGCATTGACATCGTCATTACGCATTTTGCCATATCTCATTTTGTGAATGAATAATTTATTTTTTTGATATGTTTAAAATAATGTTGATATGAGTGTATTCTATTAATATTATTATTGGAGACCCACACTGGGCTTATGAAGCTCACCCTTTTAAATTCTAAATTGTTTAGATAATCGAGGTTAGGATGGGCTTGCCTACGGAAGCACTCTCGGTCATTTTTCAGAAAACTTTATTATTATTGTTTTTTGATATATTGGGTTATGTTTACTTACTATGGACTTTGGTTTGGACATTGGTTTTGGATTATGGACTTTGACTTGGGATTTTTCTGCATGGGATATGTTTTAAAACTATCATTTAAGTGGTCTAAAAAAATAAAAATTTACGACGAATTTTTCAATAAAAGTGTCAAATTAAATTCAATAAGGATGATTTCCAAATTTATACTCTGTTTTCGGAACTCAACACTATTTACTCACAGAAAGGATATTTTACGAGATGCATGTGCAACCTACATTTTCAAAATGATAAATGAGTTTTAGGTATAGAAATTTGTCTGTTAAGATATTTTAATTGTATTACGATGTTTTCCTAGAACACTCACAATATTTGAGTTTTCCAAAGTTAAAAGTTATCAATAAAATGTGGTTTTACTTAGAACAAGATTCAAAGACGTTATTCAAAGACGTTATGCAAGGCGATTTTTAAGGAGAAAACTTTTAAACATTTTACTGAGCCATCATCATGGCCAATGTGATCTTTGAGATTCGACCATAATGTCTAGGCCGAGTCTAGGGGTTACACAGCAAGCCTAGCCTTGTTCCTTCCTATGTTACCACTCGTATCTAGCTTATTCCTAAAAACCAACTTAGTACGTATAGTAGATTTATCACATGGTATTTCTACAAGGGTCCATACATTGCTTCTCTTAAATTGATTTAATTGATCTTGCATAGCCAATATCCAATAAATCATCATTTAATGATTCTATGATATTTTTATGCTGAATGCGTGAAATACATGTTGTACCATCCAGTTTAGGTGAGTCTCAAGTTGGCGAGTAAACGAGAATAATCTATGTGGCGGGATTCTATTCACCCAATTGATGCTTTTGGCAGATAGCTCAGGGGCATAGTTAATGTTAGAGTATAAGCTAAGGATTGTTCTTGGAATGTGTTGATATGTACAGAAGAAGGGATTGGTAGGTGTATCAAGGATTCTTGGTTAACGAGGGTGTAACACCCCTAACCCGTAACCGTCGTCGGCCTAGAGTTACGAGGCATTACTGAATCATCGAAACATTCACAATTCATTTCACGACACAAAGTCAATCATCAATTAAAACATATCACAATAGAATCATTAAGTCCCTTAATAAGGTCCACGAGACCTTAAACACATGCTAGAAAGGGAGACTAAACCGAACACTTACGAAAGTTTTCAAATTTTCAAATATTCTTCAATACTGTTGAGGTCACACGTCTGTGCAATTAGGCCGTGTGCCTCACACGATCACCAGACACTCCTATGTGACTAGGCCGTGTCAAAACAAAGCATGTATTCTGACTCCTTCACACGGCCACAAGGCACGCCCGTGTGCTAAGGCCGTGTACTCTTAGGCAATATACTGACTTATTCACCCGGCTACTAGGCACGTCCGTGTATCATGGCCGTGTATACTTGGGCTAGCTACTAACTTTATCACACGGTCACTAAGCACGCCCGTGTGCCATAACCGTGTAGACGAAACAGGCCATTTACAAGGCCAAATTGCCACCCACAATAGGATCATACCGACAGGCATCAATACAATACCAATTCATGCTTTCAAATGCATTCAAACAAACCATTTCATGCATTATTCAATCACCAACTAAACCATTTACTCCCATGCTCATCATCATCACAACTAAAGCCATTCAAAGTGACAAATATACATCTCAAAACATATGTAATTCAAACATCATGTAATCCATATCAAGGTTCATCTTCAAACTAAATCTTTCTTCAACTACATAATCATGAAATATACCAAACTCACAACTCATCCATAGTTTCAACATTAATCAACTTCCAAGCCTAATCACTTGGCAAAGATGTAATCATTTCCCAAAACATACAATAACTTCTAGCCTATACATGCCATATTTCATCTATATACATCTTACCAAAAGTACCAAAATAGATTGCCGATAGTGTGATAGAGATGCGAACGATTCCCGAATCCGAGCTAGCTTTACTGACACTGTAAAACAGAGAAACAATCACACAGTAAGCTTTCAATAGCTATAACACCCCAAACTTGGCCCAAACACCCCGACCGGATCTAGCATGTCACTAGGAAATAGAATTTGGAACAAAATATAAGTTTTGAAAATTTCTTGAAAGATAAAAAAAAAATTTGAAAGTCAAATTTGGAGAAAACCCATTAGTTAAGTTAAACAGATGTTTAGCTTGCCTAGCGATTGGGCGTTCGTTTGAAAAATTTAACTATCTCTCGGTTATGAATTATTTAACAAAAATCTTTCTTCTCATAAGAAATGTGTTTCTCTGGTTCATGAAAAACCTTTGGTTATAAATTTTAATTTATGAAAAAGTGTTCCATTTAATAATTATAACTAACGAATAACAAAATTAAAGTTAAAATCCAAAATTTACCCAAGTTCGAAGTGGCCTTATTACATATTAAAAGTATCCCAAACGACGATAGAAACTAATAGTTCAAAATAAAGTTTAATAAGTAAACCCTCGAATGGCCACTTTGAGTCCAGCCCAACCCAGTTCAACGGATCATGAGCTACCTGCATTGTTTAAGAAAATAGGCTGAGTCACCAGACTCAGTGTGCAATTATTCCACAAAATTCCACAGGTGGGCTTGAGCCCCAAATCATCATCGAGTTGTCATATCATGCACAAATAACAAATATGATAGTCCAACCCAACCTAGTTTTCCATCCTCTACACACCACTCCGTACATCCATCCTCATACACACCTGGGGATTTCTAGAATCAACCCTCCATCCGCTACACACCTCTTTGGCAGTCATGCTGACAGACACTCTGCTCAAAGTCCACATAAGTGGTCTAGCCACTGATTCCATACGTGATTAAATCACCATATCCACAATGAGGCTCTATGCCATCATTAACCGTGACAAAGTCACCAATATGCATACACTTCCCCTTTTATATCATTTATAACCCAATATCCCATGCACAGGCAGCATAATATAAAAGATAGGCAACATGATATGACATATATATATCATATTCGACATGCATCCACAAGCATACTATCTACGATTATTAATAAAAGTAGTATACTAACCTGGTTTTCTGGTTACCTAACATAGGTAACTCACTCATCACTGCTGCTATTCTCTGCTTTCAAGCATAACACATACATATATAAAGTTAAGGGAATAGTGTGATAATTACACACCTATAAACTTGAAGAACAAAACAATCGATCTCACTAACGTCCTCACTCGAAGTGATCACAGCAATCTGCTTGTCCTTTTCAGACGCTGGCCCACAACCCAGTGGCCAATCCCGAACCGTTGAAACCGTTTGCTTCTTGAATTTAGGGGTAGGGACTATGTGTCCAACCCCTTCTTTTACTTGACTGGTACTCGATTCCATAAAATATGATCTTGGTCAGAAGACTCGGTTAAAACGTTGGATAAGATAATAGCGAAAAATAAATACTTTGAACGAATAAATCCTTACTGAAATCGACAGAACCCGGAGGTTCTACACTTGAGCTAAAAGATCGTCAAAGTCCCTACATACTCCCACATTAGATTCGGCCTTTCAAACTTGTGGTTAAAAGAAGTGGCCTTCGGCCGAATGTTATGAACCTCTTACCCTGGTTGATCGAAACCGAAAGATCCTTAACCCCCTTTACGTTGGCTAAAAGCAAAAGAGACATGAAGCCAAGCCCTTCATATGCACAGCCAAAACCCAAGAAACAGAGTTAATGTTTTTGGTTTCGGCAAACCAAAAAGAGAGAAGAGAAAGATTCATAGAGAAAGAAGACCCTTACCACTACCACGAAGAATCTGACTGAGAGGATTGGAAAGAGAAGAGTGACGGCAATTCCTCTAGCAAATTAACAATGGAAAGAAATCACCACACAAAAGAAGTTCGGCTTAGGAGAATAGAAAACGAGAGGAAATCCAAAAAGATGAAATGGGAGTAGGTTTCGTCTAGATTAAATGAGGTGTGGATCAAAAAAAAAAGAAAGAAAAGGATAGAGAGAATTTGGCCAAGAGATGAGGCTTGAGAAATAAACAAATAGAAGAAGAAAAAGAAGGAGTAGAGATAGTTAGAAGATTAGGCTATGGTTCAACAAATGGGAAGCATATTCAGCTACAAGAAGAAAAGGATTGTTTCGGCTTTTGAAGGTGAAGTAATCACTTCAGGTTACCAAAGTGTAAAAGAGAGGAAAAGAAAGTTGAGGTTCGGTTTATGAAGCAACTAAGTGAAGGTGGAAAAATGAGAGAAGAATAGTAGAGGATTCGGCTTTAGGAAATGCAACAAGGCTTACATGGCACAAATAAAATGCTAATAAGAGGAGAAGATATTTCGGCTTACCTATAGGAAGAATGGACCAAATTGCTTTCCCGAGGCCCCAAACACACTCAAACAATCATACAAAGCATGCCAAACACATAGATACGAAGTAAATGCAAAGCCCCTAAATCCCGGATGTTACAGTTCTACCCCCTTCAAGAAATTTCGGCCTCGAAATTACCTGATCAAAAGAGATGAGGGTATTGTTGTCGCATCGCCTTCTCTGGCTCCCACGACGCTTCTTCTGAACCATGGTTCCGCCACAAAACTTTGACCAAAGGAACTGATTTCCTTCATAGCACCTTGACGTCTCGTTCCAAAATCTGGATTAGTTCCTCCTCATAAGACAAGTCTGGCCTGATTTCACCTTCCTCGACTGGCACCATGTGAGACGGATCCGAACGGTAACGTCTTAGCATCGAAACGTGGAACACATCATGCATTTGCTTCAACTCTGAAGGCAACTTCAACTGGTACGCTATTGGTCCCACCTGTTTCAAAACCCGATAAGGACCCATAAATCTAGGACGTAGCTTACCCTTACGTCTAAATCCCATCACCTTCTTCATGGTGAAACCTTCAAGAAGACCCGATCACCTACTATAAATTCTATCTTCTTTCATTTCAGATCTGCATATGATTTCTATCTGTCTGACACTTCCTTCAATCGAGTTCAAATTAACTTCACCTTCTCCTCTGTTTCTGCAACCATTTACAGACCCAAGATATGGCGTTCACCCAATTCTATCCAACAGGTGGGAGTGCGACACTTCTGCCTATACAACGCTTCATACGGCGCCATCTGAATGCTAGCTTGGTAACTATTGTTGTATGCAAACTCCGCCAACAGTAAAAATTCTTCCCATCTGCCTCTGAAATTGATGACACATCCCCTCAACATGTCCTCCAAAACCTGAATTACCCTTTCAGACTGGCCATCTATCTGCGGAAAAGTCTAGCCTTGTGCCCAAAGCCTGATGCAACGCCCTCCAGAACTGCGACGTAAATCTAGGGTCCCTATCTGATATGATCGACACTGGTACTCCATGCAACCTCACAATTTCTGACACATACAGCTTAGCCAACCTTTGAAGAGAATAGTCGACACGAGCAGGTATGAAATGAGCGGGTTTTGTCAACCAGTCCACGATGACCCATACTAAGTCTTTCTTAGTAGGCGTAAGAGGTAGCACACTAACAAAGTCCATAGTGATTCTCTCCCATTTCCACTATGGAATCTTCACCGGTTGTAACAACCCCGAAGGCAACTGGTGTTCGGCTTTGACCTGCTGACACGTTAAACACTTTCCCACAAATTTCGTAACTTCTCGCTTCAATCCAGTCCACCAAAACTGTTCACGCAGATCCCGATACATCTTACTTCCTCTAGGATGGATAGCGTAAGGGCTACTATGCACTTCTTGAAGAATTATTTGCCTCAACTCCACATCCTTTGGCATGCAAACATTTCCACGGAAACACAAAACTCCATCGTTGTTCAAACAGTAATCTTCTATTCCAACATCCTGTACTTGCAAAAGTCGAGCACTCAGGACATCAACCGATAACTGTTTCTCTTTAACCTGACTAACCCATGTCGGCTTCACTTGCAGCTCAGCTAATAAACTCCTGTCGTGATGAGCAAACATCGCTCTCAAATCTGATATTACCTTTCGGCTTAACGCATCTGCCACCATATTTGCCTTACCTGGATGATATTCAATCGAGCAGTCGTAATCCTTCAACAGCTCTACCCACTTTCGCTGCCTCAAGTTCAGCTCTTCTTGAGTTAACAGATATTTTAAACTCTTGTGGTCGGTGTAGATAATAGACTTCTCTCCATACAAATAATGTCTCCACACTTTTAAAGTGAAAACCATCGCAGCCAATTCCAAATCATGCGTGGGATAGTTAATCTCATATGGTCTTAATTGCCGAGACGCATACGAAACAACCTTCCCCTCCTGCATCAGCATACCACCTAACCCCGTGTGAGAAGCATCACAATACACTGCAAAATTTTTCCTAGCCTCAAGCTGAATTAAAATTGGAGCCTCCGTCAAAATCCTTTTTAGCTTCTCGAAACTCTCTTGCTGCTTGTCCGTCCACAAAAAAAAGGTACCTCCTTTCTTAGCAACTTAGTCAAGGGTGCTGCAATTGAGAAAAATCCCTCGACAAACCTTCTGTAGTAACCCGCTAATCCCAAGAAACTTCAGATCTCTGCCATAGACTTAGGTGGTTTCCAATCCAGCACCACCTCGATCTTCCGAGGATCAACTCTTATCCCTTCTGCAGATACCACATGACCTAGAAAGGTAACTTCCCTAAACCAAAATTCGCACTTGTTAAATTTGGCATACAATTTCTTCTCCCTTAAAATCTGTAGAACTACCCTAAGATGCAAATCATGCTCCTTTTCTGTCTTGGAGTATACTAAAATGTCATCTATGAACAATACTACGAACTGATTCAAATAGGGTTGAAAAACCTGATTCATCATATCCATGAACGCGGCTGGTGTGTTTGTCAATCCAAATGGCATTACCAAGAATTCATAGTGCCCGTAGCGAGTTCGAAAAGCCGTCTTATGAATATCTGCTTCCTTTACCTTAAGCTGGTGATATCCTGACCTCAAATCTATCTTCGAAAAGACCGAACCCCCTTTAAGCTGATCAAACAGGCCGTCTATCCTCAGTAGCGAGTACTTGTTCTTAATCGTCCGCTTATTCAGCTGGCAGTAATCAATGCACATACGCATAGATCCGTCTTTCTTCTTTACAAATAACACCGGTGCTCCCCATTGAGATACACTGGGTCGAATAAAACCATGATCTAACAGCTCCTGAATTTGAGCTTTAAGTTCAACCAGCTCCTTCGGTGCCATCCTATAAGGGGCGATGGACACCGGAGCCGTACCTGGTAGATCCAAACTCCACCTCGCGATCCAGAGGCAACCCTGGAAGCTCTTCCGAAAAACATCTACAAATTCCTTTACTATTCTAACCTCCTCTACGGTCGCTTCCTTTGCATCCAAGGCACTGACAAAAGTTAAGAAGGCTATGCACCCTTTCCTCACCATTCTTTCCACCTTAAGAGCAGACACTACATTAGACAAGTAGTCTCTCCTCTCACCTATCACCAAGATTTCAGCATCCTCGGGAGTCCTTATCATCATGCGCTTAGCAGCACAATCTAAGTTTGCACATTACCTTACTAACCAATCTATGCCTAAGATCAAATCAAATTCCCCAAATGGTAGTTCTATCAAATCAGCCGGGAAGACTGACCCTTGAACTTCTAAAGGCACACTTCTAAAGAGTTTATTTACCACTACCAATTGCCCTAAAGGACTAAGTACAATCATCTCCCTAGAGGCAGTTTTAGGATTTATATTCAAAGTTCCAGACACCATACTAGCAACATAGGAATGAGTCGACCCAACATCAATTAGTGCAGTAAAAGGTAACCAAAAAATGAGAAACGTACTCGTTATAACGTCTGGTGCATCCCCCTCTTCACGACGTTTGGCCGTATAAACTAACCCGGGCTATCTTGCCTCCGTACCTCTGTACCTCTGCCTGGTGCTCCATGACCCTGACAAAATCATTCCCTCCTCGGTTCGGACCACGACCTCTCGACATTTGTTGACCACCCCTTCCTGGCTGCACATACCCCTGACCTACCATTCGAGCCCTAGTTATGTCTTGCAGACAATTCTTAATCAGATGATCCTTTGACCCACACCTGAAGCACTCCTTATTTCTTCCCCAGCACTCTCCTGCATATGACCTCCTACAATGAGCACACTGTCGAAATTGCCCAACAGCAACCGGCATTGTAACACGAACAGGCCCATCAACCCTAGGCCTTTTTTGAAACCCCCCGATGATCCTGACGGTCCATAACTCCTCTTATTCCTGCCTCTGTCCTTATCCCTATTTTGCTTCTCAATTCGCTTTACCTCCTCAGCTATCTTAGCTTTTTCCACCAAAATAGGAAAGTCTCTCTCCCGTTGAGGAGATATCAACACTTACAGCTCGTCTTACAGCCCATCTTTGAATCTTACACAGCACTCGTAGTCAGTTGCAACTATCCCTCAGGCGTACATACTTAACCGCAGAAATTTTGTCTCATACTCAGCTACTGACTTACCCCCTTGAACTAAATTCAAGAATGCCTTCCTCTGAGCATCCACATAACTGGCCCCAAAGTACTTTCCTTGGAACTTCATCTTAATGAAATCCCAATCTACTCGGTCTGCCGGAGTACCTTCTCTGACGGTGAGCCACCACTGATAGGCCTTATCCCTAAGTAGAGAAACCGCGCCCTTCAGCTTCTCTTCAGCGGTGCAGTCCAAGTCATCCTAGTTCTCTCGACTGCCTCTAGCCAATACTCAGCCACGTTTGGAGCTACTCCAGAGATATCCCTAAACATTTCGGCTCCATTCGCTCGAAGTCGCTCGGGGATGGACTTCCGAGCTGCTGTTCCAGTGCTTGCCCTGGCCACACGCTCCAACACACGTAGTATTGCTTGCAATAGGGCATCATCCCCCCTAGTTCTGTCTTGCGATCCTGCTTCCGCCACAGGTGACGCTGGCACTTCGCGCTCAAGCTCATTTCTTGCTTCCGAGAATTCTACTTCAGCACCCCGGCCCCTTCCATGACCGCGTATAACACATCCACATCCTCTACCACTCATAGCTATCGCTCCGCCTTACTCTGATTATAAATTTTATGAGTCAACATATCTTTCCACTTATTTATTAACGAGTTGTTTTATGACACAGAATTTTAAGTAGTTCCTTCTTAAAACACATACATTCCTAAAGGTTTCCGTCTCTACAGTAAGTATTCTAAATTCCAACATCCCCAACAATACATCATATAACTACCTCATGCAATTTATTTAACAATCAGAAAACTTACCTGGTCGACCTGGGCCGGGAACTCAAGTGCCATTCTTCCAAAAGACCATTCCATATAAAATTTCTTTTTTTAGACTAACTTAAATACATAATTTGAAAATGTTGTGGCCCCAAAATCCAAGGCCAAGTTTTTAAAATCTGGGCTCTGATACCAAATTGTAACACCCCAAACCCGGCCTAAACACCCCGAATGGATCTGACATGTCACTAGGAAGTAGGGTTTGAAACAAACTATAAGTTTTGAAAATTTCTTGAAAGATAAAAAAAACAAAACTTGAAAGTCAAATTTGGAGAAAACCCATTAGTTAAGTTAAAAAGATGTTTAGCTTGCCTAGCGATGGGGGCGTTCGTTTGAAAAATTTAACTATCTCTCGATTATGAATTATTTAACAAAAATCTTTCTTCTCATAAGAAATGTGTTTTACCGGGTTCGCGAGAAAAACCTTTGTTTATAAATTTTAATTTCTGAAAAAGTGTTCCATTTAATAATTATAACCAACGAATAACAAAATTAAACTTAAAATCCAAAATTTACCCAAGTTCGAAGTGGACTTATTACATACTAAAAGTATCCCAAACGATGATAGCAACTAATAGTTCAAAATAAAGTTTAATAAGTAAACCCTCGAATGGCCACCTTGAGTCCAGCCCAACTCAGTCCAACGGATCATGAGCTACCTGCATTGTTTAAGAAAATAGGCTGAGTCACCAGACTCAGTGTGCAATTATTCCACAAAATTCTAGAGGTGGGCTTGAGCCCCAAATCATCATCGAGTTATCATATCATGGACAAATAACAAATTTGATAGCCCAACCCATCCTAGTATTCCATCCTCTACACACCACTTGTAATATCCCTAATTTATGCCTTATGCATAATTGCTTAATTTTATGAAGTGGCTTGCTTATGTGTGTTTGAATGTGTTTTATGAATTTTGAGAACTTAGGAATATAGACAAATGCCCTAGAAATTATTAAATTTTAAATCTAACAGAGGAAGCTAGGCAGGGGGCCCTAAGAGAATTAGTAGGGAAAATATAACACAAAAATAGGCTTGGAAAAGTGGCAAGGAGGCGCCACTTAAAGCCCAGTAAGTGACGCCATAAGGAGTTCAAAGGGGCTCGGTTCGAGCTGCAAGGGAAGAAAATAAAAGAGCTTTTATTTTGCTGCAAGGATAAGCAATGATGGACGGCACAGGGACTGTCAATGGATGTGGTCTAATCCTTTTTAAAGTTTCGGCTAAGCAAGGATAAATATTGTTTTATTCAATTAATTTTAAATGAGTGGAGTAGAGGAAAAAGTGGAGCAAATTAAGGGATTTGATAGTGAGAGGAGGTGTTGGCCGAATAGGGGACTCTAGGCTTAGTAATTTCGGCAAAAGGGGGAAAAGTGAGGCCATTCTACATTCTTTTCTTTTCTCTTCTTCCTCTGCCAAATTCTCTAGTGAAGTTTCTCTCCTCTTTTATTTTGTCAAAGCCGAATATTCTTTCTCAACATCCACCATTGTCGATTCTCCCTAAAGCTTTATATTCCTCTCTTTTCACTTTGGTTGAAGCCGAATCTCTTTGGTGCACATCAGAAGCTGAATATACAACTGACTCCTAGCCGATTACTCATTAAGTGAAACACCCCAAACCCGGCCCATGAGCTTTGACCAGATTTGGTATGTTCCTCAAGTAAACCGGTTCAAAGTTCTTTTGTTACTTTGGGAAAATAGTGTGTTTTTAAAGAAATATTATTTTGGGTTGGGCTCGAGTAGAAAACAAAATCGTTTTATAATGAAAACCCTTTTAAATTTTAGGTGATAAAACATATAGAATACATTTAAAGTAAATTACTTAATCTTTAACTTAATAAAAATTTTGTAACATAATAAATAAAAACAGAAATAAAATAGTGCACTATGGCCTTATGGCCTTATTACATCAAGTAAATCCAAATAATTCGGAGTACTTAAAAATTAATAGTCCATAAAAATAAAAACTTTATGTTGAGCATGGCCACCACAAGTTCTGCCGTCCCGGTCCATTACTGTTCATCACCTGAAAAATGTTCCCACAATGGGGTGAGTCAACAGACTCAATGTGTACACAACACTAAATCATAATAGAATCAGGCATAACAAATATTACACATTCATATCATAGCATACAAATTATGATGCATTCCCAAACCCAAACCTAATAAGCCATCCGCTACACTCCCCATACCAACTCAGCAGACACCGTGGGGACTACTAAGTCACCCTCCTTCCGCTACACTCCATATCGCGGTCTTAGGTCACCGCATTTGTGGTCTTAGGTCACCACATTCAGATATCGCGGTCTTAGGTCACCGCATTTGTGGTCTTAGGTCACCACATTCAGATATCGCGGTCTTAGGTCACCGCGCTTGACATCGTGGGTCTTAGGTCACCACATTCGATACCACGGTCTTAGGTCACCGTGTTCGTGGTCTTAGGTCACCACATTCACTTCCCTTTCCATAACCCATATGCCCCATTTTGTAATATGCATTAATATGCCAAAGTTCACATTTTTATTCTCATGTTACAAATAACATATTTCATATTCCTAGTAGGAGTAGGAAACGTACCTGAGTACTTTGTACCACATTATGGTACCTTAGCCATATTCACATTCTTAATATCACATATATTAATTAAACATAGCCATAAAACATATTATGAAATAGTGTGGGGTACACACCTGATTCGCTTAGCAAATTCCTTGAGATCTTGAAATCTGATCTATCACTTAAATTCTTAATCCCTACATTTGATTAATCACTTACTAATTTAATAAAAAGCCATTGCCATAAATCCAAATCCTAGTAGGATTAGTATACTAAAACTTACCTTGTTGCCGATTGACTTAAGAATCAAGTCTCAAATTGAATCCTTGCTTCCTTCCTGTTGTCGAAAACCCTATAGACACATGTTAGAGTTTAATCTAACATTAATGCAAAATCTTATGCTTATAATAATTAGTGGAAGCACTTAATATTGATTAAAGAGTTTATTATAATTTAGAAATTATAATAAATCATAAAATTTGATTTTTCTATAATAAATAAATTATAATAAATCAAAAATTATAAAAATATTTACCTAACTATTTTTTATTTTACACACAAACCTGATCGAAATTTAATTAAAGTTAATGTTTGCAGATTCTATCAATTTAATATTAATTTTAAAAATTCAACAAATTTAACCCATAACTTTACACATTCTGTTAATTTAATCTTTATTCTTAAAAACACAAAATTTTAAAAACCTAAAAAACTTTGAAAAATATATATATTTGAATGTTTAATTTCTATAAAAATATATACAAAACTAAAAAATATTTATAAGTAAATGAATATCTATTTTTCAATTTTCTAACATGAAATTTATTTATTAAAGAATAAATCTAATAAATAAAAACAATACTAATAAGTTAGCATTAGTGGTGTTTTTCATAAAAACGCCATATATATGAAAATTACTAAACGACGTCGTTTACTACTGAATGTTTAGTGGTGTTTTCATCAAAACGCCGCAAAAGGTTGTGTTTTACCGGCGTTTTAGCCAAAAAATCACCGCTAATATATATCAAGTGTTTACAAAATGGCGCCGTTTTGGTGATTTGTTATTAGTGGCGTTTTAGTCAAAACTCCGCAAATATGTATTACGCATTAAGGAAACGGCACCGTTTTCCTTTCTTATTAGTGGCGCCTTTAATAAAACACCAGAAATATGTTCGTTTTACTGATGTTATTAGTTGCTTTTTTGCCCAATACGCCACAAATTTGAGAAAAAATGACTGCGTTTTTGATAATTTATTTAGTGGCGTTTATTTAAAAGCGCAGCAATAGGGATAAATTTTACAGAAACGGCGTCGTTCTTTTTACATCCATTTTAATTACTCAAAAACCTTAAGTCATTTCGTCTGTTCCCCATTTTTTCTAACTCTCGAAATCCCTAATTTGCTCATCCCCCTTTAGAATTCCCCCCCCCCGAATCCCTAATTTCTTATTCGATTCTGGTGCGAATTTCTTCCCCAAATTGATTACTTCCCCCATCAGGTATTTATTTATTGTTTTTTAGAATTTTGTATGTCGTCCCCCAAATTTTATTTGTTTGATTCTCGGCATGGATTTCTATTCCAGTTTGAATCGATTGTATTAGTGTTTTAACTTGTTCAACCTTCATCGTGTATTTGGTGGAATAGGTCAAATGTGCTGCTGACTATGATTTAGGTAAACAAAAACATTTGGTGGATTTGGTGGCCCGTACGGGTCATCTTCAGCAAAGGTACGAGGCTAGTTTTCGCCTTGTCGCTGGGTATGTTTTTTGTTATGATTATTTGCTTAATCTGTGTAATGTAGATGTGGAAGATATGTTTGCATGTGGCTTTTGAGAATTTTGATTGATCAATTTTTTGTTCTTTTTATCTTTTTGAATGGGTTGTTTCTGTTTTACATATGAAATTGGAATGTGTGACATGAATAGACTTTTTGTTTTAATAAATTTCATATGTATTTGTTACGAATTTGTATTGAGAAAGGTATCCGTACTTTGAAAGTGAGTAGAATTGAAGAGGACTTAGATCCACTACTGAATTGACTATTTTTCTTTTAGTCAAAAAATGTGAGTATTAGTTTTTAGTACACAGCATTTTGTAATTAATCAATAGCATTTGTTAATTCATATGTTGTTTGTATTTCAGTTACTGCTTCCTACTGATCCTACAACTGTTGGATTGGATTTGGTGGTAATAACTTAATAGGTATAAAATTATTATTATTCTTATTTATATTCATTTGGCTGATTTATATTCATTTGATAGAAAAACATTAGATATCCAATTGTTAGTCAAGATTATTAATCTTTTGTATTTCCGATCACACCTTTTCTTTCTTGGTGAGAGTGGAGTAGACCACCTTCTTGAAATTATTAAGGTACGTTTTAGTTCAAAATTCAGATCAGTAATAGATATATCATGATGAATTTGTCCAAATTGCTGTTTATTATCCTGCTTGGTTGGTATATATGTTGTTTATTATACTGCTGTCCAAAAAAAAAAGATTCAAAGTATATAGGCTAGAAACCTAACAGGTTGCTTCATATCTCATTGTAAGATATAACGGATCCTCCCCAGGTGTAACAATGCCACGTATGATGAATCTTAAAAAATTTCTATCCAAATTGCTGTTTATTATATTGTTTGAACTGCTATATATTCTGTTTAATATGTTGCTGTTTATTATTGTAACACCACAAACCTGGCCCATGCGATAAGGCCAGATCTGACATGTCACATGAGAGAATACTACTAAGTCCTTTTTCATTTGTACATAAATAGATTTAGATTTAAAATCAAATGAAAACAACTCCATTTAAAAAATTTTGATAAAGTATTATTGAAATAAAGGTTGATTGATAAATCAATGAATTTGAGATATAAAAATATCATAAACCGTGTGTAACACCCCAAACCCGGCCCAAACACCACGACCAGATCTGGCATGTCACTAAGGAGATTTTAAAAGATGTCGCAATTTCGGAAAATATTTTTCTTGATTTTAACATTTTATTCGAGAAACTAAATGGTTGAATAGTTTGTAAAAGATATACATTTTATAAATGCCTTGGTGAATTAAGAACCGAAATTTGATACATGCCTTAACTTAATTAAAACGTAAAATATATATGTCTAGTAATAATAAAAGCCCAAAACAAACGAAAATATGAAGCTAGTGGCCCATGGCCTTATTACAATGAAACTTAAAACCCACTAACTGAAAATATTGAAAATTATTAAACCAAGATGCTTCTTTGTCAATCAAAATAATCTCTCGCATGGCCACCTTGCGCTCTCTCTCAATTTCCTGGTCCGATGCACTAGGTGCTACTGAAAGATGTTAAATAATGGGGTGAGTCACGAGACTCGATGCAGTGCAACCTCGTGCACCATCAGATTCGGCCTTAGCCCCACAGAACAAATAACAGAGTATAATATATCAGAAGATATGCAAAGCCCAACCCAATCCTAGGTTTCCATCCACTACACACCACCCTTACCTGCCAATCACACCATTGGGGATTTCTACAATCAACCCACACCGCTACACACCATAGATGGCAGTCATGCTGCAGATAGCAGCTTATCATCAGGTCATGGCAATAGCCACTACAACAGATCATGGCATTAGCCACTACAACATGAAACACCCCACACCCAGCCCACGAGCCTGAACCGGATCTGGTATGTTCCTTAAGTAAACCGGTTTTCAATGTCCTGAATAACTTAGAGAAAATTTGTGTAGTTAAGAAAAATTCGTTTTGGGTTGGGCTTAAATTGGAACCCATTTAGTAAATTTTGAAAATCCAACTTAAATAAGCAGAAGTAAAGAAAATCCAACTGGGCCTTATGGCCTTATTACATCATTCAAACCCAAAATAAAATTTAAAGTACTAAATTTAAATAGAGTCCAAATTCTAATAAATTCTTCAAGTGTTGCATGGCCACCTTTAGCTCCTGCCGACCCGGTCCATTATCGCTCATCACCTGAAAATAATTCCCAACGGGTGAGTCCACAGACACTCAATGTGTACACAGATACTAATTTTCAACAAATCAGCATACAAGTCATATCAATTTCATGTTCATACAAATTTAAGGATGATGCAACCCAAACCCAAGCCTATTTGTCCATCCGCTACACACCACCCGCACCAACCTCAGCACACCGTGGGGACTACTAAGTCGACCCTCCATCCGCTACACACCATCATCGAAGGCGGGCCATTGCGATCGACGTGCTCATCGCCCACTTACGTTGTGTCTTTAGACACTATATTCGATAATGTAACCGGTTACCATATTCAATTAATGGGACCGTAGCCACCATATTTCGTTGGTGAGACCAAAGTCAAGACTCTTCGTTGGTGAGACCGTAGTCATCACCTTTACTTTCTCCCTTCACATATATCCCAAATACCCCAATTATTACATATCATTCATGTCATACTTAAATTCACATTCATGTCACTTTTCAGAATATAACACATTCATAATCCTATCAAAAGTAGGAATACGTGCACTGGTACTTTTTTTGCCACATTTGTGGTACTTAGCCACATTCTCATTCTTATACACATTCATATATTAAAACAATTATTGCCAATATATATTGAAAGTTAGTGTGAGTACACCTGATTTGCTTAATAGATTCCTTGAAATCCCGAAGAAATTGATCTGTTGCCTTAGATCTCAATCCCTATATTCGGCCACATTATTAAAATACATAATAAACCCCTTTTGACTTTAAAACCAAATCCTAGTAGGATTTGTATTTCTTACCTTGTTGCCGAATTGTTTTCAAGAACCAAGTGCCAATCTTGGTATTCCTTCCTTCCGATTTCTGCTAACACCATATCACTTCATTAGTTTTCGCTTTTTAATAATCCATATACATATATATTAAAATAGCCTTGGCCGAATTTATTTTGATACTTACCTTTTAAATCTTGAATCTCGAATGATCTATCTTCCGATTAGCCTAATTCCTTGAATCAAATCCCGATATTCTTCTTTAATAATCTGGCTAAGAGACAATAGAAGAGATTATTCCTAGATCTTGATTAGGAGAATTAGAAGAACAAAATTGATTGTTCTTACCTTAATACCTTAGTCGATTGCTTCCTTGCCTAGAGTCACAGAGATTCGGCTATGGGGTTTTTGTCAGGGATCAAAAGAAAAAGGGTTTTGGCTTGACAGATGAAGAAAAGAGAAGCGTAAAAGATGAAGAGAAATTTCGATAGAGAGGGGAAAAGAGCTAGGAATTTCTACAGAGCGAAAAAGAAGTAAACCGAGGAGTAGCCCTCCTCCTTTCCTTTTATAGACAAAGTTATCACCAAAGAGTCCCTTACTTGGCCACCACTCCTCTTTTTGATAATATTATCTCTTTTATTTAAAAGATAAAAGCCTTTAATCCATCAATTATCTCCTCAATTTTCTTAAAAGAAAATCCTTTATTTATTCACATATTTATGCGAATAAAACTCCTTTATTTATCCCCAATTAATCAAATATTTATGGAAATAAAACTCTTCTATTTCTAGAAGGCTTGTGCCATTCCACCTTGGTGTGTCTAGAAGCAAAAATAAAATTTATTTATTTGCTTCCCAAGTGACTCGAACCTGTGCCCATGCCTCCTTCACATGGTGCCATTTCCATAGACCCCAAGTGGCATCTTCTGCACCACATTTCCAAGCCTGTTTGTTTGTCAAATTTCCCCAACTTTTTCTTTTAAGGCCCTCTTGCCTTTATTTCCTATTTTAAACTTTAAAACTTGACATTTCTAAGTCATTTCTAAGTTTCCTAAAATTTTCGATCGGCTCTGTAAACTTGCCATTTTCTTACATTTCCAAGTTTCCAGAAATGTTCACTTTCCATTTTTGAATCATTTCCTTACATTTCCTAGTTTCCATAAATGTTCACTTTCCTCTTTATTCCTTTACATTTTCAGGACATTTCCCTACATTTCCAAGACAAGACATTTCCTTACATTTCCTTGCATTTCCTTACATTTCCTCACATTTCCTTACATCTCCTTACATTTCCATACATTTCCATACATTTCCTTACATTTCCTTACATTTTCTTACATTTCCTCACATTTTCTTACATTTCCCTACATTGCCTTACATTTCCATACATTTCCACACATTTCCATACATTTTCATACATTTCCATACATTTCCATACATTTCCATACATTTCCATATATTTCCATACATTTCCTTATTTCTAGAATTCACGTAACACATTCATAATTCATAAAACATGCCATTTTACCACATGGTTCCTTGTGTCATGCTTCACACGGAGTTTCTTTTAAAGCCTCATTTACCTAGCTCCCCTTTTTACTTAAAAACCAATAATTTTCCAAAGCTTTCTTCTTCCATCCTAAAATTCTAAAAACCCTTAATACACTTCCAACACTGCCAAAACCTACTAACTCATGAACTATGCACAAACGCATAACCCCTAATCTAGGATGTTACACAACAGATCATGGCAAAAGCCACTACAACAGATCATGGCATTAGCCACTACAACAGAACACTTCCCTTTCATCAATCACCCTACCCCATGCAATTACAGAAATTGGCATACATGTTTATCATATCAAATCGACGGAAACATTTACTTTAGAATGACAGAAATCACTAACCTGGTGATTTGAATTTACCCTCCTCGGGTTTTCAACAGCCATGCCGGTATTTCGGCATTTAACAGAATATAACAGATTTATAAGCATATACTAACAGGCAAACCAAATGGTGTGAGAATGTTACACACCTGATTAATGCGTAGGACTACCCTCTAAGTCGATACCCTCGCTAATCGGATCTACTACCTTCTGTCTGCAACTTTGCTCAAAAGCCGGAAGAACGCGAAGATAAGGCCTCTCCTATATTCGGCCAAGGGTTAGTGTTTACCCGAATTTATACGTTTAAATTAACAGATCTCCTTACCTTGAAATCCCGAAAGTAATACAATTCGACTGCTACTGAACTCTGGCTTAGAAATCTAAGCGATTGAATCCCCTTCAATTCCCAGAATGCCGGAGATGAGAGAAAACCCCCGATTAGTTAACCATATAGTCATTCGGCTAAGCTCTCTAAAAGCCAAAAAAGATTGAAATCTCGTGAATCGACACTTATCTTTAGTTTTTTTCAAGATTCGGCACAAGCAAACACTACAGAAGGAATTCGGCAATTACAGGAGATAAGATCCAGGGATTTCGACTTTTGAAAAAATCTCAGAAAAGATGAACGAGAGAAATACTGATGCGTTTTCGGCTCTTGGAAGAAATAGGAATTGAAAAGATGGGCAAGGAAGTAGATAGAAAGATTCGGCCAATGAGTTTGAAAGAGAAGAGAAGGTAAATTGCAGGGGTTTCAGTTTCTGACAGAGAGAAAATAAAAAAAAAAAGATGATTCTAGTTGACGAAAAAGAGAGAAAACTTGAGGCTATTCTCAGAAAACACAATGAAGAATTCGGCACACCCCCTTGCCTATACTGAACTAATTTTCCCCCCTCTCCTGTGTTTGATTTTCAGCCAACTCTGCAACCAAGAGATCACTCTTACCATTTCCCCTTATCTTAATCTACTTACTCATCCAAAAGAGACTTAATTAGCTCCAATTCCTCCCTCCTTTATCAGCCTAATATCCATATAATTTAAAACATAAAATCCCCTATTTAGTAGCCACACTGCCGTCCCCCCTAGCTCTCCTTGGGCTGCCAAAATTAGCCCAATTTCTTGGGCTCCAAGCGGCCACACTGAGGCCCCTTTCTTTTGCCTATTGGCGCCACTTATAGCTCCCTCCTACTGAGCCTCTTGTTCCTGGGCCACAAGCCCATTATGCCTATTTCACGCTCAATATTTTATTAAACCCCATAGTCCCTAAACAAAATATTTAGCCAAGACCTCGGCCCATTCCCGAGCCCAATTTGCACCGCTAATTCTCATATTAACCCATTAAACATGTCTACACATTAAACGCATAAGCCCATTGATTCGGGATGTTACACCGTGACTTTGAAAATATCATTAATAGTTTGAGAAGAATTTGAAAATAATTTTCGAAAAGTGTTGATGAAAATTTTTAAGAAAATTTCCAAGTTAAAAATATATTTATAAAAGTTTAATATGAAACCCTTTTTGTAAATCCATTTTAAGGAAACGTTTATTTAAGTTTTAAGAAAAATCTCAATTTGAAGTACTTAGAGCAAATTATAAATTCATCCAACAATAAACAAAACAAAAATTAATCCAAAGGCCTTATTACAACCTTAACTCAAAATAGCAAAGTAATTAAAAGTACTAAAAGAAATCTAAATTCCAAATTAAACCGTTTTTGTAGTATGGCCTCCACCGAGTCATCCATGGCCCATGTAACATCCTGGATTATAGCCTATGCATTAGTATGTCTTATGTGTTATGGATGTGATGTGTGCATTTTTGGAAACTTGGAAATGTAAGGAAATGACTTGGAAATGGAAGGAAATGTCTTGTCTCGGAAATGTAAGGAAATGACTTGGAAATGTAAGGAAATGTCTTGTCTTGGAAATGTAAGGAAATGACTTGGAAATGGAAGGAAATGTCTTGTCTTGGAAATGTAAGGAAATGACTTGGAAATGGAAGGAAATGTCTTGTCTTGGAAATGTAAGGAAATGTCTTGGAAATGTAAGGAAATGTCTTAGAAATGTAAGGAAATACTTTAGAAATGTCAAGTTTAAAGTTTAAAAGAGGGACATGAAGCAAGGTGGTCTTAAGAGAAAATGTATGTAAAATATGACACGCAAACAGGCTTGGAAAAGTGGCCTAGAGATGCCATTTAAGGCCTCTGTAAGTGACGCCACATGCAGGGGAAATTGGGCCAAGGTTCGAGCTGTAGGGGAAGCAAAATAAAAGTTTTATTTTGCTGCTAGGATGGACAGGGGTGGACGGCACAAGGTTATAATTTAGGAGCCTTTATTCTTTTATTTTTAAGAGATAAATAGTGGATAAATAAGGGATAAATAATGGATTTAATTTAGATTATTTTCAAGAGATAAATGAGGAATTATTCTTTAATTAGGAAAATAAGGGAGAAGTGATGGCCAAGTAAGGGACTTTGAGTTTAATAATTTCGGCTAAGTAAGGATAGTTGCTGAATTATCTTTTATTTTAGGAGATAATTAAAGAGGTAAAGCTATCAAAATAGAAGAGTGATGGCCAAGTAAAGGATTCTAAGTTAGTAAATTCGGCTATATAAGGAAAAGAGGGCCATTCATCATTCTTTCTCTCAACCCTTCTCTCTGTCGAATTTCCTAGAGCATTTGTTCTTCTTCTTTTTGTTAGCCAAAGCCGAAAATTCAAGATATCACCATTAGCCAATTTCTTTTCTTTCCAATCCATCAAAAGCCGAATCTTTGAGGGGCTTCAAGCATAGGTGCTGTCGATTTCTTCAAGAAAGGGTAAGAACAAGTTTTGATTTCTATTCTTTTCTTTTAGATTTGTAGAAATCTAGGACTAATCCCATCAATATTCTTATTATTGGATTCTTTCGGGATTTTTGCCATAGTCGACTATAAAGGAAAAGATCTTCGGGATTTGACCATCAAGGTAAGTCATATCTGACATTCGGCCAAGGGCCATTGATTGTGATTAAAGGTTAGAAGTTGATCTAACATGTGGTTTTAGGGATTTCGACAGAAGCTATAACCAAGGGATAATTTCGGGATTTAAGATCCTTAAGGTAAGTGACTATGAATATTCGGCCAAGGCCTATTTTAGTAGTTAGATCTATTTTTATGTGTTTTAAGTCAAAACTAACCGATTCAAGGATCTAGTGATTAGCCGATTTCAAAGGGGAAGAATACAAGTTTCCGGGATTTGATTAATTATCAAATCGGCAGCAAGGTAAGAAAGTGGATACGATAATCCTTCGGGATTTGATTAAATTAGCCGAATAGGCTTTTTCCTAAAATACTAAATGTAGCCAAATGTAGGGATTTAGGATCTAAAGCGATAGATCGGTTTTTCGGGATTTCAAGAAATTCGTTAAGCTAATCAGGTGTGTACCCCACACTAATTCTTAATATGATTTATGGCTATGTTTAATTAAAATATGTGATATTAAGAATATGAAAGTGGCTAAGGTACCATGTTATGGTACTAAGTACTCAGGTACGTTTCCTACTCCTACTAGGAATATGAAATATGTTATTTGTAACATGAGAATAAGAATGTGAACTTTGGCATATTAATGCATATTACAAAATGGGGCATATGGGTTATTGAAAGGGGAAGTGAATGTGGTGACCTAAGACCACGAACACGGTGACCTAAGACCGTGGTATCCGAATGTGGTGACCTAAGACCACGATGAATCTGAATGCGGGTGACCTAAGACCGCGATATCTGAATGTGGTGACCTAAGACCACAAATGCGGTGACCTAAGACCGCGATATGGAGTGTAGCGGAAGGAGGGTTGACTTAGTAGTCCTCACGGTGTACAGGTTGGTACGGGGGAGTGTAGCGGATGGCTTATTAGGTTTGGGTTTGGGAATGCATCATAATATGTATGCTATGATATGAATGTGTAATATTTGTTATGCCTGATTCTATTATGATTTAGTATTGTGTACACATTGAGTCTCATGACTCACCCCGTTGTGGGACCATGTTTCAGGAATGGACCGGGACGGCAGAACTTGTGGTGGCCATGCTCAACATGAAGTTTTTATTTTTATGGACTATTAATTTTTAAGTACTCCGAATTATTTGGATTTACTTGATGTAATAAGGCCATAAGGCCAGAGTGCACTATTTTTTTTTTGCTTTTATTTATTATGTTACTGAAAATTTTTATTAAGTTAAAGATTAAGTAATTTACTTTAAATGTATTCTATATGTTTTATCACCTAAAATTTAAAAGGGTTTTCATTATAAAACGATTTTGTTTTCTACTCGAGCCAAACCCAAAACAATATTTCTTTCAAAACACATTATTTTCCCAAAGTAACAAAAGAACTTTGAACCGGTTTACTTGAGGAACATACCAAATCTGGTCAAAGCTCGTGGGCCAGGTTTGGGTGTTTTAATTTGGTATCAGAGCCCAGTTTCAAACCCTTGGCCTAGGGGTTTAAGGCCCAAAATGTTTTCAAAGCGAGCCCAAATGAGTTTTATGAAAATATTTTTAAAATAAGCAGGTTTCTAGCATGGCACCTAAGTCTCTGACCCGCAGTCCACCAGGTAAGTACTTCTATCCATTTGTGTGGTTTATAGTATGATGTGTAGAAAGGTAGAAATGGAATGGAACGTAGATTAGCATGATAAGTACTTGAACCCTAGGATTAGTTTTCCCCAACCTTTACATAAGACTTAAGTGCCTAACTAAACAAACCTATGACTTAGTCGCCAAGTTAAGGTGTGGTAACCCCTGTGCGCATGTCTAGGATTGGATCCGGAAGAGCCTGGTACTTAAGCAGTCCTAGTGACTCACCACCTCTTCGCAGGAATCCTACCTGGTGCGTAGCTTCGGTTCACCCTAACCAAGAGGACTCGGTCATAGGCTAAACACAATAACTAAAACCCGAAAGGGAACTAGTCGTGTTTTTATAAAAACCCTAGTTTTAAAACTCTTAAAATTACCTTTTTAATTTGTGAAAACTATTTTTACAAAATTTTCCGAAAAATTTTCGATTTATGAAATTACAAAAATACCCCTAGTGGTGAAATTACAAAAATGCCCCTGGTTTCTGAAATTACCGTACTTCCCCGATTTCAATAAAATTTTCCTTATTTTACAGAAGCAGCCAAGAATCCTATTTTGCAAAATATTAAAACACCTTGATTTTGGAAAAATTACGAAATTGCCCCTAACTTACAAAATTACCAAAATGACCCTGATTTTCAAAATTTTGCAACACTACCAATTTGGAATACAAATTCTCAAAAAGAACCCCCAAGTTTTACAAATTTTGAAATACCCTTGATTTATTAAGATTTATAAATTTACCCTGGTTAATTACCGAAATACCCCCGAAATTTCAAAATTACCGAAATACCCCCAGAATTTTAAAATTACCAAAATACCCTTATTGACAAAATTACCAAGGAACCTTATTTTGAAAAAATACGAAAATACCCCTGTAGGACAAATTACGAAAATACTCCTAGGATAGGAATAAGGCAAAGAGTGTTCGAATAGTGAATGTGGATGGTAGATACCACTGAATAAATATGTCTATGTTGATGAATGAATGTGCCTCTATTGAGGAATGAAGGTGTCTCTGTTGATGAATGTGAATGTGATTCTCTAAATTAGAGTAGCGAACTTGAACTGAAACTTTGTGTGATCGAAAGAACTACTTCTAAATATCTTTATTTCATAAAATTGTTCGCGGTTAATAAGTGGAACAAAATTCTGATGCATAAAACTTTTTAATCAGATTAAAGCGCAGCGTTAGAAATGAGTTCTAGGGGACGTGAACTTAGAGATTGTGCCTAGGAAGTATGATGGTTCTATTAAGATCGAGTCGCGCACATAAGCGTAGTGCGGTGAGTTAAGATGTACGATTATTCGTTAGTAAGTAATTTCGAGGAAGAAATTATTTTTAAGGGGGGTAGAACTGTAACATTCTGGATTATAGCCTATGCATTAGTATGTCTTATGTGTTATGGATGTGATGTGTGCATTTTTAGAAACTTGGAAATGTAAGGAAATGACTTCGAAATGGAAGGAAATGTCTTGTCTCGAAAATGTAAGGATATGACTTGGAAATGTAAGGAAATGTCTTGTCTTGGAAATGTAAGGAAATGACTTGGAAATGGAAGGAAATGTCTTGTCTTGGAAATGTAAGGAAATGTCTTGGAAATGTAATGAAATGTCTTAGAAATGTAAAGAAATGCTTTAGAAATGTCAAGTTTAAAGTTTAAAAGAGGGACATGAAGTAAGGTGGTCTTAAGAGAAAATGTATGTGAAATATGACACGCAAACAGGCTTGGAAAAGTGGCCTGGAGATGCCATTTAAGGCCTCTGTAAGTGACGCCACATGCAGGGGAAGTTGGGCCAAGGTTCGAGCTGTAGGGGAAGCAAAATAAAAGTTTTATTGTGCTGCTAGGATGGACAAAGGTGGATGGCACAAGGCTATAATTTAGAAGCCTTTATTCTTTTATTTTTAAGAGATAAATAGTGGATAAATAAGGGACAAATAATGGATCTATTTTAGATTATTTTCAAGAGATAAATGAGGAATTATTCTTTAATTAGGAAAATAGGGGAGAAGTGATGGCCAAGGGACTTTGAGTTTAATAATTTCGGCTAAGTAAAGATAGTTGCTGAATTATCTTTTATTTTAGGAGATAATTAAAGAGATAAAGCTGTCAAAATAGAAGAGTGATGGCCAAGTAAGGGATTCTAAGTTAGTAAATTCGGCTATATAAGGAAAAGAAGGCCATTCATCATTCTTTCTCTCAACCCTTCTCTCTGCCGAATTTCCTAGAGCATTTGTTCTTCTTCTTTTTGTTAGCCAAAGCCGAAAATTCAAGATATCACCATTAGCCAATTTCTTTTCTTTCCAATCCATCAAAAGCCGAATCTTTGAGGGCTTCAAGCATAGGTGTTTGTCGATTTCTTCAAGAAAGGGTAAGAACAAGTTTTGATTTCTATTCTTTTCTTTTAGATTTGTCGAAATCTAGGACTAATCCCATCAATATTCTTATTATAGGATTCTTTCGGGATTTTTGCCATAGTCGACTATAAAGGAAAAGATCTTCGGGATTTGACCATCAAGGTAAGTCATATCTGACATTCGGCCAAGGGCCATTGATTGTGATTAAAGGTTAGAAGTTGATCTAACATGAGGTTTTAGGGATTTCACGCGTGAAGCTATAACCAAGGGATAATTTCGGATTTAAAATCCTTAAAGTAAGTGACTATGAATATTCGGCCAAGGCCTATTTTAGTAGTTAGATCTATTTTTATGTGTTTTAAGCCGAAAACTAACCGATTCAAGGGATCTAGTGATTAGCAGATTTCAAAGGGGAAGAATACAAGTTTTCGGGATTTGATTAATTATCAAATCGGCAGCAAGGTAAGTGGATACGATAATCCTTCGGGATTTGATTAAATTAGCCGAATAGGCTTTTTCCTAAAATACTAAATGTAGCCAAATGTAGGGATTTAGGATCTAAAGCGATAGATCGGTTTTTCAGGATTTCAAGGAATTCGTTAAGCTAATCAGGTGTGTACCCCACACTAATTCTTAATATGATTTATGGTTATGTTTAGTTAAAATATGTGATATTAAGAATATGAAAGTGGCAAAGGTACCATGTTATGGTACTAAGTACTCAGGTACGTTTCCTACTCCTACTAGGAATATGAAATATGTTATTTGTAACATGAGAATAAGAATGTGAACTTTGGCATATTAATGTATATTACAAAATGGGGCATATGGGTTATTGAAAAGGGAAGTGAATGTGGTGACCTAAGACCACGAACACGGTGACCTAAGACCGTGGCATCTGAATGTGGTGACCTAAGACCACAGTAATCTGAATGCGGTGACCTAAGACCGCGATAGTGACCTAAGACCACAAATGCGGTGACCTAAGACCGCGATATGGAGTGTAGCGGAAGGAGGGTTGACTTAGTAGTCCCCACGGTGTACAGGTTGGTACGGGGGACTGTAGCGGATGGCCATTCATCATTCTTTCTCTCAACCCTTCTCTCTGCCGAATTTCCTAGAGCATTTGTTCTTCTTCTTTTTGTTAGCCAAAGCCAAAAATTCAAGATATCACCATTAGCCAATTTCTTTTCTTTCCAATCCATCAAAAGCCGAATCTTTGAGGGCTTCTTCAAGCATAGGTCTTGTCGATTTCTTCAAGAAAGGGTAAGAACAAGTTTTGATTTCTATTCTTTTATTTTAGATTTGTCGAAATCTAGGACTAATCCCATCAATATTCTTATTATTGGATTCTTTCGGATTTTTTCCATAGTCGACTATAAAGGAAAAGATCTTGAGTTTGACCATCAAGGTAAGTCATATTCGACATTCGGCCAAGGGCCATTGATTGTGATTAAAGGTTAGAAGTTGATCTAACATGAGGTTTTAGGGATTTCGACGTAAGCTATAACCAAGGGATAATTTCGGATTTAAGATCCTTAAGGTAAGTGACTATGAATATTCGGCCAAGGCCTATTTTAGTAGTTAGATCTATTTTTATGTGTTTTAAGCCGAAAACTAACTGATTCAAGGGATCTAGTGATTAGCCGATTTCAAAGGGGAAGAATACAAGTTTTCGGGACTTGATTCTTAAGTGAATCGGCAACAAGGTAAGTTTTAGTATACTAATCCTACTAGGATTTGGATTTATGGCCGAATGGCTTTTTATTAAATTAGTAAGTGATTAATCAAATGTAGGGATTAAGGATCTAAGCGATAGATCAGATTTCAAGATCTCAAGGAATTTGCTAAGCGAATCAGGTGTGTACCTCACACTAATTCTTAATAAGTTTTATGGCTATGTCTAATTAAAATATGTGGTATTAAGAATAAGAAAGTGGCTAAGGTACCATGTTATGGTACTAAGTACTCAGGTACGTTTCCTACTCATACTAGGAATATGAAATATGTTATTTGTAATATGAGAATAAGAATGTGAACTTTGGCATATTAATGCATATTACAAAATGGGGCATATGGGTTATTGAAAGGGGAAGTGAATGTGGTGACCTAAGACCACGAACACGGTGACCTAAGACCGTGGTATCTCGAATGTGGTGACCTAAGACCACGATGTCTCAATCGCGGTGACCTAAGACCGCGATATCCGAATGTGGTGACCTAAGACCACAAATGCGGTGACCTAAGACCGCGATATGGAGTGTAGCGGAAGGAGGGTTGACTTAGTAGTCCTCACGGTGTACAGGTTGGTACGGGGGAGTGTAGCGGATGGCTTATTAGGTTTGGGTTTGGGAATGCATCATAATATGTATGCTATGATATGAATGTGTAATATTTGTTATGCCTGATTCTATTATGATTTAGTGTTGTGTACACATTGAATCTATTGACTCACTCCGTTGTGGGACCATGTTTCAGGTGATGAACAGTAATGGACCGGGACGGCAGAACTTGTGGTGGCCATGCTCAACATGAAGTTTTTATTTTTATGGACTATTAATTTTTAAGTACTCCGAATTATTTGGATTTACTTGATGTAATAAGGCCATAAGGCCATAGTGCACTATTTTATTTCTGTTTTTATTTATTATCTTACGAAATTTTTATTAAGTTAAAGATTAAGTAATTTACTTTAAATGTATTCTATATGTTTTATCACCTAAAATTTAAAATGGTTTTCATTATAAAACGATTTTGTTTTCTACTCGAGCCCAACTCAAAATAATATTTCTTTCAAAACACACTATTTTCCCAAAGTAACAAAAGAACTTTGAACCGGTTTACTTGAGGAACATACCAAATCTAGTCAAAGCTTGGTTTTAATTTGGTATCAGAGCCCAGTTTCAAACCCTCGGCCTAGGAGTTTAAGGTCCAAAACATTTTCAAAGCGAGCCCAAATGAGTTTTATGAAAATTTTTTTGAAATAAGTAGGTTTCTAGCATGGCACCTAAGTCTCCGACCCGCAGTCCACCAGGTAAGTACTTCTATCCATTTGTGTGGTTTATAGTATGATGTGTAGAAAGGTAGAAATGGAATGGAACGTAGATTAGCATGATAAGTACTTGAACCCTAGTATTAGTTTTCCCCAACATTTACATAAGACTTAAGTGCCTAACTAAACAAACCTATGACTTAGTCGCCAAGTTAAGGTGTGGAAACCCCTGTGCGCATGTCTAGGATTGGATCCGGAAGAGCCTGGTACTTAAGCAGTCCTAGTGACTCACCTCCTCTTCACAGGAATCCTACCTGGTGCGTAGCTTCGGTTCACCCTAACCAAGAGGACTCGATCATAGGCTAAACGCAATAACTAAAACCCGAAAGGGAACTAGTCGTGTTTTTATAAAAACCCTAGTTTTAAAACTCTTAAAATTACCTTTTTAATTTGTGAAAACTATTTTTACAAAATTTTCTGAAAAATTTTTGATTTATGAAATTACAAAAATATCCCTAGTGGGGAAATTACAAAAATGCCCCTGGTTTCAGAAATTACCGTACTACCCCGATTTCAATAAAATTTTCCTTATTTTTCAGAAGCACCCAAGAATCCTATTTTGCAAAATATTAAAACACCTTGATTTTGGAAAAATTACGAAATTGCCCCTAGCTTACAAAATTACCAAAATGACCCTGATTTTCAAAATTTTTGCAACACTACCAATTTGGAAAACAAATTCTCAAAAAGAACCCCCAAGTTTTACAAATTTTGAAATACCCTTGATTTATTAAGATTTATAAATTTACCCTGGTTAATTACCAAAATACCCTCAAAATTTTAAAATTACCGAAATACTCCCGGGATTTTAAAATTACCAAAATACCCTTATTGACAAAATTACCAAGGAACCTTATTTTGAAAAATTACGAAAATACCCCTGTAGGACAAATTACGAAAATACCCCTGGGATAGGAATGAGGCAAAGAGTGTTCGAATAGTGAATGTGGGTGGTAGATACCACTGAATAAATATGTCTATGTTGATGAATGAATGTGCCTCTATTGAGGAATGAAGGTGTCTCTGTTGATGAATGTGAATGTGATTCTCTGAATTAGAGTAGCGAACTTGAACTGAAACTTTGTGTGATCGAAAGAACTACTTCTAAATATCTTTATTTCATAAAATTGTTCGCGGTTAATAAGTGGAACAAAATTCTGATGCATAAAACTTTTTAATCAGATTAAATCGCGGCGTTAGAAATGAGTTCTAGGGGACGTGAACTTAGAGATTATGCCTAGGAAGTATGATGGTTCTATTAAGATTAGAGTGCGCAACATAAGCGTAGTGCGGTGAGTTAAGATGTACGATTATTCATTAGTAAGTAATTTCGAGTAACATCCTGGATTATAGCCTATGCATTAGTATGTCTTATGTGTTATGGATGTGATGTGTGCATTTTTGGAAACTTGGAAATGTAAGGAAATGACTTGGAAATGGAAGGAAATGTCTTGTCTCGGAAATGTAAAGAAATGACTTGAAAATGTAAGGAAATGTCTTGTCATGGAAATGTAAGGAAATGACTTGGAAATGGAAGGAAATGTCTTGTCTTGGAAATGTAAGGAAATGACTTGGAAATGGAAGGAAATGTCTTGTCTTGGAAATGTAAAGAAATGTCTTGGAAATGTAAGGAAATGTCTTAGAAATGTAAGGAAATGCTTTAGAAATGTCAAGTTTAAAGTTTAAAAGAGGGACATGAAGCAAGGTGGTCTTAAGAGAAAATGTATGTGAAATATGACACGCAAACAGGCTTGGAAAAGTGGCCTGGAGATGCCATTTAAGGCCTCTGTAAGTGACACCACATGTAGGGGAAATTGGGCCAAGGTTCGAGCTGTAGGGAAAGCAAAATAAAAGTTTTATTTTGCTGCTAGGATGGACAGAGGTGGACGGCACAAGGCTATAATTTAGGAGCCTTTATTCTTTTATTTTTTAAGAGATAAATAGTGGATAAATAAGGGATAAATAATGGATCGATTTTAGATAATTTTCAAGAGATAAATGAGGAATTATTCTTTAATTAGGAAAATAAGGGAGAAGTGATGGCCAAGTAAGGGACTTTGAGTTTAATAATTTCGGCTAAGTAAGGATAGTTGCTGAATTATCTTTTATTTTAGGAGATAATTAAAGAGATAAAGCTATCAAAATAGAAGAGTGATGGCCAAGTAAGGGATTCTAAGTTAGTAAATTCGGCTATATAAGGAAAAGAGGGCCATTCATCATTCTTTCTCTCAACCCTTCTCTCTGCCGAATTTCCTAGAGCATTTGTTCTTCTTCTTTTTGTTAGCCAAAGCCGAAAATTCAAGATATCACCATTAGCCAATTTCTTTTCCTTCCAATCCATCAAAAGCCGAATCTTTGAGGGGCTTCAAGCATAGGTGCTGTCGATTTCTTCAAGAAAGGGTAAGAACAAGTTTTGATTTCTATTCTAATCTTTTAGATTTGTCGAAATCTAGCACTAATCCCATCAATATTCTTATTATTGGATTCTTTCGGGATTTTTGCCATAGTTGACTATAAAGGAAAAGATCTTCGGGATTTGACCATCAAGGTAAGTCATATCTGACATTCGGCCAAGGGCCATTGATTGTGATTAAAGGTTAGAAGTTGATCTAACATGTGGTTTTAGGGATTTCGGCGTAAGCTATAACCAAGGGATAATTTCTGGATTTAAGATCCTTAAGGTAAGTGACTATGAATATTCTGGCCAAGGCCTATTTTAGTAGTTAGATCTATTTTTATGTGTTTTAAGCCTAAAACTAACCGATTCAAGGGATCTAGTGATTAGCCGATTTCAAAGGGAAGAATACAAGTTTCGGGATTTGATTAATTATCAAATTGGCAAAGAAGGTAAGAAAGTGGATACGATAATCCTTCTGATTTGATTAAATTAGCCGAATCGGCTTTTTCCTAAAATACTAAATGTGGCCAAATGTAGGGATTTAGAATCTAAAGCGATAGATTAGTTTTTCGGGATTTCAAGGAATTCGTTAAGCTAATCAAGTGTGTACCCCACACTAATTCTTAATATTATTTATGGCTATGTTTAATTAAAATATGTGATATTAAGAATATGAAAGTGGCTAAGGTACCATGGTATGGTACTAAGTACTCAGGTACGTTTCCTACTCCTACTAGGAATATGAAATATGTTATTTGTAACATGAGAATAAGAATGTGAACTTTGGCATATTAATGCATATTACAAAATGGGGCATATGGGTTATTGAAAGGGGAAGTGAATGTGGTGACCTAAGACCACGAACACGGTGACCTAAGACCGTGGTATCTGAATGTGGTGACCTAAGACTACAGTAATCTGAATGCGGTGACCTAAGACCGCGATATCTGAATGTGGTGCCCTAAGACCACAAATGCGGTGACCTAAGACTGCGATATGGAGTGTAGCGGAAGGAGGGTTGACTTAGTAGTCCCCACGGTGTACAGGTTGGTACGGGGGAGTGTAGCGGATGGCTTATTAGGTTTGGGTTTGGGAATGCATCATAATATGTATGCTATGATATGAATGTGTAATATTTGTTATGCCTGATTCTATTATGATTTAGTGTTGTGTACACATTGAGTCTGTTGACTCACCCTGCTGTGGGACCATGTTTCGTGATGAACAAGAATGGACCTGGACTGCGCAGAACTTGTGGTGGCCATGCTCAATATGAAGTTTTTATTTTTATGGACTATTAATTTTTAAGTACTCCGAATTATTTGGATTTACTTGATGTAATAAGGCCATAAGGCCATAGTGCACTATTTTATTTCTATTTTTATTTATTATGTTACGAAATTTTTATTAAGTTAAAGATTAAGTAATTTACTTTAAATGTATTCTATATGTTTTATCACCTAAAATTTAAAAGGGTTTTCATTATAAAACGATTTTGTTTTCTACTCGAGCCCAACCCAAAACAATATTTCTTTCAAAACACACTATTTTCCCAAAGTAACAAGAGAACTTTGAACCGGTTTACTTGAGGAACATACCAAATCTGGTCAAAGCTCGTGGGCTGGGTTTGGGGTGTTTCAGCCCAAGTCTCCATCACTGATCATTACCTGAAAAGGGGTAAGGAAAAATGGGGTGAGTTACTAGAACTCAGTGTATAACCCCCTTACCGTTGTCCACTGGGCCAAAATCCCATTAAGCAGTAATTTGGGCCTAAGCCCATTTACAATAATAATGTATCAATTATATCATGTGTATGAAATGCAATTCCCAAACCAAACCTAGTAACCCTCCGCTACATACCACCCGTGTAATATCCCGAAATAGGGGTTGCGAGTTTGGTAAATAACTCAAGTGTTAGTGGGCCTCAAGAGTATTTTGATGTGTTTTTAGAGTTCCTAAAACTCTCGGATTAAAAAGAGAGTGTTTTGGAAATTTTGAAAATTTGAGGGTTAAAAGTGGAATTTGGCTGAGGAAGGCCTTAAGTAAAAATTTTGTAAAGTCTTGGACATGAAAGTCCAGGTAGCAAAGTGGCTTCAGTGTGCCACTTAAGATTTGGCGCTAAGCAGGTCAGGGGATCGAGCAATGCTGGGCGCATGGATTTTTATTTATTTTTTTTTTTTTTTGCGCTGTATGGTGTTATGGACTAAGGAGGCCTTAAAAGAATTTATGCGAGGTTTATGTCGCATGAAACCACTTAGCAGAGTGGCTAAGAGCGCAAGGAGGCTTCAAGAGGGCTCAAGTTCGAGCCTTGTTGTCCGCAGTGAGAGTGTTTTATTCTTTTGGTCTGGCGCATTGAACAAGGGGAAACTAAAGAATAAGGGTTTAAAAGAATTTTCGGCGTGTTTGTTGGCATGAAATGAACACTGGCCGAGTGGTTGGGATGCTTGCGGCTAGGAGACCCTCTCGAGGACTTGCGTTCGAGCCTTGGGAATCGCGCATAAGGCGCTTTATTTTTATATTAGCGCTAAATCATAAAGAGCTAGTGAAGTAAGGTTTAAAAGAATTTCGGCGTGTCTAATTTCATGAAACGCGCAAAGGGCCGAGTGGCTGAGACGTTGGGGAGTCCTCTCCAGGTATCGGGTTCGAGACTTGGGGGCTGCACCTAGGGTTCTATTTTGGCTCTTTCATGCGTGAGAATAAGGGGCTGCATGGGCATTAAATGCATGCAGCATGCACACATGCAGCACCCACGCATGAAGCAAAGGGATTCTTTTCTTTTTATTTTATTTTGTTTTGGAAAGTATGGGGGCTTAAACCATTGTTTTATTATTTTTATTTGTTTGCTTAGAATAATGGGATAATATATATATATATAATATTATTATTATTATCAACTTCTATGAGAATATGGGAAAGGTGATAGAATAAAGAAATAAACAATATTGAACTTAACAAAAGGAGAGCATGTGCGGCATTGGAATTGCAATTGTATGGCCGGCCTTGGTCTTGTGATGCAAAAAGCATGGCCAAATTTAATATTTCTCTTCCATTCCTTGGTTGTTGGCCGAAAGAAAAAGGAAAGAGAAGGAACCTGATCAGCTTTGGTTTCGAAAGGGGAGCATGGCCGAAATGTCTCCCTTTCTTGCCATTTTGTTTAACCTATTTTGGGAGAATTGAAAGGCTTGTATTTTCGGTTTATGTTGGTGCTAGCTAAATGTTCTCTTACAAAACCTTTCTTCTTCATACTTGTGTTTTGCCAAATTTGCATTTGAGTTTTCATTTGACAAAAGCCGAAAGTTACACCCCTTTTATGCATTATTTTTCTTCTTCTACCACATCTTCTCCTTTCTTTTACCTTGATTAAATCAAAGCTCTCTTAAGGTTGCCATTGCCGTATATTAGCTCCACCTTGAGGAGCCATGGCCGAATCCTTGTTTTGAAGGTACTATCGACTGTGTGTTTCTTTTGCATGTGTCAGCCTTAAGATATATTAAGGGAACTCCCGAGATTTTTGAACATTAAGGTAAGCACGAGGGTAGTTTCGGCCAAGGGCCATGTTTTTAATATTTTTGTGTATTAGCCGATCCTAACATTACTTTAGTAGGAATTTTGATAACTTTGGGAGTTAATCGACAGGAACAAATGTGTTTCGGGATCGAAATAAGCAAGGCAAGGAGGTATGACTTTCGGCCATAGGCTATAATTTGAGTTTTGATGATAAACAATGTTGACCTTGGGGTGGCCGAATGTGTATAAGGACATGATGATGTGCTCTTTTTGTGTGTACGTAGTATTAAGGAGCACAAAGGAGTCTTTCGGGAATTGAAGTCTTCAAGAGGCTAGTTGAGCAAGGCATAAGGGCAAGTTCGGGATTTTAGACTTTGTTAGAATCGATAAATCAAAATCTCGCTATAGTCAGGTACGTAGTTATCGCACTGTTCTTCTGCATGATATATGTACTGTAAGTATTATTTTATGTAAATGTATGAGCTGTGCATGTTAGCCGAAATAAAGGCTAAAAGTATGGATACTAAGGTAAGTGATCGAATAATCAGGTTAGTGGTTATGATATTAACCTTTCAGTGATCTGCGATAATAATTGATTATTGATGAATGTAAAATAAAGTGATGACTTGTGATGTATGTTGTTTTGAGTAATGTGTGGCCATGGTATAATATATATAATTGTTTCGTACAAAATGTTGCTATGGTACATATACGTATGCATGAGACTTGTGATGTGACTATTGGAGAAAAGGGTGTACACTATGTGAGTGGTCTAATGCTAGCCTCGTGCTACAGTTGTGCTTGATGATTAGTGAACTGATTAATATGTGAGATTCCTACGGGATCAGTGGCTTGGCCACAACCTTAAGAAATAAGTCTGCCAAAGAGAGAGATGTGGACTACTTTGTGGGTTGGATTTCATAATTGTACATTTATAATTGTGTGTTCGTAATTGTATGTTTAAAGTTTCATATTCCTAATTGTATATTATATATATATGGATTGTGTGGATATGGGCCAAGCCCATTTGTGAGGACATGTGTATTAACTATGCACTGAGTCTTTGTGACTCACTTTATTTTTATAAAACCTTTCAGGTGGCGCATAATGCTTGGACCGGGTTTGGAGCGGGTACAAAGGTGGCCATGCAAAAGTGGATTTTCATGCAAAGGAATCTCTTGGTTAATGAATTAAATATTGATATTTTCAGTATTTTGATTAAGTGTGTATTGTAATAAGGCCCACTAAAGTATTTCAGTTCATTTGTTAAGTATCGTTACTATTATGCCCAAATATGGAAAGATAGTTTAAAGGTCGATTACAAATGGTTTTATTTTCTCAAGTAAAGTTTAAATCCGATAGTTTTATAACAAACTCCGATTTTACTTAGAATATCACAAGTCACGAAAATGTTTTATTGAAGGAAACAAATTTCTTTATCGGTTTTACTCTTAAGTAAGGATATTTTTCGAATGTGTTCCGTAGTGGCATTCCAAATTCGGTCGGAGTGAATGGGCCGGGTTTGGGGTGTTACATTTTTGGTATCAGAGCATGGTTCAAAACTCGGCTTTGAGGTTTTGGGGCCGAAAATAGTTTTCGAAAGTGGGCTTTCCAAAATGTGAACTTCTATTTTGGGCTTGTTCTGGCATGGCACCTGTACCTCCTACCCGAAGTCCACCTGGTAAGTACCTCTAACTATTGAGGTATATTGATTATGTGAACTGTATGGGCATAATTGGGCTTGTATATTAGAAAATTTGGGCTATCGAACCCTAAGACTAGTCTATTCAAAAACAAGTGCATAAGACTTGAGAACTGAAATGACCCTAGAGGTGTAGTAAATGAATGTGTCCCTGCTTATGAACGTGTATGTGATTCTCTGAATTAGATTAGTGAACTTAAATTGAACCTTTGTGTGATCGAAAGAACCACTTCTAAATACTTTATTCCATAAAATTGTTCGCGGATAATCAGTGGAACAAATTCCTAATGCATAAAACTTTTTAAGTCAGATTGTGCGATAAGAGATGAGTCCTAGAGGACATGATCGAGGCAAAATGGCCGTATCGAAACTCGTTAGATCGGGTCAAAGATCTGATAATGAGGTATCACCTCCACCACCAGCCTTTGATAATGAATAGCAAGATCGGGACGAGGATAATGTTTGATCGTGAGCGCGCTACGCGAGTTTTAGAAATAGTGGCTGGAGCGAGAGGAAATATGAGAGCTCGAAAATTTGTTCCTGAGCGACTTTGAGCCAACGAAGCGGATTTGTTCTGTGATGTATCAGGAGTGGCACTCAGTACGGTTGAATATTGGTTGGAAAACAACCAAGTGAGTTATGGATGAGCTCGATTTAAAACCTGAAAGAAAAAGTGAAAGAAATGGTGGCGCTACTTCGCGACGAGGCATATCAATGGTGACTCACGGTTCGAGATAGTGTCACAGCTGAGGACTTCACTCGGGAGTATGTCAAGACGGCATATCAGAAGAAGTATGTCAGTACTCACTACATTGATGCTCAGAGGTATGTGTTTTTGGGACTGGTTCAATGGAACAAGTCCATGGCGAAATACGAGGCTAAATTTACTAAAGTTAAGCCGATATGCTCGAGGAATAGTGGCTACGGAACATGAAAGATGTGTCCGGTTTAAGGACGGATTAAGAAACGGCCTGAGACTGTTGATAGCTCCTCAACAGGAACGGGAAATTGCTGTGTTAGTCGAAAAAGCTAAGATAGCTGAAGGGATTAAGAACTCGATGAGATAAAATAGAAATAAGGATATGAACCGTGATAAGAGAAATTTTGAATTGTTTAAATTATCTGAGGATCTTCGGAAAAGACCGAGGGTTGAAAGTTTTGCTCATGTGATTAAGCCAGCTATGAAAGATCGGGACCGTCCGTGTGCTCAGTGTGGAAAATATCATGACAGCGAGTGTTGGAACCGAAATCGAGAATGTTTTAAGTGTAAGTCTATAAGCAATTGAATATTGTTAACGTTAGTTATAACCTTGTGCACATGTTGGATTATGGAATCCTAGTTACAAAAATAGTGAAAGCCAAGTATGGATAGACATTCTATCATGAAATGTTATTGAATTTTAATTGAAGTGATAAGTACAAGTGATATGAATGATATATGGTTTATAATTTTGGTCCGCTTGTAATGTGATTCAGATGATGATAATCTCGTATTTCGGGCTTTCAACCTAGCAGGCCTTGTGCCGGTGTGTTTGTATTTCGACTTTCACCTTAGCGGTGCCTTGTGCTTGGGGTATTGTATTTCGGAGCTTTCACCCAGCGGCCTTGTGCTGCGTGAATTATATCCGGCTTTGATGCCTAGCAGGCCTTGTGCCGGTGTATATTTTAGGCTTTAATGCCTAGCAGGCTTAATGCCGGTGATATGTTATAATAGAGAATTCATGAATCACTTACAAGATGGAACATGTTTATTACCATAAGCTAAATGCTCGGGTAAGTACAAGTCTTTCCTATTTGCAAGGAATAAGGAAAGTTAGTATGTTCCCATTTGAATTAAGTAAGATGTGATGTAGTTGAAGCTTCTGTAAGATTTTTAATATGTGCAATTGATCTTACCATTGATGTGTATGATATTCATAATGGAATTTAAGCTTGATTATGCTTGTGAAGAAGTGGCCATATGTGAAAATGCTAAATGTGAAAGAGGCTGAATATGTTTGCATATGTGTATAATTGGGAATATGTGATTGATATGTGGTGAATTGAAATGTACGGATGTGCGTTCGTAAGTAATTTCGAGGACGAAATTATTTTTAAGGGGGTAGAATTGTAATATCCCGAAATAGGGGTTGCGAGTTTGGTAAATAACTCAAGTGTTAGTGGGCCTCAAGAGTATTTTGATGTGTTTTTAGAGTTCCTAAAACTCTCGGATTAAAAAGAGAGTGTTTTGGAAATTTTGAAAATTTGAGGGTTAAAAGTGGAATTTGGCTGAGGAAGGCCTTAAGTAAAAATTTTGTAAAGTCTTGGACATGAAAGTCCAGGTAGCAAAGTGGCTTCAGTGTGCCACTTAAGATTTGGCGCTAAGCAGGTCAGGGGATCGAGCAATGCTGGGCGCATGGATTTTTATTTTTTTTTTTTTTTGCGCTGTATGGTGTTATGGACTAAGGAGGCCTTAAAAGAATTTATGCGAGGTTTATGTCGCATGAAACCACTTAGCAGAGTGGCTAAGAGCGCAAGGAGGCTTCGAGAGGGCTCAAGTTCGAGCCTTGTTGTCCGCAGTGAGAGTGTTTTATTCTTTTGGTCCGCGCGATTGAACAAGGGGAAACTAAAGAATAAGGGTTTAAAAGAATTTTCGGCGTGTTTGTTGGCATGAAATGAACACTGGCCGAGTGGTTGGGATGCTTGCGGCTAGGAGACCCTCTCGAGGACTTGCGTTCGAGCCTTGGGAATCGCACATAAGGCGCTTTATTTTTATATTAGCGCTAAATCATAAAGAGCTAGTGAAGTAAGGTTTAAAAGAATTTCGGCGTGTCTAATTTCATGAAACGCGCAAAGGCCGAGTGTGGTGAGACGTTGGGAGTCCTCTCCGTGTGTATCGGGTTCGAGACACAGGGGCTTGCACACAGGGTTCTATTTTGGCTTTTTCAGGCGTGAGAATAAGGGGCTGCATGGGCATTAAATGCATGCAGTATGCACACATGCAGCACCAACGCATGAAGCAAAGGGATTCTTTTCTTTTTATTTTATTTTGTTTTGGAAAGTATGAGGGCTTAAACCATTGTTTTATTATTTTTATTTGTTTGCTTAGAATAATGGGATAATATATATATATAATATTATTATTATTATTATCAACTTCTATGAGAATATGGGAAAGGTGATAGAATAAAGAAATAAACAATATTGAACTTAACAAAAGGAGAGCATGTGCGGCATTGGAATTGCAATTGTATGGCCGGCCTTGGTCTTGTGATGCAAAAAGCATGGCCAAATTTAATATTTCTCTTCCATTCCTTGGTTGTTGGCCGAAAGAAAAAGGAAAGAGAAGGAACCTGATCAGCTTTGGTTTCGAAAGGGGAGCATGGCCGAAATGTCTCCCTTTCTTGCCATTTTGTTTAACCGATTTTGGGAGAATTGAAAGGCTTGTATTTTCGATTTATGTTGGTCCTAGCTAAATGTTCTCTTAGAAAAACTTTCTTCTTCATCCTTGTGTTTTGCCAAATTTGCATTTGAGTTTTCATTTGACAAAAGCCGAAAGTTACACCCCTTTTATGCATTATTTTTCTTCTTCTACCACATCTTCTCCTTTCTTTTACCTTGATTAAATCAAAGCTCTCTTAAGGTTGCCATTGCCGTATATTAGCTCCACCTTGAGGAGCCATGGCCGAATCCTTGTTTTGAAGGTGCTATCGACTACGTGTTTCTTTTGCATGTGTCAGCCTTAAGATGTATTAAGGGAACTCTCGAGATTTTTGAACATTAAGGTAAGCACGAGGGTAGTTTCAGCCAAGGGCCATGTTTTTAATATTTTTGTGTATTAGCCGATCCTAACATTACTTTAGTAGGAATTTTGATAACTTTGGGAGTTAATCGACAGAACAAATGGTGTTTCGGATCGAAATAAGCAAGGCAAGGAGGTATGACTTTCGCCATAGGCTATAATTTGAGTTTTGATGATAAACAATGTTGACCTTGGGGTGGCCGAATGTGTATAAGGACATGATGATGTGCTCTTTTTGTGTGTACATAGTATTAAGGAGCACAAAGGAGTCTTTCGGGAATTGAAGTGCTCAAGGGGCTAGTTGAGCAAGGCATAAGGGCAAGTTCGGGATTTTAGACTTTGTTAGAATCGATAAATCAAAATCTCGCTATAGTCGATATGTAGTTATCGTGACCGTTTTCTCCGCTTGATATATGTACCGTAAGTATTATTTTATGTAAATGTATGAGTTGTGCATGTTAGCCGAAATAAAGGCAAAAAGTATTGATACTAAGGTAAGTGATCGAATAATCAGGTTAGTGGTTATGATATTAACCTTTCAGTGATCTGCGATAATAATTGATTATTGATGAATGTAAAATAAAGTGATGACTTGTGATGTATGTTGTTTTGAGTAATGTGTGGCCATGGTATAATATATATAATTGTTTCGTACAAAATGTTGCTATTGTACATATACGTATGCATGAGACTTGTGATGTGACTATTGGAGAAAAGGGTGTACACTATGTGAGTGGTCTAATGCTAGCCTCGTGCTACATTTGTGCTTGATGATTAGTGAACTGATTAATATGTGAGATTCCTATGGGATCAGTGGCTTGGCCACAACCTTAAGAAATAAGTCTGCCAAAGAGAGAGATGTGGACTACTTTGTGGATTGGATTTCATAATTGTACATTTATAATTGTGTGTTCGTAATTGTATGTTTAAAGTTTCATATTCCTAATTGTATATTATATATATATGGATTGTGTGGATATGGGCCAAGCCCATTTGTGAGGACATGTGTATTAACTATGCACTGAGTCTTGGTGACTCATTTTATTTTTATAAAACCATTCAGGTGGCGCATAATGCTTGGACCGGGTTTGGAGCGGGTACAAACGTGGCCATGCAAAAGTGGATTTTCATGCAAAGGAATCTCTTGGTTAATGAATTAAATATTGATATTTTCAGTATTTTGATTAAGTGTGTATTGTAATAAGGCCCACTAAAGTATTTCAGTTCATTTGTTAAGTATCGTTACTATTATGCCCAAATATGGAAAGATAGTTTAAAGGTCGATTACAAATGGTTTTATTTTCTCAAGTAAATTTTAAATCCGATAGTTTTATAACAAACTCCGATTTTACTTAGAATATCACAAGTCACGAAAATGTTTTATTAAAGGAAACAAATTTTTTTATCGGTTTTACTCTTAAGTAAGGATATTTTTCGAATGTGTTCTGCAGTGGCATTCCAAATTCGGTCGTAGTGAATGGGTCGGGTTTGGGGTGTTACATTTTTGGTATCAGAGCATGGTTCAAAACTCGGCTTTGAGGTATTGGGCCCGAAAACAGTTTTCGAAACTGGGCTTTCCAAAATGTGAACTTCTATTTTGGGCTTGTTCTGGCATGGCACCTGTACCTCCTACCCGGAGTCCACCTGGTAAGTACCTCTGACTATTGAGGTATATTGATTATGTGAACTGTATGGGCATAATTGGGCTTGTAGATTAGAAAATTTGGGCTATCGAACCCTAAGACTAGTCTATTCAAAAACAAGTGCATGAGACTTGAGAACTGAAATGACCCTAGAGGTGTAGTGAATGAATGTGTCCCTACTTATGAACGTGTATGTGATTCTCTGAATTAGATTAGTGAACTTAAATTGAACCTATGTGTGATCGAAAGAACCACTTCTAAATACTTTATTCTATAAAATTGTTCGCGGATAATCAGTGGAACAAATTCCTAATGCATAAAACTTTTTAAGTCAGATTGTGCGATAAAAGATGAGTCCTAGAGGACATGATCGAGGCAAAATGGCCGTATCGAAACTCGTTAGATCGGGTCAAGGATCTGATAATGAGGTATCACCTCCACCACCAGCCTTTGATAATGAATAGCAAGATCGCATTTAGGATAATCTCAGTATCGTAGGCGCGCCCGCGAGTTTTAGAAATAGTGGTTGGAGCGAGAGGAAATATGAGAGCTCGAAAATTTGTTCCTGAGCGACTTTGAGCCAATGAAGCGGATTTGTTCTGTGATGTATCAGGAGTGGCACTCAGTATGGTTGAATATTGGTTGGAAAACAACCAAGTGAGTTGTGGATGAGCTCGATTTAAACCCTGAAAGAAAAAGTGAAAGAAATGGTGGCGCTACTTCGCGACGAGGCATATCAATGGTGACTCACGGTTCGAGATAGTGTCACAGCTGAGGACTTAACTCGGGAGTATGTCAAGACGGCATATCAGAAGAAGTATGTCAGTACTCACTACATTGATGCTCAGAGGCATGTGTTTTTGGGAATGGTTCAATGGAACAAGTCCATGGCGAAATACGAGGCTAAATTTACTAAAGTTAAGCCGATATGCTCGAGGAGTAGTGGCAACGAAACATGAAAGATGTGTCCGGTTTAAGGACGGATTAAGGAACAGCCTGAGACTGTTGATAGCTCCTCAACAAGAACGGGAAATTGCTGTGTTAGTCGAAAAAGCTAAGATAGCTGAAGGGATTAAGAACTCGATGAGACAAAACAGAAATAAGGATATGAACCGTGATAAGAGAAATTTTGAATTGTTTAAATTATCTGAGGATCTTCGGAAAAGACCGAGGGTTGAAAGTTTTGCTCATGTGATTAAGCCAGCTATGAAAAATCGGGACCGTCCGTGTGCTCAGTGTGGAAAATATCATGACAGCGAGTGTTGGAACCGAAATCGAGAATGTTTTAAGTGTAAGTCTATAAGCAATTGAATATTGTTAACGTTAGTTATAACCTTGTGCACATGTTAGATTATGGAATCCTAGTTACAAAAATAGTGAAAGCCAAGTATGGATAGACATTCTATCATGAAATGTTATTGAATTTTAATTGAAGTGATAAGTACAAGTGATATGAATGATATATGGTTTATAATTTTGGTCCGCTTGTAATGTGATTCAGATGATGATAATCTCGTATTTCGGGCTTTCAACCTAGCAGGCCTTGTGCCGGTGTATTGTATTTTGGGCTTTCAGCCTAGCAGGCCTTGTGCCGGTGAATTATATCGGGCTTTGATGCCTAGCAGGCCTTGTGCCGGTGTATATTTCAGGCTTTAATGCCTAGCAAGCTTAATGCCGGTGATGTGTTATAATAGAGAATTCATGAATCACTTACAAGATGGAACATGTTTATTACCATAAGCTAAATGTTCGGGTAAGTACAAGTCTTTCCTATTTGCAAGGAATAAGGAAAGTTAGTATGTTCCCATTTGAATTAAGTAAGATGTGATGTAGTTGAAGCTTCGGTAAGATTTTTAATATGTGCAATTGATCTTACCATTAATGTGTATGATATTCATAATGGAATTTAAGCTTGATTATGCTTGTGAAGAAGTGGCCATATGTGAAAATGCTAAATGTGAAAGAGGTTGAATATGTTTGCATATGTTTATAATCGGGAATATGTGATTGATATGTGGTGAATTGAAATGTACGGATGTGCGTTCGTAAGTAATTTCAAGGACGAAATTATTTTTAAGGGGGGTAGAATTGTAATATCCCGAAATAGGGGTTGCGAGTTTGGTAAATAACTCAAGTGTTAGTGGGCCTCAAGAGTATTTTGATGTGTTTTTAGAGTTCCTAAAACTCTCGGATTAAAAAGAGAGTGTTTTGGAAATTTTGAAAATTTGAGGGTTAAAAGTGGAATTTGGATGAGGAAGGCCTTAAGTAAAAATTTTGTAAAGTCTTGGACATGAAAGTCCAGGTAGCAAAGTGGCTTCAGTGTGCCACTTAAGATTCGCGCTTCAAGCAGTCGGGATCGAGCAATGCTGGGCGCATGGATTTTTTTTTTTTTTTGCGCTGTATGGTGTTATGAACTAAGGAGGCCTTAAAAGAATTTATGCGAGGTTTATGTCGCAATGAAACCACTTAGCAGAGTGGCTAAGAGCGCAAGAAGGCTTCAAGTGGGCTCAAGTTCGAGCCTTGTTGTCCGCAGTGAGAGTGTTTTATTCTTTTGGTCTGGCGCATTGAACAAGGGGAAACTAAAGAATAAGGGTTTAAAAGAATTTTCGGCGTGTTTGTTGGCATGAAATGAACACTGGCCGAGTGGTTGGGATGCTTGCAGCTAGGAGACCCTCTCGAGGACTTGCGTTCGAGCCCTGGGAATCGCGCATAAGGCGCTTTATTTTTATATTAGCGCTAAATCATAAAGAGCTAGTGAAGTAAGGTTTAAAAGAATTTCGGCGTGTGTAATTTCATGAAATGCGCAAAGGGCCGAGTGGCTGAGATGTTGAGGAGTCCTCTCCAGGTATCGGGTTCGAGACACAGAGCTTTGCTGGGGTTCTATTTTGGCTGTTTGAATAAGGGTCGCATGGGCATTAAATGCATGCAAAGATGCACACATGCAAAGACCAACGCATGAAGCAAAGGATTCTTTTCTTTTATTTTATTTTGTTTTGGAAAGTATGGGGCTTAAACCATTGTTTTATTATTTTTATTTGTTTGCTTAGAATAATGGGATAATATATATATAATATTATTATTATTATCAACTTCTATGAGAATATGGGAAAGGTGATAGAATAAAGAAATAAACAATATTGAACTTAACAAAAGGAGAGCATGTGCGGCATTGGAATTGCAATTGTATGGCCGGCCTTGGTCTTGTGATGCAAAAAGCATGGCCAAATTTAATATTTCTCTTCCATTCCTTGGTTGTTGGTCGAAAGAAAAAGGAAAGAGAAGGAACCTGATCAGCTTTGGTTTCGAAAGGGGAGCATGGCCGAAATGTCTCCCTTTCTTGCCATTTTGTTTAACCGATTTTGGGAGAATTGAAAGGCTTGTATTTTCGGTTTATGTTGGTCCTAGCTAAATGTTCTCTTACAAAACCTTTCTTCTTCATCCTTGTGTTTTGCCAAATTTGCATTTGAGTTTTCATTTGACAAAAGCCGAAAGTTAGACCCCTTTTATGCATTATTTTTCTTCTTCTACCACATCTTCTCCTTTTTTTTACCTTGATTAAATCAAAGCTCTCTTAAGGTTGCCATTGCCGTATATTAGCTCCACCTTGAGGAGCCATGGCCGAATCCTTGTTTTGAAGGTGCTATCGACTACGTGTTTCTTTTGCATGTGTCAGCCTTAAGATGTATTAAGGGAACTCTCGAGATTTTTGAACATTAAGGTAAGCACGAGGGTAGTTTCAGCCAAGGGCCATGTTTTTAATATTTTTGTGTATTAGCCGATCCTAACATTACTTTAGTAGGAATTTTGATAACTTTGGGAGTTAATCGACAGGAACAAATGGTGTTTCGGGATCGAAATAAGCAAGGTAAGGAGGTATGACTTTCGGCCATAGGCTATAATTTGAGTTTTGATGATAAACAATGTTGACCTTGGGGTGGCCGAATGTGTATAAGGACATGATGATGTGCTCTTTTTGTGTGTACATAGTATTAAGGAGCACAAAGGAGTCTTTCGGGAATTGAAGTGCTCAAGGGGCTAGTTGAGCAAGGCATAAAGGCAAGTTCGGGATTTTAGACTTTGTTAGAATCGATAAATCAAAATCTCGCTATAGTCAGGTGCGTAGTTATCGCACTGTTCTTCTGCTTGATATATGTACTGTAAGTATTATTTTATGTAAATGTATGAGTTGTGCATGTTAGCCGAAATAAAGGCTAAAAGTATGGATACTAAGGTAAGTGATCGAATAATCAGGTTAGTGGTTATGATATTAACCTTTCAGTGAATTGATTATTGATGAATGTAAAATAAAGTGATGACTTGTGATGTATGTTGTTTTGAGTAATGTGTGGCCATGGTATAATATATATAATTGTTTAAATTTAAATGTTGCTATGGTACATATACGTGCATGCATGAGACTTGTGATGTGACTATTGGAGAAAAGGGTGTACACTATGTGAGTGGTCTAATGCTAGCCTCGTGCTACATTCGTGCTTGATGATTAGTGAACTGATTAATATGTGAGATTCCTATGGGATCAGTGGCTTGGCCACAACCTTAAGAAATAAGTCTGCCAAAGAGAGAGATGTGGACTACTTTGTGGATTGGAATTCATAATTGTACATTTATAATTGTGTGTTCGTAATTGTGTGTTTAAAGTTTCATATTCCTAATTGTATATTATATATATATGGATTGTGTGGATATGGGCCAAGCCCATTTGTGAGGACATGTGTATTAACTATGCACTGAGTCTTGGTGACTCACTTTATTTTTATAAAACCTTTCAGGTGGCGCATAATGCTTGGACCAGGTTTGGAACGGGTACAAAGGTGGCCGTGCAAAAGTGGATTTTCATGCAAAGGAATCTCTTGGTTAATGAATTAAATATTGATATTTTCAGTATTTTGATTAAGTGTGTATTGTAATAAGGCCCACTAAAGTATTTCAGTTCATTTGTTAAGTATCGTTACTATTATGCCCAAATATGGAAAGATAGTTTAAAGGTCGATTACAAATGGTTTTTTTTTCTCAAGTAAAGTTTAAATCCGATAGTTTTATAACAAACTCCGATTTTACTTAGAATATCACAAGTCACGAAAATGTTTTATTGAAGGAAACAAATTTCTTTATCGGTTTTACTCTTAAGTAAGAATATTTTTCGAATGTGTTCCGCAGTGGCATTCCAAATCCGGTCGGAGTGAATGGGCCGGGTTTGGGGTGTTACAACCCGTACCAACCATCACACCTGTGGGGATCAAGTCAACCCACCCCGCGAACACACCAATCGCAGGCATTAAGCCATTTATAACAAATATAATTGTGGACAAGCCACCAGATTAACAGAATTTACGTGGCATTGCCACGATACAGATTTGTGGCAGAGCCACCAAAATTATGTGGCAGAGCCACCAGAACTTCTCTTCAATATTATCCCATCCCATACAAAATCATGTATATAATGCATAACAAATCACAATATAACAACAGTAATTTATTTGAATATTTATTACAAAATTATGGCCCATTATAACAATTAATCAAAAAGGCCCATTAAGCAAAATATCAGATTTGGCCCATTTAGCAAAATATCAGATTGGCCCATTAATCAATATGTCCATTCGGCCCATAAGTCAATATGTCAATTCAGCCCAAAACGGTGTGAGATTACACACCTGATTACTGTAAGCACTAAGCTTTCTTGATCTTCGACACCCTTGGAATAGTGAATGACCATGATTTGTCGGTTTTCCCCGATTGACGGTCCACAACTCGATGGAAAATCCCGAATCGCTGATGCCTCAAAATTGTGAACGACCTCGAATAGTCGATTCTCACCGGATGAGGGTCCACAACCCGGTGAAAAGTCCCGAATTGCCGAAACAGCCCTTCGCTTGAATTTAGGAGTAGGGATTGCTAATCCGCTCTTTTTGAGATCTCCACTCGACAATAATTCTGAGTGATCAACGGTTGGATAGATCAAGCGATTTAGTCCCTTAAAGATTTTTAGGACCGATTCCTAGCGATTATACGATGACTTCGGAAGAATCAAAGTTTCGGCCTTCCATTATATCACGATTAATCAAGGATTGAGTGTAAATACAGATGAGAAGAAAAGATAGAAAAGAGATGAAGGTTCGGTTATAGAAGAAAATGAATATTGATATTCGGCTATGGAGGACAATCAAACAAGAAAATGTGATTTTATGGTGGTGTCGATTTAGAGAAGAGAAAATATTAGAGGAATGGTTAAAAGAAAAGGATGGAAGGTTGGATGGATGCTAGGTGATTCGGCTATCAAAGGGAGATGGACATGAGGTGAATGTTTTGACCAAACAAAAGAGAAGAAAAAATTGCACAAATGTGCTAGGAGGTTTAGGCAAAGAAGAAAGAAAAGAAGAAAAAAAACTAAAACTCACCAAGAGTAGCAATTTGGAGAAAATGACACTATTGAAGCTAAAGGTATTTTTGACCAAAACAAACACTACAGTTTTACCAAAACACCAAGTAAAATTCGGCTACCTCCCTTTAGCCCCAAAACCGTCCACATACATGACCATAATGGTCAAAAATTGGCCAACCACATTTTCCATAACACTTCCCTTGAAAAAGGCCATATGTTCCCCTTACTTTCCCCTTTCTCTTGATTTCTTTCCTCACCTTCATTCTTTCCTATTTTCTTTAGCCATCTTACCAAAAATAAAAAGTCCACCTTGCCTTATTTACATACTTGGCCGACAATTAGGGAAAGAATGCAAAAATAATAGTCAAAATTTGCACACAATGGGATTTGAACCTCTTCCCTCAAGCTACTTCATGTGGCGCCATAACCTCTTTACTAATTGCTCACTTATGCTAGCAATTTACTCTTTTATTTCCATAAGCTTTAAGGTCACTTACTCTATCTTCATAAAGTGCTAAATGCCAAATTTTTTTACTAAGACCAAATAAACCCCGAGCCTTCTCAGGATCCCCTAAACATACACAATTAATAATTTAACTAGCTTAGCACCAAAATAATGCAACACATAAAATTCCAAATTTTAAGATGTTACAATTATATTTTTACAACTGGTATAAAAATGACATATTTAATCGTTAGCTTAATGGATCCATTTTTATTTTAATAATGTTTGATTTTATATTAATAATGTTTGACCATATAATTAATTTCTTGCTTATGACATATTTGGTATCCTCTATTCAGTTGCCTTTAAGTAGTTCTAGATTTAGAAATTATATTGTAAATATGATTAATAAATTAATTTATACACAATCTGATTAAAAAACTGTTAATAAAAAATATTTAATTTATTTTAAAATTAATTTAAACAAATTTTGCAAGCATATTTAAATTAATTTTTTTATATTTAAAAAGAGAAATAATTCAAAGAATTTCGCTAGCAGATGATGAATTGCCGACACGTCATCGTTTCAAAAGCACCAATAATTCTGTAACGACAAACCTTGAATCACATGCTCCTTCCAAATAAAGAACAACAATAATATTATTAACGGTAGATTTCCAACGCTAATTAACGCCTACTGGTCAGTGGACCTCACTTTACACTACTCATATAATGTCACCTACGTAATTAAATCCAAAACTAGTGGATCCATATTCACACACATATTATTAATAATTTTCTTCAAACATTTTTCATCTACTTACATTTTATTTTCTTATTTCTTTCATCAGATCTAGAAAAGTACGTAGGAGTTAAAATTAAATTACTAATTTTATTACTAATTACTAATTATTACTAATTACTAATTACTAATTCTAATTTTTTATATTAATAATGTTTGATTTTGATATTTAATATTTTCAATGTTTTCCAAACTTATAAATATTTTGTTATCAATATAATAATAATATTGATCATTATTTAAATATATTTTAATATAAAAAATAAATTCTTTTTTTAAAAGAAAACTTTTTAAAATGGAAATTGAATCGAGTTTGGATAAATTTTTTTATTTTTAATTTAAGTATAAATAAATAATTTAAAAAAATGTAAATTTTAATTATAAAAATTTGGGTGCGTCATTCTCGAATGTCTCCGTCAACATTAAATAGCCGTTAATCCTTGAACCTATAAAAACATATTAAAACGTAAATTCCTCATTCCTTTTATTATGTTACCCATATTATGTTTTTTTCACATAATATACATAACTCACATAACTCACATAACATACATAAATTACATAACTTACATAACTCAGATAACTTACATAATACATAGGTTAAAGATCAAATTTCATAGCTTTCATCAAATTATTTAACTTACATAATACATAACTTACATAACTTACATAGTACTTGTATAGATAAACAACTTACCCGTGTAATTTACTTTCAACTTTAGACTTCAACAACTACGAAATGGATAGAACTTGGATGAATTTGTCAAGGGTAAGCAACGGCTATCGATATGGAGTAGAAACTTTTCTAAATTTTGCATTTCAAAATGCAAGCCAAGAGAATATGATTCTTTGCCCGTGTAAGAAGTGTTGCAATATCAATTGGCATTATCGTGAAGTTGTCTACGAACATCTAGTTGTTGATGGCTTTGTTCGGGGGTATAAAAAATGGATTTTCCATGGAGAGTGTACATCTAGTGGAGCCTCTTCATCGATGAATCTAGGTTATCCTCATAGTGCTTACAATCAGAATGTTAGAGAAGATGACATGGATGGCATGTTGCGGGATGCATTTAATATGCGCGGTGATGGTTTGCAATCATTTCCACCTGACTTGGGTGCAACCGATGATTACAATTTTGGTGGAAATACATTCATCGAAAGGGGAAGAAGTGTACCTGATGATCAGCCAAATGAAGAAGTGGCGAAGTTCTACTCGTTACTTGGTGAAATGAACGAAGAACTGTATGAGGGATCTAAATTTTCAAAACTGTCTTTCTGTATTCATCTTTTTCACCTAAAATGTTTGAGAGGGTGGACCGGAAACTCTTTGACAATGTTGTTAGAGTTTTTGAGAGAAATGTTCCCGTTTGCAAAAATCCCTCAATCTTCCAAAGACATGAAGAAACTGATCAAAGATTTGGGCCTTGGCTACAGCAAAATTCATAGTTGCCCAAATGACTGCATGTTGTATTGGGGCGACCGAAAAAACCAACAGTGCTGTCATGTATGCGGTCAATCCCGTTGGATGAATGGAAATACAAAGGATGGTAACGATGATGGAAATGATACACAGTCAAGGAAGCAGCCAATTAAGATTTTGCGGTATTTTCCGCTAATACCAAGGCTTCAAAGGCTTTTCATGTCGTCGAAGACAGCCGAGTCAATGACGTGGCACCATGATGGACGAACCGATGATGGATTGTTAAGGCATCCTGCAGATTCTTTAGCTTGGAAATCATTTGACTCCAAATTTCCAAGCTTTGCAAGCGATCCTCGAGTGTGAGGTCAGGCTAGCATCGATGGATTTAACCCTTACAAAATCATGAGCATCGCGCGTCAATGACTTGGCTTTGTGGTGCTTGTTCCTTACAATTTGCCTCCATGGGTTTGCATGAAACAATCATCCTTTATCTTATCTATGATTATCCCTGGAGAGAAAGGACCCGGGAATGATATTGACCTGTATTTGTAGCCACTTATTGAAGAGTTAAAACAATGATGTACTGGTGTTGAGATATACGATGTACTGAGAAAGGAGAACTTCAATTTACGTGTAGCTTTGATGTGGACTATTAATGACTTCCCAGCCTATGCCAATTTATCTGGTTGGAGTACCAAGGGACGTTATGCTTGTCCTTATTGTGCTGCGCAAACATGTTCGCAATGGTTATATAATGGGAAGAAGTTCCCTTACATGGGGCATCGTCGGTGGTTACCGAAAAATCATGGATTTAGATTTCAGAGTACTCAGTTTGACGGTACTGAAGAGTTCAGGGAAGCTCCTTCGCAGACCAGTGGATCTGAAATATTGTTCATGTTGAAAGATATGAATTTCATTTATGGGAAGATGAATCGACAGGCCAACATGCAAAGAAATAGAAGATCAAGGGATGAATCTGATGATGAATTTGATGAAGAGGATAATCCTAATGAGGCGGACTTATGGAAAAAAATAAGTATTTTTTTTAGTTGCCTTACTGGGAGCATCAGATTTTACGACATAATCTTGATGTCATGCACATTGAGAAAAATGTCTGCGAGAACATCATTGGGACTATTTTGAATGTCGATGAAAAATCTATAGAAAATCTTCAGAGTCGACTTGATTTAGTCCACATGGGAATTCGACGTGAGCTTCATCCCCAAGCACTTCCGAATATGAAATATCGGTTGCCGCCTACTATTTTTTCAATGTCGAAGACGGAGAAAGAAGGGTTCTGTATGGTGTTGAAGGATATAAAGGTCCCGGATGCGTATGCATCAAATATATCTCGATGTGTGAGTCTTAAAGATCGAAGACTATATGGCTTAAAATCGTATGACTATCACATCTTGATGCAAGACTTACTGCCAGTTGCTATGCGGTGTTGTATATCGAAAAAGGTGACGTCTTGTGTAATTGAACTGTCTAATATAATGAAAGGAATTTGTGGTAAAGTTTTGAATGTTCAAGAACGTGAGACACTACAAGATCGAGCCGTATTGACTTTATGCAATCTGGAGAAGATCTTCCCACCTTCCTTTTTCACTATTACGGTGCACTTGTTAATCCATCTCCCTCGTGAAGCAATACTTGGTGGACCCATTTTCTATCGATGGATGTATCCCATTGAAAGGTCTTAATTTATTTGTAAATTAATCCTTCATTCACCTCAATGCCTTTAGTTGCAACTTTTGATAACGTTGTATATCGTGTTTAGGTTCCTATCCAAATTGAAGTCTTACTGCCGTAATAAGCGTTATCCGAAAGGGTCAATTGTCGAAGGCTACTTGGCAGAGGAATGTATGACTTTCTGTTCAAGGTATTTGGAAGATGTTGAAACAAGAATAAACAGACCAAGTAGAAATGTTGGACTAACAGATCATAACTTGACCGAAACTTATTTATTTCAAAGTTTTGGAGAACCAATCGGAAAAGTCAAAATTGCAGAATTAGATGATAGATTGTGGGTCCAAGCACATCGATATGTTCTTTTTCATCACGATTCAATGGAACCATTATGCAAGTAAGTTCTAGAATTTGATAAATATTCATCAATTATAATTTTTCTGTCTTCTAACAAAGTAAACCTTTTTTTTAACGTAGTGAGTACAAAGAAATATTGAGAGCTTGTTCACGGTCTCGAAGATTACAACAACGAGAAATTAATAAGTTATTCACAGAATCATTTCATGAATGGTTAAACCAAACGGTATGCAATAGAAGTTTTCATTGACAAGTAATAATGTTTTATCATAACATTTATAATTACTCAATTTACTTTCGATTCAATAGGTTTGGAGTCGAAATGAAGTAAATGACGAAGTTAAATGGCTTTCACAAGGTCCAAATAGAATAGTGAAAAGATATAGTGCCTTCCTTATCAATGGGTACAGATTTCATACAAGGTATCGCGAGAGATTGAGGAGAACCCAAAATTTTGGAATTGTTGTTAATTCTTCAATTACAAGTTATGCTAGTGCTAGGGACAGTAATACTGTTGAGGGGAATCTGGAGTATTACGGACTTATTACTGACATAATTGAGTTGGATTATTTTGGCAAACGGAAAGTTGTCTTATTTCGAGGTCATTGGGCTTGTAACAGCCCGATTTAGGGCCTAGCTAGAATAGTAGTGCGAGACCACAAATCCAAGGTGAAATTATGAGTTTTTAAAGTTTATATTATGCTTGCATGCTAGTATAAAAGTTTCATGAAGCAATTTTATTAAATTGAGGTTGATTGGTCCAAAAAGGACTAAATTGCAAAAGTTGCAAAATTTGAGTTTCTAGAAGCTTTTTGTATGAAATAGCTTTAGAATATGAATTATGAGCCCTTAAGTAACAATTTGCCCAAAATTTAATTTTTTGGACAAAATTGACCTTGAGATGGTATTATAGAAATTTTTAGTAATAAGGGCATTTTGGTCATTTGTCTAATAAGTGATTAAAATAGGAAAACGATGATAAAAATCTCATCATCTTCTTCCCCCATTGCTGATAATTGAAGGAAGCCATAGCTAGGGTTCTTCAATTTTTCAAGCTTGCTAGTAAGTGCTCCTAAGCCCGGTTTTTGATATTATTTGTATTTTTTAAGTCCCGGTAGCATGAGTAAGCTATTTTTTAGTTATTTGATGAGCTAAGATGCATGTTTAAAAATGCACCCATGAGTGACATGTATGCTAAATTATGTTTTATGGGAGTTTATGAGAGTTTGATGTTAGATAAACATCTTTTCTTTAATGAATTTCATGAAACATGATAGTACGGACCATTTTCTAAAAGTTATAAAATTGGTCATACCTATTGGAAATAAAGAGAATTGATGATTTCTATAGCAGAGAAAATGATTCAGCTAAGCATGTAGTTTAAGAAAGTTGCATAAAAATCATTTTACGAGTCTTGGGGAAAAAGTGCAAATATGAGAAAGTATAGAGGCAAAATAGTAATTTTGCCAAATTATGAGTTATGAGTCAATTTAGTCAATATGATTATTAAATGATCTATTTATGATTATAGATCAAGAAAAATGAAGCCCGGATCGAAACCGAGGCAAGAATAAAATCGAGGATTAAAATGCATAAATACATATATTTTGTATATTGAGGTAAGTTTGTATGAGCTCTAAGCTTTATGATTTTATCATTTAATTGCTTAGTATAATATACATTATTATCATGAATGGTTTAATGTTATGTAAACAAAGAAGTCAACAAGATTAAAAAAGAGAAAGTCCCGATTGAAGATGAATTACCCGGGAGATACGGCCTATTACATGAGATAAGAAAGTCCGTACAAGACCAAGCCAAGGCATGGCATCGGCAATCAAGTAAGTTATCAAGTAAGTTATCATGTAAGTCCAAGGACTCAAGCTTGGCATTGATCAAGTTATCAAGTAAGTTATCATGTAAGCCCAAGGACTCAAGCTTGGCATTGATCAAGTTATCAAGTAAGTTATCATGTAAGCCCAAGGACTCAAGCTTGGCATTGATCAAGTTATCAAGCAAGTTATCATGTAAGTCCAAGGACTCAAGCTTGGCATTGAATAAGTTATCATGTAAGACTGAGGCAAGCTTGGCATTGATTCAAGAAGAGATCTTCCATATAAGTCCATATCTAGAGTATGTCATCGGCAATCAAGTAAGTTATCAAGTAAGTTATCATGTAAGCCCAAGGACTCAAGCTTAGCATTGATCAAGTTATCAAGTTATCATGTAAGCCCAAGGACTCAAGCTTGGCATTGATCAAGTTATCAAGTAAGTTATCATGTAAGCCCAAGGACTCAAGCTTGGCATTGATCAAGTTATCAAGTAAGTTATCATGTAAGCCCAAGGACTCAAGCTTAGCATTGATCAAGTTATCAAGCAAGTTATCATGTAAGTCCAAGGACTCAAGCTTGGCATTGAATAAGTTATCATGTAAGACTGAGGCAAGCTTGGCATTGATTCAAGAAGAGATCTTCCATATAAGTCCATATCTAGAGTATGGCATTGGCATGAAGTACATGACAAGAGATCTAGTATTCTCGGTAGTTCATGGAAATTCATCGGGCAAATGAGTAAGCTAAAATATAAAAACAAGAATGTAAAGAAAGCATAGGTATTACCAAGTTGAAATTGAATATTATTCATGTTATGAATGATGAGTTAGAAGACATGATTATTAGGTTTAAGTATGCTGATCAATGTGATCAAGTGATTCAGGTACCTTGTCACCTTACAAGTATGAGATTAGTGAGTACCATGAGACAAGTAAGAATCATCTATGAGTAAGTAAGCTTTATAGATGAGATAATGATACCATTCCTATGTCAAATGGTTTTTCTAAAGCAAGTTTATTTATTACGTATTATTCATGCAACCTTACTAAGCTAAATGCTTACGTCTTTGATTGTTCCTTTCTATGTAGTCCCGCCAAGCTAATTTGTGAATCATTGGAGTCGGAGCTCGTAGCACACTATCAACCCTTATTTTGGTATAGCCAGATTATATTACTAAGTATGGCATGTATAGGAATCATTCATTTTAAGAATATGTTTTGTGTAATGCCATTGTATAGGCTATCAAGTTTATTATTCTTTTGTATATGGCTAAGTGATTGGCCAAACTTGTTTAAGTTGTTTGTATATAGATATCAATGAAATACGTAGTATTATTCATGAATTGTATTGTTTAGAGTTGGGTTGATCTTAATTTCAGGGAGGCAAATGGCTTGGTAAATAGCCTCTAGTTGCCAACACGGTTAGACACACGGGCGTGTGTCTAGACCGTGTTAACCCTGTTCCTTAATGTTTTAAATAAAGTTAGACCACGGTCATTTTACACTACCGTGTGTAAAGACCGTGTATGACACACGTTCAAAGCATGGGTGTGTGCGCAGGCCGTATGGTTGAAGTCAGTATATAACCTAAAAGTACACGGCCATGGCACACGGGCGTGCGTAATGACCGTGTTGGTATAGTTAGTATAAACAAGGATGGGTACATGGAGGTGTCTAGAAGCCATGGAGGGCACACGGTCTCCTCCCACGGGCGCGTCTCCCCTGTATTTTAGAAAAGTTTCAAATTTTCATAGAATTTCATGTGTGTTTCAGTTTAGTCCCGACTCGACTTACAAGTATGATTAAGGTCTCGAGGACCCGTTTAAGGGATATTATCTCTGAGAATGATGATTGAATGTATGATTTCGTCTGTGAATGTTTCTAATTTGTCCGGTAATGCTCTTAACCTTAATTCGGCGACGGACCTGGGATAGGCGTGTTATATTTTAGTGGTATCAGAGCTACAGTTTAGTCGGTTCTAGGACTAACGTAACACGAGCATGAGTCTAGTTATACATGCCATACGTAAGAATCTTTCTATAATGATAGTGTGACGAATCCTGACGACTTAAATTATGTTTATACATATAGTAAATGGATCCCGACAGAGATATGGTAGATGATGTAGAAAGTAACGCACCAGCTCCCGCAGAAGGGACAATGCCGAACGAGAATGAAAATAGACCCACTACGGTGAGTAAAGGAGGAGAAGAGGCTAGAGAAGCCTTCCTCCACATGATGAACACATGGTATACAAAGTTCGTTCGGGCGAACCCGAATGCACAACCCCCTCCACCCCCGTCTATTCCACAACCTGCTCCAGTAGCTCCTCAAGTAGTAGATTGATAAGATCAGGAAACATAGGGCAGAAGAATTCTGAGCTAAAAGAGATGATGATCCAGAGAAGGCTGAATTCTGGTTAGAAAATACCATCAGGGTATTCAATGAACTGTCATGCACACCTGAAGAATGCATGAAGTGTGTAATTTCTCTCTTAAGAGATTCTGCTTATTAATGGTGGAACACCGTGGTGTCAGTAGTATCGAGAGAAAGGATCACATGGGAATTCTTCCAGGAAGAGTTCAAGAAAAAGTATATCAGCCAAAGGTTTGTAGACCAGAAGAGGAAGGAATTTCTAGAGTTAAAGTAAGGCAAGATGTCAGTAACTGATTATGAGCGAGAGTTTGTATGACTAAGCAAGTACACTCGTGAATGTGTATCCACTGAGGCCATCATGAGTAAAAGGTTTAAAGATGGATTAAATGAAGATATAAAGTTGTTAGTTGCTGTCCTAGAGTTAAAGGAATTTGTTGTACTAGTAGAAAGGGCTTGTAAAGCCGAAGAACTAGTAAAAGAGAAGAAGAAGTTTGAAATGGAGTCTCATGACTCTAGAAAGAGACAGTGGAATAAGTCATTCCAATCTTTGTCCAAGAAGTCAAGATATTTCCCTATCCGATCGGCTACTTCCATGGGATTTTCAAGGAAAGACAAGAGTAAACAGTATTCGGGGAATAAAGCACAGACTACTTCAGTTGCAAGTGTTGGGAACATTCAACCTGATAGACCCGAGTGCCCACAATGTGGCAAACGCCATCTTGGAGAATGCCGAGCACATGAAAATGCATGTTTTAGATATGGTTCCCAAGACCATTTCATAAAAGACTGTCCAGAGATGACTAAAGAAGAGAGAATTCAAAACCCGAGATCCGGGAGTATGGTTAGAGGGAGACCGCAAAGGAACTCGGGAAGTGGGACAAGTGGAAGAGGTAACCCTCGCGAGCAGGCCACAAGACATGAGGGTAAAACACCTGCAAGGACCTATGCCATTCGCGCTCGTGAAGGGGCATCTTCCCCTGATGTTATTACGGGTACCTTTTCTCTTTACAATACCAAAGTTATTGCTTTAATAGATCCCGGATCCACACACTCTTACATTTGTATGAAATTAGTATCTAATTTGAGCATGCCTATAGATTCTACTGAATTTATGATTAAAGTGTCCAATCCTTTAGGCAAGAGTGTGTTGGTTGATAAAGTATGTAAAGATTGTCCATCAATGATTAGAGGTCATTGCTTTAAAGCAAACCTTATGTTGTTACCATTTGATGAATTCGACCTCATTCTTGGTATGGACTGGTTGACTACTCATGACGTGATTGTAAATTATGGGAAGAAATACATTGAGATGAGATGTAAAAATGGAGATATTCTTCATATAGAATGAGAGAAAAATGAGGGATTACCGGAAATGATTTCTAATATGACAGCACAGAGATATTTAAGAAAAGGGTATGAATCATACCTAGCCTTTGTGATGAATGATAAAGAAACAAAGCTGAAGATTGAGTCAGTGCCGATAGTATGTGAGTATATGGATGTTTTTTCCCGAGCAATTACCGGGACTACCACCAGTTAGAGAGGTAGAGTTCAGCATTGAGTTGGCCCCTGGTACTGTACCTATATCCATTACTCCTTACAGGATGGCTCAACAGAGTTGAAAGAATTAAAGATACAGTTACAAGAGTTGACAGACAAAGGTTTTGCAAGATCAAGTTGTTCACCATGGGATGCTCCGGTTTGGTTGTGAAAAAGAAAGATGGCACCATGAGATTGTGCATAGATTACTATCAGCTCAATAAAGTGACAGTAAAGAACAAGTACCCATTGCCTAGGATCGATGATTTGTTCGATAAATTAAAAGGAGCTACTGTGTTCTCTAAAATAGACTTGAGATTGGGGTACTACCAGCTGAGAGTGAAAGATTCAGATGTATCCAAGACTGCTTTTTGAACAAGGTATGGGCATTATGAATTTTTGGTCATGCCCTTTGGGTTGACCAATGCTCCTGCGGTATTTATGGACTTAATGAATCGCATCTTTAGACCATACCTTGATAAGTTCGTAATTGTTTTTATTGACGACATACTGATTTATTCTAGAGATGAGAATGAACATGTTGAGCACTTACAGACAGTCTTACAGATTCTACGAGAGAATCAGTTGTATGCCAAGTTCAGTAAAAGTGAATTTTGGCTCAATGAAGTGGGATTTTTGGGACATATTGTCTCGAAAGATAGAGTTCGAGTAGATCCAAATAAGATCTAGGCCATAATAGACTGGAAGCCACCAAAGAACATTTCTGAGATTAGAAGTTTACTAGGCCTAGCCGGCTATTATAGGCGATTCGTCAAAGGGTTTTCCATAATTGCAACCCCGATGACCAAATTATTATAGAAAAATGTGAAGTTTGAGTGGACAGAAAGATGCCAGCAATGTTTTGAGAAACTGAAAGCAATGTTGATAGAAGCACCAGTTTTGGTACACCCTGAGTCAGGGAAAGAATTTATAATCTACAGCGATGCATCCTTAAATGGATTAGGCTGTGTACTCATGCAAGAAGGCAAGGTGATTGCTTATGCCTCCAAACAGTTGAAACCTCATGAGAAGAATTATCCGATGTATGATTTAGAATTAGCTGCAATAGTCTTTGCTTTGAAGATTTGGAGACACCATTTATATGGTGAAAAATGTTAGATTTTTACTGATCAAAAAGTCTAAAGTACTTGATAACGTAGAAAGAGTTGAACTTAAGGCAGCGGAGATGGTTAGAGTTGATAAAAGATTATGAATTGGTCATCGATTACCATCCAGGAAAGGCGAATGTGGTCGCCGATGCATTGAGCAGGAATTCCCTTTTTGCTTTAAGAGCATTGAATTCAAGAATGATTTTATCCGACAATGGTTCTATTTTGGCTGAGTTGAGAGCTAGACCAATGTTTCTTCAAAAGATCTTTGAGGCTCAGAAAGAAGATAACGAATTGCAAGTCAAGAGAGCTCAGTGCGAGTCAGATGTCAAATCCGACTTTCAAATTCATTCTGATGGATATTTGATGTTTAGAGATCAGGTTTGTGTACCGAGAAAAGAAGAGCTTATTCAGAGAATTTTGCACGAGGCACAAAACGGGTGTTTATCTGTACATCCGGGTAGTACTAAGATGTATAATGACTTGAAGCAACTGTATTGGTGGCCAAAAATGAAGAAGGATATTTTAGAGTTTGTTTCCAAGTGCTTGATTTGTCAACAAGTAAAAGCTGAACACCAAGTACCTTCGGGTTTACTTTAGCCCATCTTGGTTCCTGAGTGGAAATGGGACTGCGTCACCATGGATTTTGTAACGGGTTTACCATTGTCACCAAGTAAGAAGGATTCTATATGGGTTGTAGTTGATAGACTTACAAAGTCAGCCCATTTCATACCAGTACGAGTGGATTTCTCCCTCGACAAGTTGGCAAACTTGTATGTTTTAGAAATAGTAAGGCTTCATGGAGTTCCTTTATCAATTATATCGGATAGAGACCCGAGATTTACATCTCGATTTTGGAATAAGCGGCAAGAAGCCCTGGGTACAAAGTTAAACTTTAGTACAACTTTTCATCCTCAGACTGACGGTCAGTCGAAGAGAGTAATTCAAATACTTGAGGATATGCTCAGATGTTGTATTCTTGAATTCCAAGGCAGTTGGCAAAAGTTCCTTCCATTGGCAGAATTTGCCTATAATAATAGTTTCCAATCGAGCTTAAAGATGGCGCCTTATGAGGCCCTATATGGGCATAAGTGCAGAACACCTTTGTTCTGGACTGAACTCAAGGAAAACCAAATTCACGGGATTGATTTGGTTAGAGAAGCTGAAGAGAAAGTTAAAGTGATACGAGAATGTTTGAAAGTCGCATCGAGACATGAAAATCCTATTCTGGACTTAAGGAGAAAAGAGATGGAGTACCAAGTTGGAGATAAAGTTTTCTTGAAAGTGTCACCATGGAGGAAAGTTCTCAGATTTGGCCGGAAAGGCAAGCTAAGCCCACGTTTCATCGAACCTTACGAGATCACTGAAAGAGTTGGGCTGGTAGCTTACCATTTAGCTTTGCCATCAGAATTAGAAAAGATACATGATGTGTTTAATGTGTCAATGTTGAGACGCTACCGATCAGATCCTTCACATGTAATTACCCCGTCAGAAATAGAGATTCTTCTCGACATAACTTATGGTGAAGAACCAATCAAGATTTTAGCTCGAGAAGTCAAGTAGTTATGAAATAAAAGTATTGCTCTAGTGAAAGTATTGTGGCAAAGACATGGAATAGAAGAAGCTACATGGGAACCAGAAGAGAGTATGAGAAACCAGTATCCAAATATTTTTGCTGGTAAGATTTTCGAGGACAAAAATCCCTAAGAGGGGGAGAATTATAACAGCCCGATTTAGGGCCTAGCCGGAATACTGGTGCGAGACCACGAAACCGAGGTGAAATTATGAGTTTTTAAAGTTTATATTATGTTTGCATGCTAGTATAAAAGTTTCAAGAAGCAATTTTATTAAATTGAGGTTGATTGGTCCAAAAAGGACTAAATTGCAAAAGTTGCAAAACTTGAGTTCCTAGAAGCTTTTTGTATGAAATAGCTTTAGAATATGAATTATGAGCCCTTAAGTAACAATTTGTCCAAAATTTAATTTTGGACAAAATTGACCTTGAGATGGTATTATAGAAATTTTTAGTAATAAGGGCATTTTGGTCATTTGTCTAATAAGTGATTAAAATAGGAAAAAGATGATAAAAATCTCATCATCTCTTCCCCCATTTCCGAAAATTGAAGGAAGCCATAGCTAGGGTTCTTTAATTTTTCAAGCTTGCTAGTAAGTGCTCCTAAGCCCAGTTTTTGATATTATTCGTATTTTTGAAGTCCCGGTAGCATGAGTAAGCTATTTTTTAGTTATTTGATGAGCTAAGATGCATGTTTAAAAATGTACCCATGAGTGACATGTATGCTAAATGATGTTTTATGGGAGTTTATGAGAGTTTGATGTTAGATAAACATCTTTTCTTTAATGAATTTCATGAAACATGATTATATGGACCATTTTGTAAAAGTTATAAAATTGGTCATACCTATTGGAAATAGAGAGAATTGATGATTTCTATAGTAGAGTAAATGATTCAGCTAAGCATGTAGTTTAAGAAAGTTGCATAAAAATCATTTTACGAGCCTTGGGGAAAAAGTGCAAATATGAAAAAGTATAGGGCCAAAATAGTAATTTTGCCAAATTATGAGTTATGAGTCAATTTAGTCAATATGATTATTAAATTATCTATTTATGATTATAGATCAAGAAAAATGAAGCCCAGATCGAAACTGAGGCAAGAACAAAGTCGAGGACTAAATTGTATAACTACATACATTTTGTATATTGAGGTAAGTTTGTATGAGCTCTAAGCTTTACGATTTTATCATCTAATTGCTTAGTATAATATACATTGTTATCATGAATGGCTTAATGTTATGTAAACAAAGAATTCAACAAGATTAAAAAAGAGAAAGTCCCGATTGAAGATGAATTACCCGGGAGATACGGTCTATTACATGAGATAAGAAAGTTCGTATAAGACCAAGCCAAGGCATGGCATCGGCAATCAAGTAAGTTATCAAGTAAGTTATCATGTAAATCCAAGGACTCAAGCTTGGCATTGATCAAGTTATCAAGTAAGTTATCATGTAAGCCCAAGGACTCAAGCTTGGCATTGATCAAGTTATCAAGTAAGTTATCATGTAAGCCCAAGGACTCAAGCTTGGCATTGATCAAGTTATCAAGCAAGTTATCATGTAAGTCCAAGGACTCAAGCTTGGAATTGAATAAGTTATCATGTAAGACCGAGGCAAGCTTGGCATTGATTCAAGAAGAGATCTTCCATATAAGTCCATATCTAGAGTATGGCATTGGCATGAAGTACATGACAAGAGATCTAGTATTCTCGGTAGTTCATGGAAATTTATCGGGCAAATAAGTAAGCTAAAATATAAAAACAAGAATGTGAAGAAAGCATAGCTATTACCAAGTTGAAATTGAATATTATTCATGTTATGAATGATGAGTTAGAAGACATGATTATTAGGTTTAAGTATGCTGATCAATGTGATCAAGTGATTCAGGTACCTTGTTACCTTACAAGTATGAGATTAGTGAGTACCATGAGACAAGTACGAATCATGTATGAGTAAGTAAGCTTATAGATGAGATAATGATACCATTCTTATGTCAAATGGTTTATCTGAAGCAAGTTTATTTATTGCGTGTTATTCATGCAAACTTACTAAGCTAAATGCTTACATCTTTGATTGTTCCTTTCTGTGTAGTCCCTCCAAGCTAATTTGTGGATCATTAGAGTCGGAGCTCGTAGCACACTATCAACCCTTATTTTGGTATAGCCAAATTATATTACTAAGTATGGCATGTATAGGAATCATTCATTTTGAGAATATGTTTTGTGTAATGCCATTGTATAGGCTATCAAGTTTATTATTCTTTTGTATATGGCTAAGTGATTGGCCAAACTTGTTTAAGTTGTTTGTATATAGATATCAATGAAATACGTAGTATTATTCATGAATTATATTGTTTTGAGTTGGGTTGATCTTAATTTCAGGGAGGCAAATGGCTTGGTAAATAGCCTCTAGTTGCTTACACGGTTAGAACACGAGCGTGTGTCTAGACCATGTTAACCCTGTTCCTTAATGTTTTAAATAAAGTTAGACCACGGTCATTTTACACGGTCGTGTGTATGGACCGTGTATGACACATGTTCAAAGCATGGGCGTGTGCCCAGGCCGTGTGGTTGAAGTCAGTATATGACCTAAAAGCACACGGCCATGGCACACGGGCGTGCGTAATGACCGTGTTGGTATAGTTAGTATAAATAAGGATGGGTACACGGGGTGTCTAGAAGCCGTGGAGGGCACACGGTCTCCTCCCACGGGCGTGTCTCCCTTGTATTTTAGAAAAGTTTCAAATTTTCATAGAATTTCATGTGTGTTTCAGTTTAGTCCTGACTCGACTTATAAGTATGATTAAGGTCTCGAGGACTCGTTTAAGGGACTTTATCTCATCTCTGAGAATGATGATTGAATGTATGATTTTGTCTATGAATGTTTTTGATCTGTCTGGTAACGCTCCTAACCTTAATCCGACGATGGACCCGGGATAGGGGTGTTACAGGGCTGATGTGAATACGGCTCGCGGAATTAAAAACGATCAATATGGTTTTACAATGGTGAGTTTCTCTCGATTGATTCACACCGGAGAACAACTGATAGACGAGCCATATGTATTTTCTTCTTAAGTGAAATAAGTTTTTTACTCGAAAGATGCAACTGATGAGGGTTGGTACGTTGTACTTCGAAACACCCCTAGAGACTTGTTCGACATGGGCTATGGAAGTAGAGATGACATCGTAGAAAGACCAGAAACTTTGCCTTTTCCAGAACAAAACTTAAATGAAAATATCCCTAGTACTAGTACATAATTTCAATGGGTTCGTCAGGACGTGGACGAAGATATTTACGAATTATAATGTAGTAAGATTTTACGATTTTTTTTATATGTAATATTATAATTTTAATCTTGGTCATTTTATATAATTTAACTATTTTATATGTACCATTATTGTTGTTATTTGTTACTAAAATTTCAACTATTTTATGTGTATTGCAGGAAAAATGAGTAGAAGAAGATTACGAGATTTAAATATTCTACAGAATACTGTAAATTCCAAAGAGGGCAATAGTGAACAGCAAACAATGGTTGGATCCTCGAATGTGCCTGACATAGATGATGAGCCTGTAGAATTACAAAGTAATGTTAAGTTTATTTTACATGCATGTTGACTTTTATTATTGATTCATTTTTCAATTTTAATATAACAATAATATATCATTGTTCAGTTGAGAGTGGTGGGACGCGCAGAGGTCGCAGACGTACACTGCTTAGAGATTTATACGAATTATATCCCATTGAGCGTGTGAAAGTAAGGAGAAATAGTCATGGCCAGCCTGTTGGCCCTGAAGCTCGACTTCTAGCAGGCTATTTGGGCATTATTGCACGAAATGCAAATATGTTGCCCCACAATTACGAGTCATGGCATCACATGCCTGATGCAAACAAAAATCAAGCTCTGGAGAACATTAAGGTAACAAAACGTGAATGTAATTTATAATACTTTGGTTGAAGTTTCATTTATATTTACTTTCTAAACTTATGTTTTTTTAGGAGAGATTTGCTTTGGAGGTCTCCGATGACTATATAAAGAAGACATTGGGAAAAAATGGAGAGACTACAAAAGCACATTGAAAAAAAAATATTTTAAGAAATAAATAAGCCTCTAGGATAAATTGCGAAATGTCCTGCCGGGAATGTTGAGGTATCAATGGGAGGATGCGGTTAGATTTTGGAACTCAAAGAAGGGAGAGGTATTACCTAGTTCGAAACTCTTATAAATTTTTTGGTTTATAGTATTTACTATATACGTAATAATAATTTCATTATGTAGGACCGTGAGCGTGTCGGAACGAGCAGCAGGCAGAAACAAAAATTCACGCACACGGCAGGGTCGAGAAGTTTTGCTTCTGTAGCTGAGGCCGAGGTATTATAATTTATTAATTCTATCATATATTAATGACTTTATACTATTAAATTATATTTTTACTACAACACTGTAGGAAGTCTCCATCGGTCCAAAAGTTGGACGCGTTCAGCTTTTTGACATTACGCATAGGAAGAAGGATGGGTCTCCGATGACATCCGAAGCTGGAGAGATTATGGTATATTTACTTAATAAAATTTGATTTATTATAAATATTTATAATGTTTACTTATAATAGTTTAATTCTTCATTATTAGTTTTAAAATAATAATGTTAAGTTATGTTGCATTCCTTCTTATTCTATATTTCGTTACTAACTTTTTGATTGATTTATTAGGAGAAACTAAAGGAGAAAAAGGCACAGTATGAAGCGGCTGCTTCAAGTGATAGTTCTGTTAATCTAGAGGATATCGATAACAGAATTATTATCGATGTTTTGGGTTCTGAAAGGTATGGTTGGAATTTTTATGCTACATTTGTTGTTTTTTGGCTGGAATTATATGTTACATTTGCTGTTTTTTATTACTGATGTTTTGGGTCGTGAAAGGTATGGTCGGGTTCGATTTCAAGGATCTGGTGTTACCCTGACCCAATATTTTGGATCCGGCTCCCAGCAGTACATGCCTTTCGGGAGTCAATCTCGAGCTGAAGTTCAGAGGTTAAAAGACCAAATATCTCATATACAAGTGAGCACGGTTCAGCAAATTGCTGAGGTTGAAAGAAAATATGAACAACTTCGAGCGGATGCAGCAGCGAGGGAGGCAGCGGCGGCAGCGATGACAGCAGAGCAAAGCAAAAAATACGATGAGCTCCAGCTACAGCTTCAACAGATGATGCAGATGTTTCAGCAGTTGCAGAAGCCGCCATCTTAGACTCTTAGTTTCTCGTTGTAATATTATTTTTAACATTGTTACATTTAACATTATTGTCAAAATAGTTTCAGTTATATTTCATTTATTAATTTACATTATATATCTATTAATAAATTTGAAGTATCATTTAGATTTAATGCTTTTGGTGAGATTTAAATGCTACATTTGCTGTTTTGGGTTGAAATTATATGCAACTGTTGCTGTTTTTGGTTGGTTTTAATGCAGGAAGGGTAGGATATTGGACAAATAGACCATTGCAAATCTGTGCAAATTAGCAGCGTTTGTGGGAAAAACGCCGCTAAATGTCACAACTATTAGCGGTGGAGAAGTGCCGCTAAAAGTTAAGACGTTTAGCGGCGTTTGTGGGAGAAGCGCCGCTAAAAGTCATGACCTTTAGCGGTGTTTTTTTCTCATAAACGCCGCTAAAGTTTGCGGCATTTGTTTTAGCGGCGTTTTTTTGCGGCGCTTTATTAGTGGCGCTTATAAACACCGCTAAAAGCAAAAAAAAACGCAGCTAAAAGTCTGTTTTGGTGTATTGCTTCTTTTAATTTAACCCCAAATTATTCCTAAATCCGGACTTATGTTTCTATGACCGCCTATACACATGTTATTGTTTATAGTATAAATATCACACCAAAAATATATAAAATTAAATCGACAGTGTTCGCAAGCGTATGGGTCAAATTTTATTATAGTAAAGTTTACAACGAAACACTAGTAAGTATTTCGAGGATCATACCCAAGGGATTGCAGATTGGAGAAACTCTTATTAAGTTAATTACAGAAAATAATTACTAATCTAATTGAGTCACGAATTAGTAGTGTGAATCCAAATTAATATTTTAATTAAACTAATTAAATTAATAAACCTAAGTTAACCTAATGGAATTTTCTATTCTTAATGTCGACAATGCAAGCCTCTAGTCTATGATCGATTAAATCCCTAATTATCTAATTAAATAATTAATTATCCTAGATTGAGTTATTTATCACCCTCAGTTACGAATACACTTCCGGTCTCATCTTCACTAAGGATTACCAGCTAAGTCACCATTCCATTCTCTTTTTAGGTATATGGATACCCTCCCAATCTCACCCCTTGGCACTAGTTATACATGAAAGGATACCCTTTCGGTCTCATCTATCTCGATATTCTATCAAGGGCGTCACTCTCTAATATAGTAAGTACTCTTTAATAAATAATCACTTAACAGATAAATTAGTTTATTAACTGAAACATGCAAGATATGAAATAAAAGCAATAATCTATTCAATTATTCATACAAACGCTAATTGATAAGTTAACGAAAGTATAAATAAAAGAATAATAGATAGGAGAAAAGTCATGAATATATATTGAAGCACGGTGTTAGAGCAATCTCCTCTCGCAATTGTCTTCACATTAGAATAGAAAAGTTCCAACTAAACGAACATGAAAAAAAAAATAAAGAAAATTGAATAAGAAAAAACTGTTTGTCTAAGTTTACTCACAATTTCGGTGACCCTAAGGTTGCTTATATAGGCAACAGGATACTTAATGACCATTCAATCCTTGATACACTGTTATACCAATTAATACAATATTTTTGAGAAATGCTAGGGTCTAAATAAATAAATTTCCCAAAAGTGTCGTCCAAAGAATCAACCATATTTTGGCTTGCCATCGTCGCATCTTCGTGACATGGGAAGGCTCTGTAACACCCTTTACCCGAGTTCTAAGCCAGAATCGAGCCCGAGGCGTTACCGTAATAAAACCACTTGATCGCCACTTAGGCTCATCGTGACTACTCTCTTAAGTCACCTCAACAACCTCAATCTCAACTTACGAGGCCTCACTCATACACATAAGGGCTCCCGAGACTATATCGGAACATTTTCCAATCTTAAAAAAACTTTTCTCTTTTGTACAGGGTTAACACGCCCGTGCAAGGAGAGACACGCCCGTGTATAGACCCACACGCCTATGCTCCACAACCGTGGTGAAACTGACTACATACACACGGCCTCAAAGCCTAGTCACATGCCCGTGTGACTAGCCCGTGGCCAACACTAACTAAACTCACATGGCCTATGCACACGCTCATGTGGCTAGTCCGTGGTCTATTCTAACTTAAAATGTTAACATGCAAGGGACACACGGCCAAGTCACACGCCCGTGGGCTGACCGTGTGTCACACATGGTACAAAAACAAAGCTTTGTGCTAAGTTCCTTTCACCCTTCTAGCATACACAATATGCATTCATTCAACACATCCATAATCAACTCAAATTGAAGTGCAATCTTACATAGATAACTATAATATTTTCATAAAATAAGGTAGCCAACAACTATGGCATTGTACAAAATAGACTATCCATCTAAAGGCCAACACATCTTAGCCATTTACAACAAAATTCACTAACTTATCTAGCCTCTATACATGCCATATACAAAACATTGAGTCTCATGTACTAGAGTGTGCTGATAATATGGACGATCTTCCAATTGATCCTCGTATCTCGATTAAACACTTTTACTCTATAAGACAAGGGAAAAGAAAGGGAGTAAGCTTTGAGCTTAGTAAGTTTACACATAAACAATTAAGCATCATAGTATAATCTAAACAATAATAAACATCATACTAACATATAATGTACAACAATGCTTACTCTTTCTGTCCCTTACCACATTTCCAACACATCATGAGTCACATACTCATAACCATTGAAATGCACCCCTACATTCAATATCACATTTACACAATATACAACACAACATCATTTCTCGATAATTCATCCACACGGCTAATTAACTCAATAATATAACCACACAGCTAATCCACGCAGCTAATCCACACAGCTAATTTCTTGGTGGTTTCGCACTTAGCCCACCACAATCAATTAGTAAGGTAGTATCGCATTTAGCCTACCACAAAGGTATTCATAGTGGTTTCGCACATAGCCTACTAGACGATATACCTAACGATAGCATCGCACATAGCCAGCTTATCGCCAATATGCATTAAGATGGTATCGCACTTAGCACACCATTTAGTATTCTCACTACACATTCACATATCTACTTACTTAACCATACATCCATTCACAAATTCTACCACATTCATCCCACATAGGTTCTCAATCATTCTCAATCATGCTACACACTAGCTAGCATTAACAAATTGTAAGTATGAATGCATTGTTTAAGCATAGACTTACCTCGATACGCAAAAGTATAGAAATATGCAATTTAGTCCACCACATTGCTCTTGCCTCGGTTTAGATCCGGGCTTCGTCTTTCTTGATCTATAATGAATAAATTAGCTTATTCAATACACACATTGACTAAATTGACACTTATCTCATACTTTGGCAAAATTACCCTTTTGCCCCTAATCTTTCTCATAATTACACTTTTGCCCTAAGGCTCGTAGAATGATTTTTATTCAACTTTCTAGCCTTTCATGCTTAGCCTAACCACTTACTCAACTAAAGCATTCACCAATTCTCACTAAATCACACATGTATGACCAAACTTAAAACTTTCACAAACTAGTCCCTACATGCATTTTCATGGAAAATCACTTAACAAAAGATGTTTCTACTACATCAAGCTTTCATAATCTTCCATAAAACATCAACATACATGCATTTCATACATAGCCAAATTTTTGAACATTCAATATAGCTTATCAAATAGCTAAAAATAGCTTATTCATACAACTAGGACTTCAAAAATACGAAGAATATCAAAAACGGGGCTTGGATGCACTTACTAGCAAGCTTGAAAATTTTGAACCCTAACAATATATCTTGAAAATTTCGGCAGCCTTGGAGAAGAAGATGAATGAATTTTGTCATCTTTTCTCCTATTTTAATCATTTAATTGCCAAATGACCAAAATGCCCTTTTTGATAAACTTCCTATTTTAACTCATTCATGCCCAAATTTGTCTAAAAACTAGAATTTGGTTAAATTGCTATTTAAGGACCTCTAATATATATTCTAAAGCCATTCCACACAAATAGCTTCTAGAATCTCACATTTTGCAACTTTTTCAATTTAGTCCTTTTGGATAATTCAACCGAAATTTCACAAAATTGCATCATGAAACTTTCACACTAACATGCAAACATAGCATAAATCTCAAAAAATCATACATAAAACTCGGATTTGTGGTCTCGCACCACTATTCCAACTAGGCCTTAAACCGAGATGTTACAGGCTTCTCCTCACAACGCCACCATCGTGAATGACCTCCTATATTTATCGCGTCATCGTGATGAGAGGAAGCTCATCGTCACGACGTTAAGTGTATTTCTGGCCTTGGCAACTTCATTAGCCTACTAGGCTCCCTTGTCTCACAGTTCGATCATCATCTTTTGTATTATTGGTGTAACATCCTGAAAAGGGCCTATGCATTTTCGGTTTAATTGTACGAAATGACATGTCTTACGTGTTATGAATAAATTTTAAACATTTTTGGAAACTTGAAAATGCAAGAAAATGATTTAGAAATGAACATTTTTGGAAACCTGAAAATGTATGGAAATGATTTGGAAATGATTCAAAAGAGGAAAGTGAACATTTTTGGAAACTTGGAAATGTAAGGAAATGTCAAGTTTAAAGAGGCAAACGAAAATTTTTGGAAACTTAGAAATGACTTAGAAATGTCGAGTTTTAAAGTTTAAAAGAGGAAATTAAGGTAAGGTGGCCTTAAGAGAAAAAGTATGTGAAATTTGACACACAAACAGGCTTGGAAAAGTGGCCTGGAGATGTCACTTAGGGCCTCTGGAAATGGCGCCACATGCAAGGGTGTTGGGCCTGAGTTCGAGTCACTTGGGAAGCAAATAAAAGAAGTTTTATTTTTGCTTCCAGAAGCCAGAGGTGGACGGCACAAGCTTTCTAGAAAGGAAGAGTTTTGTTCTCTTTAATATTCGATTAATAAGGTGATAAATAAAGGATTTTTAATTGGATTATTTTCAAGGGATAATAAGGATTATTCTTTAATTATTTTAAATTAAAGAGATAAAGTTATCAATAAGGAAGAGTGGTGGCCAAGCCAAGGATTCTTGGCCTAGTAATTTCGGCACAAAGAGGAGAACTAGGGCTTTCATTCTTTCCTCTTCACAATTCTCTCTGCCGAAAATTCTCCTAGCAAAAATCCCCTCTTCTCTTTTCTTTTTCCAAAGCCAAAAAATCCTATGTTCTAGCCACAACTTCTTCCATTAAGTGTCGAATCTTTCTGAGCCTATTATCCCTCTCTTTTCAATTCAGTTGAAGCCGAATTCATCAGTGCTCATCGCAAGTCTTCATAGTCGAATTTTTGAAGGGCTTCAAATAAAGGTGTTGCCGATTTCCATATAAAAGGGTAATATCCATTTCGGTTCTCATTCTTTTCTCTTAGGCTTGTCGAAAACTAAGATCTAATCTCTAGTATTGTTTTATGGCCGAATCTACAAAGGATCTCTTTCGGGTTTCTACAACAGTCGACTACAAGAAGGAATATTTCGGGATTCATAAGGATTTAAGGTAAGAAACTATAAGATTCAGCCAAAGGCCTTGATTTATGGTTTGATGATTAAGATTAAATCTAACGTAAGGTTTTAGGGATTTCGACATTCCTAGGAAAGTAAGGAACAGTTTCAGGATTTGTTGGTGTCTCAATCGGCAACAAGGTAAGAATACTAATCCTACTAGGATTTGGATTTATGGCCGAATGTTTTTTTTAAAGAAGTAAGTGATTAATCAAATGTAGGGGTTAAGGATCTAAACGGTAGATCGATCTCGTGATCTCAAGGAATCTGTTTAAATTAATCAGTGTGTACCCCACACTATTTTATAATATGTATTATGGCTATGTTTATTAAAATATGCGATATTAAGAATATGAAAGTGGCTAAGGTACCATGTTATGGTACAAAGTACTCAGGTACGTTTCTTACTCCTACTAGGAATATGAAATATGTTATTTGTAACGTGTGAATAAAAACAAGAATGTGAACTTTGGCACGTAATTGCATAATATGTTATGGGCATATGGGTTTTATTTTAAAGGGGAAGTGAATGTGGTGACCTAAGACCACAAACACGGTGACCTAAGACCATGATATCTGAAAGTGGTGACCTAAGACCACAGTAATCTGAAAGTGGTGACCTAAGACCACAGTAATCTGAACGTGGTGACCTAAGACCACGAATACGGTGACCTAAGACCACAATTTAGAGTGTAGCGGAAGGAGGGTCGACTTAGTAATCCCCACGATGTGCAGGTTGGTACGGGGGAGTGTAGCGGATGGACAATTAGGTTTGGATTGAGAATGCATCATAACTTGAATTCTATGTTTTGAATGTGTAACTCTTATATGCCTGATTCTATTATGACTTAGTGTCGTGTACACATTGAGTCGGTTTGACTCACCCCATTGTGGGACCATGTTTCAGGTGATGAACAGTGATGGACCGGGACAGCAGAACTTGTGGTGGCCATGCTCAACATGAAGTCTATGTTTTTTTGGACTGTTAACTTTTAAGTACTTTGAAGTATTTGGAAATTATTTGATTAATAAGGCCATAAGGCTATAGTTGAATTGTTTTTCATTTATTTTTTATTTATTATGTTTATGAGTTTTTATCTATTAAAGTGTAAGTAATAATTTCTTTTAAACTAAACCCTAAATATTTTGTCACCTAAGATAAAAAGGGTTTTAATTGAATTCGTTTTCAACACAAGCCCAACCCAAACAATATTTTTAAAAGAAAAAAAATCGCACAAGTTTTCTCTAAGTAACAAAAGAACTTTGAACCGGTTTACTTGAGGAACAAACCAAATCTGGTCAAAGCTCGTGGGCCGGGTTTGGGGTGTTTCAGTTTGGTATTAGAGCCTAGTTTTAAAAGTCTCGGCCTGTGGGCTAAGGCCTAAATTGTTTTCCAAACGAGCCCAAATGAGTTTTATGGAAGTATTTTCGAAGATAAGCAGGTTTTCCGGCATGGCAACCAAGTCTCCGACCCGAAGTCCACCAGGTATGTACTTCTATCCATTTGTGTGATTATGTGATTTATATTACGAATTGTAGAAGGGTAGAAAAGGAATGGAATGTAGAATAGTATGATAGGTACTTGAACTCTAGGACTAGTTTACTCAAACACAAATACATAAGACTTAAGTGCCTAACTAAACAACCCTATGGCTAAGTCGCTGAGTTAGGGTGTGGTAACCCCTGTGCGCATGTCTAGGATTGGATCCGGAAGAGCCTGGTATTTAAGCAGTCCGCGTGACTCACCTCCTCTTCTTAGGAATCCTACAGTGCGCGTATCTTGGTTCACCCTAACCTGCAGGCTCTCGATGGGTGTGGCAACCTCTGTGCGCATGTCTAGGAATGGTTTCGGTGGGAGCTTGGTATTTAAGCAGTCCACGTGACTCACCTCCTCTCCACTCGAATCCTGCCTGGTGCGTAGCTTTGGTTCACCCTGACCAAGAGGACTCGGTTAGAGGCTAAACACAATAACTAAAACCCGAAAGGGAACTAGCCGTGTTTTTATAAAAACAACAAAACCCTAGTTTTAAAACTCTTAAAACTTTCTTTTAAAGTTGTGAAAACCATCTTTACAAAATTTTCTGAAAGATTGCCGATTTATGAGATTACAAAAATACCTTTAGTGGTAAAATTACCAAAATGCCCTTGGTTTATAAAATGACGAACTACCCAACAGTTTTGCCAAAATTTCATTATGTTATAAATGTTCAAAAACCCTGATTTGCAAACTATCAAAATACCTTGATTTTGAAAAAAAAAATTACAAAATCGCCCCTAACTTACAAAATTACCAAAATAACCCTAATTTCCAAATTTTTTGCAACATCACTGTTTTGGAAAGTACAATTCTCAAAAAGAACCCTCAAAGTTTTGCAGCTTTTAAAATATCCCTGATTTACTAGATTTTACGAATTTATCCTGGTTTGTGAAAAATTACCGAAATACCCCCGGATTTCGAAATTTTCCAAAATACCCCGAAAATTTAAAATTTTCAAAATACTTTTTTGACAAAATCACCAAGGAACTCTTTCTTTTAAAAATTACGAAAATGCCCCTGTAGGACAAATTACGAAAATACCCCTGGGTAGTGGAGAAACAACAATAATGAAAACTACAACGTTTCTCTGAATGAACGAAAGTTCATAATTGGTTGATGGATGTATGAATTAATGAAAAGACTGTGTGCATGTATGAATACGAAAGAGCCACTCCCAAAACTCTTTTCATAAAATTTTTTCGCGGGTAATCAAATGAAATAAAGACTAATTCATAAAACTTCTTAATCAGATCTCGGCGTTAGAAATGAGCTCTAGAGGACGTGGTCGTCGAGGACGCGATAGAGGAAGGATGATCGTGTCAGAACCTGTTAGATCGGGTCAAGGGTCTGACAATGAGATACCACCGCCACTACCACCCCCAAAGTGATTGGTGTTGAGCGCAAAGCTCGCATGAGGGGAGGATCTTTGTGTCGCAGGTAGTCTTTGCGAGTTTTGGAGTTGGTGGCTGGTGTAGGAGGAAATTTGGGAAATCAAAAGTCTGTGCCTGAACGGCTCCGAGCAAATGGAGCCGAAATGTTTCATGGAATATCTGGAGTGGCACCCAGTACAGCTGAGTACTGGTTGGAAGCAATGGAGCGCATAATGGATGAGCTTGATTTGACCCCTGAGGAGAAGTTAAAAGGAATGGTGGCACTACTACGCGATGAAGCGTACTAATGGTGGTTAACTGTTAGGGATGGTGCCACAGCTGAGGATCTGACCTGGGACTATGTTAAGGAAGCGTATCAAAAGAAGTATGTTGGAACCAGGTATACTGATGAGCAAAGGAAAGCATTTCTGGGGCTAGTTCAAGGGAACAAGTCCGTTGCAGAATATGAAGCTGAATTTCTGAGGTTGAGCCGGTATGCTCGAGGAGTAGTGGCAACTGAGCATGAGCGTTGTGTCCATTTTGAGGACGGACTAAGGGATAATCTGAGACTGTTGATAGCACCGCATCAGGAGCGGGAGTTTTCTGCTTTGGTAGAAAAGGCCAAGGTGGCCGAGGGAATCAAGGATTCTACAAAGCAGGCTATGGACCAGAATAGGCCCAAAAGAGGTTTTGGATCGTCTGGGAAGGTTCATAAGTGGCCTAGAGTTGATGGGCCGCAAGGTCAGCAAGTTGGTTCAGGAGGGCGGTATCGTCCTTGTAATGTGTGTGGAAAGTTGCACTTAGGGGAGTGCTGGAAGAAAACAGGAGGATGTTTTAGGTGTGGGTCCAAGGACCATGTAATCAAGGATTATCCTAAGCAATCAGATGAAAGTCGACCAGCAGCTCAGAATATTAGTCAGGCTGGTAGAGGAGGACAGCAGCCTCAGCGAGGTCGTGGTTCGAGTAACCGAGGTAATGGTGCTGGCAGAGGCCGTGGAACACAGGGCAGATATGCTATTAATGCTGAGGCAAGGCAACCAGGTTTGGTTTATGCGGTTCACCGGAGGGAAGATGGAGACGCGCCAGATGTTATAACTGGTACGTTCTTTATTTATGGCAAGCCTTATTATGCCTTAATTGATGTGGGATCGACCCATTCTTATGTTGCATGTAGTGTAGTGGAAACACTAGGCCTAGCCTCTGAACTTTCTGATAGGCAGATGACTGTAGTAAGCCCATTAGGCCAAACTGTAGTGGTAGATAAGATCTTTCGGAATGTACCCCTAGAGATTCAGGGAGTGAACTTTCGGGCTGACTTAATGGAACTACCCTTTGAGGAGTTTGAACTCATACTTGGAATGGACGGGCTAGTAGAACACCGAGCCGTGTTGGATTGTGCGGCTAAACGAATGGAACTAAGGACTCCGGAGAATGAAGTAGTAGTAATGATCGGAGAAAGGAGAAACTACCTGTCTAACATAGTTTCGGTGTTAAAGGCTGAGAAAATGGTTAGGAAAGGGTATAAGGTGTTCTTAGCCTTCGTAAGTGCGTTGGGTGGAAAGGAAGAAGGTGTTAGTGGAGTTAGAACAGTAAGGGACTTTGAAGATGTGTTTCCGGAGGAATTACCAGGAATACCCCCAGATAGGGAGGTGGAATTTGGAATAGACTTACTACTGGGAACAGCTTCTGTGTCAATCGCCCCATATCGAATGGCACCAAAGGAGTTGGTTGAGCTCAAGGCTCAAATCCAAGAATTGCTGGATCGTGGGTTCATTCGACCCAGTGTGTCTCCATGAGGAGCACCGGCCCTGTTTGTAAAGAAGAAGGATGGAACTATGCGTATGTGCATAGATTACCGTCTATTGAATAAGCTGACCATTAAGAACAAGTATCCTTTGCCAAGGATTGATGACTTGTTCGATCAGCTGAAGGGGGCCGTGGTATTCTCGAAGATAGACTTAAGGTCGGGATATCATCAGTTGAAGGTGAAGGAGGCAGATATCCATAAGACCGCTTTTAGGACAAGATACGGCCATTTTGAGTTTGTAGTAATGCCGTTTGGGTTGACGAATGTTCCAGCGCCTTCATGGATATGATGAATCGAGTTTTCCAACCCTACTTGGATAGGTTCGTCGTTGTATTCATCGACGATATCTTGGTGTACTCCAAGTCTGAAGAGGAGCATGATGAACACCTACGGGTTGTGTTGGAAGTATTAAGGGAGAGGAAGCTCTATGCCAAATTTAGCAAGTGTAAATTTTGGCTTAAGGAGGTGGCATTCTTAGGGCATGTGGTATCCGCAGAAGGAATAAGAGTGGACCCTAGGAAGATTGAAGCAATGTTGGATTGGAAACCACCTAGGTCCGTGGCTGAGATCCGAAGTTTCTTAGGTTTGGCAGGCTATTACAGAAGGTTTGTGGAAGGGTTCTCGTCAATAGCCGCGCCTTTGACAAGGTTGCTAAGGAAGGAAGTACCCTTTGAATGGACAGATAAGCAACAGGAGAGCTTTGAAAAGCTTAAGAAGGTGTTGACGGAGGCTCCCGTGTTAATTCAGCCGGAGGCAGGAAAGGATTTTGTGGTGTACTGTGACACTTCGCATACGGGATTAGGATGTGTCCTAATGCAAGATGGAAAAGTGGTCGTGTATGCGTCTCGGCAACTAAGGCCTCATGAGGTTAACTACCCAACTCATGACTTGAACCGCAAAGATGGTTTTCGCCCTTAAGGTGTAGAGGCACTATCTCTATGGAGAAAGGTCAGTGATCTACACAGACCACAAGAGCCTTAAGTATTTGTTGACTCAGAAGGAGTTGAACTTGAGGCAGCGAAGGTGGGTGGAGTTATTGAAGGAATGATTGCTCGATAGAGTACCACCCGGGTAAGGCAAATATAGTGGCTGATGCCCTGAGTCGGAAGGTTGTGTCGGATCTAAGAGCTATGTTCGCACACTTGAGTCTGTATGATGATGGAAGCCTGTTGGCAGAATTCTAAGTCAAACCCACATGGTTGAATGAGGTGAAAAGGGGACAGTTGGCTGATAAGGACCTAAGTGCTAAGTTACAGCAAGTACAGCACGGAGAATTAAAGGAATATGGCGTTAATGATGAAGGAGTATTGTGCTACAAGGGAAAAGTCTGTATACCGAGAGACGAGGAGTTAAGACAAAGGATTCTTCGGGAGGCACATAGTAGCCCTTATGCTATGCATCCCGGAGGCGTTAAGCTGTATAGAGATCTAAGGGAACAATTTTGGTGGTCTGATCTTAAACGGGAAGTTACTGAGTTCATGGGGAAATGTCTGACGTGTCAGCAAGTTAAGGCTGAACACCAAGTTCCATCGAGATTGCTTCAACCAATTGAGATTCCGCAGTGGAAGTGGAAGAGAATTACCATGGACTTCGTTAGTGGGCTTCCCCTTACGCCTACGAAGAAGGACTTGGTATGGGTGATAGTGGACTGTTTGACCAAGTCCGCGCACTTCATTCCGGTAAGAGTTGACTACTCTCTTCAGAAGTTGGCCAAGATATATGTGGCGGAAATTGTGAGGTTACATGGGGTATCGGTATCGGTCATCTCTGATAGAGATCTTAGGTTTACGTCTCAGTTTTGGAGGGCACTTCATCAAGCTATAGGCACTAAGTTAGACTTCACTACGGCTTTTCATCCACAACCAGATGGGCAGTCTGAACGGGTTATACAAGTGTTGGAGGATATGTTGAGAGGCTGTGTGATGGATTTCCAAGGAAGTTAGGAAGATTACTTGCTTTTAGCTGAGTTTGCCTACAACAACAGCTATCAGGCTAGTATTCGGATGGCACCATATGAAGCATTGTATGGTCGGAAGTGTCGAACTCCTACTTGTTGGACTGAGTTAGGAGAACGTCGAGTTTTGGGTCCAGAGTTAGTGGCTGAAACTAAAGAGAAGGTGGAGATAATCCGAGCACGGTTAAAGGAAGCCTCTGATAGGCAGAAGTCGTACGCAGACCTCAAGCGGAAGGAAATAGAGTTTGAAGTAGGAAACCAAGTGTTTCTGAAGGTCTCGCCTTGGAAGAAGGTGATTCGGTTTGGTCGCAAAGGGAAGTTAAGCCCAAGGTTTATAGGGCCCTATCGAGTACTGAAGCGAGTTGGACCAGTGGCATACTAATTGGAATTGCCACCAGAGTTGCAGCAAATGCACGACGTATTCCATGTATCCATGCTACGTCGTTATCGATCGGATCCGTCTCATGTGGTACCAGTTGAACAAGTGGAGCTAAGGCCGGACTTATCCTACGAGGAGGAGCTGATTCAAATATTAGAACGTGATGTGAAAGTGCTACGAAGGAAGCCAGTTCCTCTAGTCAAAGTGTTGTGGCGCAATCATGGATCGGAGGAAGCTTCGTGAGAGCCAGAAGAGGCAATGCGATAGCAATACCCTCAATTATTTTAGCTAGGAAATTTTGAGGACGAAATTATTTTAAGGGGGTAGAACTGTAACATCCTGAAAAGGGCCTATGCATTTTCGGTTTAATTGTATGAAATGACATGTCTTACGTGTTATGAATAAATTTTGAACATTTTTGGAAACTTGAAAATGCATGAAAATGATTTAGAAATGAACATTTTTGGAAACCTGAAAATGTATGGAAATGATTTGGAAATGATTCAAAAGAGGAAAGTGAACATTTCTGGAAACTTGGAAGTGTAAGGAAATGTCAAGTTTAAAGAGGCAAACGAAAATTTTTGGAAACTTAGAAATGACTTAGAAATGTCGAGTTTTAAAGTTTAAAAGAGGAAATTAAGGCAAGGTGGCCTTAAGAGAAAAAGTATGTGAAATTTGACACACAAACAGGCTTGGAAAAGTGGCCTGGAGATGTCACTTAGGGCCTCTGGAAATGGCGCCACATGCAAGGGTGTTGGGCCTGAGTTCAAGTCACTTGGGAAGCAAATAAAAGAAGTTTTATTTTTGCTTCCAGAAGCCAGAGGTGGACGGCACAAGCTTTCTAGAAAGGAAGAGTTTTGTTCTCTTTAATATTCGGTTAATAAGGTGCTAAATAAAGGATTTTTAATTGAATTATTTTCAAGGGATAATAAGGATTATTCTTTAATTATTTTAAATTAAAGAGATAAAGTTATCAATAAGGAAGAGTGGTGGCCAAGCCAATGATTCTTGGCCTAGTAATTTCGGCACAAAGAGGAGAACTAGGGCTTTCATTCTTTCCTCTTCACAATTCTCTCTCTGTAAAAAATTCTCCTAGCAAAAATCCCTCTTCTCTTTTCTTTTTCCAAAGCCAAAAATCCTATGTTCTAGCCACAACTTCTTCCATTAAGTGTCGAGTCTTTCTCGAGCCTATTATCCCTCTCTTTTCAATTCAACCAGGCCAAATACATCGATGATCATAGCAAGTCTTCATAGTCAAATTTTTGAAGGGCTTCAAATAAAGGTGTTGCCGATTTCCATATAAAAGGGTAAGATCCAATTCGGTTCTCATTCTTTTCTCTTAGGCTTGTCAAAAACTAAGATCTAATCTCTACTATTGTTTTATGGCCGAATTTACAAAGGATCTCTCTCGGGTTTCTACAACAGTCGACTACAAGAAGGAATATTTCGGGATTCATAAGGATCTAAGGTAAGAAACTATAAGATTCGGCCAAAAGCCTTGATTTATGTTTTGATGATTAAGATTAAATCTAACGTAAGGTTTTAGGGATTTCGACATTCCTAAGAAAGCAAAGAATAGTTTTGGGATTTGTTGGTATCCCAATCGGCAACAAGGTAAGAATACTAATCCTACTAGGATTTGGATTTATGGCCGAATGTTTTTTTTAAAGAAGTAAGTGATTAATCAAATGTAGGGTTAAGGATCTAAACGGTAGATCAGATCTCCGGATCTCAAGGAATCTGTTAAGCGAATCAGGTGTGTACCCCACACTATTTTATAATATGTATTATGGCTATGTTTATTAAAATATGCGATATTAAGAATATGAAAGTGGCTAAGGTACCATGTTATGGTACAAAGTACTTAGGTACGTTTCTTACTCCTACTAGGAATATGAAATATGTTATTTGTAACGTGTGAATAAAAACAAGAATGTGAACTTTGACACGTAATTGCATAATATGTTGTGGGCATATGGGTTTTATTTTAAGGGGGGAGTGAATGTGGTGAGCTAAGACCACGAACACGGTGACCTAAGACCGTGATATCTGAAAGTAGTGACCTAAGACCACAGTAATTTGAAAGTGGTGACCTAAGACCACAGTAATCTAAACGTGGTGACCTAAGACCACGAATGCGGTGACCTAAGACCACAATTTGGAGTGTAGTGGAAGGAGGGTCGACTTAATAGTCCCCACGGCGTGCAGGTTGGTACGGGGGAGTGTAGCGGATGGACAATTAGGTTTGGGTTGGGAATGCATCATAACTTGAATTCTATGTTTTGAATGTGTAACTCTTATATGCCTGATTCTATTATGACTTAGTGTCGTGTACACATTGAGTCGGTTTGACTCACCCCGTTGTGGGACCATGTTTCAGGTGATGAACAGTGATGGACCGAGACGGCAGAACTTGTGGTGGCCATGCTCAACATGAAGTCTTTGTTTTTATGGACTGTTAACTTTTAAGTACTTTGAAGATTTTGGAAATTATTTGATGTAATAAGGCCATAAAGCCATAGTTGAATTGTTTTTCATTTATTTTTTATTTATTATGTTTATGAGTTTTTATCTATTAAAGTTTAAGTAATAATTTCTTTTAAACTAAACCCTAAATATTTTGTCACCTAAGATAAAAAGGGTTTTAATTGAATTCGTTTTCAACACAAGCCCAACCCAAACAATATTTTTAAAAGAAAAAAAAATCGCACAAGTTTTCTCTAAGTAACAAAAGAACTTTGAACCGGTTTACTCGAGGAACAAACCAAATCTGGTCAAAGCTCGTGGGCCGGGTTTGGGGTGTTTCAATTGGACCTGAATTGACATCCTACACACTTAATTATCTCATTAGTCACTCATGAGGCCCAGGTTGGCCTTACGGGTTATCAAAACAACAAAAAATGCGTAAAAATGCTTATTTTATTAATATTTAATTCCTAACCTACTAATATAAAAAAATACAATAGTTAATTATAAAAGTGTTAGAAAACAAGCTCGTCAAGAGTACAAATGACCTAAAATAACTACGACATTTGACGTTAGGTCACCAGAGCAGGTAATTTTATGGACAAACCACTAATTCTTGAGCATGGATTCGATCTTTCCACGCAATTATTTCATGATCCGATCATGACCAGGGTTAATCGATTAAGGTGGTCCCAATTTTTCCAACAACCTTTAAAATCAACTGTGATATCGATTGTACACGAATTCTACGTGAATTTCCTAGAGGGACAAGGCGACAACAAAGTCTTTGTGTGAGGCACTTTGATAACGGTCCGTCTCGGGTTAGGAGGCGAATCGTTAAAGTTGCCCGATCGTAAATTAGACAGTTTCTCGTTCAACTAACAAAAGGAATAATTTTATTGGAAATGATATCTTTGAAATGAAAAAGATAGGTGATGGATTGAAATGGATACGTATTTGAAACAAGAAAGAACCTTTAATAAAAATTAAAGACCCGAATCTTATAAGTTTCAAATTGATGGAATGAGTTTCGAAATAAAACCGAGACCCACTATCTAGCGAGATAGGAACCAACGGTATGGTATTTCGAAATAAAACCGAGACCCACTATCTAGCAAGATAGGAACCAACGGTATAGGTAGATGAACGCCACACCCGTGAGGATGATAAGTTCAAAACAAGGAAAGAACGACGCCACTAGAAAACTAGATAAGTCAATTCAACCTTGAGAATCAGGAGAGTGAATACTCACCAAAAGAAAATTTTCTTTCATTCAAATTCCAGTTGTCTTCTACAAAATGAAATATGCAAGTTATTTATAGGCTCTTTCAAATGATAGCCGAAATAGGAAGAATAAATTTGAGGGCTTCAATCTCTTGTTGTGCCACGAGTAGTTGACTTGGTGAGGCTTTGGTGAACATTCGGCCAAGGGAGAATCATGGAGATAGAAGGTATAGCCTACTTGAAATTAAAATAATGTATTTACCTAATCTCCATCAAAGTTTGCTGCCACTTTCATTTGTCATAAATAGCATTCGGCCATTACTAGCTTTTGCTATAGATTGACTAAAAGTTGTGTGTGCCTTCCCATTTTAATAAACAAATGATTCCATTTCCACCACATGCTTTGCCGTCCATTCCTTTGTTTACAAAAGACAAAATCCTTATTTGATGATCCATTCTTCAATTGTTTATTCCATGGTGGTTTTTGCACTCCCATTTATTTATTTCAATCATGCATATTTTATTCTTGTGCCATCCCACATGCATTTTATTCATGCTATGCCGTTTGCTCCCTCCCCCAAATGCTTGAATTTAAAAATTCCATTTCATCCATCATGCTTCCACTGCTTTTAAAAAAATTAATCCTTTAATTTCTTTTATGCTCCATATTTTAATAACCCCAAAGCTCTCCCATATATCCCAAATAGTGCCGTCTACTATATTCACAAGAGGACAAAAATTGTATTTCTTTATTTTATTCAAAGCATGCCGCCCCTCTCCCCTTAATCAACACATGTTCTTCCTTTTATTTAATTTATGCCTAACACCACATATATCCTTATTGCCATTCAAATCCCTACTAATCACACACTTGCACTTTTCATTTATTTACCCCCAATATTCCCTAGCCATGCCGTCCACCACCAAATTTGCACTTTTAATTTCATCATTATTTAATCATCATGTTTTGCCATCTTATGCCTTTCACGTTCTATTTGATGTATGCCTTGTTACCATCCAAGCTTGAAGAATAAAATAACTTCCCGTCCCATGGTGGTTCTTCATGCGTCCAACTTAAATAATTTCAATATGTGCTTGCTCCAATTTAAGAATTCTTTAATTCTTTAATTCCCCATTGAATATGTGTTCATGGCCAAATGCATCCTTATGCGTATTACCTATAAAAACACAAGACCAAACATTAATTTTGAATAAAAATTATTTTGAACAAAAGTTAAAAATACTCTATTTTAAACACTAGACATATTAATATGATACTAATTATTTGGCAAATTAATTTGCTATAGAAAATCAATTAAACAAATTAAAATATTTAATTCGTTTAATTAAAATTCAGCAATTTAATTTTCAACAAATTCAAAGACTCGATTTATTTAAAGCAATAAAATTAGAAATTTGGAGTCGAGCTTCATTGACTTGAAAATTCGGTGGGTGCCCCGGGCGTGCCCGTATCACACTTTCATAGATGCCTCCTCTACCGCAATGGAGGCATTTCATAGGACTCCTCACTATACCCCGAATTTTTACGAAAATTTACAAAATAGTGAGGTGGAATACGATGAAATAATAAACTTTTTAATCAAAAGAAGAGGTACATAGGTCCTTCGGACTGTAACCAAAGAAACGTTAAGGTTCGAACAATCAATTATGACCCGAGAGGCCAAAATGTGGATGTATTTTATTAGCACAAAATTGTTCCCTGCTCAGCACGTCACAAAAGTTACCTGCGATTGTGCTATTTTATTATATGTTATCTTGCAGGGTTGGTAGATCAACGTGGGAGACAAGATCCTCGCAAACATGCGGCAATGTGTCGGAGGGCACACACGAGGATTCCCATATCTACACCTAATTACAGAGATGTGCAGGAGAACAAGTGTAGCGATTGATCCTGAAGAACCAACTTGCCCACCAAAAGAGGTGTTAAATGACATCATCTATGAGTAGTTCTATAGCCAACACATCAGTTAGGTAAAAAGGCGAAATGAAATGTTTATGGTAAGTTTCCATTTATTTTCATATATTTCTACTTTTATTTTGCAATATTGTTAAATATTAATTATAAATTGAACTCAAGTATTTTTTCTGAACAAAATCTTATAAATAATTTAGTAAAGAGTAATAAATAATTTAACATATTATAGCTTAACTTATAATTTTTATATATTTACAATAATTATTAAAAATAAGTATTTTTAATCAATTATTTAATAATATGTTGATTTTTTAGAATGTTAAATAATTAAAATTTTAAGTTTTTCCAATATTAATTTAAATAAAAGAAATTATAATATGTTATCAATACATATTAAAATTAATAATTTATTAAAATATTTTATAAAAATGAAACAAATTTTTAAATATTTTTTATACAAATGAGACAAATTTTTAATGATATACACATTTAGTTGTATATAGCAATTAAATTTTATAACATTTCAACAATGGTAATATTTAGAAAATAATAACAAACTAAAATAGATATTTAATTATTAGAATAATGATTTTGTATTATGATAAATATATAAATTAAAAAATTATTATTGAAAATAAAGGTGAATTAATATAAAATCCATATCAATTCGCTTTTTCAACGCATTTATCATGTATTGAAAATTTAATCTTTACTAATTCATTTAAAGAAAAAGGTCTATCTATTTAGGAAATTTTATATTCATCTTTGCATTTTTAATCTAATATATCAAACAACAACATGAGTTGATTGACATATGTCTAGTATTAATATTACACTATTAGCATTAATAGTTATTTGCATTTAAAATAATTTGGTGAGAGAGTAAAAAACCAAACAGGAAAAAGTTTATAGCACAATTTCTCGAGCTATGATGTGGTCATTCCTATCCTCCCGCATCATAGCTAGCAGTTCTTTCAGTAAAAAAATAAATAAATTATGAATCACTAGAGAGTAAATCAAACCCAAATTATGAATCATTAATTGGGTGTTCATCTATTTAAAAAATAATCTCATTTTGAAAAAATTGTGCTAATTAAAATTTTCTTTGTTATCTTCAAGTCATTTGCTTATCTTTTGTTTTGCCTAGCAAGGTGCTAGTCTCTGGGTTAGTTATTGCCTGCAATTTTTTTCTCTCCCACCAACCTTTTCTTGCTTCTATTCATTCACTCCACATGTCTTCTTCTTTTTCAATTTGCAAATTTATTTTGTGGGTATCTTTGTTGTCTTCACAAGTTGTGATGGACAGATAACAACGTCTATCGTTCGCTAAAACTCCATCGGCCACCAGGAATTTTTATTGGAAAGTGGGTGGCTCTTTGTCAGCTTCTTAATTTGTTTCTATTTTGAGAGTATTTCTGTAACACCTCATACCCGAGTCCAAGGCTGAGACTGGATACGAGACATTACTATGCTCGAACTTTCTTAAACATGCACTTACGGGCTGTAAAATTTTATTCCGAATTAAAACTTCTCTTTCTTAGTCTAATCATACATTTCATGGGCCTACGAGGCCTTAAACACATATCTAGAAACTTTCAAAACTTAATCGAAAACTTTTCCTTAAAACAGGGGTCACAGGCTCATGTGGCTTGGGACACGCCCGTGTACCCCTAAAACATGCCCATGTCTTCCAACCGTGGTCGACACTGACTATATTCACACGGCCTGGGGTACACGCCCATGTTCTGACCGTGTGTGACACACGGTCTACACAAACGGCCGTGGGAAGAGCCTATAGCCTATTCTGACTTAAGGTACTAAGGTGCAGGGGACGCACGGCTTAGACACACGCTCGTGTGTCTATCCGTGTGGGCACTTGAAGACTATTTACCAAGCCAATTGCCACCCTAAAATCAAGATCAATCTCATATTCAATTCAACAACTCAAATTACTACATCTTTCATGAACAATACTACATGCTTCATTGATATCAATAAACATACATACTTAGTCAATCTTGGCCAATCACTTAGCCATATACAAAAGAATAATAAACTTGATAGCCCATACTTTTGCCCTTTTTAAGACATATTCTCAAAATAAAATGTTTCTTATATATGCCATACTTAATATAAACATCTTGGCTATACCAAAATAGCGATTGATAGTGTGCTCCGAGCTCCGATGATGATAATCCACGAGATTAGCTTGGCGGGACTACATGGAAAGAAAGAATAAAAGACGTAAGCATTTAGCTTAGTAAGTTTGCATATAATGCACATAGTAACATACTTGTTTAACATAAATCATTTGGCATAAACAATGGCATCATAAATTCAGCAATTTAAGCTTACTTACTCTTACTGATTCCTACATATCTCATGATACTTACTAGTCTTATGCTCGTGAGGTAAATAAGGTACCTGTATCACTTGATCACATAGATCAGCATACTTTACTATAATAATCATAATCTCTAATTCATCACTCATAACATGATTAATACTCATTTCCAACTTGATAATACCTTTGCTTACTTAATTTTCTTGCTATCTTATTTAAGCCTTACTCATTTGCCCGATGAATTTCTATGAATAACCGAGGATACTGAATCTCATCCCACATATAACTCGATGCCAAAGCCATATCCTAGATATGGTCTTACATGGGATCTCTCATCTTGGTATTGATGTCATGTCTTGACATGGTCGTACTTAAAGTCTTCGTGTGTTCCCTTGGGAACTTACCATTGCCATGTCTTGACATGGTCTTATTTGGTATCTTTACTCATGAACTGGTCAATGCCGAGCCTTGGCTTGGACTTACATGAATCTTCCTTGTTACTCACCAATGCCATGCCTTGGCTTGAACTTACATGGGATCTCTATCTCATGATAGCTTTTCAATGCCAAGACTTGTCTTGGGCTTACATGACATCTTTTCTTGGAGACTCACCAATGCCATGCCTTGGCTTGGGCTTACATGGGTCTTCATCTCCTTGGCTTGGGCTTACATGGGTCTTCATCTCATAATAACTCTTCAATGCCAAGACTTGTCTTGGACTTACATGATAACTTTGCTTGATTGCTGATGCCATGCCTTAACTTGGTCTTACATGATAACTTTGCTTGATTGCCGATGCCATGCCTTGGCTTGGTCTTATACGGACTTTCTTATCTCATTTGGTAGATCGAGTATCCTAAGTAATTCAACTTCAATCGGGACTTTCTCATGCTTAACCTCATTAATTTCTTTATTTAACATGGCATTAAGCATTTCTATAGTAATAATGTACATTTTACTAAGCAATTCAATGATAGTAATCATAAAGCTTAGAAATTATACAAACTTACCTCGATATACAAAATGTACGTAGATATGCAATTTAGTCCTCGACTTTGTTCTTGCCTCAGTTTCGATCCGGGCTTCGTTTTTTTTGATCTATAATAATAGTTTAGATCATTTAATAATCACATTGACTAAATTGACTCTTAACTCATACTTTGGAAAAATTACAATTTTGCCCCTAAACTTTCTCATAATTACACTTTTGCCCCTATGCTCATAAAATAATTTTCATACTACTTTCTTAAACCTCATGCTTAGATGATTCATTATCTCAACTATTACAATAACAAATTCTCACTATTTCTACCATGTATGACAAATTTCATAACTATTACAAACTAGCCATTACTAGCATTTTTCATGAAATTCATTTAGGAAAAGATGTTTATCTAACATCAAACTCTCATAATCTTTCTTAAAACACCATTTTATAAACATGTCATACATTGGTAGATTTTTGAACATGCATCTTAGCTCATCTTATAGCTAAAATTAGCTAATTCATAATACGAGGACTCCAAAAATACGAAGAATATTAAAAACGGGGCTAAAATGAACTTACTAGCAAGCTTGAAAAATTGAAGAACCATAGCTATGGCTTCCTTCAAATTTTTGGCACTTGGGGAAGAAGATGAGAATGATTTTTGTCATCTTTTTCCCTTATTAATCATTTAATTGATAAATTACCAAAATGCCCTTCTCTATACAATTTCACCATTTACTCACTCGTCTATTTTTGTCCAAAAATTATAATTTGGGAAAATTGCTATTTAAGGACTTCTAATTAATATTCTAAAGCTATTTCATACAAAAAGTTTCTAGAAACTCATATTTTGCAACTTTTGCAATTTAGTCCTAATGGACCTTTTAATGGAAATTTCCATAAAATTTCTACATGAAACTTTCATATTATCAAGAAAACATCTCAAATACTTTAAAAACTCATTTTACTAACTCGGATTTGTGGTCTCGCACCACTATTCCGACTAGGCCCTAAATTGGGCTGTTAAAATTTCAGAATAATAAATGATTTCACAAGTCGATTTAGACCTGTGTTATATTAAGTTTTATATGTTTTTTTTTTGTTTTTTTTTCATTGTTTAATAAGTTTTCAATTTTAAAAGTTTTGCCTATTCTTATAGCACATTTTTTAGTATTGCTTATGTATGAAACCTAAATTTTACAAGTGATTTTAGGGATGGTTTTATTGACTTCTCTAGTTTGGTGAATGCTCGACTCTTTTATCGATTTTTGCTCGTCACTTTAGACCATCCGGGGCTAATTTCTTTATCGTATTAAGGGCTTGCAATTACTCCAAATATGTCGTGTTTGAGTTGTGACAAAGTCAATTATCAAATTGTCATAATAGTTTATTGATGTTGAGGCTAAAGTCTTTATTGTGTTGATAGAGCTTGTTCTTCACAATCTACTACAAGAATTTGTTATTTAATGAATTTATTTTAAAAAGAAATAATCTCATTTAGAATTATTGATATAAGAAAATAGAAAATATTAATAAGTGAATTAAAAATTTTTAAAGATAAATGATGGATACAAAATAGAGGTGAACATGGGTTGGGCCACCTGGCCCGACCCGAAGGCTCGCCCGAAATGTGGGAGGATTTGGACAAAAATATAGGCCTGAAAAATGGGCTTGGACAAAAAAATAAGGCCCGTTTAAAAAACGAGCCGAGCCTCGAGTAAGGCATTTTTGGCCCGGACCTGGCCCGGTACTGCCCGAATTCACTAAAGGACAAAGAAATCTAATTTTTTAATATTATTTTCTTGTTATTTTCTCTCGATTTGGCTACCATTTTAATATAATGTTGCTACTATTTTGTTGTTATTCTTTGGATATTGTATAAAACTTATTTTATTGTTAATTTTGTTATTATTTTAAAGATATTTGTTAATTTTATTATTATTTTAGAGACATTTGCTTGTTAAGTTTGATCTATCTTAGTGTTATTTAAGTATACATATTTTTTTAGTATTTTTGATGTATTATATATATTTTAAAATTATATAAAAATTAATATAGGCGGGCCGGGTCAGTCCTAAGTTTTAGCATTTTTATTTGGGTTGAGTTTGGACAAAATTTTCGGCCTATGTTGCTACTATTTTAATATAATGTTGCTACTATTTTATTGTTATTGTTTGAATTTTATATAAAACTTATTTTATTGTTAATTTTGTTATTATTTTAAAGAGATTTGTTAATTTTATTATTATTTTAGAGACATTTGCTTGTTAAGTTAGATCTATCTTAGTGTTATTTAAGATGTATTATATATATTTTAAAATTATATAAAAAATAATATAAACGAGCCAGATCAAGCCTAAATTGAATTCTAAGCCTATTTTTCAGATCGAGCCTAACAAACTAACCTAAATTTCGGGCCACCCCCGCCATGCTCACCTCTAATACAAAATACTGAAGGACTAATAATCTCAGCAATTAAATTTGGAATCACTTTCCATTTAACCGAAGAAATTTGATCTTGAAATAGAGGGCACGTTTCTACAGTTTCTACTCATAACTTTCCATTCTATATGCGTTGAACAAGCAACTGAGATAGACCGAACAGAAGGGGATCGAGCCAAAAAAGAAAAGCAGACCGAAGAGAAGGGAAGAGGAAGAGACCATATAGGCTATGTTCCCTTTGACCCCGTGAAACCATCTTGTTGTTGTCATTTGTAAATAAGTTAAAACCAAATCTATTTACCACCAAGAACAAAACCCAGAGCTTTCTTAAGGCAGGTGGTTTGGTTTTGGTTTCTTCAATTATGCAATTCTCTAGATGGCGTAACCTCTTTCTACTCAAGAGTTCCTTGGTTCCAGCTTTCTTACCTGCAAAACAAACGGCTACTGTTGCTACAATCCATGCCGCTTCATTCCATTCCACCCCTTTTACCTGTGAAAAATGGAAGAGCAAATGGAATTTTGTCAGTCTTTTCCGTTTTCCTTGGTTTATAAGTTTTTTTTTTTTTTATATACGTTGAATTCTATGAGTGACTTTGGGGGGAGGGTTCGGATTTTTTATTTTAATTGAATAGCTTTGAATAGGATATTCCCAATTGCAAGTTCATGAATTTGTATAAGAATTAAGAAGGAAAAAAAACGAGTTTCAATGTTTTCATGATTGGTTTATGTTAAAAATCTCTGCTTTGTGATTTTTGATTGATCTGTTCTGCCAATGGAGCAAATCGCTTTATTGTTAACTCTATACCGTATACTCTTTATGTTTACTGTTTGTAATGTTCAACCTTATTCCCCATATTGTCTGGCCCCATGTTTGATCAAAGTAAGTTGTCTTATGTGTGAACAATTATTTCTACATCTTTCCCTCTCTGGACCAAGAACGGCTTAGAATTGAGCTTTAGGCGTATTAAAATTTTGGTTTACGAATTAGGACAAAGTCTGTATGTCTTTTCTTATACAAGAATGTTTGGCAATTAACACTATTTTTGCAGGATGAAAGAAGCATTCGACAACCAACTATGGTATGCAGCTTTGGGGCCTTAATACTTGTGAAATTGTTTGTGCATGTATCTCTTAATTTTCTTGATCCTATTGTATGAGATAGGTGTGTCTTAGTATTGATATTGTTCTTGGCTGGGCTCAGTCGGTGCATGAGTTCGGTGTGCTAAGAGCAGTTTTCGAATCTCCCTTAACCAACATAAAATAGTAAAAAGGAAGATAGGATAACTTTTAGTAGACTAAATGCAAGTTCAAATCTAATAGCTGAGCTATAGTCATTGGATTTCTAGGTTTATGCTTGTTCTGCGTAGGCTGGGAATGTTCCTATCTTCATTTAGTGCAAATAGAAACCCAGTGCACCTCAGGTCACCATGAGTAATTTGAATGTTTACATTGATCAGGTGATGGACATTATCTACCAATAGGTTAAGATATTGCTATTTGTTAATTTCATTCTTCCTAAGTTGCTTCGTATGAACATTTTGTCTTCTTCTGTCAGTTTACTTTCTTTATTTGTTTTTCAAAATTAGAACTTCTCTGGCATTTCAAATATTCTATGCAGAGTTACTTAAGATATGCAATGCGTCAAAAGCGAGCTGAAACAAAAAGAGCTTTGAGAAACCTTCTCTTCAATAGCAATGCCTCAACTATTTCATTTCAGGTAAACTTTTCTGGACTCTTGATTGTTTCTGAACCCTTATCTTATTGAAGGTGTGGTTCCATTGTTTATTTTATATTCACAGTGTAATTGTGGTAAAAAGTTCAGATTTTCCTTTTATATGGTTTTATTTGTTTATTCTGATTTACCAAGGTGTTGTTACATTATTTTGCAAACAATTGACCAACATTCTGCCCGATGCTTTGGAGTTTCTATTGCAAGAGTCCAATCGATATGGTTTAATTTTGCTTACGCTAAAAGTACGACAACTCTTTGAGTGTTCTGTAAGTAAACAGGCTACAAGTTGACCCAATTGTAAATGTTTTGACATGTCGGTTAACCAATGAAATAGGTTCTAGATCCTAAAAGTATGTTGATTATGTAAAGGACCTTGGATAAACTCCAGTTTTGTACTAAATCTGCAGGGTTTATGGATTTTAGTGGATTTTGTGTTATGTTCCCTAGATTTGGTTGAGTCACCGAACGGTTTACAACTAAGTCAAGTTGAGAAGAGGGATTATCTTCATTTTTCTTGTTTGTTGAGCGACCTATCCTGTATAGAGTTCAACTCGTCGAAGGGAGTTGATACCTTAGAACTCGTTAGACAGAGATCCAAATCTCATAGGTTAAGTATAAATTCTGCTTATCTTATTAATAAGAAAATAACTCTCTTAAATAGAGATTTACAGCCTTGAAAACTAGTAAAATATGATAAGGAAACTAGTAAAATAGGGAAGACTCCTAATTCATAGGCATACTGCTAATATATTGGGATTCTTTAAAGAAGAATCCTTATTCAATAAATATTCTATTTATGCTAATTTTTACTAATTGATTTACTTCTTGTGGCTGCTATAAGTGTCCCTAACTTTTTTCGCATTAGGATAGTACATCTGAATTATTCTTTTCAGTGGAGCTAATATTGGATACTGTTCTTCTAAGCAAAAGTATGAAGGCGACCAACCTACATCTATAGTTGGCTCATAAACCACATTTCTTGTTTTGGCATTTTCACTCATGTTTACATTACAGAAGAAGTTGTAATCGACTAATAGCAAGCCAAGCTGGAATGTTTCTTGGTCGTCAAAATAAGTGCATGCCTTGGAATTAATTTTAATTTGTTCATTATTTGCATTGCTGTAATTAAAATGTAATCTAGAATTTTAGTTTTATTGTTTCATAGTACATTCCTACAAAATATCCAAATAGGCTCTGATTATAGAAGAAGCCTATGGTTTTAATTAGGCCATTGAAAGAGTGAGGTCACAGCCTTTCAGAAATGGCTAATGACAGGTTTGATCTCATTCTGTTAACCCTAATTTTCATTTAGTTAATCAGTAATCTCAAGTGTATGGGATGAATACCTTTATCTTGCTTCTCCATTACATTATACGAGAGACTGAGCTTACACATTTCATTAGTTCCTGAAATTACAATATAAAGTAATGCATGCCTTTGCTTGTTTCTAGGATGAAGATCCAATATGGAAATTTGATAGGACAGAAGGTTGGGATTTAGATGGCTCTGTTAAGAAGCGGCGGTCGAGGTTTTCTTGCCAACATACTAGGAAATCTAACCATAAAAAAAGTAAACATGAGCTTCCACTTCCATTTTTATTACTTTCATATTTTCGTCTCTTTAAGTGATTTTTTCAAAGCCTCTTTTATAACTGTTTTCACAGCTGAACTGGGCATATTTTAAACCCAGCAACAGTCAAATCTTTCCCTTCTTTTTTCTTTTTTCACCGTGTAGAAGTCTTAGGAGAAAAAAATTTGGATAATCTTTCCTTTCAAATTTAATTCTTTCTTTTTGTTAGGAAAAAATTGGAATGGAAAGCAAGATATTAGGGTTATTAAGATTAATTAATATTAGGTATTTAACCAAGAAAAAATCACAATTCTTTTAGAATGAAATTGTCGGCCAATTTTTTCAATATAAGAAAAAACAAATGCCTAATACCTAAATTGATTAATCTTAATAACCCTCTAATATTTTAATTTCCATTCCAATTTTTTTTTCTAAAGAAAAAAAAGAAGAAATTAAATCTGAAAGTAATAATTGTCCAAAATTTTTTCACCCTGATACTTCAATTACACAGATGAAAAGAAAAAAAAAGAAGGGAAAGATTGGGTGTTGTTAGTTTTATTTTAATAAGGTAAGATAAATACAAAATCTAAGGCTTAGAACCATTTATTTTGATTTAATGGCTAAGACCATTTTTGTTCTCATTTTAAAAATTCTTACTGTAGTTGCCACCCTTTATGTTTTCATAAAATAGCTTTTAAAGTTATGCATGTTATATCTAGTGTTGTTTTGTAAAATCTTATGTTTTATTCATCCATGTATTATTTCATAATAATGAGTACTTAACATAGAGTCCTGGGCAACTAACATGATCACAAGTAACTGAATTCCGTCGTTTCTTTCTGACACAATTTAATAGGACAAAGGATGGCAAGGAATTTGAATTTAGATCTTCAAATTACAGCTGGTTGTTTGAAAGTAGCATCCTGATATCATTAGAAAAATGCCCATCAGTCAAAAACTTTTTCTTGTTCAATAGAATGTTGGACCTCATCATGATATAGAAAAAGTTATTGAATTCTGTTATTAGGGTCTTGGTATCAAAAGCGAACTGTTATTTTCCATTCTTATTTGCAAAGATCATATTTATCTATCAAATGCATAAGAATATAAGGGGCAATAACCTACATAAAATTAGAAGTTTGTTGATTTTTTTTTTTTTTTGTAAGGAAGAAAGGAAAGACAGACCAAATTTAGCAATCAAATGTGACTTGCTATATTTTCTAGTTTTTGTACATGATTTACATACAAAGTGTAGCCTTATTTGGAAAAAATATTGACAGGTTGGCAAGCATAAGAACTTGAAATTACTCATTGGCTGATTTCTGTCCAATTAGCACCGTTAAAATTATCCTATCATATTTAAGATAAATAAAATAAGTTAACAACTTTTCTAAACAAGTTGGAAACTTGCTACCATGTATCAAAAATATCGGGATACTCTGTAGCAACTCAACTTGGCATAGTCGGTTAACACCTTGATGGTTTGCCCTTCAATAGCTTAGAGTATGCCAATCAGCAAGACAACTTGGGTCTTGTGTGTTCGTGAGTCTTGTTCATATTTGGCCAATCCACCAGATAGTCCGCCAATGGTTATCCGATAGATAGTTCGCCAATTGACAGACTGTCATTCTTCTTGTATTTGGCTAGTCCGCCTAATTACTTGCACCATAGTTGGCCGCGGAACTGTTTGATCTGTTCGCACCTTGCTTGTTCGCCATATGTGCTAGCTCTTTGGCCTTCATGTTGCAAACGGCAATTTCATTCCTTAACTTCTCAAACCTTGCTTTTCCAAGAGGCTTGGTCAGAATATCCGCCAGCTGACTCTGTGCTGCACTAAACTAGAGTCACTTTCTTGCTTTTTTCGACTTCCCTCACAAAATGATACTTGATCTTGAAATGTTTTGTTTTTCAATGGAAGACAGGGTTCTTCACAATTGCAACAGCGAATTGATTATCACACAAAATCTATGCCATTTCATCCTATTCAAGATTCAAGTCACTTGTAAGTTTTCTCAACCAAATTGCTTGGTTGATTGCTTTTTGGAACTCTAGGAGAACACGCTAGAACCAAGTGAGAAGAGATATTTAGAGGTGCTTTGCATATCATCCATTGATCCTACCCAATCATTGTCACTGTAGCCAACAAGCTTCAATACATTTGCCTTCATGAACCAAACACCAAAGTTGGCGATTCCTTTGATATATCTTAGCACCCTCTTAGCAATATTAAAATGTGGTATATTGCAGCAGTGCATAAACCTCGATAACAAACCTACTGCATACATAATATCAGTTCGTGTTGTTGTTAAATACAACAAGCAACCAATGAGACTTCTGTAATTCTTTTCGTTGACCTTCTCAAAATCTTCATTGTTGTTAAGCTTTTCTCCAAGTGCTACAAGCATACTTGCTTATTTGCACCTTTCCATGCAAAACCTTTCAAAGATCTTCAAAACTAAGCTTTGCTGACTTACTGAACTTGTTGCACTTTCATGCCCAGGAAATATCCCAAGGTCTGACATCTCAAACATCTTCTCCATCTGCAGTTTGAATTCCTTCACCAAATTATCACAGCTCCCTATTACAAGCAAGTCATCAACATACAAAGAAACTATTAATGTTGTGACCTTTCAACCTTCTTCACATAAAGAGTTGGCTCATTGAGGCTTTTCTCAAACCCCAAATTTTGTAAGTAATCATCAATTCTTGCATACCGAACTCTTAGAGTCTGTTTTAGCCTGTATAAGGCTTTCTTAAGTGTTGGAATTCCTAAAATTAAGGATAGATTACTAGGGGATCTTCTGTAAATAGAAACTAATCATAGTTACTGATTCTTAGGATGTTACAGCTTTTTAGGAATTGTTTCCTATCTTAGGATAATTTTTTTCTTTTTATATCTGTAAGCTATCTAGCAGAAATAATAAAATCTAATATCTGAAATTCTACATGGTATCAGAGCTCTAGGAATTTTTCGATCCTCTTATCCATCTTCCTAAAAATCCCTCCGATTTCTCATCCATCTTCCTAAAAGTCCCTCTGTTTTTTTCTCCCATGGGTGGCCTTAATGAAGCCTTGTCTGAAACTGAGATGTCACAAATATCTCAGAATGTTAACTAGTCTGTCAATCAAAGTGATCTTAATTCTTCACTTATGATAATTAGTCATCGACTAGATGGCAAGAATTTTCTACAATGGTCTCAATTTGTTCTTATGGTGATCCGTGGCCGAGGCAAATTAGGATACATCAATAGAGAACTTCGACGACCGAATGTAGCCGATCCTACTTATGCTACTTGGGAACTCAATAACTCCGTTGTTATGGCGTGGCTGATTAATTCGATGGAAGGCCATATAAGCCGAACCTATCTCCTCTTTAATACTGCAAAAGACATGTGGGATGCAGTTAAAGAAAACTATTCTGATCTTGGAAACGCTTCCCAAGTTTTTGAGATAAAACTCAAGTTAAAAGATATTCGACAAGGGACTCTCGAGGTAACTCACTACTACAACAATCTGAAAATCTTGTGGCAGGAGTTAGATATGTACTATGAGACAGATTGGGGTGAAGGCTTAGAATACACTAGGTTTATGACTCACCTCAACAATGAACGTCTCTATGAGTTTCTAGCTGGACTGAGGCATGAGTTAGATGAGGTTCGGGGCAGAATTCTGGGCAGATCACCTCTTCCAACTATTGTTGAAGCTTTTGCAGAAGTGGGAAGAGAAGAAAAACGCCGTCTTGTCTTGATGGGAGAACCCAAATAGATAATTTCTTCTGGAAACCAGCCTACTGAATCTTCTGCTCTCATCTCCAAAGGTTTACAGATACAAAAACCTCCTGCTGGAAATGGTTCTAGATCGAACAGACCATAGTGTAGCCACTGCAATCGTGTTGGTCACATAAAGGAAAAGTGTTTTAAACTCCATGGTTATCCAGATAAGAAACAAAAAGATAAGAAAACTGCCCTGTTATCCTCCAATGTTGCAGATGAGGTGCTCAATGTTTGCCTAACCAAAACTCAACTCGAAAATCTCCATAAGATACTTAGTACCTTTACTGGTCATAGGACTCTAGCCACTCAAGGTACTGCTTTTAATATTGCCCTTGAATCCAATAACCAATCCTCTTGGATACTAGATTCGGGTGCCTCAGATCAGATGACAGGTAACTCCAATCTGTTTCAAACCTACACCACTTGTTATAACAAGTCTCGAATCCGCATAGCTGATGGATCATACTCACCTGTAGTTGGAGTGGGGAAAGTAAAAATAACAGAGAATTTTTCCCTTGATATTGTTGTACATGTCCCAAACTTGTCCTGTAATTTACTTTCAATAAGTAAACTTACTAAAGATGGAAAAATGCTTGCTAAATTTTCTGAAATTGGTTGTGTAATACAGGAAGAGAAATCGGGGAGGATGATTGGCACTGCTAAAGTTGATGATGGATTATATGTTTGGAATAAAGACAGCACACAAGGGGGATTGGCTCTATCTACTTCAAAAGAGGACACTATTATGCTATGGTACCGTAGGTTAGGACATCCAATCTTTTGTATCTAAAAAAGCATCTTCCGCTGTTATTTTGAAATAAAATAATAAATTCCTTGAAGTGTGAAATTTGTTAATTGTCCAAACATACCCGTGTACCATGCCCTTTAAAACCATATACCCAGTCCCAACCTTTTTCATTAATCCACAGTGACTTATGGGGAGCTAGCCGAGTGAAAAACATTACTGATGCTAAGTGGTTTATAACGTTTATTGATGATCACACAAGGGTCTGTTGGGTCTATCTATTAAAAGAAAAATCTGAAACCCCCAAAGTCTTTCAAAATTTTCATTCAATGGTTCGAACCCAATTCAACTCTACCATCCATACTCTCCACACTGACAACGGGAGAGAATACTTTAATTCTGTCCTAAGTCCATACCTGTCAGACCAAGGAATCATACATCAAAGCTCCTGTCTTGACACTCCTCAACAAAACGGGATCCCCGAGAGAAAAATACGACATCTCCTTGCTGTTGCTCGGGCTATAATGTTCACCATGAATGTCCCAAAATATTTATGGGGAGAAGCTGTCCTTAGTGCCTGCTACCTCATAAATAGAATGCCATCAAAAGTCTTAAACTTCCAAACACCTCTAAACAAAGTCTTAAACTTCCAAACACCTCTAAACACTCTTCTCAAGTCATTTCCTCTATTTCGTGTTCCTAATCTTCCAGCAAAGATATTCGGCTGCAAAGCCTTTGTCCATAATCATCATCCCAATCAATCCAAACTTGATCCTCGAGCCCACCCCTGTATCTTTGTTGGGTGTTCCCCTACTAAAAAAAGGCTATACATGTTACTCACCAACCTTGCGCCGGATGTTTGTCTCTCGGGATGTTACCTTCTTTGAAACCGAACCATAATTTAGAACTTCTCATCTTCAGGGGGAGACTTTTTGTGAAGATGAGACCCTTAATACTTTCCTCATCATACCTTACAGCCCTACCACCACGATCACTAAACCTACCTCAATGAGATCATCATTCTCGCTTCCTCCTATGCAAAGAAGACACTAGCACAATACTACCCGAACAGCCCCCTGATCAAGGAAAACAGCAAGAGCAGGTGCCCGAACTGCTGGTTTACTCCCGACAAAATCGCTGTCCTGAAATTGATACAGTAGTAATTGTATCTCCAACCGAGGACTGTTCTGAAAGTGAAGTCTCACCTCCATCACCATCCATCTATCTTCCAATTGCAGTGAGAAAGGGCACAAAGAGCTGCACTCAACACCCTATATCTCGGTTTGTATCCTATGAAAACTTATCTAATTCCTATAAAGCTTTTGTGACTAATGTTGATTCTGTAAAAACTCTAAAAACTATAGAAGAAGCATTTGAATCAGCTGAATGGAGACAAGCTGTGATGGAAGAAATGGAGGCCCTTAAAAATAATGGAACATGGGAAGTTTCAGATCTGCCTAAAGGAAAGAAAACAGTAGGCTGCAAATGGATTTTTACTACTAAATTCAAACCTGATGGCCGTGGCTAAGGGCTTTACTCAAACTTATAGGCTTGATTATGAAGAAACATTTGCACCAGTTGCAAAACTAAACACAATTGGAGTCCTTCTATCTCTTGCTGTCAATCTTAATTGGCATTTGACTCAATTGGATGTTAAAAATGCTTTCCTCAATGAGGAGTTAAATGAAGAAGTATATATGGACTTCCCATATGGATTTGGAGGAGGCAAGGGCCAAGTGTGTAAGTTGAAAAAGTCATTGTATGGACTAAAACAATCTCCAAGGGCGTGGTTCAGTTGTTTTGCAAAAGCCATGATGAGCAGAAAGTACACTCAAGGACAGGCAGACCACACTATGTTCTACAAGCATTCGGAACAAGGAAAGTGTTGCATTCTCATTGTCTATATGGACGATATAATAGTGACAGGAGATGATACAAGTGAAATTGGGAGGTTGAAAGAATTCCTTGGAACTGAGTTTGAACTTAAAGATTTAGGGAATCCTAAATACTTTCTTGGCATGGAGATAACAAGGTCCAAAAAGGGTATTTCCATCTCCAAAGGAAATATGTTCTTGATTGCTATCAGAAGTTGGTTTGATGGGTTGCAAACCAGCTGAAACACCTATGGAGTTTAATCTCAAATTGGGTACTGATAAGGATGGAGAAGAAGTTGACAGGGGGAGATATCAACGTCTAGTAGGGAGACTTATCTACCTAGCTCACACCCGTCCAGACATTGCATTTAGTGTGAGTGTTATAAGTCAATATATGCATGCCCCAAGGGAGAAACACCTAGAAGTTGCATATCGAATACTAAGGTATCTAAAAAGGACTCCTGGCAAAGGCCTATACTTCAAGGAAAATGACAACAGAAATGTGGAAGTCTATACTGATGCTGACTGGGCAGGTTCTATCAATGACAGACGCTCTACCAGTGGTTACTGTAGCTATGTTTAGGGTAACTTAGTGACATGGAGGAGTAAAAAACAGTCTATGGTAGCTCACAGCAGTGCAGAGGCTGAGTATCGAGCACTAGCGCATGGTATTTGTGAAGGAGTTTGGATACAAAGACTGATGAGGGAACTAAAAATCCCTTATACTAGGCCTATGCAGTTGTATTGTGACAACCAAGCTACTGTCAGTGTAGCTCACAATCCTGTGCGTCATGATCGTACTAAACATATTGAGATAGATCGTCACTTTATAAAAGAGAAAATACACTCAGGAGAAGTGAGTGTTACCTATCTACCTACCAGACAACAGGTTGCAGACATGTTGACAAAAAGCTTGAACAGAAATATGTTTGAAGAACTTGTTGGCAAGCTGGGTTAGATAAACATCTACACTCCAACTTGAGGGGGAGTGTTGGAATTCCTAAAATTAAGGATAGATTACTAGGAGATCTTTTGTAAATAGAAACTAATCATAGTTACTGATTCTTAGGATGTTACAGCTTTTTAGGGATTGTTTCCTACCTTAGGATAATTTCTCTCTTTTTATATCTGTAAGCTAACTAGCAGAAATAATAGAATCTAATATCTGAAATTCTACATTAAGCCTATACACCTTCTCTTCACATCCTTTGACAATAAAATCAGGAGGCTGCTCCACAAATTGCTTTTTGAAGTAGCCATTTAAAAAAACGACTTAGACATCTAGCTGATGGATCTTCCACCCCGTTTAAGCCACCAAAGCTAACAGCACTCCAATCGTATCCAGTCTTGCTACTGGAGCAAAGGTCTCCAAGTAATCAACACTAAATTGCTGATTAAAATCTTTCACAATCAGCCTTGAGCTTAGTTCTGAACATCCATTTAACACCAATAACCTTTTTATATGATGGCCTATCAACCAGCTCCCATGTCTTGTTCTTGCGAATCATGCTCAGCTCTCATTGCATCCATCTAGCCTTCTATTGCTTCAACTTCTTTGAAGCTCGATGGTTCAAGAACTGCTATATCAGCCCTCTGATAGATTTCAGCAATTGGTTGCATGCCCCTTACTAGTATGTCATCAAAGTCTTCTTCAATTTGTTCATCTGCAGGCTATAACCCTTGTTCAAGCTCTCCTTGATCGAACATCTCAGTTTCAGTAGCATCCCATCTTCATGTTTGCTCTTCATCAAACACATCCCTACTTACCATAATTTTCTTACAAAAAGGGTCATAGATCCTGTACCCCTTTTTTATTGCTGTTGTATCCAAAGAATATCCCAAGCTGCGATCTTCTTTCGAGTTTGCTTCTTTTCACCCGTGGAGCATAAACAAAACAAATACAACCAAATACTTTTAAGTGAGAGATTGAAGGTTTGTACCCGAACCAAGCTTCAAATGGAGTCTTCTCGTTCACAACCTTGGTTGGTAATCTATTCAACAGATAGACTGAAGTGTTTATTGCCTCAGCCCAAAATTCATTTGGCAACTTGCTTTCAAACAACAAACGTCATGTCATGTCCATCACAGTCTTATTTTTTCTCACATATTTTATTTTGTTGTAGGGTGTAAATGGTAGTGAGCTAGTGATGAATCTCAACTTCTTCACAATAGCTTTCGAACTTGTCTGAAATGTACTCGGTTCCATTATCAGATCTTATCATCTTCATCTTGTGTTCTATCTGATTTTCAACCTATACAACTTATAGAAAACTTCAGCTACATTAGTTTTTTGTTTCAAAAAATAAATCCAGCAATACCTTGTGCAATCATCAATAAACAAAATGAAGTATTTACTTCCATTCAAAGAAGGTGTCTTCATGAGTCTGCATACATTAGAATGGACGGGTCCGCATACATCAGAATGGACCCAATTTAGTTTTTCATTGGCACGCCAAGCTTTATTCGCTAGAAATGGAAGCCTCACCTGGTTCCCAAGTTGACAGACTTCGCAAACGCCAATTCTGATATTCAATTCTGGTCATATTCTCAACTAAATTTGATTTGCACATTTGATTAAGGGACTTATAGTTCACATGTCCCAATCTTGTGTACCAAAGATTTGTTTCATCAACTAAACTGGTATAGACATTCAAAGTTGCCAAATTCCAATCCAACACAAAGCTTCTGTCTAACATTGAAACTGTCACAATTTCCTGTCTCAATGAATCAAATATAGTGCAATCACTATCTTTAAAGATAACAGAGTATTTCTTCTCAAGCAATTAACTAATGCTAAGGAGATTATGATCTATCTCAGTCACTAAAAAAACATCTGTATTTACATTAGTACCTGATGGCGTGTTGATCAACACATCACCTTTGCCCCTAGCTTGAATGAGTTCACCATTTCCGATCCTCACTTTTGAAATGCAGCTTCCATCAATCTTTCTGAAGATGCTTTCATCTGAGGTCATATGGTTGGTATATCCACTATCAATCAACCGACTCTGTTTCTTGATGCAAAACATGAAGTTGTGAGCACTTGCTCCTCTTGAGCATGGTTCCCATTAGCAGTTTGAGCTTGAGCATTGTGCTGCTACGGTTTTTGTGTCCGTACTTTGTTCTTGCATACCTTCTCCATGTGACCAAGCTGCTTGCAAGCTCTGCACTATATATTTGGTCTGAACCAGTAGTATTTCTCCAAATGAGTGGTCTTTTTGCAGTGAGAGCATGACGGATACTTTTTTTTCCACCATCTCTCCTTGGCTTTTCTTTCTTGTCTGTCCAGCCTTTCTTTTTCTTTTGTAATTTGATGAGCTCGAGCCTTCCCTATTTCTTGCTTGAGAGGCTCCTTCAATATGGTCCTCCTGCCTTGTTGCTCTCCTCTATTCTTCAGCATACAGGGCATTTATCAACTTTGATAGAGAGATCATAGATAGGTCTCTCGAGTCTTCAAAAGAGGATATTTTTGACTCATACCTCTCTAGAAGTGTTGTGATGACTTTTTCGACTACCCTACTATCAGCAAATTGATCTCCAAGTAATTTGATGTTGTTTACAACAGCAATGATTCTGTCATAATATTGTTTGATAGTCTCAGACTCCTTTATTTTCAAGTTCTTAAAATCCCTTCTCAAGTTGATAAGTTGTTGTTGTATTGTCTTCTCTATATATTGAAACTCTTCCTTTAGCTTGTCCTAAGCTTGCTTTGGAGTTTCGTAGGCCATGATCCTAGTGAAGATCATACCATAAACACCATTCTGAAGACATGACATCGCCTTGAACTTTTTAGCACGATCATCACTATGCTGTTTGATCTGTGTTATTGTCGGATTGGCTTTCAACGGTGGTGGCTCGACATCCGCATTCACAACCTCCCATAAGTCGTAAGCTTGTAGGTAGGTCTTCATCTTAACTACAAAAATATGGTAGTTTTCATCGTTAAAAATTGGTGGTTGAGGGGGTGTAAAACTAGCTGAAGACATTTTAATGGTAACAACAAAGAAAAATGACCCTCCAAGATGATTGGCTCTAGATACCAATTGTTGGTTTTTCTTTGTAAGGAATAAAGAATAGACAGACCAAATTTAGCAGTTAAATGTGACTTGCTATATTTTCTAATTTTTGTACATGATTTACATACAAAGTGTAGCCTTATATAGGAAAAATATTGACAAGTTGGCAAGCCTAGGAACTTGAAATTACTCATTGGCTGATTTTTGTCTAATCAGCACATGTAAAATTATCCTATCAAATTTAAGATAAATAAAATAAGCTAACAAGTTTTCTAAACAAGTTGGCAACTTGCCAACGTGTATCAAAAACGTCGGGGCAGTCTACAGCAACTCAACTCGGCATGGTTGGTTAACACCTTGATGGTTTGCCCTTCATTAGCTTAGAGTATGCCAATCAGCAAGACAACTCGTGTCTTATGTGTCCGCGAGTCTTGTTCATATTTGGACAATCCGCCAGATAGTCCGCCAATGGTTGTCTGCTAGATAGTTTGCCAACTGGCAGTCTGTCATTCTTCTTGTATTTGGCCAGTCCGCCAAATGACTCACACTATAGTTGTACCTGGAGTTGTTTGATCTGTTCGCATTTTGCTTGTCCGACACATGCATGAATGGCCATCTCGCAACAGAGATATCAACCAGTTGTTTGAGACAATAATACCAAGATATCATCCGTAGTAAAATTCACCATTTTAATTTAAGTGTAACCCCTGTTGTTATTTGATCTTATTATGATGTTTTTGTTGAAAGACGAAGTTGTACCTTTAATATTTCTGTTACGTGGTAATAGATTAATGTCTAGCTTATCTTGTTTCCAAGGTAAAAACCAAATCCACATACAAATAGGTGCTAACGTGTTACAAGTGCTTGCCCTCATGTGCCCTTTTTTCACACACAGGAAGGTTTAGAAAAATTTTCTCTGATGACTTTGATCATCCAGAGAGAATCTTTCAAACTGTGTTTGGGAAGAAATGCTATACTTGGTCTTTTAGTGGGGATTTTACTTTTCGAAGCTCAGAATCTGGATTTGAGTGGAGAGAAAAATCAGACTGGACCAATCATAGAACAGAAGAGTGGGAGCCTTCTAGTGAAGGTGAACTTGTGGATGAGTCATATGCTGTAGGATCATGTTCTGATAGAGCAATCCTTGGTCTGCCTCCAACTGGCCACTTAAAGCTCGAAGATGTTAAAAAGGCGTAAGTACTTTTGAGTGTTTTCATTCAACTTTAATTTTGAGAGGCCTGACTTAAAGATTTCATAAATTTTAGTTTTTCCTTTTCTTTTAATGGTATGTATTCTAAAATTATTAAAATCATTTTGCAGCTTCCGCTTATCAGCTTTAAAGTGGCATCCTGATAAACATCAAGGTCCTTCACAGGTTAGTCAGACTTTTCCAATATTATTTATATATAATTATTGAATAGTGGGTTGTAGTTTTATGAACATTCTCCAAACATTTCTAGGCCCTTCATGATTTTGGCTGTTGGTTGAAACAAAATTCATATATTTTCATTTGTGCGTTCGTTTATTGGGGAATTCGGGAGGGGTAGTAGGGCACAGGAGAGATTCTTTTCGAAAACAATGCTTATTCGCTTCATTTAGCTTGCTGATCCGTTGCTACATCTATCTTTTCTTCTGTGATTTATTTCTCCTATTCTTTCTACAAAATAGTCGCATGATATTAATGCATTTATGCAGGCAATGGCTGAAGAGAAATTTAAGACCTGTGTTGCGGCATACAAATCATTATGTAATGCTTTAGCCTGAGGTGATTAGTGTTCCTTCAAATTGAAGCTACACAGAGAGAATAATATCTATCTATTTATAAGCAGTATTGATTACCCGAGTTGGTTCTTCCAATCACAATTGACAATGGGCCTTGTATTTTCTTTTTTTAACAAGGGAACAGAGATTGTATAACTTCAATATAAAATATAAGGTGATTAGAGATCTTGATGATGATTCTTACAGGTAAAGTAGTACGGAGTTTCCTATATTAGGAATTAGATTACATTTCATCCTCCAAACACAAAAATTGGAAAAATTAATTTTTGTACATTAGATCAAAAAGTAAATTAGTTTTTTTTATTAAAATTTTTATTTATTTATATATTAAAAACTGTCATGGCTGACGGAATATCATACAGTGGCACATGACATGCCATGTATATCTCATACTGATGTCCAAAGATCAATTTTGAATAAGAAATAAATGAATTTTAACAGAAGAATTAATTTACTTTTTAATTTAATATGATTTGGTTATTTTTTAATAGAAGTAGTAAAATATAATTCAACTCCTAACATAAGAGCTTTCATATTACTTTTACCTAAATATTACTCAATTTTATAGAAAAAAAAGTATTTATGATAGTAATTTAATTTTATAATGCATGCATGCATATAAAATCAACAATCAGCTTGTCTCGTTCACTTGATGTAGGATTTTTGAATTTGGAAATTATATTTATAACGTGGAACTGTTGCACAAGGAATAGTTGATTTGATTGTGAGATTGCCTAAAGTGTTTATAATCGAAAAGTAAAAGACCCAAGCCATGTTACTTTTAATATCCTCAACTAAATAAGAGAATATATTATAAATGCTGGGATTAATGAATCAAGTGCAACCTCTCAATCTCAAATCTTGTTTGAAGAATTGCATATGATATTAAAAGAAGCCTAGAAAAAGTGAAAGCTAAAGTGATGAATCCAAAAGGAAATAGTGTACATAATAATGATAACCTAGAGAAGAATATAGCAGCAAAGATTGAGAGAGTGTGTAAAGGTTATCCTATTGCAGGTGCACGAGTGATGTAATTACGACTTTATCAAAATGTGCAAACCTTTTTACATTGTAGCATTGTTGAATGCTGCTGATGCAGGTCTACAACAGTCATTCATAAAAAACACAAGCAAACAAAACCACTGCCCACTAAAGAAAAAAAAAAGGTTTACTTGAAATACACAAACTCGTCTTATTCCACTCTTCACTTTGCCTCACATGCTTATTTAAAACAAATGATGATGAACATATACATTTAAGGAAAGGAACTATTTACTCGGTTGCCTCCATCTCCATGTTGTATCAGAAGGAACTTTTCATAACTCAAATCTGCTTTCCCCGCAACTATTGTACAGACACTACACTACTGACTCTGACCCACTTAAACAAAATTTAGACAGACAAAAGGAAGTCACTATTTGTCTCAATCAACCAATAATTGGCACTGGAGAAGGGTCATTAGCTACAATTTGATAGGCATCTCCTTCAGCGTTTCTGTTTTCTTCCCGATTTTGATTAACATTCTCGCTTTCAACATCCTCTGTTGCTGATTCTTGATGCAGCCGTTCTTCTTGGACACCCATCATGTGCATCAAAAGTTCTTCAGGCTTTAACTCATAACCAGTGCCATCAATCCTTTTAGTTTTTTCTTTGTATAGAGCATCTAGCTGGTGAAAGTAAGGACACGTCTTGGAATCCTCAGGCCGCTTCTTATTGCTTTCTTTCACTCTTTTGAAGTACTTATTCATATTCTCCCATTTCTCTTTACACCTCTTAGCGCTTCGATCATAGCCAAGCTTTTTCATGGCTGTTGATATGTCCTCCCACAGAGGGCCTTTAGGTCCAGTGTCTTGATACTGCATATCAAGATTAGTCCTCAGTTTTATCAAAGCCTCCACTTCATCTTTAGGCCAACGAGAGGTACTTAGGTGCATATAACTCTCACTACCATTGCTATTTTCTTGCCTATCAACTACTTTCTCAACTGGGAATGAGATATCAGGCAATTGCACTGAGGTCGTTTGATCCGAAAACTTCTGTAGAAATGCCAGCACAGCAGCATCTTTAGCAGCTGCAATCGATCTCTCTTGCACCAATAGCTCGCGTTCCCTCTTAAGTCGAGCCAATTCTTGTACCTTCCATGCTTCCTCTCTAGCCATCCTATCTTGCTCAGACTTCTCTATTGCCTCTATAAACTTCTTCTGCAAATTCTTTTGCTTCTCCATCATTTCCCTCATCAATCTCTCGAAAAAGTCTGTCAGTTTCCTCTTTTTCTTTCTTGTCTCATCCGATTCCTTACTAGACGAAGAAGTCGTTGAGGTAGAAGTTTCATTGAAATTCGAAGCTGGGTTTCGGACAGAAAATGGAATAGCATCATGGATAACATTCAAAGGCTCTACTGAAGTGTTAATATCTCCACTGGCAGGTGGAACCAAGGAAGGATGATGATCCAATGCTTCTAATTGCTCAAAAAACCTATAATTCTTGCCATTTGATTTTCCAGACCGACCTTCTTTGGTTCTCCTATGGTATTTGTAAACATTCTCAAATTTCTCTTTACACTTCTTGGCACTTCTATTATACCCGAGCTCAGCCAATTTCCTGATAAAGGAATCCCATTATTGCACCTCGAAATCAATTACCTTAACTTGACAATAATGTAATAAAAGTAAAAAAATTTAAAAGATTGTTAAGATTACTGAACTTTTGGGAGTGTAATGAAAACAAAATAGTTTTAAAAAAAGACTTGTTTTTTTACCCATAAAGCGTTTTTACTGCATTTACAGTATAATTGAACTAGAAGGAAATCAATATCCCAAGCTAAGCAAAAACCCAAAATTTCCCCACTTTTTCAGTGGAGGACCCAACATTTTCCTACTTCAAAAATAATCAAACATGGTTGAGAAGAAAAGGAAAGGAAGGAAACCTGGAAACTTCTTCCCAGAGAGGAGCCTTGACACCAGTGTCTCTAAAAGCAACGTCCATTTCAGACCTTATCTTTAACAAAGCTAAAGTCTCCTGCCTTGGCCAACGGTTCCCTGAAAAATTCCCTTCACTCTCTTCATTTTTCACCTTAGCTTCCTCTTCATTCTCTAAGCTGACGTTGTCGCCGACTGTATTACTTTCTGGGAAACTTGAATTTTCCATCATCACAAATAGCAGTTCAGTAAAATAGTTTACAGCTCCAAAGCCACCAAAAAAAAAAAAATATGGAAAAAGTAAATATTTTTAGAGTTGAAGGAAGAATTCTTTTTTCTGTTTAAGGTAAAGTTTTTATTTTCCTTCAGAATTCTACCATTTTATTGGGTTAAGTAGGTAAGAAAGGCAGAGGTGAATTAGGGTTTCTCTAGAAAAGATAAGATAAGAGTTGCTGCGGTGCATTGTGTGGGGCAAAAACCAAGCTGATTATCTTCCCTTTGATATTTCCTAATTAATTTTTTTCAGGCACAATAATTCAAATTTTAAAGTCCAATCTAAACATTTTTATTTTACAATTCAATTAAATATTGAACTTTTTATAAATATATACTACATAATCCTATTTTCATTCATGTGTTTTATATAATCTAATATTTTTTATAATTATATAAAATATATTTTAGAAAATTTATGAGATGATTTTTTTATTTGTGATATAATTATACTTCTTTCATTATATTATTATAATTTTGAGTTTTTTATTATAAAATCACTTAAAACTATTCTTTTAAGAAAGTAACATCACTTGTTTTAATTTAAATAGAATAATGGTTAAAACTCTTTTTTTTTTAAAATAATACCAAGGCAATATTTATAAATGATTAAAGAGGTACAATTATTAAAGAAGCTAAACAAAACGGAGCACAATAAATAGATAACCATTAGCCTCGGTTCCCTGGGATAGGAAATAAAGAAACGAAAAGGCAAAAACCAGGGTTTCAAAACTAAATCCAAAAGAGTGTAAGGAAGCTCCAAATCGAAGCATGAAGGAGCCCTTGTAACACCCCTAATCCTTACTTGTTGCCGGAACAGGGTTACGGAGCATTACCGAACTTTACAGACAATTATGAATATTTCATTACCTTTAATATAAAAATCAAGAATAAATCATTTAACACTCATATTGTCCCTTAGATGGGCCCTCGAGGCCCAAAATACACCTTAGAAGTGAATTGGGACTAAACCGGACACTCAGGGAATTTTTTCCAAAATCTTAAAATTTTTCCTAGAAGCAGGGGACACACGCTCGTGTGGCTAGCCGTATGGGCATTCGATGTGAGGCACACGGTCGTGTCTCAGCCCGTGTCCTTACCCGTGTAACTCTCTGACTTGGGTCACACGGCCAACTACACGCCCGTGTGCTAGGCCGTGTACTAAAACTTGAGCATTTTGTTTCAAACTTTTAAGATGCAGGGGACACACGACCAAACCACACGCTCATGCGCATGGCCGTGTTCACACACAGTTGAGATACACACCCGTGTCTCTGCCTGTGTGGACTAAAATAGGCCATTTTAAGGCTACTTTTCTCACCCCATCTTGGTATCAACCTATGCACAACCAATTTCACATGTATAAGCTATAACAAAATATCTAAATAACCAACTTCTATCATATTTTGACCATATAATCACATATATTTTAACAATCTAAGCTAGAACATAATTTAATTCACATATACATCCACATATATTAACATGCTTTATTAATTCATTCTTTGCCCATATCAACACTTATATCAAACATGACAAACTATACATATATAAGTTGATATGAAACATAACCAAAGTGTAATTTTTTTTAACATTTACTCAACCATTTCAAACCCTATACATGCCATATAAAACATAATAAGCTTAGTAAAATCTACCAGCAAGTTGGATAGTGTGATTCGATGTGTTGATTCGACCTCCCGAGTTCTCGTAAATCTACAAGGAACATTAAACAATACAAGTAAGCTTACTGAAGCTTAGTAAGTTCATTAGGTTAAACATTATTCTTACCAAACATAATATAATAAATTAAATTGTAAATAAATCATGCATTCTCCCTGTCAAACACTACATAAATCGATGAACACATTTTCTTCAAATCAATATCAATAAAAATCAATAAATCTTTCAACTTCAATCACATAAGTCTTTTACCAATTCTTACTGAATCGAAGAACGACTTGCGAATATGAGTACATCGTTTTCTTTGTGCCATAGTCCAACTATGGTCTTACATTGTAACACCCCTAAACCCGTGTCCGTTGTCAGAAAAGGGCTACGAGGTATTACTGATCAAAACTCAGTTTATAACACATAATTCTTATTCATAATTCAATATCACATAATCAATATCAAACACATTCATATCGTCCCTTACAAGGCTCATCGAGGCCTTAAAACATGCTTAGAAGTGGTTCGGGACTAAACCGATCATATTAGAAAACTTTGAGAAAACTTTAAAATTTTTCATGCATATAAAGGCCACACGCCTGTGTAAACAGGCCGTGTGCCTCACATGGCCACCAGACACACCCATGTCTCAGGCCGTGTGAAAACAGGGCATACATACTAACTTGGCCACACGGCCGACCACACGCCCGTGTGCCAGCCCATGTGCTATACACGGCCGACCACACGCCTGTGTGTCAGCCCGTATGCTATACACGGCCAATAGACATGCTCGTGTGTCTATACAGTGTAACTGACTATTTTATTTAATTAAGGTGCAGAGGTCACACGGTTAGTTACACGCCCGTGTGCTCAGCCGTGTGGCACGAAAATAGGCTTGGTTTAAGCCACATTTTCCATCTAACTTTCCAACACCTATACAAGAGCAAATGGTACAATTTCTAAACCCAATTGGCAACCAAAACAATCATAGTAACTGCCCGACTATAACCATTGCATTCAACCATCAATACAATTCAATCATTATTTAACTGTCTAATTCTATCATCAGAAATTTTCACATTATCCCTTCACTAACATAAATCAATTCAGAAAAGCTTCTAGTTAATACTTTCTTTAGATAACATACCTGAATAGGTTATTTAATCGGAGTTAACTTTTTTAACAATGACTTTGCATAATCTGAATAGTCTTCAGAACTATCCAATATCTCTTTTAGTACTATCTTCATTTCCTGATTCATTTTCTTTTCTGACCACATTACTAATCTTTCAAAAACGGACTTCTGTAACTCCACGCTCGTGAGCTTATTCAATCCAAATCTTATATATTTCATTTTAACATTTCACCGATAAGGAGGTCAAATTTAACTCTCACATACATGCACATAACATATACTATCACAAATAGCCAGTTCATTTCTAATTTCACATTCTCAAAACATTTAATAATCATTGACTTATCAACACTTTTGTACTTAACACATAGTTCATATGCCAACTCAAATCACTAATTCATAATCAAAGCATTTCATATAGTAGTCATAGGCCACATATAACAACTCATATACTCATATCATTACAGCATTTATCAACAACAGAATATCTTGTATTCTTATTCATACCTTTATAAGTCTCAACTCATTATCAATACATTTTCACTCAAATATTTGAGTATTTACTTCTGTACTACCAGGATTAGCTCGGTTGAAAAACTTATCTGTCTTATCAAAATAATTTTCATTAGAGTCAGGAGATATCACACTATCACAGGTTAAATATGACATGTATAGCTAGATTCAAATACGCTATGGTAGTCCTAGAACCGACTAAACCATAGCTCTGATACCAATAAAATGTAACACCCCTAAACCCGTGTCCATTGTCGGAATAGGGCTACGAGGTATTACCGATCAAAACTCAGTTTATAACACATAATTCTTATTCATAATTCAATATCACATAACCAACATCAAACACAGTCATATTGTCCCTTACAAGGCTCATCGAGACCTTAAAACATGCTTAGAAGTGGTTCAGGACTAAACCGATCACATTAGAAAACTTTGAGAAAACTTTAAAATTTTTCATGCATATAAAGGCCACACGCCCGTGTAAACAAGTCGTGTGCCTCACATGGCCACCAGACACGCCCATGTCTCAGGCCATGTGAAAACAAGGCATACATACTGACTTGGCCACACAGCCGACCACACGCCCGTGTGCCAGCCCGTGTGCTATACACGGCCAATAGACATGCCCGTGTGTCTATACCGTGTAACTGACTGTCTTATTTAATTAAGGTGCAGAGGTCACACGGTTGAGTCACACGCCCGTGTGCTTAGCTGTGTGGCATGAAAATAGGCTTGGTTTAAGCCACATTTTCCATCTAACTTTCCAACACCTATACAAGAGCAAATGATACAATTTCTAAACCCAATTGGCAACCAAAACAATCTCAATTTATGCATAATTCAAGATATGACAATACAATCATTTCATTTACCCAAACATGTATCAAAACAACATGATCATGACTTTAACTCATTCTCATTTCATGCCATTACAAACACTTCCAATTCATCATTCAAATTTATGCCATTTACTTAGTCAATTATCACAACAAAACATGACCATATTTCAACCAACTCATCATTATAAAATAAGCTACAATCATACCATTTCTCAAGCTATAATCCACCATAATATCAAATACCATAGCCTATACATGCCATATACCAAGCCATAAAGGGTTATATATATCGAAATCATTAGCCAAATAGTGTGATGCGGTCTCCACTGACTTCCAACCCAAGCGAACATCCGAATCACTATAAAACATAGAAAAACAACACAAAGTAAGCTATAAAGCTTAGTAAGCTCGTATCTTAATAAACTTAACATAACAAATAATTTCAATTCAATGTCATAAGCATAATATGCTATCTCACACAACTTTTCTAAATTATATAACATGTTCTCATATCGAATTATCATCATTCAATATTATACTTGCTTACTTAACTAACTTTAGCTTTCACAAGCTTATTCAATTCAATTCTCATATATCATTCAATTCACACTTTCACACAGCCAAATAAGCACATTATGGAAAACAACATATCTAATCATATTTTTTTTTCATATGAATCTCATTTCATCATTTATACCCAAATTCACCTTTCATTCATATAGTATCTGACAATTTCACATATGCCACTTTATAAATCACATCTTATTCATTTGTTCATGCTTCATTTGCACATATTCATATTTCATTTGCATATACATCACATAACATTCTTTTCACATATATACGTACCTTTCATTATCAAATTTCATATACATCTCAACGTACCTAAATTGGAATGTCATTCACTTAATCACTCATTTCTCAAAATGCCCGTTGAACCGTTCGAAATCAATAAGGATACTGGGATAGCTCGGAAAGCTTGTACAATGCCAATGTCCCAGACGTGTCTTACATGTAATCAAATATCGATGCTACTGTCCCAGACAAGGTCTTATACGTAATCTCTAATCGATGCCAGTGTTCCAGACACGGTCTTACACGATATCTCAAATCGTTGCCAACGTCCCAGACGTGGTCTTACACGAAATCATATCTCGAAATCCTATGTCATGACTAGGGTTCGTACGGGGTTTTTTGGACGTCGTCACATTGTCGGAACTTTCTCGTATTCATATATTCTACTTCTCAAACAATTCAATATCATAATAACATATATATAACTTATTCAAAATACATACATTTATATTACCATTCGACATTGATTTCAATCATACAAATAATATGCATTTATAACATGATTTTGTAATGTCTATTAAAATACGAACTTACCTCGTTCATTGAAACGGCGAATTAGGTCGATTTGTCGATAACTTTAGTTTTCCCTCGATCTAGATCCGAATTCTATTTTTCTTGATCTAGATATATTCAAAATTAACTTATTTATTTATCCAATCATTCAATTTCATCAAAAACACACAATTGGGAATTTTTACACATAAGCCCCTAAAGTTTCACATTTATTCACTTTAGTCCTTATTACACAAATACACAAAATAGACATAATTTCCTTATACAAAGGCTTAGTAGAATATTCCCTTAGCTCATATAAGCCCACAAATTTCATTTACTTCATATTTTAGCCCCTCAATTTACAAAATTCACAATTTAATCCCAAATAGGCATTTTTACTAAAAATCACTTAATTAAACATGAAAATCTATTAACACATATTTATTTTTCATCATCAAACAAAAAAATCATCAAGCTTTCAACAATGGCAAAATAAAAAATCATCATCAAATCCGAAAATCAATGTATGGGCTAGCTAAAACACGAAGCAACGGTCTCAAAGACATAAAAATTATCAAAAACTGAGCTAAATTTCACTTACTAATTATTCATGCAAGTGCTGAAAGTTCAAGCTCCATTTTTATTCTTCTTCTTTGATATATTTGGCCATGAATGGTTAAAAATGATGATAATAATTCAATTGTTTTTTTTTTACTAACATAAATTATAAAGTTACAAATATGCCATTATGAAAACATTGAAATTTTATATAATAGATGACCATTTAAGTCAAAATCCACTAATTATGGTCTAATCACATAATAAGGACCTCACATTTAATAAACCATAGAAAATAAACACTTTAACAAATAGAAAGCTACTTTTGCATTTTACGCGATTAAGTTCTTTTTCACAAATCAACACTCAAACGATGAAATTTTCATGCGAAAATTTCACACATATCAATTCACATACTTTAAGCTTGGAAAATAATATTAAAATATTTTTCTGACTCATATTTGTGGTCCCGAAACCACTGTTCCGACTAAGGTCTAAATCGGGCTGTTACATACATATGCATTGCCATGGCCCCGCCATGGTCTTATATTCATAGTGCCATAACCCAGTTATGATCTTATCACCAAAATGCCATAGCCCAACTATGGTCTTACATATAAACACTGTCATGGTCCAACCATGGTCTTACGTTTATAGTGCCATAACCCAGTTATGGTCTTATCCGTCAATTCATCATTTACATTAATGCCATAGTGCAGCTATGGTCTTACATATAAATACTGCCATGGTCCAATCATGGTCTTACGTTTATAGTGCCATAACCCAGTTATGGTCTTATCCGTCAATTCATCTTTAGCCACAAAACGACTGTACTCAATCCCGCGTTCTACTCAAATTAAACATTCAATTCAATTTCACAATTTAACGATAATTTTATTTTCAACAACAAAAATATGACTAATTGCATTATAACATTCATCAATTTAATAAATAATCATTAAAATTTAACTATATGAACTTACCTGAGCTGAATTGTAAGTTTGTAGTAGTTAGGGACTAATATGCTAATTTCCCTTTTTCTTGTTGATCTACGGGCTCTTGATTTAAAATGTAAAAATTTTCATTCATTAGCATATATTTCAATTTCAGTCCACTTCACAATTTATACCCTTCAAATTTTAAAATTACACAATTACCCCAGTTTTTTTAGTTTTTGCAATTTAGTCCCTCACCAATTAACTCATCAAATGAGCTAATTTTTCTCAATTAACACTTTATCTAAATATTATAAGCTATTACACAGCCTTTGATAAACAAAATTTAATACCAAACACTAAGATTTAATGCCATAACGTCTAGGGTTAAAGGCATTACCAGAAAAATCGGATCATATACAAACATTTCATGTCATAATATAACCAATCAAATAAAAGTGTCCCTTATACAGGTCTACGAGAGCTTAAACATGCATTAGAAAGAGGTCGGGACTAAACCGAACACATACGAAAATTTCTAAAAATTAAACATTTTTTAAAGCTATAGAGGTCACACGCCCGTATGGGTAGGCCGTATGCCTTACATGGCTTCGGACACGCCCGTGTGTCTAAGCCGTGGCAAAACAGGGCATACATACTGACTTGTCCACACGGCCTGAAACACGCCTGTGTGCCTCACCCGTGGTTGACACTGACTTGCATCACACGACCAGTCACATGCCCGTGTGTCTAGCCCGTGGTCGAAACTGACTTGTTTTGAAATGCAACCACGAAGAACACGGTCGAGCCACACGCCCGTGTGCTCAACCGTGTGGGCAAATATGGGCCACTTCCAAGGCCAATTTGCCACCCACACTTTGCTTTATACCTACAAGCATTATACCAATTCAAATCACATGTCCAATGCAAACAAAACATATCAAAATGACCATCTTTTCTAACCATTCAAGAACATTTCAAACACACCAACTTATGTGCCATTTAGCTCAATCTAATCACAAGCATTTCTAAACATAATCCATCCACAAACTTACCAATTCATTATAACATCTTTTCATCTATAATATACCAACTTTGCATCACAAAACATAGATAAAATATTACCATTTGCACATTTATTTACAAGCCATATCACATAGCTTATATATATAACTCAAAACATTAACCATTTCAACTAGACTATACATGTCATACTTTAATATATACACTTTCAAAGGGTACCAAAATATGATTTGTTAGTGTAGTGACGATCCTCGACGATCCCCGAGCCTTCCGTAGCTTTAACGATCTATAAAACGAAGCAAACACACACAAAGTAAGCCTTCAAAAGCTTAGTAAGGCATATACAAGTAAACTTATCATATAAACATCCATAATCATATCAAATACAAGATCATCAAATTCATAACTCTTCTTTGGCTCATTTGTTTAGCCATTGCTTATCAACAATTCACATCCCCATTTATCTCTTTTGATCATAGCACAATCATATATTTATATCACATTTGTCTCAACAAGTCTATGCACCTATCTCACTTGTGCACATTCACTTATACTTACCTTTCATACTCAATCATAGCATACACTTCAAACGTACCTAAAACGGTCACACATTTTACATAGCCTTTCCTTTCTCGGAATTGCCCATTGAACCATTCGGAATCAAATAGGATACTCGAATAACTCGGAATACTCGTACAATGCCAACGTCCCAGACGTGGTCTTACATGTAATCAAATATTGATGCCACTGTCCCAGACAGGGTCTTACACGAATCAAATACGATGCCAATGTCCTAGACATGGTCTTACACGTAAATCTCAAATCGACGTCAACATCCTAGACGTGGTCTTACACGACCACATATCGGAACCCTATGTCATGACATATAAATCCTATCTATTCCTAAGGTTCTTACAGGACTTTTCAGACATTATCACACTGTTGATACTTTCTAGGTTTTCACATGTATATCTTCCAAAGCCATTCATCTCAATTCAATATCAATTAAACATGAATAATTCAACTTAACTACATTTATTTGTATATAGACTTACCTCGTATTCGGAATAAATGGACGGATTCGACTACTCGATCACTTTCAACTTTCCTCGGTCTAAATCCGCTTTCTTTGGTTCTTGATCTTAATCAAAGTACTTCAGTGGCCGAATATTAAGGAAGCTTAAACCCTTTTTCTTTTCTTATTTTCGGTGGTGGATGAACAAAGATGATGAATGAAATGTTTCTTTTTATGTTTTAATTATATTAACGTTATTAATCAATTTACAAATTTAACCTTTTTAATTAACATTAAAATCCCACTAACATATGTCCATCTTTATCATTTAAAACATTCAATGGTTAAATAACCACATAAGGACCTCATCTTTATAAAGACACATCAATTCGATACTTAGTAAATTAGAAGGCCACTTTTACATTTTATGCGATTTAGTCATTTTTTCAAATTAAGCACACAAATAACAAAATTAATTCACGAAAATTTCACATATACTAATTCACATACTATAAGCATGAAAAATAATATTAAAATATTTTTTTGATTCAGATTTATGGTCTCGAAACCTCTATTTCGAGTAGGGTCTAAACTAGACTGTTACAGGTAACTTTCAAAATTACCTATGAAATCAAAAACTAATGAAATAGATAGTTGGACTAAATTGTAAAAGTCTCAAAAATATAAAAATTACAAGAAATCAACAAGAATTGACCTTACGTGGGGTAAAACTATGAAAACTAGCTTTTGAAGACTCTCTTATGGTTTTTGGGCTGAAGATTGATGAAGAAAGGTCTAGATTTCAATTTAGTCATTGTTTTTTTACTTTTACTTTAATTTCCCAAATAACCTTTTTTCCCATAAATCATCCAATTTTAAGATTTTTTTTCGTTTCAGCCTTTTAATAATTGTCTAATTGCCTTTTTGGTCCTCCCTTATTCACCACTTAAGCTATTTAATCACTATTTCTTTAATTAGCTAATTTTGCACAATTTTCAATTTAGTTCTATTTACTAAATTAACTGTCAAAACGTTAAAATTTTCTAACGAAACTTTAATATTAACTCAATGACACTTCGTAAATATTGACTCGGTTTATGAAATCGAGGTCTCAATACCTCGTTTTCGAAATCACTTAACCTAATAATTCATTCTAAAACACAAATCATTAATTCAAAAATTGTCCTAAAATCACATTTAACTCATAAATAATAAATAATAAAATTTTCAAACCCACTCATCAATTTAGTGTTCTCAAACCACTGTTTCCGATACCACTGAAAATTGGGTTGTTATAGCCTTAGCTGAGGACGGAGAAACCTTAATCCAACGCAACTTGGATCGGGCAGTCAGCCTTCACCGCCAACACAGCCATATCAGGTACATCCTCTACCCAAAGTCGGTCTTCATTGAAAGTAGATCTTGCTTTAGCTAGAATATGGGCCACCTGATCCGTGTTCCTATCAATAGATCTGAATATTATTTTATCAAACATTTTAACTCTTTGCTTAATTTCTTCAACATAAACCCTGATTGCAGATCTATCCCTACCCATCTCAGTAATACGCACAATAGTAGATCTTGAGCCCCCTTCAACCACTAAATTTTGGAAACCCATGTCAGTGGCAAATCGCAGACCATCGAGGCAAGCAAGCATTTCACCCATGAAAGGATCAGAGACAAAATTGTTTTGTACCATACCACTTCCCAAAACTTGGCCTTCGGCGTTCCTAACAACAAAACCAGAAGAAGACTGTCGGCTTTGGGCATGAAAAGAAGTATCAAAGTTAAGCTTGAGCATTGGATCCGTCGGGGAGGGGGTCCAGCTTTGCTTCATTGTTATCCTTGCCTCAGGTAATTTCGCTCTTAACTCCTTGAGTTCACAAACAAGGCTGATAATTTTGGCACTAATTTCTAGTGCATGTTGTTGTTTCCCTTCCATGACATGTCTATTACGAGCATACCACAAAGCCCAAATTGTAATGGCGATGGTTAACAGGCTTGGGTGTCACTTGATCTCATTAGGTGAGTAAACCAGCTCTAGTAGTCCTCATGGTTACCAGATAGAGTCTATTCAAGATTAACCTGTCTCCAAACTTCCTGTGCAGGGCCACACCGCGTGCTTATATGTAGCAGAGCCTCAGCTTCAATATTACAGCGAGGACACATAGGAGAAATAGCAAGTCTTCTTTTGTAAAGTATAGATGCCGTAGGAATAAAGTTGTGTGATATTCTCGAATTTGCTATCTTATTTTTGGGAGTGATTTGGAGAGACCAATTTTTATTTTGTAAAAGTTAATATTACCTTGGGTAGAGTCTATAGAATCAGGGGCATAGGTTAACATTTGATAGCCACTCCTGACTGTGTAAAGTCATGTATGTTTTCCTTTCCAAACTGGCACATCATTGTCAACATATTCAGACAGTGGAATACAACAGACGGCCCTGGCAATCTCAGGGGGAAACAATTTGGTAATAAGCTGAGTCTTCCATATTCTGTTATTTGCTTTTATTAAATCAGCCACCAAAAATAAATTCTCATTGCCTGTATTAAATCTGTTAATAGCAGGGGTCCCTTTCGGCAGCCAGTTATCCTCCCAGATGTTAATTATACGGCCCGAACCTACTCTCCACCCCATTCCGTCTGCCAATAACTTCCTGGCTGGGAAAATGCTCTTCCAGGTAAAAGATGGATAAGTACCAAACCTTGCATTCCAAAATGACGTGTTTGGGAAGTACTTAGCACTGTAAATACGTGCAAGTAAAGATGCGAGGTTGGTGAGCAATCGCCAGCCCTGCTTAGCCAATAAGGCTACATTGAATTTGCAAAGATCACGAAATCCCAATCCACCAAGATTCTTTGGAGTACACAAATCACTCCATTTACACCAGTGGATCCCCCGTCTAGTCGAACTCTTTTGCCACCAGAAACGACACATAATTGATTCCAACTCTAAACAAAGAGCCTTAGGAAATAAAAAACATGCCATTGAATTGGATTACCCCATTAAACAATTATTATAATAGTATTTTTATTTTCTCACTATTTTTATATAAAATGTTTAAATAAATAGACAGAAAACACCAACTTAAAATAAAATGTTTAAATGTCAAACTAAATAGTAATAAAATTTATTCACAATTATCTCCTACAAGTCTACTATTGAATAAATCTTTTATAAATATAGCTTTAATATAAAAATTTTATTTTCACTCGATTGTAAATATGGCATAACTAATTTTAATTATATTATATTATGTAGTGTCACTACGTGCGAAAAAAATATTTTATATAAAAACATATTTGCTTTTAAAATTTATATAACAATGATTATAAGTGAAGTGATAAATAACTTATGTATCAATATTATTAAACTTGTATTTGATCATTGATTATATAGTGTTTTTAATAATTCTATTTAAAGGATTATATAAAAAAATAAAAAATAAAAAAATTATTATAATAATATTAATTACCATTTAAAAAAGATATTAAATTTTTTTAATTGAAATAATATTTAACTGATTTATGATACCAATTAAACTAGTCAATTTTTTTTTTAAAAAATTCATCATTGGTTTCTTTTTCATAATTGGGAAAAGAAAAGAAAATAAAATCGCTTCAAATCAAATTCAAACAAATTGTTTGCCTCTACCAATGTTTCTATAATAAAGATATTTTTAAAGAATAGGGTAGATTTCATACATTTAGATTATTATAGTCAAATGTAATGTGTCTATCATTTTGTCTTTGACTTCTCTCAATGGTTTGACCCCACTCATGATTTTGATATTTTGGTCAAGATAAGCGGGCTTTGAACAATTAGAGCGCGGAAAGGTAAGTTGTCCTAAATATCGGGAAACCATGGGAAAAATGAGAAATGCAATATTAGATAACATTTAAAAGAAATTAAAGCAATGCTTGGAAAACTAGTAATTGGATTTGCATAATAATTTACTTCATCTTTTAATTTAATAAAAAATTTATATTAATTCTTATTTATTATGAATATATTATTAAGTGGATATCCATCAAGATCAAGATAAGTTTTGATTAGAGGTGAGTATGGACCGGGTCGGGCTCGACTAAAAATTTAGGCCCGTTTGCTAGGCCTGGGCCTGGCCCAAAAAATAGGCCTAAAATTTTGCCCAAGCCCGACCCAGATAAAACTGCTAAAACCCAGGCTCGACCCGACCCGCCCATATTATTTTTTATATATTTTTAAAATATATATAAGACATAAAAAATACGAAAAACATTAAAATAAATATTTCACAACAAATTGAAAATAAATTTTAAAAATATGTATACTTAAATAACACTAAGATAGATACAACATAACAAACAAATATCTCTAAAACAATAACAAAATTAACAAATGTCTTTAAAATAATAACAAAATTAACAATAAAATAAGTTTTATATAATATCCAAACAAATACAATAAAATAGTAGCAACATAATAGTAAAATGGTAGCAAAATAGGGAGAAAATAGCAAGAAAATAATATTAAAAAAATCAAATTTTTTTTGTCTTTAGTGAATTCGGGTCGGGTCGGACCTGGGCCAAAAATGCCTTACCTGAGGCCCGACCTATTTTTTAAACGGGCCTTATTTTTTTGTCCAAGCCCATTTTTCGGGCCTACATTTTTGCTCAAACCCTCCCACATTTCGGGCGGGCCATATGGCCGGACCCATGTTCACCTCTAGTTTTGATGTACTTTAAATTCTAATAGTCATTAAAAGTATATCTCTACTTCATTTATACTTTTTATGCCTATAAATAGAGATTTTTGAGAAGCTTTGTAAATATCCCCATTGATTAATAAAATACATTCTCTATTGCTCCCCATATTTTCTTTATTCTTTACTCTTTGTCTACTTATTTTATAACACGTTAGCATCACTATTCTCTTTTAATTGTTTTTCTCCATTGTCACAAAAAAATTTCCCTTTCACCAAGCCTTACCCCTTTCAAGCAACAACCAATGCAATAGTCGGTCACTCAAATTGCTACTCAAGCTGTTGTCAATTGCCTTCTAGAGCAACTGCTATTTTAGTCTTCAATTGAGGCCTATGTATTATGGGTAATCATTATGCAAATAAATTTATATAATCCTTATGTGGTATGTTGATTGATTTTTGGTAAAATTATAATTACTTTAAGGTTTCTTTTAAACTAAGATTCTTTTATTAAATTATAATATGTATGATATTTGGATGATTAAAATTTTTTATGATTAAGTTATTATTATTAAATATACTTGAAATTATTGTATTATATCTTTTAAATTGAATTTATAAATATTTGATTACAGCATCATAAGATTTTATAACATTTTGGTATAATGTGTATCGGATAACTTTCAAGCATCGTACATGAAAATTTTGATTTTGTTTATTAAATTATTTTTTATTAGATTATAAATGTTATTACGAAAACAAAATTGTTTTACTACTTGTAATAGTGCTTGTGATAATAGCCAAGGTGATAACAATGATGTTAAAGAATCTCAGGTATATTTTACTATGATTTATTTATTATATCATGTTTATTATAATTGCAGATTAATCATGACAACATGAATAGATATATTTTGATTTGAAATCCACACATATTTTGCGATGGTGATTATGAAATAAAGAATCAACGGAGGTGATTAGAAGCCTGTTCTATCAGATTTGTTGCATTCCCTGAAGTTAATGCAAACATAATAAAATAAAATAAAATAAAAGATATAATCATAGACAACTAAAAGTGGGAACATAGTAATAAATATGAAAAAAATGAGAGTTCTCAAGATAACTCTTCAAATGGTAAAGATAACCTATGTTATCAATGTGATATGAAAGATTATTGGCCACATATGTGGCGTATGCCCATATATTTTGTTTTTGTTAATATTCTTTGAGGAAGATATGAGAACATACTAATGAATTCTATCATTACAGACAGAAAATATTTATCTTATTTGGTACTAAAACAAACAAATATTATTTCAATATTTGATAGTACAAAATTAGTTGAAAGCTCCAAAAGAGCTAATATATAAATATCTAAAAAACACAAAATTTGTGATGGTTAATGCATTAGTTTTAAAAGATATTCATTATAATGGATATCATATTGAGATTGTGAATGGAGAAAAAAATTATATTTTCATATGAATCAAAAAAGGATTGGGTTATTGATTTATATTTATTACTCTTGTTATAAATTGAATTGATCATGACTATCTTTGTTATCTTTTTTTGTCATCATTCTTGTTAAAGGGTTGAAAGCGAAATTTTTTACTGTGAAAGATCTATTTATGAGCAATAGAATATAGTAAATCTATCTAAAGCTCGTTATGGTTGGATGCACCTGAAGTTGCAATTTTTTTAAATTTGTGAGTATAACTTTACAGTATTCAGAATAAGTTCTCAATTAAAATTACGTTGAAAAATATTACTGATGAAAACCTTGCAAGAGAGAACTTATTCAACTTTTCATGATTCAAATGTGCTCCTACGGTAGCAATATCATGAAATACTTTTTACTTATGATTGAAAAAAGTTTTTAACCACGAAACCTAACCATTCCCTGAAGAGAATGTAACAATATGTAATAAATTCAAAATACATAATCTTTAACGTGGATGTAGTAAATTGGACTATAATAATAGTCATGAGAGATTGTCGTAATAAATTTTCTCACCATCAGAAGTGGAAAAATGAAGAAAGTAAGAAAAGAGCTAGAATTTCCAATAACTTTTTAAGAAGTGAGACAATTTATTTATGAAGAGTCATTAGTTGTGTATTTATTGTACAGTTGAAAAATAAGATCCACTTTCAAAATTTGCTATTAATAGATTTTGATTGGATTCAAAGTCTACTACTGAAGTTTAATTTGCTTACTTTTTATCGTCAAGACTCAACGTAGAACCAAAAAAATGTACATCTTTAAATATTAAATCAACTTGATATATGATTTAAATATTTTGAGATGGTCTTCTTTTTAAGTTTTGATTACATGTATTACATATTGTTTTAAGCATCTCGTTTGTTCATAAAAATGGATATTAACTAATTTATTTATATCGTTATAGTAGGTTTTATAATTAAATAATATAGTTGATTGAAACATATCTAGTATGCAAATTTATGTTAACAAACCAATGAATTTTATGGTTATTCATATTTGATTTAGTTCAAAGAATTGTTAAAGGTACTAGTTCATACGTTTTATATTATTCCATTTATTAATTATTTAGAGAAATAACATTAGCAATTGTAAATGAAAAGTTCTATGAGCTTGGATGGTTGGATTTTGAATTAAATTTCATGCATATTTATGGTGATGGTTATGAAAAAAATTGCTAGGTTTCATTATGTTATATTTTTATGTTTGAGATGTGACATTTATTGATATATTTAGTATAAGCTTGTTTCTAAACATGACATAAGCCGTTATTCTTGGTAGTTAATTGATTATGCAAAACTCTTGTTAAAGGGGTTTTAAAAGTATTTTGAATTGAACTCGAAACTTATCGCATCCGAAGCGAGAATCATACCACTAGACAAAATGCCCTACATTTGAAGGTTTTGGCATATTCCCTAAAGCGAATATTGCATATAATTATGTGGAAATTATATTTATTGACTTAGTGACATTATAGACTTCACATTGATTTAGACATTTCCAGTAGTAAATGTCACAATAGCACTTATATATGGATACAAAGTAAAAGGAATGATAGTAAAATTATCAAATTGTTATAATTTTGTAACGCCCCAAAAATACAAGTATTTATTTATTTCATGTTTGTTACATAAATACTTGTTTGCTTCAATGGTTAAGTGATTTGGGTGTGTTTGGGAGTGTCTGAGAAGTCCTGGGTTCAAGCCTGGGCTTGTGGAAAAAGTTTTGTTTTTGGGGAATAAACCCTTGCCTATAGTTAGTAGGCTTTTAAATTATTCTGTGTAAAGCAAGACTTCAAAGACTTGCTGGTCTAGGGGGTAAGTGGCATGTTACCTATGCTAGAGGACTGAGGTTCGAATCTTGATGGAGGTAAGGGAGTACTTATTTTGCTGCTGTGCTGTGGGAGGTGTTGGAGTTGACTGAAACACTGAAGTGGTTGAGGAGAATTCAAATTGAGTGGTTGAGGGGAGGTGTGATCAGGTGGAGAAAATCAAGGGAAGTGAGGGGAGAGGAAGAGTTGTGCTGAAATTGGACTGTGGGCACTCAAAGAATTCGGCTAGAGGGGTGCTTCCGAAACCTCTTTTTCTCATTTCGGGTTTTTTTCGTATTGGTATTTTCTCTCTTTTTCTTAAAGCCGAATGTGTTAAGGGTTTTCGGGTTTTTTTGTTCTTTTGTATTTGACAACCATTTTGGCCGAATATACGTTCTTTCTCTCATTGCCTCTTCTTCGTTTCTTTTTCCAAAATATTTCTAATGCTTGCTATTGTTCCTTCCTTACCAAATCTCTTCTCTTTTTACCCTCATTGTGTCGATTCTGTTCTTACTGCTCCTGCCGAATTAGTGTTGCTATGTTCTCCCTCTCGACTTTCCAGAATACTACTCTTTTGAAAAAGGTGAGCAAACATTTTCTTTTTCCCTTGGCCGAATCTTCTCACTCTTTTTCATCCTTCCCCTTTCAATTCTTTTTGGTGATTCATTTCTTTCCCTTGCAGTTGGCTGCCTTCCCTTCTCTATTGTTCTGGTTATCATTCTCTAATTGTTGATAGTCATACACTTCGTAGTGGGTACCCTTCTCGCATTGTTGGTAAGTGTAGATAATAAATTGTTATCTTATTACCTGTTGATTAAAGTGCTTACCCATTTTCGGTTGGTGCCTAGAAACTTTACGAAGGGTCGAAGGTTTGTAATTAACGTTTGGGTAGGTGAAACGTCCCTCTTCACTCAATCGAAGGTAGGGTTGTGTGAGCTAATGGTTGGGATAACTTGTGTGAATACGATTGAGTAAATGTTTAAATGACTAATGGGGATTGTTGGTCAAGTGTAGGTTTCAAGGTGTAGGCGGTTCTCTCAACAAATAGAAATCAGGTGTGTAAACACTGCCCAAATCGTAAACCGGCAAAAATCGAAAAAAATATGACAATTGATGCTACACGAGCGTGCATTCGCTCGTGTGGTAATCTGAATGCATAAAATGTGAGCATTGGACTATTGAGGCCACCATGAGCGATTTCGTGGTCTTAGGCTGTTTTGGGCCATGTTGGGCCGAAATAGGCCGTATGAGCCCAATGGGCTTATGGGCCCACACGGGTAAACCACACATACGTGTGGGGAATATTGGACTAAGCTGTGTAATTTACATGACCGAGACCTATTCTGGGCTATGTGGGCTACTCGAGCGTGTGGGCCCACATGGGCCCGCATTATGGGCCTTGGGCCTATTTTTACTGTTTGACTGTTAAGGTTGCACGGGTCGCCCGAGACGACTATGGACCTACTGATGGGTCGGTAAGCATACCTAGACCTTAAATTGAGGAAATGACTATTATGCCCCTATGATATAATATGACTGTATGCCTTTTGTTATGTATGACTGTATATAAGCATGCCACGATATATATATGCTTCATACATGTGTGATATGTTGCATGGGATGAGATTATTATGATTGGAGGAAGTGTCTTTGTCTTGGCAAATTTCATGCAAAATCTTTTTTAGTCCCATACCGGTGCTAATTTTTGGAGTGTAGGGATGGGTGGGTGATTTTATCCCCACATGAAGTGTTGGGCTGGACGGAGTGGAGTGTAGAGGCTAGTTGGGTAGGATTTTTGATTGCATGCCTGAACTATTACTATCACTGAAATGGGCTAAGGTCCACACCGATCATCGATCATCAGTAATGGTCTAAGGTCCACACCGATCATCGATCTCAGTAATGGGCTAAGGCCCACACCGATATCTTGATCTTCAGAATGGGCTAAGGCCCAATCGAATGAATCATTATTGATTTGGGCTTAGGCGGTGTCAGACTTGCTTGGCTGATTGGCCATTTTGCTTATATGGGATTACACACTGAGTTTTCATAAACTCACCCTTCTGTTTATTTGTACAGGTAATCCCCAGTCTTAAGCGGATCAGTGCTGAGAGGGATTCAGAGGTGGCCACACAACCGCACCTATTTTTATATTTGAGTTTTATTTCCAATAAATTTAATTTGGGTATTTGTTTTGTAATAAGGCCTCTTTAAGTTTTAACTTTTAATTTGGGATTTTACTTATTTTAATTCACATCTGAGTAGTAGTAGGACGCGGTTTTTTTTTTCAAAAGATAATTATTTTTCAAAACACTACGTTTTCGTAATGTACTATAAAAGCTTCCGCATCAAACATTGTTTTAAAGTATAGTAACAAACTATATGATCAACGTTTTGCCAAAAACAACTTGAGTTTTAAAAGAACAAGATACCCTAAATTTCTGTTAAGATTCATAAACGAGATTTAATAATAATAAGCATGGGTTTTCCAAAGAAACTATGTTTTCGAAAAACACTTTCAATGTGATATCGCCAGATTCAGCCATAACGTTTGGGCCGGGTTTGGGGTGTTACAAATTTAGTACCATTGAAGCCCATGTTAAAGTAAACCAAAAGTTTACTGATACAAATGCATTTACTACTTGGCGTGACCAATTAGACCATCGTGGATCATATATGATGCGAAAATTAATTGAGAATTCATATGTACATTCATTAAAGAACCAGAAGATTCTTTAATTTAAAGAATTCTTATTTGTTGCTTGTTCTCAATGAAAATTGATTGTTAGAAACTCACTAGCGAAAGTTGAGATTTAATGTCTTACATTTCTGAAATGAATATGGGCCCATTCGTCCACCATGTGGATGATTTTGATATTATATGATTTTGTTAGATGCATATTCAAAATAATCACATATGTGTTATCAACTTGCAACCTTTCATTTGTAAGATTGCTTGTTTAAATAATTAATTCAAGGTCATGCAATTAAGACAATCCATATTGCTAATATTGATGAGTTTATATCTCAATCTTTTATTGATTGAGTTTGAAAAACTTTTGCAAAATTTTTTTATTTATGCACATAATGGTTTAGAGAAATTATTGATTGAACGCCTCTAATTAATATCTAAACATTACTTATGAGAACTAAGCTTCTTATTTCAACATGAGATTATGTTGATTTACGTGTTGTACGCATCAAACCAATAAATTATAAATACTCCCCATTACAATTGGTTTTTGATCAAGAGTTAAATATTTCTAATCTTTGAATTTTTGTATGTGCTTATATGTTCCAATTGCTCCACCATAACGCACAAAGATAAGTAAATCCTCAAAGAAGGGAATATATATTAACTACAAGTCTCTTTGTATTATTAGATGTTTTGAATTGGAGATTCAATTATGACATGATTTGTGATTACAATTTTAAGTCGATAGTTTTCCCGACATCAGGGGGAGAAAAATAATAACTTGTAATGAATTAGAGGGAGAGTAATTTGAACCAGAAGTTCAACAAGGATAACTCATTACAAGTTAACTGTCAGATGTATTTACAAACTTAATGAGAATAACCAAGTTAATATTTTAATTTGAATCAAAGTCCCAATAGGACAATCAGTTAAAATAAATAATAGATTGATCAGTTCCAAAGATGAAAATTCTTCTAGATAGTCATATAGTGGAGGCGAGTGCTCCAGAAGAGACCCAAGACATAACTAATAAGTAAAACTCCAGAAGAGATTCAGGTACCTGAAATTGAATTTTAAAATAATGAAAATAAGATATCTCGATAAGTTATGTCAATTTGAGAAAATGTGGAATCGAATAATAAAAGTGGTCGACAATGATTTTGCATGAAATATTTTTGTAACACCCCTAAATTGTAACCATCGCCGGTCTAGGGTTAAAGGCATTACCGGACAAATCGGATCTTATGCAAACATTTCATGTCATAATTTAACCAATCAAATCAAAGTGTCCCTTAAACAGGTCTACAAGACCTTAAACATGCATTAGAAAGAGGTCGGGACTAAACTGAACACATACAAAATTTTTTGAAAATTAAACATTTTTCAAACCTACAGAGGTCACACGCTCGTGTGGGCAGGCCATGTGCCTTACACAATGCCTCAGACACGCCCGTGTATCTAAGCCATGGTAAAACAGGGCATACATACTGACTTGCCCACACGGCTTGAGACATGCCCATGTGCTTCACCCGTGATCGACACTGACTTGCACCACACGACCAGTCACACGCCCGTGTGTCCAGCCCGTGGTCAAAATTGACTTGTTTTGAAATGCAACCATGAGGGACACAATCGAGCCACACACCTGTGTGCTCAATCGTGTGGGCAAATATAGGCCACTTGCAAGGCCAATTTGCCACTCACACTTTGGATTATACCTACAAGCACAAATAAGCATCATTCCATGCATCAAAAGCAACCAAAACATACCAAAATTATCATCTTTACTATTCATTTAAAAGCATATAAAAAATCACAACTTATATACCATTTAGCTCAATCTAAACACAAACAATTTCTAAGCCAAAATTCAACCACAAACATACCAATTCAATTTGACATCTTTTCATTTATAATATACTAACTTTGCAATCATTAAACTTATCATAAATTTGGCCATTTCATTAGCCAACCATTATCCGTCCAACCATACCAAACTATGCATCATATAGCATGAACTACTCATTTACATCATATTCAATATCTAGCCTTATCACAGGCTATTTACACACTTTTCAAAACATAATAAAAACTCACTAGACTATACATGCCATATTAAATACTTTAATATATACACTTTCAAAAGGTACCAAAATAGAGATTGATAGTATGGTGATGATTCTTGATGAGCCCCGAGCCTTCCGTAGCTTTAGCGATCTATAAAACAACGCAAACACACACAAAGTAAGCTTTTAAAAGCTTAGTAAGCCATATAAAAATAAAGTTAACATATAACATTCATAATCATATCAAATATAAGATCATTAATATGAATCTGTAACACCTCAAACCCGGCCCGTTTAATCCGACCGAATTTGGAATGTCACCGCGGAACACTTTCGAAAAACATTCTTACTTAAGAGTAAAACCGATAAAAATTTGTTGAGTTCAATAAAACATTTTCGTGACTTGTACTATTCTAAGTAAAAATCGGAGTTTATCATAAAATGTCGGATTCAAGCTTTGCTCGGGGAAATAAAACCGTTTGCAATCAACCTTTCATATTAGGGCATAATAATAACAATACTTAATAAATGGGCTGAAATACTTTAGTGGGCCTTATTACAATACACACTTAATCAAAATACGAAAAATGTAATTATATAATTAATCAAATAAAACGTCCCTTTTCATAAAAGTCCATTTCCTCATGGCCACCTTTGTATCCTCTCCGACCCGGTCCAAGCTTTACGCGCCACCTGAAAGGTTTAATAAAAATAGAGTGAGTCACCAAGACTCAGTGCATAGTTAATACACATGTCCTCACATATGGGCTTGGCCCATATCCACACAATTCATATATATATAACATACAATTATAAATATGCAATTATGAATACACAATATTATAAATATAATCACGAATATACAATTACGAAGTCCAATCCACAAAGTGATCCACATATCCTTCTTTTGCAAATTATTTCTTAAAGTCGTGGCTAAGCCACCGATCTCATATAAATCTCACATATCAATCGGTTCACAAATCATCAAGCACGAATGTAGCACGAGGCTAGCATTAAACCACTCACATAGTGTACATTCTTTTCTCCAATATTCACATCACAAGTCTCATGCGTACGTGTATGTACCATAGCAACATTTTGTACGAAACAAATATGTATATTTATATATCGTGGTCACATTTTACTCGGAACAATTTACATCATATGTCATCACTTTATTTTACATCATCAATAATCAATTATTATCGCAAATCACAGAAAAGTTAATATCATAACCATTAACTTGATTATTCGATCACTTACCTTAGTATCCATACTTTTAGCCTTTATTTCGGCTAACATGCACAACTCATACATTTACATAAAATAATACTTACAATTCATATATCAAGCAAAAGAACAGTGCGATAACTACGCACCTGATTATAGCGTGATTTCCGATCTATCGAATCTAACAGAATCTAACATCTCGAAAGCTTCTGTTACTTCTATCGATTTGTCCCTAGAACACATAACCGAAATCGGTCACACTTAGTACTAATAATATGGCCTTAGGCCGAATACCATGAGTCATTTACCTTGAGCACTTTAATTCCCGAAAGGGTCATTTGTGCTTCTTAACACTAGCTTGCTTATTTCTATCACGAAACACCATTTATTCCAGTCGATTAGCTCCCGAAGTCATCAAAAGTCCTACTAAAATATTGTTAGAATCAGCTCATACACAACTTTATAAACAAAAGCTCTTGGCCGAATATTACTCTTATCATTTACCTTGCTCGACAAAGTCCATTGAGCACTTCAACTCCCGAAAGACTCCTTTTAAGAGCCCTAACACTTGTCACACAAAAGAGCACTTATAAGAACTTAATGCACATTCGGCCTTCTTTAAAAAATCAAGGTTTAACCTTTGATTTTGGGCACCTTAATAGAAAGAAATCTAAACCGATTGTTAGGGTATAACTTGCTTACCAAAAATGATTGAAGAGATTACAAATACGTAGTCGATAGCACCTTTCAAAACAAAGATTCGGCTAATATAAGAACAAAGGCCCTCAGCCGAAATATGCATAATGCTTACCTAGATGTTCAACAACCCGAGAGCTCTCTTATAGTCTCCTTTCTTCACTCAAAAGCAAAAGCTCGATGGTCCTACTCTTTCCTTTTTCTTTCGGCCAACACACAAGGGGTAGAAGAGAAATTTCTAAGCATCAAATTCGGCCATGCATCCTTGCCAAACACAAGGTCATTCGGCTATGCTTAGCTTGGGTAGGGAAGGAAACAATATTAAAAGTTTTTGACACATTTTTACTATTAGAAAAATCAACTGAGATAATCCTTAGAGAGAGAGCTTTCATTGACCAAAACACCAAAGAAAATGGGGGGAAAAGATAGTCAAAGTTTCAAGCAAATTTTTGGCCAAAAACCAAGAAAAGGTCGGCCATACATTTGAAGCTCCCATGCCGCACATGTTTTTCTTCCCAAAGCCAAGACCCATCCCTTTTTCTAATTTCAAACATCCATTACTATTGTTTAATCCATTACCCAATATTCCAATCTTTTTTTCCAACAAATAAAATAAGCAAACAAATAAATATAATTCATACTAAAAGATATAATAATAAAACTCTCATGCTCCCAACGGCATGCCTCTTTCTTTAGTTAATTTCTAACCCCCAAAAACAATATACTATATAAAAATAAAAGCATAATGCTCTATGTTCTTAAAATAAAATAAAAGAATAATGTTCCATGTTTAAAATGAAGCAAACAAGCAGAATCTTTTTAAGTCATGATGCGCATCATGCAAAGATGCATTGATTTCCCATGCAGCTATTTATTTCATGCCCGAAAAGCCAAAAGGATAACCTTCAGTATTGTCCCAGTGTGTAGTCCCTGTGTCTCGAACCCGGAACCTGGAGAAAAGTTCTCCATAACCCAGCCACTCGGCCCTGTGCGTGTTTCATGCGATAATCTCATCAGAATTTCTTTTAAACCTTACCTTGCCAGTTCCCTTCACTTTAGCGCTAAAATAAAAATAAAGCGCCTTATGCGCGATTTCCGAGACTCGAACATGAGTCTTTCAAGTCGTGGTTCTCCAGCAAGGTCCTTGGCCACTCGACCACTTAGAATTTCATGACATGAAAGCATCGTATTTTCTTTTAAGCCTTACTCCGGTGGCTTTCTCATTTTAACGCTAGGAGCTAAAAATAAAAAACATCTGCGCCCCCAATGGGACTCGAACGCCCGACCTCGAGAGGCCCCCATGCTGCAAACGTCTCAGCCACTCGGCCAGGCGCCTTTTTATGATTCAAATCACCTCGATTTCTTTTTAAGGCCTCCTTATGCAGCGCCCTTTTACAAAATAAAAATGTCTTTTGCTGCGCCTAAGACTCGAACCCTCGACCATGCTTGGCGCCAAACCTTAAGTGGCACACGGAAGCCACTTTGCTACCTGGACTTTCATGTCCAAAACTTTACAAAATTTATTATTAAGGCCTCCTCGGCCAAATTTCACTTTTAAACCTTAAATTTTCAAAATTTTCAAAAGTGTCCCATTTTAATCCGAGAGTTTTAGGAACTCTAAAAACACATCAAAATCACTCTTGAGGCCCACTAACACTCGAGTTATTTACCAAACTCGCAACCCCTATTTCGGGATATTACAGAATCAATTTCAAATTCATAATTCTCCTTTGGCTCATTTGTTTAGCCATTGCTTACTAACAATTCATACCTCAAAGTATCACTTTTGCTCATATCACAATCATACATATACCACATTTTGTCTCATTGAATCTATACACATATCTCACCTGTGCATAATCACATATACTTACCTTTCATACTCCATCATAGTATACCTTTCAAACGTACTTAAATCAATTACATATTTCACATAGTCTTTCATTTCTCGAAATTGCCTGTTGAACCATTCGAAAACAAATAGGATACTCAGATAACTCAGAATAATCGTACAATGCCAACGTCCCAGACGTGGTCTTACATGTAATCAAATATTGATGCAACTGTCCCAGATAGGGTCTTACACGTAAATCTCAAATCGATGCCAACGTCTCAGACGTGGTCTTACATGAAATCTCAAATCAATGCCAACATCCCAGACATGGTCTTATATGATATCACATATCATAATCCCTATGTCATGACATATGAATCCTATCTATTCCTAAGGTTTGTACGGGGCTTTTCGGACATTGACACATTGTCGATACTTTCTCGGATATCACACGAATATCATCCAAAGCCATTCATCACAATTCAATATTAAATGGACATGAATAATTCAACTTAAATACATTTATTTGTATATAGACTTACCTCGTACAGATATAGATGGACGGATTCAACTATTCGATCACTTTCGACTTTCCTCGATCTAAATCCATTTTTTTTGGTTCTTGATCTATACATATTCAAATTTAACTTTTTTATTCACGAAATCATTCAATTCAATCCAAAAACACACATTTAGGGCATTTTACAAATTAGCCCTCACATTTTCACATTTTGACATTTAAGTCCCTATTTCACAAAATCACCAAATACAAAAAATTCCCTTGTACCCATGCTTAGTCGAATTTTTAACATGATCATACAAGTCCATACATTTCATTTGTTTCACATTTTAGTCCCTCAAAATAATATTTTCACAATTTAGTCCAAATTACTCAAATTCACCAAAAATCCAAAGACAAAATATGTTAATCTAACACATATATTTCATATTTCATCAATAACACCACAAAGCTCAAGCATTCATCAATGGCACATCTCAAAATCATCATCAAATTCCAAAATTAAGGCATGGGTTTTGAAGTATTCGAAGCAACGATTACAAAAACGTAGAAATTATAAAAAACGATCAAAATCCATACGTTAATCAAGCTCTCCAATGGCCGAACCCTATTTTGCTTTCTTTCTTTTCTTTTTCCTTCCAAATTTGGCTAAAATGGATGAACACTCCACTAGCATTTTCATTTGTTTAATTTATTTCTTAATATTAGATTATTTACTAAATTAACCTTTTAGATCATTTTTGTCCATTATCATACATAATGGTTTAATTACTTCATAAGGCTATCACATTAATAAAGACATAGCACATAGGTACTTTTAACACATGGCATGCTAATTTTGCATTTTATGCAATTAAATCCTTATATTAAATTAAGCACACAAACAGATAAATTAAATCACAAAACTTTCACACATGCTTAATCACATATTGCAAGCGTAGAAAATAATATTAAAATATTTTTCTGACTCGTATTTGTGGTCCCGAAACCACTATTCTGACTAGGGTCTAAACCGGACTATTACAATTCTCCCCCCTTAGGGATTTTCGTCCTCGAAAATCTTACCAGTGAATATGTTAGGATAACGTTCTCTCATTGCATCTTTAGGCTCCCACGTAGCCTCTTCCACTCCATGTCGATGCAACAGTACTTTTATTAATGAAATTTTCTTATTTCTCAGTTCTTTCATCTCGCGATCTAAAATCTGGATCAGTTCTTCCTCGTAAGTCATATCGGATCGGATCTCAATCTCAGATGGAGAAATCACATGTGATAAGTCAGATCAGTATGGACGAAGCATTGGTACATGAAACACATTTTGAATCTTTTCTAATTCCGGTGGCAACAACTATCTGTATGCAACAGGTCCAATGCGCTCAATAATTTCATACGGCCTAATGAACCTCGGACTCAATTTGTCTTTCTTGCAAAAACGAAGTATTTTATTCCACGGAGACACTTTCAAGAACACTTTATCACCGATCTCAAACTCAATATCTTTTCGTTTCAAGTCTGCATAAGATTTTTGGCGATCTGACGTGGCTTTCAGACTATCACTGTAACACCCCTTACCCGTATTCTATGCCGGGATCGGGTACGAGGCATTACCAAACTTGACTCACATGGTCATACAACTTTGGGTTATCAAATTCCATTCCAAATTAAAACTTTTCCATTCTCATATTTAACCTCCTTATAATGGGCCTACAAGGCCCCAAACATACTTCCAGAAGGTTTTGAAAATAAATCGAAAACTTTTACACACTTAGAAAAATTTTACCTAAACAGCGGCAACATGCCTGTGTGAAATGGGACACGCCCGTGTGGGCAGGCCGTGCGGTCACACAAGCCTATGTCCCTCACCCATGGTCAACAATGACTTATTTCACAAGGCCGGACACACTCCCGTGTCCTTGGCCCGTGTGACAAAACCTTGGCATTCTGTTTATGACGTCATCACCTCACTATGGTCACATGGCCAAGGCAGACGCCCGTGTCCTTAGACCGTGTGTCGAATTAAATTCCTAAATTTCAGGTGCAGACTTCACACGGCCTGGGCACACGCCCATGCCTTTGGTCGTGCCTCCCATACGGCTGAGACACACGGCCGTGTCTCTACTCGTGTGTTTACTACTGAGCTTACTGACTTGCAACTCTAACATGCAAGGGGACACACGGCCTGGTCATACACCATGCAATTAACCGTGTGTCACACACGGCCTAGATACACGCCAGTGTGCCTACCCGTGTGGACAAGAACAAGGCTATTTGCCAAGCTCTTTCGTCACTCTAACTCAATCAACCATAATTTATAACCAAACAACCCAATCATATACCCTACACAATCATGAATAATCTCATCTTTTCATTGATTAATAGTATTGAGCCATTAACTATGGCCATGTACAAAAGAATTCATCCTTAAGGGAGCCAATACATTCTTGGCCAAAATAACAAAACAATTTACCTAGTCTAGCCCCTATACATGCCATATTTAAAATGCTAATTCTAGATATACCGAGATGAGCTAGTAGTGTGGGTGGTTTTCCAATTGTTTTCGTATCCCGACCCGGCTCTTTGAAACTATAAAACAAGGGAAAAGAAAGGGAGTAAGCTTTAAGCTTAGTAAGTTTACATGTAAACAATAAACATCATAACATATGCTACTCAACAATTAGCATTACATACTAAGCAAAAATAATTCACATTTCATAGTCATGCTTATCCTTTCATCTCTTACCACTTTCCCACCATATCACAAACCAAATGCTCTTATTATTTAACATACATCCCTGCACTTATCACCACACAATCACATGAGTATACTGATGCTGGGTTTCATGGGCATTCATCAAATACATGATCTTCACCATAATAAACACATGACGGCTCGGTTGATTTCATATAATGGACAATAGTTGGATTTTTCATTGTTTTAATCATATTAGCTAAAGAAGATACCTAAGCTATCTATGAAGTAATTGCGTTGAGCTCCATGGTACCAGCAGCTCTCTTGTACGTCCCAACTCTTGTGGTAGGGTACTGATAGTCATTGTTGGCAATCTTTTCCAAAAAATCTCATATGCTTCGTTGTAATATTTATCCAACAACGTACCATTGGCAAATGCATCAACTACCATTCTCATATGTGCATTCAACCCATTATAGAATATTTCCATTTGAGTCCAATGCTGAAATCCATGCATCGGACGTTTCTGATTTAAATCTTTAAATCATCCCCAAGCATCATATAATGTTTCATCCTCCAATTATCAAAAAGATATGATGTCATTTCTAAGCTTGGCATTCATGTTTGGTGGATTATATTGTAGCAAAAACCTCTAGCAAAGGTCATTCCATGATGTCACTATTCCCGACGGCAAAGCATTCAACCATGCTCTCACACGATCTCTTAAAGAATTTGGAAATAGTTTAAGTCTTAGGGCGTCTCAGGAACACCCTGTTTCCTGAACGAGTCACAAACCTCTAAAAAAAGTCTTAAGTATAGTTTTGGATCTTCAGTTGGTAATCCATTAAACTGTTTTACTGTTTGCAACATTTGAAACATTACTGGTTTCAACTCAAATTGCTGAACTTGTATTTGCGTCCTGACTATCCTTGGATTCAAATCATCCAAAATTGGAACAACATACTTTTGAATAGGTCTGTCTCGATCATCTATCACCTGACGAATAGGAGGATTAACACCCTAAACATTTGGATTATCATTAACACCAGGATCATTTGGATTATCATTAAGACTGGGATCATTTCCGTTTCTAGCCATTTTTCTCAATTCTTTTCGCCTTCTTCGCAAAGTTCTCTCGATCTCTGGATCAAAAGGATACTCATTGTTAGCAGGAATGCCTCTTCTCATGCACTAATGGCAAACCTATAGAAATCAAATTAAATTAAGTTAGATAAAACTAATGGAATTATATAAGAAAATAAAAAATAAAACAAATTTTACCAAATTGCTGCTCCCCGACAATAGCGCCAAAAACTTGCTGCGTGTGAATATAATATGCGAATTGTGCAAGTATACATGTCAAATCAAGTAATAAAATGATAAGTGAATATCGTTCCCATGAGGATCAGACTGAGGCACAAATGTGGTCAAGTTATTATAATAAAGTTAGATTAATGTTATAGCGAAATCATGATAAGAATGCAATGGTAAACAAAAGGAATATTAATGTGAAAACAATGTGTGACTGATGAATAATTGAAAATTCTATGGCAATGCAAGAGTAAAAATGCAATAACAATCATGAGAATAACTACATGAATAATATGCAACGAATAAATAAAAAACAAAGAATGATATGGCAAAGATACTATGGCAAAGATAAGGGTTATACGATGTTCAGTGGGAAGGTCGGGATTACTAAGAATCTAATTTTCCTTTCAGCAATGCCTTAGCAAAATCATACTTAACCTACTACCCAGAAGAGTTCTAAAGTGGCCTACTTCTTTCAAGAGTAGAAACCTCAAGTTACATTGTCTGTGTCTTAGGCCTTTAATATATTACCCTGCATTGTTCCCTCAAGTTACCTTGTCTGTGTCTTAGGCCTTTAATATATTACCCTGCACTGTTCCCTTCTGTATGAACGCTACTCTATGTCTAGAATCTACTACAAGTATATATCGAGTACTTGCCCATATCATTCCACCACGGTCTACCTAATCTAACCTTTCCAAAATTTAGATTAATTTAAGGGTATGCTGCACAGTCGACTATGTCTAGGGATTGCTCACATACATTGTAAAGAATAAAATAATTGAATGAAATAGTAAAATAACTCAAATTTATACTGCAGCCATTAAAGACAGTTAAAGTTTCATCAAAGTAATCCTAACCCTATTAGATTTAACTCATAAGCTGGCAAATAAAATTCAACTCGGACATCATTTTCATCACTGTAATTCATGAAGAAATAGATTAGAAATAATGGAAGAACGTCGGGAAGACAGTGTTCACTTGTCCAATCCACACTCCAGTTGCGTAGTGTCCTAAGGTGGCTGAGAGGGGTTGTTCACGTCTTTCCTCTTCCTATTTCTATTCAGCCACTACCTTCTAATTTGCCTAAAGATCTCTACCCGCAATTTCGCGCCCTAGGGTTTCCTCCTTTGCTTCTTTCTAAATTACTTTGTTTTTTTTTCAGGATAATGCCAACAACCCCAAGATTTATCTTCTCCACTTTTATAGGCAGATTTATCTGGTACAAGTAAAGTTGGGTTGGGTTGAAACTAATATGCGCTGAATGTTGACTGGGAACCTTCCCAGCATTGCTACGGAATATGAGCTGGCAATATGACCACCCTTTTGCCCCAGCCAAACGTCACTCCTGTATTTATTGTTCCTCATCCTTCACCTACCAATACCACAAAACACAGCCCTTCCACGAGCAATTAAAAGCACCTAATATTTAAATACAGCCCAAGTTCTAATGCAATGCTAAAAATACTAATGAAATGTCCTAAAATGCAACTAGATGTACTTAAGTATAGGCAATTAACTAGCTATTTAAATATTGAAATTTCTTAACCAAATTTTAATATGGCCCTAATAACACTCGGTAAATATTTACGGGCTCGATTTATAGAAATGAGGTCCCGATACCTCATTTTTCTAAAACCACTTGACTTTAATGATATACCACTTGAACTTAACTATTCATTCAAATAACATAAAGTACCAAATCAAAATTTATTATTGTACTATATTTGACTCATAAATATTAAATAATAATATTTATGAACTCACTCGTCGAATTTGTGGCCCTAAAATCACTATTTCTAGCATTACTGAAAAATGGGCTATTACACTTTGTTTACGAAGTTGAACTGCCACCAAGGTGTCGTTTTAGTGCAAAAACCCAAGGTTTTATCCTTCCTTTGATTCTTTCAGAATTTGGCTTTCATTTTCAGTACACTCGTTCTTTTGTTCAGTGTTGTTAGAATACAACATCGCACTAAGGCAGTTATTGACCCTGTCTTGGTGTACCCTAGTAGCCTACTTCTTAGATTGTTGTATGCGCAATGAACCACCAGTCCTAGGGGTTTTCCAGAAGTTCTATCAGTTGATGATTACCAGACAATGGGATAATTTTGGTTATGTCTATTTTAGTGTTCGACAAGGCTGTGAGCCAATAATTCAAAATAACCTTTCTAATCTTCACTAGAGGAAGGAAAAATTCTTAAGGTTCATTTGTAAACATGAAAATGGCTTTAGCTTTCCCACCTGTTGGTCACTTCCCAAGAATTCGTTTGTTCTCAAAGCTTGCTAGTTGATTATAAGGTTGCTAATACAATCATTTGAGCAAAGGGTGTATTCTTGAGTTCGTGGAATTGGTTATAGTTAGGAATATCTTCCAATACTATTTACTAAACCAAATTCCAAATGGTCGACAAGATATTGACCGCATTAGTTGGCTAGACAACTATCATATACCTTCTGCTTCAGAGGCTTGGCCATTTGATGGTAACACTGTCTTGGCGCAGATCTTAATTGGGCACATAGGAGAACCTCTTTTTTACTTCTATGAATTCTGTGGAATACATTCTCAAAATTGGCTTATCACTCATTGTATTCCTTACTCTTCTTCTTCTTTTTCAAAAAAAGCTAAACTTGAGTTGGTGTTGTAGGATCTAATCCAAAAACTCATATTTCGCTCAATTTAGTACCAAGTATGGACATTAAAGCCATTTTGGAAAAGTCTTGTGCTAAAGAGAGTCACCTACTCAAAACACGGGTCATTCTTATGCTAACATCCCAACAAAAACCTTACCATTGGATCCACTTATGATCCCCATAAATCCTAAATCGTAACCTTTTTCTACTAAGAGTGATGAATTCTTTCCTTGGCGTAACCTTTATGCCTCAGGTTCATCCTTTGTTTCTTTAAGTTCAATCTTCCAGAGCCAATACAACATGATCCCTCCACAATGAAAAGAGGCTTTTTGATCTTACATTGCATCCAAATTGGAATAGCTAATCTAAAATCAAATTCTTTGGTAGAGTCCCAATAGGAGTATAACTCCTATCTCGCAGAAAAGTATTAAATTAAATTTAATATTAAACTATTAAAATAATATTATTTTTGGAATAGCTAATCTAAAATCAAATTCTTTGGTAGAGTCCCAATAGGAGTATAACTCTCACATTGCTCAACCACCAAAGACCAACCGCCACTGGCCACTGGGACACTACCGTCGCAACCGTTGGCACTGTCGTGTCTAGTGATGCAGGTGCGACACCCTTACGGCACCCTGAGCCAGTTCGGCTACTATTGGTTTTGCAACATCCCTCACCCGTATTCGTCGCTGGAATAGGGTTACAGAGCATTACTAGACTTATTACACAATCGATTATACATTTCCCATACAATTATCAAATTCAAATACAAGTCATTTATAATCATTCATCAAGTCCCTAATATGAGCCTACAAGGCCCAAAACATGCATTCGGCGTGGTTTGAGACTAAACCGATAATGTAACACCCCTTACCCGAGACCGTTGCCGTAGTCGAGCACGAGGCATTACTAGACTTAACTTACTAGTTCTGGGCATAAAAATTAAAACTGTCCGTCTGCGTCATGTTCACTAAATTAATTATAACTCGAGTTACGAAAATCAAAATCAAGATCCGTAAATTTTCCCTGAAACTAGACTCATATATCTTCTTACTATAATTTTTCCAGAATTTTTGGTGTGGCCAATTAGTACAGTTTATTAGTTAAAGTCTCCCCTATTACACAGTTTGACAGTTCTGACCTCTCTTCACTAAAAATCAATTATCTCATAATATACAACTCATTTTCCTACACCATTTTCTTTATATGAAAATAGACTCAATAAGCTTTAATTCTATATCTCATGCACAACCTAATTCAATGTATACTATTTTTGGTGATTTTTCAAAATCACGTCACTGCTGCTGTCCTACTATTCCCCTGCATATAATTACATAATTTCTTTAAAATAATTATCAACTAGACATTTCATAACATCCACAACCATGTTCTTAATTAACCATTTTAATGGCTAATCATTACCAAACATTTACAAGTCCATAATAAGCCATATCATAAGGTCACACACATAAAATGTTTAAGTCCCTATACATGCCATAACTTAAAACGTTCGAGTCACAAAATACCAATATAACCCTTTGATAGTGTGTACGATCTCCGACGTCCTTTCGATCCCCGAGTTGGCTTGCAATACTATAAAAAAAAATAAAGAATGGGAGTAAACATAAAGCTTAGTAAGTTTACATGTAAATAGATGACAACATTCTTAATGAATTAACTTATTCTTTTCTTATCAAGATCATTTAAGCTTTTAACTCAATATACTCAAACTTGTATTCTTACTTTGTCTTTTTAACATGAATTTATCTTACCTTACCTTTTTAACATGAATTTATCTTACCTTACCTTTTTAGCTTGAACTTGTCTTAACTTACCATTTTAGCTTGAACTTATCTTACCTTTACTTTGGTATACTCCTTGAATTTTCCCGTTGAACCACTTGGAATACTAAGGATACGCGGGTACCTTTCCTTATGAAACTTAACCATTGCCATGTCTTGACATGGTCTTACGTGGTATCCTTGCCTTGTGAACTCACCAATGCCATGCCTTGGCATGGTCTTACATGGGATCTTTGCCTTATAAACTCACCAATGCCATGCCTTGGCATGGTCTTACATGGGACATTTGCCTTATAGTAACTTATCAATGCCATGTCTTGACATGGTCTTACATGATTTCCTTAAACCCTAATGTCATGACATTTGTATCCTACACATTCCTAAGGTTCAACCTGAACTTTCTGAGATAACTTTTCCGTCAATTCATACTTGAGTCTTTAAATAATAAATTTACAGAATAAATATGTAAATGCTGGAATTTAATAATATTAAATGTAAAATAATAGAATATTGCATTTATTTACTGCAAACTTACCTCGAAATAAAATCGATAAATTATATCGATTTAATCCTCTATCTTTTTCTTTCCCGATCTAACTCGGATTTCGTTCTTCTTGATCTATAATAGCAAATTTAGCTTATTTAATACTCATATTTATCAAAACAGTCCTTAACTCTCATTTTTGGCAAAATTACAATTTTGCCCCTAAACTTTTACATATTTACGATTTTGCCCCTAGGCTCGAAAATTAAACTTCAGCCCTTATTCTTATGTTTTATAACATGCTGAACATTTTTCTCTTCTATAGCAACTTCAAATTCTTACCATAACACATACTTATGAACAATAACAACTTTTACTAATTTAGTCCAAACTACTTAAATTCATCAAAAATCCAAAGACAAAACTTGTTAATCTAACACATATCTTTCATTTTCTACCATCAAACAACAAAATCACAAGTTCTCATCAATGGCATAACTTAAAATATTCATCAAAATTTAAAATTGAAACATGGGTTTTGTAGCACTCGAAGAAACGATCTCAAAAACGTAAAAATTATCAAAAACCAAGCTAAAACATACCTTCAATTTAAGCTTCAAAAGTGCCGAATCTAAGCTTATTCTTTTCTTTTTCTTTTCTTCTACATTCGGCTAGTTGAAAAAAAAGATGATAATGGCTTTTAACTTGTGTTTGTTTTATTATATTAAAATTATATTATTTTATTATTATTAAACCATTATACATAATAAAACAAGCTATATAATTTGACATAGCCGCCCACTACTCTCACTTATGGGTAAATTACAACATAAAGCCTCCAAATTAAAAGAACATCCACTATTTGGGCCTTCTAAAAATAACCACTAAATTTTCACTTTACGCGATTAAGCCCTTTTATTAAATTAAGCACCCAAACAATAAAATTGAATCACGAAAATTTCACACATAATAATTCACACATTATAAGCACTGAAAATAATATTAAAATATTTTACTGACTCGGATTTGTGGTTTCGCAACCACTATTCCGTTTAGGCCCTATTTCGGGATGTTACAGATAACTTAGGAAACTTTTGGAACAATTAGAAAATTTTGCAAAATACAGGGGCACACGCCCGTGTGGCCAGCCCGTGTGCCCTTCGAAATGGCCTTACACGCCCGTATGCCAGGCCATGCCAAACTTGTAGGGTATACTGACTTATGTCACATGGCCAAGTCACACGCCCGTGTGCTGGGCAGTGTGAAGCATCCTGACTTGATTTCAAAATACACACCAAGGGACACATGGCCGTGTAACCTGACCGTGTGTCACACACGGCTGAGACACACGCCCGTATCTCTGCCTGTGTGGACAAAAATAGGCTATTTACCAAGCCATCTTGCCACCCAAATTTGCATATACCTACACCAAATCAAATGGCACACAATATGGCATAAATAGGCATTCAATCAATCTCAACCAAGCATGGTTCATACCATTTAAATACCCAAAACAGCAAGGCACATATGTGCCACAACATACCTTCAACTCATGCCAATCCCACATTCTCAAATTACCTAAACGATTACATTTCATTTATGTATCTCATTTACCTAAATCACAAACAAACCAATCTCACATTTCAATCATCTAGTATACCTAATTGCTAAACCTCAACAAGCATTTCTTATTAATTATCAACCACACATTTAAAGGCCAATTACATATATATATACATGATGCGAAACATGCCAAATATAATCCAAATCACATGGCTAAATACATAACACACCATTCTTCATTTACAAGCCAACTTAAATGGCTAAATCTATTACCAAAATATAGCAAAATGACCATAACTCCTATACATGCCATATAACCAAAACATAAGCTCAAAAGTACCAAAATAGAAGTTTGATAGTGTGATGAAGTCTACGACAATTCCCAAATCTGAGTTAGCTTCGAGAACATTATAAAACACGGAAAATAAACAAAGTAAGCTATAAAGCTTAGTAAGCTCATATGCTGAATAAGTAAAACTTACCAATCAACAATTCAAAATACATAAACATCATATAATACAATTCAAATTTGAAGCATAACTTAACATATGTATTCAATCTGGGATTAAACATAATTTCCATCAAATTCTTCGATTCAATGATCGTATAGTTCACTTATATACCTGTACAAGCTCGTATTGATCTCATACTCATCAATATCTTTGATATACCCGTTGAACCATTCAGAATACTATCGGATACACGGGAATCTCGCACACTAAGTGTCACGTATATATAGCCGAAACTATCTCAATCTCATATCACATATAATGCTCACTCTAGAGCTATCAACGGGCCTGCTCACACAAGATGACGATTATGACGAAGCTACAAGGTGCTACTCACACAAGCTAAAGAGAATCCGCAACACATACCGAATAACTCAGCCACCGGTAGAACTTACGGACCAACACCTAATCACATAACCCCTAATGACATGTCATTCGTATCCTAATATATTCCTAAGGTTCAACTAGGATTTCACATTTGCCGAATCATCATCGAACGTTTTCGTACAATCATATTCATCAACAATTTAAATATAAAGAATTTAAAACATAATTTCAATAATGCTTATTAACATACGAACTCACCTTGAATGCGAAAACGACGAAACGAGTTGATTAATCCAAAACCTTGTTCTTTCTCCGATCTAATTCTGAATTTTGCTTTTCTTAATCTATATAATATCAAATTTAGCTTATTTAATCATCACTCTATTCAATTTAATCCAAAATACACACTAAGGCAACTTTATGCTTTTGCCCCTAATTTTTCAACATTTTTACAATTTAGTCCTTATCTCATAAAAATTCAATTTCATGCAATTCAACCTATACCCATGCTAGCCTAATTTCAATTAAGTCCCTAGCAGCCCACATTTTTCATTTATTTCACAATTTAACCATGAATTTTACACATTTCACAAATTAATCCCTATTTGGATATTTTACTAAAAATCACTTTACAATTGTTGTTCATCTAACAACAACCATACATTTTCTATCATTAAACATCAAAATAAACATGGATCATCAATGAAAAATCCCTAAAACTATAATAGTTTTACAAAATAGGCTAGCTAGATTAAGCTGCAACGATCTCAAAAACATAGAAATCATTAAAAACGGATTAGAAATCACTCACGAATTAAGCTTGCAAGCTTGGCTGAACCTATCTATGGCTTCTCTAGGTTAAAACCGGTTGAAGAAGAAACTAAAAGATGATATAATGTTTTGGTTTTATTTATTTTAACATGAATTACTCAATTACTAATATAACCTTTAAAAACATTAAAATTTTCAATTATACCAAGCCATGTACATCCACTATCAACATAAATGGTCTAGTTACCACATAAGGACCTCCATTTTAAAGATCTATAGCTATTAGACACCTTTAACTAATAGAACTCAAGTTTTACACTTTACGCGATTTAGTCCTTTTTATCAAATTAAGCATTCAAACGATAAAATTTCTCAACGAAATTTTCACACAATCATAGTATCATGCTGTAGACATTAAAATATTAATAAAATAATTATTTCAACCTCAGATCTGTAGTCCCAAAACCACTGTTTCGATTTGACTAAAAACAGGCTATTACAAGTTTGATCTGGGTTAGTGACAACCCAACCAATTCGATCTAGCCACCGGTTGGACCGTCAGCCCGGTTTCATATACAGACCCCGATTTAACCAGTTTTTAGGTCTTGGTCTCAGTTTTGGGCTCCCAGTCCCAATTTACGATCTTAGGCCCAATTTTCAAGTTCAATTACCCATTGGGCCAATTGTCTAACTTGAAATTAATTTCCAAAAATATCATATTAATTTTAATTAATATGATTAATTTAATTTTACTTGATCAAAATTAATTTTCCCAAAAATCACTTAGATTTTCAAAATTAATTTTTCTAGAAAATTCTTTAATCAAATTTTCTAGTTGAACAATTCTCATGACTACCTAATTTAATTCCACATCGAATAAATCGACTCAATTAAATTATTTCCAAAATCGTAGAATTTTCTTCTCATTCAAATGCAGTCCGATTGAGCTTTTCTTGAGCTAGCGGAGGGACTAATTGAACATATACAATTAGGCTCTAGTAATTGCAATTATTTTGAGAAGCATTGTTCCAATAATTCACAATTACTTAATCATAGAGTCAGTCCACAAGAAGTACCATGATTAAAAACTACTTATTGTATACTTTTTACGAAAGTAATTAATCCAACTGCTTTGTCCAATGACCTCGTTATGTGTGTGTTACCCTCATATGATATTATTGATTCCTTTGAATTAAATTCGTTCACTCAATACAATCCTATTTTATCTCATTGTCACCATGTGTCTTCTTAATGATTAATGTGATCACTGTCAACAAATGACTGTGATAAATTGCTCGTTCGAGAACAAGCAACCCGTGGCCACTTTCCATATTTATCAGTCCATACAATGCCAATGAGAGGATATCATTAACTCTTTAATTGAGCTATGAATTCCACTGTTGCTAGTAAAGCCATGCTATACAAAAGTCATGTACCCAACATACCAGCTATGGGCTCGATCATCTTTAGAGCATAAGCCTCCACTTATATCAACGCACATGAGTTGCATACGCATGGTCAGTAACTAACTTAAGATTTAGGTAAATCACATCATGAACGTCACGAGCGAATTAATTCACAAACGAATTCAGAATTAATTCATCTTAGGTCCAGTCCAATCAATGAATACATCTATGTCTCTACCCGTGGAGTCAACTGCTCTGATAGCCAAGACTAGTCATCTCCCCAATTAGAATTGTAGATGACATAATAATCCTTCTCAGTATTTGAATCAAATGCTCACTTCGATCTTTTATGGAATTACGAACTTATTTAGATTTTCTAATGAAGTAAGTTGTCTTTCTCGCAATGTAAACATTCTTACAATGCCACTTATTTTTAGTTTGAATTTAGACAATCAATGAGCTAATATTTGCTTGTCACAATTTCGCTATGCATGCAAAATATAAAAGATAGAAATACAAAAGACATAATAGTGAAATGTGAAATTAACTTTATTTATTTATTCATTGTTCAAATAAATAGAAAACAGTTAGATGTTTACTGCAATATGGACACATTTCCCAATAGAGCATTACCCGTGTTATCATCAAGTTTAATGGCATGCCCAATCGTCTACCCAATACTCATTAAAGTACTCTTCCAGTATGAAAAGTTAGGGAGACCCGAAAGCCGTATCCAAGCAACTACGTTAGACGGGTATGGTTGGCTAGTTGAGAAAGATTCTGACCAGGGTTGGACCGTTAAATACTGTCCAAAAACAATCCAAGGTCCTTCTATGAGAGCTCAGATATAGTTTGATTCCTCCTAGAATTTTATCATGAAATAATCATTCTCTAAATCCATGATTTTGACCGAAGTTGATGGCTTCCATAAATGATAGATCTTATTTGAGAGAGTTTGAAACCTTATTTTCCTGCCCAATAGCTTGACCACGACCATGCGAGACATACTCTAATATAATATCTAGTGAAATCAATTGCAATTTCCATCCCCATCCACTACCATAAGATGGTTGTCTTCCCTTGCATCATTAAAACGCATACGAACTTTCTTGGTAGCTTTGTCTTCCAGAGAAGTCAATGAAGAAGAAATCTCCATAACTTGCTTTTTGTTTTTATTAGTTTATAGTTAACTCATGACTAAAACATGTCACATTGGGTTAAAATTTTAATGAAGTACATATCATTCTTCCTTTTAACTTTTATTTCAAATTTAGTCATGACTCATTTTTCTTAATATTTTGTAATTAGAGATGATAAAATTCGAACTGTTTGATAGATTTTAGTTGGATCATATTGAATAAAATGATTTAAAATTATACAGCATAACGAATAATACAACAAAGTGTATTAATTGTAAAATAGTAGTTGATTTAATATCATCCCTTCCGTCCTGTTTTATTCGTATCTAATAAGTACAAAATTCCAAGTTGTTGCAATTCATAAAAGGCATTTAAGTTAATGAAATGGTAAACTTACATGTACATACAGACAATAAGAATTCCAACCTTTTTTTTTATTGTTTTGAATTAGAAATCCAGCAAAACTAGAAAAAGATAAAAAGGAATAGGAGCTGAGTAGAAGAAAAAGAGGAGGGGTAAAATCTTGGATGTGGGTTCCACAAGCACGTGGCATTGTCCAAGGAAAATAAATTTAGGAAAGTTTTTACCTTGCCTCCGCAGAGACACGGGAAAAATATGACAAGCTGGTGTTAATACACGTTTTGGATGATAATCGTTTTTAATTGAGGTTTGATTTCTTTTATCAAAATTAAATTTTTAAATTTGACGAAATTTGAATCTTGTTTTATCTGAGTTAATTTTTGATAGTTTATTGAAAATCTTAATATTCAAATTTAAATGTGAAAATAATTATTAAATTTAAAATTAAATTTGTTAAAGAATTTAGACATTAATGTAAGAGGAATAAGGTGAATACAATTATTAAATTGACTAATTAATTTCAACAAAAGTTTTAGATTCACTGAAAAAGTATTTCACTAGTAATTTAACCAAAAAAAAAAAAAAAAAAAAAAAAAAAAGACAGCAATGTCAAACCAACGCCCAATGCAGTGCCAGGATGGGTTTGGGTCTAGTCTTAGACAACGTGGCCTTCCCAATCAACGACAAGACAAAACTCTCCCACCAGTACTTTCATTTAGTGTACTGTTATCCACATCCCATCCCCATCTCCAGTCCCAAATGCCATTTTAGTATTTATCCAAACTTCAAAGCTTTAACCAGAAACCAACCTTCTCTCTCACTCACTTCATTTCTCAAACCAAATTTCTTCGTCAAAATCTGGCTTATCTCTCAAATTCAATCTATAACTTGAATCAAATCAAACTCACCCACCCAAACATTACTCACCCTAATACCAAATGGCCACCATTAACGATATCCCCGACGTTATTCTATCGAACATCTTTGCTTCTATTTCAGATACCCGAACTCGGAACTCTCTTTCCCTTGTCAGCCGTAAGTTTATGCTTCTTGATAGGGCGACGCGCGTCTCTCTCACTCTCCGCGGTAACGCAAGGGACCTTTTCATGATCCCGACCTGTTTCAGATCCGTCACTGACTTGGACCTCTCCTTCCTCTCCCCATGGGGCCACTCTCTTCTTTCTTCTCCGTTGTCTGATACTGATCCTCAGCTTTTGGCCCATCGCCTCCGCATAGCGTTCCCTGCGGTCACGTCCTTGACGGTCTACGCTAGATCACCGTTGACGATCGAGATTTTGGTTCAACAATGGCCTGGATTGAAGCGTGTGAAGTTGGTTAGGTGGCATCAACGGCTGGCTTCGTGGCCAATCGGTGAAGACTTTGTTTGTTTGTTGGAGCAGTGCGAGAATCTCAATTGGCTTGATTTGTCCACTTTTTATTATTGGACTGAAGATCTGCCCCCGGTTCTTCAAGCTTGCCCCAAGGTATCGGCCTCGTTAGTCCACTTGAATTTGCTAACGATGTCGTTTGCTGAAGGGTTTAAGTCTCAGGAAATTAAGGAAATCACCACGGCTTGTCCTAACTTGAAGAACTTCTTGGTGGCTTGTAATTTTGATCCTAGGTACATTGGGTTCGTCGGAGATGAGACCTTGTTAGCTGTGGCTAATAATTGTCCTAAATTGACGCTTTTGCATTTGGCTGATACGTCCTCACTGACTGACGTTCGAGGTGATCCGGATAATGAGGGATTTACTTCGGAGGATGCTATGGTTACCAAAGGGACGCTGGTGGAGTTCTTCTCTGGCTTGCCACTGCTTCAAGAGCTTGTGCTTGATGTTGGAAGGAACGTCAGGGATACTTCCATGGCATTGGAAATGTTGAATTCTAAATGCAAGGATTTGAGAGTGCTCAAGTTGGGATGGTTTCATGGGATATGTCTGGCGAATGAATCTCAGCTTGATGGGATTGCCTTGTGTTCGGGTCTGGAGGAGTTGTCTATTAAGAATTGTGGGGATTTGACGGATATGGGATTGATTGCAATTGGGAGAGGGTGCTCTAAGCTGTCCAGGTTTGAAGTTCAAGGATGCAAAAGGATTACGGAGAAGGGTCTTAGGACAATGGCTTGCTTGCTAAAAAATACTTTGGTTAAAGTCAAGATTTCTTGTTGCCAGAATCTTGATGCTGCAGCTTCATTGAGATCTGTGGAGCCAATCCGTGATCGGATTCAATGGCTGCATATTGACTGTGTCTGGAACGGATGGGAGGAGATTGGGAATTCCGAGCAGGTTGGTCTTAGTTTTTGGCACAACCAAGTGGAGGAACCATCCAGTTTATTTAGCTTAATGGGAAGTGAGTATGATCATGAAATGAGAAGGAAGAAATGCAAATACTCCTCTGACGTGAGTGATGGTTACATTCTGGAAAACAACGGATTTTGGTGCAAGAAATGGGATAGGTTGCAATACCTTTCTCTTTGGATTGGTGTTGGTGAACTCCTTACACCATTGCCAGCGGGGGGTCTTCTGAACTGCCCTAATTTGGAGGAGATTCGAATTAAGGTGGAAGGGGACTGCAGGGGACGTTCCAAACCATCTGAACGTGCATTTGGATTGAGCTCTCTTGCACTCTACCCTCGGCTTTCGAAGATGCAATTAGATTGTAGTGAAACCATAGGTTATGCACTCACAGCACCGTCAGGCCAAATGGATTTGAGTTTGTGGGAAAGGTTTTTCCTTAATGGCATTGGGGAATTGAGGCTAAGTGAACTAGATTATTGGCCTCCACAAGACAGGGATGTCAACCACAGGAGTCTCTCACTCCCTGCTGCTGGATTGCTGGCCGAATGTCTTGAGCTTAGGAAGTTATTTATCCATGGGACGGCTCATGAACACTTCATGATGTTCCTTCTTAAAATACCTAACCTCAGAGACGTACAGCTGAGAGAAGACTACTATCCGGCACCAGAGAATGATATGAGTACTGAAATGAGAGCAGGCTCATGTAGTCGCTTTGAAGCTGCTCTAAATAGGCGACCCATCCTCGATTGAAATGATTTACTGGTGTGAAGCCTAGCCCTGATTAGATTATGCACGGAAGAACAGGAGGGGTTTCAAGTACGAAAATTTCTTTTTTCCCTTTTCTAGAAAAGAAACTGTAAAAGTTCATCCATGGTCTGCGTTTCTTTATATACATGCAATTCCCTCCCCCACTTCAGCCTAATTTGTCCGGAGACGTGTTGCGTTCATTTTACATGTTTGAGACTTTTCATTCTTGTCTCATGGATCAGCAGGGAATGAAAATATATCATAAGAGGATTTGCCATTGAAAGTTCCCAAAAAGGAGATTTATTTACGTTTTTTTTCAACAACTTGTTTTCATAATGATGGAAAGATTATTACAGTTAAACTACTTTAAAAGCCGACATAACTGCTTTAACACCTCTACTGGGTTTTCTATCCAAACAGAATGTATCAGCGGAGAGAGAACTCGCAGTGAGAGAGTGTCTCCTCGCAACTTGGCCGATCTTCCTCTTCTGCCCAACAGTCTGTAACCATATTGTGGTTCACATATTATTGCCATGAAATGAATCAATATCTAAGAATCCAAAGACATCCTGGAAAATGCATGAAAAGCTTGTATAGTAGACCTGAAGTTAGCCCGCCTGGGGGCCTTCAGACTCTTTAACCGTGATAAATGGTTTGAAAGAGACCAAGTAACAGTATACTGCATACCTTTCTGGTGGTACACTTTCCCAGGGTCTATTTAGAGTACAGAGCTCCCACATTATCACCCCGAGGCTACAAATGTCGCACTCCTTGCTGAGGAGCCATCCATTCGGCTGTTCCTGCATATGCAAAAATCTTTCATGGGTCGATTGGTCATTGAACGAACATCAGGGAAAGCAAGAAAACACATGAAAATCTCTAAGAAACTGAAGAAGAAACAAGAGAAAAATGGTCTACTTATTTTATTCAATAGGCTCTAACATACCAGAATTAGGGACGAGTCTCTCAGTTTTACAAGAAGCTTAGAGTGTTGAAGAGTGGCTAGCACTAGCAATATTCCTAGCTAATCTCCTTCAACTGATTCCTTAACAGATAATAACTACTTACAACAGCTAACTAACTGTAAAGTAACAGTTTGTACAATAGAAAACGAACTTAGCTAACCTGTTTACTACAGTCACTAACAGTCATTCTCGAGAGCCCAAAATTACATATCTTCATGGTCCAGTGCTTATTCAAAGGCAATTAGCACTTTTTAGGTCACGATGAACGATTTTCATCCGGTGCATACACATCACCCCCTATATAAACAAGAGATAAATCTGGTCAATGTGGCACTCTTTTTACTAAAAAGGTAATTCATGCAATGCATGTATACGGAGACAATCAAATTTGCATTAGCTTTTGCTAAATAAAATTGAAAAAAAATAAATATGAGAAAATAAATTTTCAAACTTAATTTGGGTATAAACTTTGGAAATGAAGCACACAATCATAGAAAGATATGTATCTTATGGTGTTTATATTCTTGACACATCTTATTCTAGTGATCTCTTTTATCGAAGCATATTGTGAGTTTGAACATCCTTTTCGAACATACTTAAAAAAAACTATGTTCGCAATTTCATGATTTGCTTTTTTTAAATGTGAAACATATAATTTATTAAGGGTTAGTTTAACAATACTTTTGAAAAGTGCTGTGAAAAAGTACTTTTGAGAAGTACTTTTAAAAAGTTTGATTTAAAATTTGAGTGTTTAGCATTGCTGTTAAAAGGTTTTTTTGAGAAATAAAATGTCTATTTTAGACATGTTATTATCAAGTAACAAATATGCATTTAAATAATATTTAAATAAGTTAATATTGTTATATTTTTGTAAGAATATAAAAAAATTATTATAACTTGTTAATAATTTAATATATGAAATATAAATTTTAAATATTTTTAAGTAATAAATTTTAATTGTTTATAAAATCTAATTAGAATATATAAACTATATTTTAAATATTTAAATATAATCATTAAATATTTCTAATTAGTATTTTAAAAATATATTTTTTATTTTTAATTAATGATTTTAACACATTTGTATTTAAGCACCAATAAAAAAAATGGGAAAGTACTATGTTATTGAAGGGGTAAAAAAGTAGTTAAGCACCAAAAGTGCTTCTGGGAGAGTAAAAGCTAAAAATTTTAGTTTTTCCTTTTCAGTAAATACTTTTAAAAAGCCAAAAATTTCAACAAAAAACAGCTTATTTAGTACCGCTTTTCTTTCAAAAATGCTTTTAGAGCTAGAAGTGCTTTCTTAAACACTACTAAACAGGCCCTAAGTATCGTCTAAATTGTTAAGGGAGCCAAAGTTAATTAAGGAGCTAGTTCTGCTTTGAGTTGGAATATTTAGATGGTTGGCAATCGTGTACGAATTTAAATATTTTGTTACCTTTTTGGATTATTATTCTTGCATGAAATGGATACTTTTTATGAAAAATTGGTTGGAGTTGTTTTTATCATTTTTGTGCCTTTTATGTTAAGGTAAAATCTCAATTTCGTGTGTTTGTCCAAATTTTGTGAAGAAATAATGCTAAAAAATGCTTTTCCAATCTTGTGGAGTCTTCATGACTCAAAAATTTTTGTAAAACCCCAAAGCTTTTGGTATAACATCTAGTACTATTCCGTGATCATGTTCAATGAATTTTTGAGGAAATATAAAAACAAGTGAGATAAAGAGAATATATAAAGAATTTAATTGATATTGAGTTGGAATCAAGGTTGGAAGTTGTGAATGTCAGAATGTGGAAGAACGACCAAATTGAAAATTTTGAAAATTTAAAGGATTAAAATGTAATTTGATCAAAAAGGGAAAATATAAGTTATTAATGATTATTTGGCATGAAAATGACTTCAAATATGTATTGGTACAATAGAAATAATTTTGGATTAAATTGGAAAATATTTGAAAGTACAGAAACTAAATTGTAATTTTTCCTATTTTTATAATGAAAAGGGTATAAGTGTAATTTTCATTAGAGGTTAAATGTAGTAATAAGTGTCATTTGTTATGAAGAAAGTGTAATAAGAGATCAAATAAAGTGCAATTTTTACATGGAAAGGTATTTTGATCATTTTACATGAGATTTATGGTGAAAATAGTTTTTTGGGAGATGTTATGTGATTGAGATTAAATTTGATTCATTTGATGTGTTTATAATTTGGTGATTAAATGTAGACTATACACTTTACATAGTTTGACTTGGACCCTTGACCAGACTTTGACTTAACCTTTAAAGGATTTAAAAATAAGGAAAAAAACGGGGGTGAAAAATCATCCCCCATCAGCTTTATTGCTGGCCTTTCAACTTCCTAATCGCCTCTCGATGTGCGAACATCGAGAGTGTAAATAATGCAATTAAATATCTGGAATTAGGAAATATCTGCAAATATACGGGTCAAGTTGTAATATAATTTTTACAACAAAACAAGGAGTATTTCGAGGATCGTACCTAAGAGAAGCTTAATTAGCTAGCAATTGACTCCTATACTAACAAGTTTAGATAGTTCTCAATCAAAATCACAATACGACAAACCAAAATTTAAATATTCTGAAATAAAACATGCAAAATAAGAAAATAGCAAAAGTAATCCTAAATCACTCGACTAACAAATGGAAGACTAACTCGTTTCAGTGTTTATAATTTAACTATCGATTTAGGATTTTAATCAATTAGCTAGTAATTAACCTAGTTGTTACCTCCCGGCCTCCAACTAAATTAGCTAGTTGATAGGAGCTACTTATCTCCTAACCTTACAATTCAAATCGGGACAAGTTGAGAGATACACGACAGACTTATTCTCCCGACCGCATCTACCTAAATGACTTCTTAGGGTCGTCAATCCTAGGGTTTAATTTCACTCAACCATATCCAACTAATTCTAAGAAAAACCTTAAAAAATTCGTTAAATAATCCCACATCCACTCGTTAATCCTCCTAGGATCTTAGTTACCCATAGATATAAACATAAACATCCCTAATTTAACTTCAAACATCAACAATAATTATTCGAAAGAGTAAAAGAGGGAAGAAAAAAATTTGGATCTGAAGATGTCGATTAAGTGCTTGGAAACATAGAATCCCGTAACAATTATTGAGCAATTAGTGATTTGATACAGAAACTGCGAACAATTGAAGAATAAATTGAAACTGAAACTGAGATTGAAAATAATAAACTTTTACAAAAGAATCTAAAAACTAAAACCCTAATCTAAAACTAAAACTCAAATCAGGGGAAGACTTGAGTTTCAAATACGAACTATTCTCAAGGTAAGTTCGTGTAATTTAATTTGGTATGTTATTATGTTTTAATTGAATTGTGTGATTGAGTTAATATATATGATGATACATACTACGAAATAATCACAAGATGGAAAACATGAATAAAATGGCATTGTCCTGATTGAACATTGTATTGCGATGGATTATAAAAATTTTCTTGAAATAAACAAAATGATATAGAAAGGATTTAGCCCGAATGGGTAATCCTGAGCTACACTCTCGTGAGAAAATGTTATAAAATGGATTTAGCCCGGACGGGTAATCCATAGTAAGCTCATTAGAGCTAACGTTACCGAAAGGATTTAGCCTGGACTAGGAATCCTGAATAAGTTCTTGGGAGCGAATGTTAAAGACGAGATTTAGCCTGGATTGGTAATCCTATTATATAAATGTGGCTTGAGAGTGTGCTCTATGAATAGGTGCTTAAGGAGCACATTGGGTGTGAGTTGACAGACAATTGACATGTATACCCTGAGTATACTACCCGGGTATCCATTGAAATTACAATAGTTCAATGAAAAGAAATCCTGAAAAATGGAAAAGTGAAATGATATGAAAGTTTATATTATGGTGAGCCCATCTATGTTGGTTTGATAACTTCATGATGTGTAAGACTAACTTGTTTAATGAGTGAATGTATTTAGGTAACTTGTCAAAATATTGATGGAATGAATGCGTATGTATGCTTATTTGAATAATTATGTCCGGTAAGTTTTCTTTTTATTACGTGAACTTACTAAGCATGAAAATGCTTACCCCATTTTACTTTTCCTTGTTTTATAGTGCTCGTAAGGCTCGTGAAGGTTGGAGGATTCAGTTGGAACAAGACCACACTGTCCACAAATCTCTTTTTTGGTATAGCTAAATGATTCATTTTGGTATAATGACATGTATAAGCTACTTGGCATAGATGAAGGCTTGTAAGTAATACTTTGTGAGTTAACCATTGGAATGGCTGAGGATGTTCAATTGGTGCATGTATGATATTAATGTATGTCCAAATTCTTAAGTGCTAAGTATGGTGGATGAGTCATTTTGTGGATAAGCATGAAGGATGGTTAATATTGGTTAAATGTATGTTGAATTATAGATGTCCGTCATGGGTGTGATATTGGCATGAACGGAAAAGAAATTATGTATGGGTTATGCATGATAGATGTTAGTATGTAGATATCATGATAATAACTTGATTGTAGATGATTCGGTTGTACGAATATACTTAGATTAGTGGTATGTTATGTTATGTAGGTTGGTGTAAGTAAGGGTGGCAAAATGGCTTGGTAAATAGCCTTGTTTTTGTCCACACAGGCATGTGTTTGTGCCGTGTGTGACACACGACTTGCCCCATTGGCGTGTGTCCCAGCCATGTGTCCTCTGCACTTTAATTGTTGCAAAACAGAATGCTCAGTATTGAGCACACGGGCTTGTGTCTCGACTGTGTGTGCTACACGGCCTTAGACACGGGCGTGTGCCCCGGCCGTGTGAAGTCCACACCAGTTTTATGAAAAATTATAAAAATTAAATCAAACAGACGGCCTAGCACATGAGCATGTGGCACGACCGTGTGGAAAAGTTAGAGAGCACCCTAATTTGAACATGACATGCAACACGAGCGTGTCTCAGGGTCACACGGGCGTGTTTCGAACCCACACGGGCATGTGACCACTATAGCATGGAAAATTTTCTAAGTTTGGTAAAAGTTTCTAAAGTTCTCGGTTTAGTCTTGAACTACTTCTAATGTATGTTTTGGGCCTCGTAGGCTTGTTTTAGGAAGGATATGAGTGTATATAGATGGTTTTAATATTAACGAAAATTTATGACTCGAAAATGCATGTTTGCTTATGTTTATGTCCGGTAATACCTCGTACCCTGTTCTGACATCGAATACAGGTAAGGGGTGTTACAGGGGTCACACGGCTGTATGGCCAGGCCATGTGACTTACACGGCCAAGAGACACGCCCGTGTCTTAGACCGTATGGGCATTCAAAATAGGGACACATGGCTGTGTCCCAGCCCGTGCCACATGACCAAGCCACACGGTTGTGTGAGCATACTGACTTGCACTCTTTAAAAGATACAAGGGACACATGGTCTTGTCACTTAGCCGTGTGTCACACATGGCTTAGACACACGCCCGTGTCTCTGTCCGTGTGGACAAAATAGGCCATTTTCCAAGCCACATTTCTCAGCCAAAACTGACATCAATTATAACACCCCTATCTCGTATCTGTCACCGGAACAGGTTTATAGAGCATTACCAAAGTTTACAGATCAATTACAGTTAATCTATATCGTTTACTATTCATTTTCGAAAATCAATCACAATGTCCCTTATCTGGGTCCTCAAGGCCCAAAATACATATTAGAATCGAGTTGGGACTAAACCGGGATCACAGAAAAATTTTCGCGAAATCTCAAAATTTTTCTTAGGTACAGAGGACACATGCCCGTGTGGCTCACACGGCCAATGACACGTCCATGTCTCAGGCAGTGTGGGCATTCTATTTGAGGCACAAAGTTTTGTTCTAGCCCGTGTCCTTACCCGAGTAACTATCTGACTTGGGTCACACGGCTAGCCACACGCCCGTGTGTTAAACCGTGTGGAAAATTTAATTTTTGAAAATTAGGTGCAGGGGTTACACGACCAAGACACATGCCCATGTGCTGGGTCGTGTATCTCAGCCGTATTTACCCGTGTGCTAAATTTTGAGCATTCTATTTCTCTAATTTTAAGGTGCAGGGGACACACGACCAAACCACATGCTCGTACGCATGGCCATGTGTCACACACAGTTGAGACACACGCCCATGTGAACGAAATAAAGCCATTTTTCAAGCCTTATTTCTTACCCTTTTTACCTTGCACCTACATCAACAATTCAATATATTCACCAATCAATTCAAGACATATAAATCAATCTAATGGTCAAGTTTTATACATGACACATTTACTCATGCTTTCAAGTATCATCTTACCCTTTTTTAATCATATACTTACCCAAGAGTGATTATATCTAAGATACTAATCCATGCATACTCACATACCAAGCATAGTATAACAGGATTGCTCGTCCGAGCTATATCTATCCACAACATATGCAAGACCACATTCAATACGGGAAATCATGTATCCATCTAATTTCATTATTCAAACAGAACTTATCATTTTCTGAATATTAACAGGCATGTGGTTATTTCATACATTTACAACATTTATATAATTCATGCAAACACATACCACATTCAATTAAAGTATAAAAAATAAACACAAATTAGTTACATGAACTTACCTCAACACTTGTTCGTATAGGTAAATCCGTTAATCCTACACCTTTTCTTTTCCTTGATCTAACTCTTTATTGAGTCTTTTCGGATCTATATAAATGAATTTAGCATCAATTAATTTAGCATCAATTTAATTCACTTTATACTCAATTGAATTTAATTTACATCTTAGGAAAAATTACCATTTTGCCCTTATACTTTTTATAAATGAAAATTTCATCCCTAAGCTCGGAAAATGAAATCCATGCACCTGTTTTATGAAAAAATTTTATGAAAATTAAATCGACCACATGGCCTAGCACACGGGCGTGTGGCATGGCCATGTGGCAAAGTCAGAGAGCACCCTAATTTGAACATGACCTGTAGCACGGATGTGTCTTAGGGTCACACGGGCGTGTCCCGAACCCACACGGGTGTGTGACCCCTGTAGCATGGAAAATTTTCTAAGTTTGGTAATAGTTTCTAAAGTTTTCGATTTAGTCCCGAACCACTTCTAATGTATGTTTTGAGCCTCGTAGGCCCGTTTTAGGGACGATATGAGTGTATATAGTTGGTTTTAATTTGAATAAAAATTTATTACCCGGAAATGCATGTTTGCTTATTTTTATGTCTGGTAATGCCTCGTACCCTGTTCCGGAGTCGAATACAGGTAAGGTGTGTTACATTTAGTGGTATCAAAGCTACGGTTTAGTCGATTCTTGGACTAACGTAGCAAGTACGGGTTTAGCTATAGATGCCATTATATAAATTGTGATAGTGTGATAACTCCTGACCACTTTTAAATGTATTTTTATATAGTAAATATCTTCCAACCAAGCTCGAGATGAGTCTGAAAAAGCTGAGAGCACTGTTCAAGCTTCTGTGCAATGAGTCGCAACTAGTAGTAGTACTAGTAGGAGACCCACGTCAGAAGGTTGCAAAGAGGCAAAAGCAGCCTTCTTCAAAATGATGGATGAATGGTTTAGCGAATACATGAGAACTAACCCCGCTATTCCATGACCTCCTCCACCCATCCCTCAACCTGATTATGAGATGCCACAGGGTGTTGAGCCCAAAAGGATCAGAAAGGCTCCTGTTGATAAAATAAGAAAATATGGAGCAGAAGAGTTTAGAGCTACTACTGACAATGATTCAGAAAAAGCCGAGTTTTGGCTAGAGAATACCATTCGGGTTTTTGAGGAATTGTCATGTACTCCTGCAGAATGTTTGAAATGTGCGATATCTTTACTTAAAGACACGACATACTATTGGTGGAAAACTATATCTTCAGTTGTACCAAAGGAAAATGTCACATGGGAATTCTTTCAAGAGGAGTTTCGAAAGAAGTATCAGCCAAAGGTTCTTAGATCAGAGAAGAAAATAATTTTTAGAGCTTAAACAGGGAGATTGTAACAGCCTGATTTTAGTTAAATTGGAACAGTGGTTTTAGAACCAAAAATTCGATGTCAAAAAATTATTTTAATATTATTTTTTATGTTTACAGCATGATAGCATGTATGTGTGAAAATTTTATGAACTAATTTTATCGTTTAATTGCTCAATATGAGAAAAAAAGACTTAACGGCGTAAAATGCAAAAGTTGCATTCTATTTGTTAAAGGTGTTTAATTACTATGGTTTATTAAACCAAAGGTCCTTATGGTGATATTATACCATTGGTAGTGTAAGTGGACAATTATGGCCATCCATTATATGTTTTTATATGTTATAATTTAAGGTTAAATTTGGTATTTGATAAATAAAGTTAATATTAATAAAAAAAGGGGAAACTTTGCTCATATTATCATCTTTTCAACTGATTATAAGGAAGAAGAAATCCATTTTAGGGCTTGAGATATTCGACCAACTCCTAGCTTGATTAAGGTACGATTTTAGCCTGATTTTTAATGATTTCTATGTTTTTGTAATCGTTGCAGCTCAATCTAGCTAGCCCGTACCTTTAATTTCAAAACTGTTAAAGATTTTAAGAGTTTCCATTGATGAGCTTATGTGTTCTTTGGTGTTTGAGGATGAAATATGAATTTTTGATGATAAATTTTCATGTTTTGTTAAGTGATTTTTGATGAAAATGTATAATAGGGATTAAATTGTGAAATATGCAAATTGAGTGGTTTAAATGTGAAATAAATGAAAGTTTTGGGCTGCTAGGGACCTATGTATAATTCGGCCAAGCATGGGTTAAGTTGAATTGTGTGAATTTTGTATATTTGTGAAATAGGGACTAAATTGATTAAATGTGAAAATTTAGGGGCTAATGTGTAAAAAGGCTTAAATATATGTTTTGGACTAAATTGAAAGAATATGAGATTTCATAAGTTAATTTTGAATACATATAGATCAAGAAAGAAAGAATTCAGAATTAGATCGGGGGAAAAGCAAGGTTATCGAGTAGTCAATCCGATCTGTCAAATCCAAATACGAGGTAAGTTCGTATGTGGTAATTTCATTATAAATATATGTTAACTGCTTTGATATTGCATAAATTGTACTTAGGAGATACGGATAACGTTTGAATTGTGAATAAGACTCTACGGATATGTTCGGCGATGAAATCGACAAGTGTGAAGTCCCGGTTGAACCTTAGGAATAGTTTAGGATGCTAGTGACATGTCATTAGGTTATTGTGTTGGCTTTGGGCCATGGTATTAGCACTACGAGTGCGAGTGATACCTTGATTTGGCTATGGGCCATGGTATAGGTATTTTGGAAAGGAGTTACCTTGATTTGGCTACGGGCCATGGTATAGGTACTCTGGGATAAGTTACCTTGATTTGGCTTCGGGCCATGGTATAGGTACTTATCGATTGAGATCTTTGAGTATCCGACTTCTATTCCGAATGGTTCAACGGGTAAACAAATAATGTGGTTGAGAAAGATGTTAGTATGAGGTGATAAGGGTATGTACAGAATCTATTCAAATATTAAATTGAGAAAGTTCGTTGAAATGGTATTTGATCATGTTTTGAGACATGAGAAAGGTTTGTAGTTAATGTGTATACGGTGATGTTATGTATAATTAGTTGATTTGTATTTATTTTATGAATTAATTTATTCACATACGAGCTTACTAAGCTATGAATCTTAGTTCATGTTATTTTTCTATGTTTTATAGTGAATCAAGGCTAGCTCAGATTCGAGAGTCATAGGGAACATCATCGCACTATCGAACATTTATTTGGTACTTTTGAGTTGTGTAAATATGGTTTATGGCATGTATAGGCTAGATGTGGTATTTTGGTTGTGAATATAGCCATGAGGTTTGGCTTGTAAACTGTATATATATAGCCATGATTGATGGATCATTTTGGTATGTTTTGGCATGAATGTGCTTATAGTTTTAGAGTTGTTAAACTAGTTATTCTGGCATTGTAGACGAAAGGCAATAGAACTGAAATGCCAGAATAATGAGACTATTAGAATTGAATCGAATGATTTGAATAGTTTTTCAATTGTGATATCGTCTATGTTAGCTCAGAGATTTTTGAGAAAGGGATATGAAGCTTATCTTGCTTATGTACATGATACAAAAGTGACAAAAATAAAGATTGAATCAGTACCAGTTGTGTGCGAGTATTCAAACATATTTACCACCTATCAGAGAGGTTGAGTTTGGTATTAATTTAGTACCAGGTACAAGGCTGATATCGGTAGCTCCGTACAGAATAACTCCGACAGAGTTAAAAGAATTCAAAGCTCAATTGCAAGAGTTGATAGATAGAGGTTTTGCTAGACCGAGATTCTCTCCTTGGGGTGCATCAGTGTTATTTGTGAAAAAGAAAGATGGTGGGATGAGAATGTGTATAGACTATCGGCAGGTTAACAAAGTGATGATCAAGAACAAATACCCTTTTGCCACAAATAGATGATTTGTTTGATTAATTAAAAGGGGCAACAGAGTTTTTGAAAATTGATTTGAGGTCGGGTTATTACCAGTTGCGAGTTAAAGACTCAGATGTGTCAATGACTGCATTTAGAACAAGGTACGGACACTATGAATTTCTTGTTATGCCTTTCGGTCTAACGAATGCACCTGCTGTTTTTATGGACTTGATGAACCGAAATTTCAAGCCGTATTTAGATCGATTCGTAGTTATGTTTATTGATGATATTTTGATTTACTCCCGTGATGAATCTGAGCATGCTGAGGATTTGAGAATTGTGTTACAAACTTTGAGAGATAAACAGTTGTTTGCAAAATTCAGCAAATGTGAGTTTTGGCTACGAGAGGTCGGTTTTCTGGGACATATAGTTTCAGCAGAGGGTATCCGAGTTTACCCGAGAAAAAATTTTGCAATTATAGATTGGAAACCTCTGAGAAATGTATCCAAAGTCCGTAGTTTTCTAGGAGTAGCCGGCTATTATAGATGATTTGTGAAAGATTTCTCAATGATTGCGACTCCGATGGCACGATTGCTTCAAAAAGTTGTTAAATTTGAGTGGTTAGAAAAGTGTCAGCAGAGCTTTGAGCAATTCAAAGTATTATTGACAAAGGCACCAGTGTTAGTTCAGCCTGAGTCGGGTAAAGAATTCATGGTTTTCAGTGATGCATCGTTAAATGGCCTAGATTGTGTTTTGATGCATGAAGGCAAAGTTATAGCATATGCCTCGAGACCGTTGAAGCCACATGAAAAGAATTATCTGATGCACAATCTTGAGTTAGCCGCGATAGTATTCGCATTGAAAATTTTACGTCATTACTTGTTTGGTGAGAAATGCCATATTTATACCTACCACAAAAGCTTGAAATATTTGATGACTCAGAAAGACTTGAATTTGCAACAACGGAGATGGTTAGAATTGCTAAAAGACTATTAACTATCATCCAGGGAAAGTGAAGGTAGTTACTGATGGGTTGAGCTGAAAGTCCTTATTTGCTTTAAGTGCTTTGAATACACAATTAGCTTTGTCTGACAACGATTCGATAGTAGTCGAGTTGAAAGCAAGACCGTTATTTCTACAGAAGATTTGTGAGGCTCAAAAATATGATAAAAAATTGCAAGTGAAACGAGCTCAATGTGAGTCGACTTTTAATTCAGAGTTTCGAATAGGGCCTGATGACTGTTTGTTGTTTCGTGATAGAATATGTGTACTAAGAAATTCTGAACTCATTCAGAAGATTCTAAATGTAGCACACAGTAGTTGTTTATCAGTACATCCGGGAAGCACGAAAATGTATATCGATTTGAAATAGCTTTATTGGTGGCACAACATGAAATGAGAAATCTCAGAATTTTTTTCGAAATGTTTGATTTGTCAGCAAGTCAAAAGTGAGCATCAAGTACCGTCAGGTTTATTACAGCCTATTATGATTCCTGAGTGGAAGTGGGATAGAGTAACAATGGATTTCATTTAGGGTTTGCCCTTATCTCCAAAAAGGAAAGATACAATCTGAGTTGTTGTTGATAGATTGACGAAATCAACTCATTTTATTCCAGTACGTATAGATTTCTCTCTTGATAAATTGGCTGAGTTGTATATTTTAGAGATTGTTTAATTGCAGGGAGTGCCACTATCTATTGTTTCGGATAGAGATCCGAGGTTCACTTCATGATTTTGGAAGAAATTGCAAGAAGTACTTGGTACAAAGCTGTATTTTAGCACTGCATTTCACCCACAAATGGATGGTCAATCCGAATGAGTTATTCAGATACTTGAGGATATGTTGCGATGTTCCATTCTTGAGTTTGAAGGTAGCTGGGAGAAATATCTACCGCTGATTGAATTTTCTTATAATAATAGCTTTCAATCGAGTATAAAGATAGCACCATATGAAGCTCTATACGGTTATAAATGCCAAACACTGTTGTAATGGACTGAGCTTAGTGAGAGTATGATTCATGGGGTTGATTTGATCAGAGAGACTGAAGAAAAAGTGAAAGTAATTCGTGATAGTTTGAAAGCGGCGTCAGATCGATAGAAATCATATGCAGACTTAAAACAGAAATATATTGAGTTTCAAATCTGGGATAAAGTGTTTTTGAAAGTGTCACCGTGGAAAACAATATTACAGTTTGGTCGGAAAGGGAAATTGAGTCCGCGATTCATCAGACCGTATGAGATTTCTGAGTGGGTTGGGCCAATGGCGTATTAACTATCTTTACCATCTAATTTATAGAAAATACATAATGTGTTTCATGTGTCGATGCTTCGACGATACCGATCCGACCCTTCACATGTCATTTCTCCGATCGAGGATAAAATTCAGTCTGATATGTCATATGCTGAAGAACCGATTCGAATTTAACCTCGTGAGATCAATGAGTTAAGAAATAAGAAAATCGCATTAGTGAAAGTATTGTGGCATAGACACGGGGTTGAAGAAGCTACATGGGAACCCGAGGATGCTATGAGAAAGCAATACCCGAACCTATTCACTGGTAAGATTTTCGGAGACGAAAATCCCTAAGGGGGGAGAGTTGTAACAGCCCAGTTTTAGTTAAATCAGAACAGTGGTTTCAAAACCACAAATCTGATGTTGGAAAATTATTTTAATATTATTTTTGATGTTTACAGCATGATAGCATGTATGTGTGAAATTTTCGTGAGCTAATTTTATCGTTTAATTTCTCAATTTGAGAAAAAGGACTTAATCGCGTAAAATGCAAAAGTTGCATTCTATTTGTTAAAGGTGTTTAATTGCTATGATTTATTAAACCAAAGGTCCTTATGATGATATTAGACTACTGGTAGTGGACAATTATGGCCATCCATTATATGTTTTTATATGTTATAATTTAAGGTTAAATTTGGTATTTGATAAATAAAGTTAATATTAATAAAACAAAAGGAAAAAGTTGCTCATATTATCATCTTTTCAGCCGATTATAAGGAAAAATAAAGCCGTTTTAGGGCTTGAGATATTCGGCCAACTCCTAGCTTGATTAAGATACGGTTTTAGCTCGGTTTTTAATGATTTCTATGTTTTTGTAATCGTTGCAGCTCAATCTAGCTAGCCCGTACCTTTAATTTCGAAATTGTTAAAGATTTTAAGAGTTTCCATTGATGATCTTATGTGTTATTTGGTGTTTGAGGATGAAATATGAATTTTTGATGATAGGTTTTCATGTTTTATTAAGTAATTTTTGGTGAAAATGCATAATAGGGATTAAATTGTGAAATATGCAAATTGAGTGGTTGAATAAATGAAATTTTTGGGCTGCTAGGGACCTATGTATAATTCGTCCAAGCATGGGTTAAGTTGAATTGTGTGAATTTTGTATATTTGTGAAATAGGGACTAAATTGATTAAATGTGAAAATTTAGGGGCTAGCTAATGTGTAAAAAGGCCTAAATATATGTTTTGGACTAAATTGAAAGAACATGAGATTGAATAAGTTAATTTTGAATACATATAGATCAAGAAAGAAAGAATTCAGAATTAGATCGGGGGAAAAACAAGGTTATCGAGTAGTCGATCTGATCCGTCAAATACGAATACGAGGTAAGTTCGTATGTGGTAATTTCATTATAAATATATGTTAAATGCTTTAATATCACATAAACTGTGCTTATGAGATTCAGATATGTTCGAGAGGGAAAAGTGATAGCTTATGCCTCGAGACAGTTGAAACCACATGAGAAGAATTGCCCGACGCATGAATTGGAACTGGCCGCCATAGTTTTTGCCTTAAAAATTTGGAGACATCATTTGTACGATGAGAAATGCCATGCTTTTACTAATCACAAGAGTTTGAAATATTTGGTGACTCAGAAAGACTTAAATTTGTAGCAACGAATATGGCTTTAGTTACTGAAAGACTATGAGTTGGTGATTAATTATCACTCGGGTAAGGCGAATGTAGTCGCAGATGCCCTGAGTAGGAAATCCTTGTTTGCCTTGAGAGCAATGAACATGAGGCTAACTTTATCAATTGATGGTTCATTTCTAGCCGAATTGAGAGCTAGACCGACGTTTCTTCAACAAATTTGCGAAGCTCAGAAGTGTGGCGGTGAATTGTAAGCTAAGAGAGTTCTGTGTGAATCGGGCAATGACTTAGATTTTTGTATGGGTTCTGATGACTGTTTGATGTTCCGAGATAGGATTTGTGTACCGAAATGTGATGAACTTATTCAGAAAATTCTTCAAGAGGCACATAGTGGTTGTTTATCCGTTCATTCGGGTAGTACAAAAATGTATAATACTTGAAAAAAATGTATTGGTGGTCAGGTATGAAAAGAGATATCTCTGAATTTGTTTAGAAATGTTTGATTTACCAACAAGTGAAAGCCAACCACCAAGTACCTTCAAGTCAGCTTCAGCCAGTGATGGTTCCCGAGTGGAAATGTGATAGAATCACAATGGAATTTGTAGCGGTTTGCCTTTGACCCCGAAAAAGAAAGATGCCTTATGGGTTGTTGTTGATAGATTGACGAAGTCGTCTCATTTTATACCGATATGTACTGACTACTCGCTTGATAAGTTAGCTAAATCGTACATTTCTAAGATTGCGAGATTGCATGGGGTGCCTACTTCGATTATTTCAGATAGAAATCTGAGGTTCACTTCACGGTTTTGGAAGATGTTGCAAGACGCTTTAGGTACGAAGTTAAATTTTAGTACCACTTTCCATCCACAAATTGACGGTCAATTTGCAAGGGTAGTTTAGATTCTTGAAGACATGCTCCGATGTTGTGTTTTAGAGTTCCAAGGTAGTTGGGAGAAATATCTACCTTTGGTTGAATTTTCCTACAACAATAGTTTTCAATCAAGCATAAAGATGGCACCGTATGAAGCGTTGTATGGTTGTAAGTGCTGAACTCCTCTGTATTGGACAGAACCCAGCGAGAAACAAATTCACAGGGTTGACTTAGTTAGAGAAACTGAAGAAAAGGTGAAAGTAATTCTTGATTATTTGAAAGTAACTTCTGATAGAAAAAAGTCATACGCGGATTTGCAAAGAAAAGAGATTGAGTTTCAAATTGGGGATAAAGTGTTTTTGAAAGTATCTCCATGGAAGAAAGTTCTCAGATTTGGCTGGAAAGGTAAGTTGAGCTCATGTTTTATTGGGCCGTATGAGGTGATTGAAAGAATCGGGTCAGTAGCATATCAGTTGGCTTTACCGATGGAGTTGGAAAAGATTCATTATGTGTTTCATGTGTCTATGTTGCGGCAATATCGATCTGATCCTTCCCTTAGATATTGAAATTAGACGGGATATAACCTATGGCGAAGAGCCGATCAAGATATTAGCTTGGAAAGTGAAACAGTTGAGAAATAAAAGTATAGCCCTAGTGAAAGTCTTGTGGCAATGACACGGAGTTGAGGAAGCAACGTGGTAACTTGAGGAGGCTATGAGAAAACAGTACCCAAACCTCTTTTCCGGTAAAATTTTTGGGGACGAAAATCCTAAGGGGGGAGAGTTGTAACAACTCGACTTTAGGTCTAGTCAGAACAGTGGTTTCGAGACCACAAATCCGATGCAGTAAAATTTTGAAGTTTGGGCACTTAATTTAGTTTAAGGACTAAATTGGAAAAAGTACAAAACTTGAATTCTAGATGTTAAAGGTGCTCTGTAACACCCCTTACCCGTATTCAATGCCAGAACCGAGTGCGAGGCATTACTAAACTTAGCTTGGTCAAATATACAATATCAATCCATAAAATTTCATTTCAACTTAAAACTTCTTCATTCATATACATAACATCTCTATTATGGGCTTACGAGGCCCAAACATACATACGAAAGGGTTCGGGATTAAACCGGAAACTTTTACGCACTTAGAAAATTTTTGCCTAAAACAAGGCCACACGCCCTTGTGAAATGGAACACGTCTGTATGGGCAGGCCGTATGGTCACACACACCCATATTCCTAGCCCGTATGGATTTTATTTTTTATTTTGAACCTAGAGGTGTTTTCACACGGCCGGACACATGCCCGTGTCTATGGCCCGTGTCCCTCACACGGCCTAGACACGCCTGTGTCCTCACCCGTGTGTGAAAACCTTAGCATTCTGTTTATGACATCAGCAACCTTTTAAGGGCACACTGCCTAGACACATGCCCGTGTGACGAATCGAATTCTCGTAAATTTGATACAGGGGACACATGACCTATCAATATACCCATAGGGCTGACCATGTGTCACACATTGCCTAGACACACGCCCGTGTGTCTACCCATATGGACAATTAGGAGGCTATTTACCAAGCCAATTGCCACCCTGAAACATAAATACACTTATACCACCACAAGCAACACATAACATGGCAATAATACACTATGATGATACACACTACGAAATAATCACAAGATGGAAAACATGAATAAAATGGCATTGTCCCGATTGAACATTGTATTGCGATGGATTATAAAAATTTTCTTGAAATGAACAAAATGATATAGAAAGGATTTAGCCCGAATGGGTAATCCTGAGCTACACATTCGTGAGAAAATGTTATGAAATAGATTTAGCCCAGACGGTAATCCATAGTAAGCTCATTATAGCTAACGTTACCGAAAGGATTTAGCCTGGGCTAGTAATCCTAAATAAGCTCTTGGGAACGAATGTTAAAGACAAGATTTAGCCTGGATTGGGAATCCTGCTATATAAATGTGGCTTGAGAGTGTGCTCTATGAATATGTGCTTAAGGAGCACATTGGATGTGAGCTGACAGACAATTGACATGTATACCTTGAGTATACTACCCGGATATCCATTGAAATTACAATAGTTCAATGAAAAGAAATCCTGAAAAATGGAAAAGTTAAATGATATGAAAGTTTATATTATGGTGAGCTCATCTATGTTGCTTTGATAACTTTATGATGTGTAAGACTATCTTGTTTAATGAGTGAATGTATCTAGATAATTTGTCAAAATATTGATGGAATGAATGCGTATGTATGCTTATTTGAATAATTATGTCCGGTAAGTTTTCTTTCTATTACGTGAACTTACTAAGCATGAAAATGCTTACCCCATTTTACTTTTCCTTATTTTATAGTGCTTGTAAGGCTCGTGAAGGTTGGAGGATTCGGTCGGAGCAAGATCACACTATCCACAAATCTCTTTTTTGGTATAGCTAAATGATTCATTTTGGTATAATGGCATGGATAAGCTACCTGGCATAGATGAAGGCTTGTAAGTAATACTTTGTGACTTAGCCATTGGAATGGCTGAGGATGTTCAATTGGTTCATGTATGATATTAATGTATGTCCAAATTCTTAAGTGCTAAGTATGGTGGATGAGTCATTTTGTGTATAGCCATGAAGGGTGGTTAATATTGGTTAAATGTATGTTCAATTATAGATGTCCGTCATGGGTGTGATATTGGCATGAAAGGAAAAAAAATTATGTATGGGTTATGCATGATAGATGTTAGTATGTAGATATCATGATAATGCCTTGATTGTGGATGATTCGGTTGTATGAATATACTTGGATTGGTGTTATGTTATGTTATGTAGGTCGGTGTAAGTAAGGGTGGCAAAATGGCTTGATAAATAGCCTTGTTTTTGTCCACACAGGTAGGCACACAGGCATATGTCTATGCCGTGTGTGACACATGGCTTGCCCCATGGGCATGTGTCCCAGCCATTTGTCCCCTGCACTTTAATTGTTGCAAAATAGAATGCTCAGTATTGAGCACACGGGCTTATGTCTCGACCATGTGTGCTACACGGCCCTAGACACGGGCATGTGCCCCGGCCGTGTGAAGTCTGCACTTGTTTTATGAAAAATTATGAAAATTAAATCGACCACATGGCCTAGCACACGGGTGTGTGGCACGTTGTGTGGCAAAGTTAGAGAGCACCCTAATTTGAACACAGCCTGTAGCACAGGTGTGTCCCAAACCCACACGGGGCGTGTGACCCCTATAGTATGGAAAAATTTCTATGTTCGGAAAAAGTTTCTAAAGTTCTTGGTTTAGTCCTGAACCACTTCTAATGTATGTTTTGGGCCTCAGAGGCTCGTTTTAGGGACGATGTGAGTGTATATAGATGGTTTTAATATGAACGAAAATTTATGACTCAAAAATGCATGTTTGCTTGTGTTTATGTCCGGTAATGCCTCGTACCCTATTCCGACGTCGAATACGGTTAAGGGGTGTTACAGGGGTCACACGGCCGTGTGACCAGGCCATGTGACTTACACGACCAAGAGACACGCCCGTGTCTTAAGTCGTATGGGCATTCAAAATAGGGACACATGGTCGTGTTCCAGCCCCTGTCTGTGCTCGTGTAACTCACTGACCTGGGTCACATGACCAAGCCACACGGCCGTGTGAGCATACTGACTTGCACTCTTTAAAAGATACATGGGATACACGGCCGTGTGACCTAGCCATGTGTCACACACGACTCAGATACACGCCCATGTCTCTGTCCGTGTGGACAAAAATAGGCCATTTTCCAAGCCCCATTTCTCATCCAAAAATGACATCAATTGTAACACCCCTAACCCGTATCTGTCACCGAAACAGGGTTATGGAGCATTACCGAAGTTTACAAATAAATTTCAATTAATTTATATTGTTTACTATTCATTTTCGAAAATCAATCACAATGTTCCCTATATGGGTCCTCGAGGCCCAAAATACATATTAGAATCGAGTCAGAACTAAACCAGGATCATAGAAAATTTTTCGCAAAATCTCAAAATTTTTCTTAGGTGCAGAGGACACACAACCGTGTCGCCAGCCACACGGCCAATGACATGCCTATGTCTCGGGCCATATGGGCATTCGATGTGAGGCACACGGTCGTGTTCCAGCCCGTGTCCTTACCCATGTAACTCTCTGACTTGGGTCACACGGCCAGCCACACGTCTGTGTGCTAGACCGTGTGGACAATTAAATTTTTAAAAATTAGGTGCAAGGGTTATACGACCAGGACACACGCCCATGTACTGGGCCGTGTGTTTCACACGGCTGAGACACACGCTCGTGTCTTTACCCATGTACTTAATTTTGAGCATTCTATTTCTCTAACTTTAAGATGCAGGGGACACACAGCCAAACCACACGTCCGTACGAATGGTCGTGTGTCACACACGATTGAGACACAAGACCGTGTAAACAAAATAAAGCCATTTTCCAAGCCTTATTTCTCACCCTTTTTACCTTGCACCTACATCAACACTTCAATATATTCACCAGCCAATTCAAGACATATAAATCAATCTAATGATCAAGTTTTATACATGACACATTTACTCATGCTTTCAAGTATCATCTTACCCTTTTTAATCATATACTTACCCAAGAGTGATTATATCTAAGATACTAATCCATCCATACTCACATACCAAGCATAGTATAACGTCATGCATAAATATATTAAATATGTTATCAATAGCCATTCTAATGGCTACATACAACCAAAACATTTACATGCCCTTACTTGACACCATTAGCCTACACATGTCATTATACCAAATTAAGTTTTCCATTTACACCAAAAGGAGCTGGAGGATAGTGTGATGATGCTCCGACCGATTTCAACTTTCTAAGCACTATAACACAGAGAAAAATAAAATAGAGTAAGCATTTATTGCTTAGTAAGTTCGTACAATTGGAATTTGACTTACCATGTATTTGCATTTAAGATTATCATACAAAACATGTATCCAAGCAATTTGGCTAATAGCCTAAAACACACAACTTAACCAATCATGTTAGTTAAGTAATTCACATAATACTAAGATCATGGATGAGCTCATCATTCAATGACTTTCATATATATATATGCTTTCCATATCATTATTCCATATTACATGTACATTTCCATGACAAATCATTTCAAGTTCAGTTTAGCCGTATTAGAACTTTATCCGTTGAATTTATTTGAAATATCAATGGATACACTCATGTAGTAAACTTAATTTGTACAAAACTAAAATCCGTTAATTCACATCTAGGGGTACCCAAATAGGTTACATAATCAGGAAGCATTCTCTCGAGCCATGTAATAGGATGCTCAAGTGAGCCATGTATCAAGAAGCTTATCCGGGCTAGACAGGAAACCGATAAGAGTTTAGAACAGAGAGCTCCAGATAGCATAATAGGGAGTTCAAGCGAGCCATATCAGGAAGCTCATAAGAGCCTATATCAGGACGCTCACGAAGAGCTGCGTTTGCATCTGTAATAATTGCTAGATCATAACCGATCAAATTGTGTAATAGAACACTCACAAAGAGTTGTGGTAGTGCGCAACACATGCAGGATCACTACCGATCAGAATGCCCGTAGGAACTATATAACAGGATGCTCGAGAGGCTTATAATAGGATTGCTCGTCCGAGCTATATTCTATCTGCAACATATGCAGGACCACATTCAATAAGGGAAATCATGTATGCATCGAATTTCATTATTCAAACAGAACTTATCATTTTCTGAACTTTAACGGGCATGTGATTATTTCATACATTTATTTAATTCATGCAAACACATACCACATTTACACGAACTTACCTCAACACTTGTTTGTGTAGGTAAATTTATTATTCCCACACCTTTTCTTTTTCTTGATCTAGCTCTTTATTGAGTCTTTTCGGATCTATATAACTGAATTTAGCATCAATTTAATTCACTTTATACTCAATTGAATTCAATTCACTTCTTAGGGAAAATTACCATTTTGCCTTTATACTTTTTATAAATGAAAATTTCGTCCCTAAGCTCAGAAAATTAAATTCATACAATTTAATCCTTATTTCAAGCCTAATCTAAATTTACATGTTACAATAATAGCCCATGAATTTCACAAAAATCAGAATTTTTCCATGGGTTTTACCATTTTTCAATTTAGTCCCTAAATCATAATTTCATCAAAATTATCTTTGTAAAAGTTGTTTATCTATCAACAACTTTTCATTTTCTACCATAAATTTCAAAATTTCAGCATTTACGTCCATGCCAAAATTTTCATACTTATGATAACTTTGCAAATTAATCCCAAAATAGATAATTTAAGCTATTACGAAGTAAAAAATATAAAAATTACAAAAAACAAGACAAAAATGCTTACCCAATTAAGCCAAGAAAGCTTGCTTGAATGTTTTTCTCTTTCTTAGGGTTTTCATGTTTTAATTTGGGAAGATGATGAAAATAAGATGATGTTTTCTATTTAGTTTAATTATCATCTTTTAATTTTTTTCCACTTTCCAATTTAGTCCTTTTTTTTTTCTAATTTTCCATGGATTATTCACCAAAAATATCTATTAACTTTTCTTAATGGTCTTATTACCATATAAGGATCTCAAGATTTGAATTCCATAGCCATTTGATACTTATAGCTACTAGAACTCAACTTTTCCATTTTATGTAATTTGGTCCTTTCCACAATTAAACATGAAACCGGTAAAATTTTCTTAATGAAATTTTCATACGTCATTTCTATCATAATGCAATTCATGCAATATTATTAAAATGAATTTTCTTTCTGAATTAGATTTGTGGTCCCGAAACCACTGTTCCGATTTCACTGAAAATGGGTTGTTACAAATCTCCCTTTAAAAATTTTCGTCCTCGAAAATCTTATTCGTAAAAAGGTTCAGGTATTATTTTCTCATGGTATCCTCCGGTTCCCAAGTAGCTTCCTCAATCCCATGTCGTTGCCAAAGAACTTGTACTAAAGCTACCTTTTTATTTCTTAATTCTTTTGTCTCACCTGCCAAGATTTTAATCGGTTCTTCTCTATAAGTCATGCTAGTCTGAATTTCTAATTCTGTCGGAGATATAACATGTGAAGGATCTGGCTGATACCGTCGTAACATGGACACGTGAAAAACAATATGATTTTTGTCAAGCTCTGGTGGTAATGCCAGTCGATATGCAATAGGTTTGATTCTTTCTGTAATCTCATAAGGTCCAATGACTCGTGGACTCAATTTTCCTTTACGGCCAAATCGGAGAACTTTCTTCCAAGGTGATACTTTTAAGAATACTTTGTCACCAACCTAAAATTTCTATTTGTTTTCGTTTAAGATCGACATAAGACTTTTGATGATCAAAGGCTGCTTTTAAACTATCCTGAATCACCTTCACCGTTTCTTCAGTTTCACGGACTAAGTCAACTCCATGTATCTTTTTCTCATTGAGCTCTGTCTAATATAATGGAGTTCTACATTTACGACCATATAGAGCCTCATACGGTGCCATTTTAATGCCTGAATGATAACTATTATTGTATGCAAATTCAACCAAAGGCACATATTGTTTCCAATTACCTTCGAATTCTAACACAGCATCATATATTCTAAAATCTGTATCACACATTCTAATTGATCATCAGTCTGAGGATGAAATGCAGTTCTAAAATGTAACTACGTACCTATAGCTTCTTGTAATTTGCTCCAGAATCGAAATGTAAACTGGGGATCTCTGTCTGAAATAATGGAAATGAGCACTCCATGTAGTCTAACAATCTTGGAAACATATAATTCATACATACTGGAATAAAATGTGCGGGCTTCGTTAAACGATCGACTATTACCCAAATGGCATCTTTCTTTTTCGGGGATAAGGGTAATTCGGATACAAAATCCATGGTAAATCTTTCTCATTTCCATTCCAATATTGTAACTGGCTGTAATAATCCCGAAGGCATCTGATTTTCAGCTTTTACTTGCTGACATATCAAACATTTAGATACAAATTAAAAAATATACCGTTTCATTCTCGGCCACCAATATATCTTTTTCAAATCATTGTACATTTTGTTACTACCAGGATGACATTTTGAGCTTCATACAAAATCCTCTGTACAAGTTCTCAATGCTGTGATACACATAACTTACCTCTGAATAAAAGACAACCATCAGACCCAATCTGAAATTTTGAATCAGAATCCAACTCGCACTGTACTCGTCTAGTTTTTAATTGATCATCATTCTTCTGAGCTTCACAGATCTATTGGAAGAATATTGATCTAGCTTTTAAATTAGCTATGATTGAACTATCGTTTAACAATGACAATTAGGTATTCATTGCTCGCAAAGAAAACAAAAACTTTCTACTTAGAGCATCAGCAACTATATTGGCCTTTCCCGGATGATAATCAATAATCAAATCATAATCTTTTAATAACTCACGCCACCTGTACTGTCTCAAGTTCAAGTCTTTCTGCATCATCAGATACTTCAAGCTCTTGTGATCTGTAAATATGTGACATTTTTCACCAAACAAGTAATGCCGCCAGATTTTCAATGCAAATACAATAGCTACTAACTCCAAATCATGTATCGGGTAATTTCTCTCATTTGGTTTTAGCTGTCTAGAAGCATAAGCTATTACTTTACCTTATTGCATCAAGACACCGCTTAAACCATTCAAGGATGCATCACTGTAAATCACAAATTCTTTACTCGATTCATGCTGAACTAGTACTAGTGCTTCGGTCAACAAAGCTTTCAATCTATCAAAACTCTGCTGACATTTATCAGACCACTCGAATTTCACATCTGTTTGTAGCGAACGAGTCATCGGAGAAGCTATCATTGAAAACCCTTTAACAAACTTCTGATAATATCTGGCTAGTCCCAGAAAACTTCTGACTTCAGACACGTTTTTGGTGGTTTCCAATTAATAATACCTGAGATTTTACTCAGATCAGCCCTGATACCTTCTGCAGATACTATATGTCCAAGGAAACTGACTTCCCGAAGCCAAAATTCACACTTACTGAATTTGGCATAAAGTTGTTTCTCACGCAAAGTTTGCAACACAATTCTCAAATGATCAACATGCTTATTTTCATCTTGGAAATATACCAAAATATCATCAATAAACACCACCAAAAACCTGTCTAGATACAGTTTGAAAATTCTATTCTTTAAATCCATGAATACTGCAGGTGTATTAGTCAAGCCAAACGACATCACAAGAAACTCATAGTGCCCATACCTGGTTCTAAAAGTTGTCTTCGATACATCTGAGTCTTTCACTCGTAATTGATAGTATCCAGAACGAAAATCTATTTTAGAGAACACAGTGGCACATTTCAGTTGATCAAACAGGTCTTCAATTCGAGGTAATGGATACTTGTTCTTGATTGTAACCCTGTTGAGCTACCTGTAATCAATACACAGCCTCAACGATCCATCTTTCTTCTTTACAAATAGAACCGATGCACCCCAAGGTGAATTACTAGGCCGAACGAAGCCCCTATCTGTCAATTCTTGCACTTGTGTTTTCAACTCTTTTAACTTTGTCGGGGCCATTCTATAAGGTGTTATTGATATTAGAGTTGTTCTCGGAGAAATATCTATAAAAACTTCCACTTCTCTAACTGGTGATAATCCAGGTAACTATTTTGGAAACACCTCAAGAAACTCATAAACAATTGGCATTGACTTAATCTTCGATTCAGATACTTTAGTGTCAAACACATATGCAAGATAAGCATCATACACTTTTCTGACATATTTCTGTGCTGATATAGCTGAGATTACATTAGATAACCCATAAGTTTATCAGATTCAACATAAAGTAATTCACCATTCTGACATTTCAACACAATGTATTTTTGTTTACAATTCACCACCGTATAATGTTGAGTTAGCCAATTCATTCCCAAAATTACATAAAATTCATCAAAAGGTAGTAGCATCAAATCAGCCAAGAAACAATAACCTTTTACCATCAATGAACATTTTTTACAGGTTTTATCTACCATTACAAACTGGCCTAGAGGGTTTAAAACTTTAACCACGAATTCAGTGGACTCAATAGATAAATTTTTAACAGACACTAAATTCGTGCATATGTATGAATGTGTTGAACCAGGATCAATCAAAGTAGTAATATCAGTATCAAGAATAGAAATTGTTCCAGTAATGACATCTGGTGCAGAGGCATCTTCTCTTGCACAAATAGCATATGTCCTTGCGGGTGTTTGTGCTTCAGACTTAACTATTGAATCTTTTGTACCGCCTCGACTGCCACTAACATTGCTGGAGTGACGGGGTGGTCTACCTCTTAAACCGGGATTACTTAGCTTCGAGATCAGAACAGTATCTTTTTCAAGTCTTTCTGGATAGTCTTTAAGATAATGGTCTAGAGAACCACATTTATAGTAGGCTCCACTTCTCATATGACACTCCCCAAAATGAAATTTATTGCAATGTTTGCATTTAGGTTTAGGATTACCGACACTTCCCGCACTTGTTACAGATGGAGGCGAAGATCTCGGATTAGATCGTTGAGAGCCTCGTTCTTTTCCAAAATACCCCATAAATGTGGTGGAACGATCATGGTATTTCTTTGATTTCTTTGAAGCAGATGATTGTGACTTACCCATAAATCTCTTACTAGAAGTCTGAGCTTCTCTCTCTGCTTGTTTCTTTTCTTTACTTAATTCCTCGACTTTGTGTGCTCGATCGGCTAGTACTAAAAATTCCTTTAATTCAAGAAGTCCAATCAATAGTTTGATGTCCTCATTTAATCCTTCTTCAAAATATTTACACATATCAGCCTCTGTCGGAACCCATTCCCTGCCATACTTACTCAATCTAACAAATTCTTGTTCGTACTCATATACAGTCATATTTCCTTGTTTGAGAAATCTTTGAAATATACTTCTTTCTGAATTTCGTTTGGAAAGACTCCCATGTAACCCCTTGGCACAATAGAAACCAGAGTATTCCACCACTAATAAGCCTAATTTTTTAACAATGATACAACACATTTTCGACACTCAATTGCTGTACATGATAATTCATCTAAAACCCTGATAGTATTTTCCAACCAAAATTTAGCCCTTTTCGGATCATCTTCGGTTGTAGCCATAAATTCTTCTACCCCATATTTTCAGATTTTATCTACTGGAGGCTTACCAGTTCTAACAGGTTCAACACCTTGTGGCGTGTCAGGAATTAGTTGAGGTGCAGGAGGGGAAGGTTGTTGTACAGCAGGATTTGTTCTCAAAAATTCTGTGAACCACTCATTCATCATTTGGAAGAAGGCTTCTTTTGCCTCCTCACCTCAGCCCTCAAATACGGGCCTTCTACTACTAGTAGATGTAACTCTTTATATTGAAGCTTGAGCAGTGCTCTCAGCTTCCTCGGATTCAGCTCTAACTTGGTTGGATGACATTACTATATAAAAAAGCACATTTAAAATGGCCAGGAGATATCACACTATCACAAATTATATAATGGCATGTATAGCTAAACTCGTACTTGCTACATTAGTCTGAGAATCGGCTAAACCGTAGCTCTGATACCGATAAATATAATACCCCTAACCAGTATCCATCACCAGAACAAGGTTATGGAGCATTATTGAAGTTTACAGATCAATTACAATTAATTTATATCATTTACAATTCCTTTCCGAACATCAATCACAATGTCCCTTATATGGATCCTCGAGGCCCAAAATACATGTTAGAATCGAGTCGAGACTAAACCGGGAGCACAGATTTTTTTTTGCAAAATCAAAAAAAATTTCTTAGATGCAGAAGACACATGCCCGTGTGGCTAGGCCGTGTGGCTTACACGACCAATTACACGCCCATGTCTCGGGCCATGTGGGCATTCGATGTGAGGCACACGGCCGTGTTCCTACCCGTCTCCTTACTCGTGTAACTCTCTGACTTGGGTCACACGGCCAACCACACACCCGTGTGCTAGACCGTATGGATAATTAAATTTTTAAAAATTAGGTGCAAGGGTTACACGACCAGGACACATGCCCATGTGCTGTGCCGTGTGTTTCACACGGCTGAGACACATGCCCGTGTCTTTACCCGTGTACTTAATTCTGAGCATTCTATTTCTCTAATTTTAAGATGCAGGGGACACACAACCAAACCACATGCCTGTGCGCATGGTCGTGTGTCACACACGGTTGAGACACACGCCCGTGTGAACAAAATAAAGCCATTTTCCAAGCCTTATTTCTCACACTTTTTACCTTGCACCTACATAAACACTTCAGTATATTCACCAACCAATTCAAGTTATATAAATCAATCTAATGATCAATTTTTATACATGGCACATTTACTCATGCTTTCAAGTATCATCTTACCCTTTTTTAATCATATACTTACCCAAGAGTGATTATATCTAAGATACTAATCCATGCATACTCACAACCAAGCATAGTATAACTTCATGCATAAATATATTAAATATGTTATCAATAGCCTTTCCAATGGCTACATACAACCAAAACATTTACATACCCTTACTTGACACCATTAGCCTACACATGTCATTATACTAAAGTAAGTCAACCTTTACAAGCTTCTGAGCACTATAAAACAGAGAAAAATAAAGTAGAGCAACCATTTAATGCTTAGTAAGTTCGTATAACATGAATTTAACTTACCATGTATTTACATTTAAGATTATCATACAAAACATGCATCCAAGCAATTTGGCTAATAGCCTAAAACACACAACTCCACCAATCATGTTAGTAAAGTAATTCACATAATACCAAGAACATGGATGAGCTCATCATTTAATGACTTTCATATATATATATATATGCTTTCCATATCATTATTCCATATTACATGTACATTTCCATGACAAATCATTTCAAGTTTAGTTTAACAGTATCAGAACTTTATCCTTTGAATTTATTTAAAATATCGATGGATACACTCATGTAGTACAATTAAAGTGTACAAAACTGAAATCCGTCAATTCATATCCAAGGGTACCCAAATAGGGTACATAATCAGGAAGCACTCTCTCGAGCCATGTAACAGGATGCTCATGTGAGCCATGTATTAGGAAGCTTATCCGGGCTAAATAGGAAACTCATAAGAGTTTAGAACATGAAGCTCATTGAGCTTAACAGGTAACTCCGAAGAGTTATTAACAGGGAGCTACGGATAGCATAATAAGGAGTTCAAGTGAGTCATATCAGGAAGCTCATAAGAGCCTATATCAAGATGCTCACGAAGAGCTGCGTTTGTGTCCGCAATAATTGCTGGATCACAACTGATCGAATAGTGTAACAGGACAATCACAAAGAGCTGCGGTAGTGCGCAACACATGTAGAATCACTACCGATCAGGATGCCCACAGGAACTATATAACAATGCTCGAGAGGCTTATAAAAAGATTGCTCGTCTGGGCTATATTCTATCCGCAACATATGCAGGACCACATTCAATACGGGAAATCATGTATATATCAAATTTCATTATTCAAACAGAACTTATCATTTTCTAAACACTAATGGGCATGTGATTATTTCATACATTTATATAATTCATGCAAACACATACCACATTCAATTCAATTATAAAAATAAACACAAATTAGTTACACGAACTTACCTCGACACTTGTTCATGTAGGTAAATCTATTAATCCGAGACATTTTCTTTTCCTCGATCTAACTCTTTATTGAGTCTATTCGGATCTATATAAATGAATTTAGAATCAATTAATTCACTTTATACTCAATTGAACACAATTCACATCTTAGGAAAAAATTACTATTTTTCCCCTATACTTTTTATAAATGACAATTTCATCCCTAAGCTCGGAAAATGAATTCATGCAATTTAATCATTATTTCAAGCCTAAACGAATTTTACATGTTACAATAACAGCCCATGAATTTCACAAAAATTAGAATTTTTCCATGGGTTTATAATTTTTTAATTTAGTCCCTAAATCATAATTTCATCAAAATTCTCTTTGTAAAGGTTGCTTATCTATCAACAACCTTTCATTTTCTACCATAAATTTCAAATTTTCAAAATTTATATCCATGGAAAAATTTTCATACTTTGATAACTTTGCAAATTAATCCCCAAAACAGATAATTTAAGCTATTACGAACTCGGAAATATAAAAATTACTGAAAATGGGATAAGAATGCTTACCCAATTAAGCCAAGAAAGCTTGCTTGAATGTTTTTCTCTTTTCTAGGGTTTCCATATTCTAATTTGGGGAAGATGATGAAAATTAGATGATATTTTCTATTTAATTTAATTATCATCTTTTAATTTTTCCACTTTCCAATTTAGCCCTTTTCTTTTTCTAATTTTCCATGAATGATTTACCAAAAATATCTACTAACTTTTCATAATGGTCTAATTACCATATAAGGACCTCAAGTTTTGAATTCCATACCTATTTGATACTTATAGCTACTAGAACTCAACTTTTGCATTTTATTCAATTTGGTCCTTTCTACAATTAAACACGAAATCGATAAAATTTTCTTAATGAAATTTTCATACGTCATTTCTATCATAATGTAATTCATGTAATAATATTATAATAAATTTCTTTCTGAATTGGATTTGTGGTCCCGAAACCACTGTTCCGATTTCACTTAAAATGGGTTGTTACAACTCTTCTTCTAAAAATGCACATATATGTTAACTATAATCAAGCATTCTAAACTGGCATAAACAAGCTTTAAACATGTACTATCATCACATACAACCAATATGCCCTTAGACACCTCAAAAGAAAACTTATAAACATGTCAACCATGTATCCAAATTTACCTAAATGACCAAATACATATATGCATAATTGTACCAAAACCTATCATGTAGGTCACTTATCAAGCTCACTTGGTACCCAAAATACCAATTCACATGGTAAATCATTTTGCATCATTTCATGTCACTTAACATACTTACTAAAACATACCAATATTTCCAAATGGTACCAAATATACCATTCTAACTAACATCACTATACCTATAAGTTTTCCATAACACAGCACTAACTCACACAAATGTATATAACATATCTTATATGCATATTCAAACCACGTTTTACTTTCCATCATTCTACCATATCAAACACACATCAAATATGATAAGGCCACATATATATACACATTGAAATATACCAAACACAAGCCAAATAAGTGGCTAATCTCAACAAAACACTTATATGTCAACATTAGCCAAAATAACTTATACATGCCATTATAACTGAAATTAAATAACCGAAAGTACCAAAAGAGCTGATGGATAGTGTGGTATAGCTCCGACAAGCTTCAACATGAACAAGTTTCCGAATCACTAAAAACACGAAAAATAACACAAGGTAAGCATTTAAGCTTACTAAGTTCGTAAAACATAGAATTTAACTTGCTATTTAGTCACAATTAAGGTAAGCATACAAAGCATATCCAAACTCAATTTGGTCAAGCCTAAACACATATCATCATCAACCATGTTAGTCATGTAATTCATATAAATATCAAGAAACATGTATGAGCTCAACAATAATCAAACTTCCATGTACATATAATTTCCACATCATGTATCTATATATCATAAACAAATCATTTTCATATATCTCATGTAAATACCTATAGTAGTTCATATTGAAATCATGTAATCTCATACAGAACAATGGCTGTTGAACCATTTAGAATATCGTTGGATACGAGGGTAGTACACACGAGGTGTACTGAACTATAATCCGTCAATTCATGTACATGTATGCTCATACAAGCTGTAAATGGTAAGTTCCTCCGAGCTGAATAATCGTAAGCTCCTTCGAGCTGAATCACGGTAAGCTCATAAGAGCTAAAATCGATAACCCTAATGACATGTCATTTTTGTCCTACGAATTCTTAAGGTTCAAACGGGGCTCGATAATCGTCATACGTCATCGGGTATGCGACCGGTATTCATATATGATGATAATGAAAATAACATACATCTAATTCAATATAAGTAGATAATTACACAATTTAATTACACGAACTTACCTCGACGAGTGTACGTAGATATGAAGGCGACTAAATCAATATTTTCTCTTTGCCTCCATTACGAGGTCTGACAGGATCTATATGAATGAATTTAACTCTTTTTAATATAATTCCAGTTCAATTTAGTCCAACACATATTTTTGGAAAAATTACCATTTTTCCCCTATACTTTTAATTTTTTACAATTTAGTCCTTATCTCATAACAATGGAAATTTGAACAATTTCATTACAACCCATCATAGCCGAATTATATACATGCTTATAACAGCCCACATTTTTCACAAATTCATAATTTTACCACACAATTTATCACATTATTCAATTTAATCCTTAATTGATAATTGCATAAAAAATTCCTTTATAAAAGTTGTTTATCTAACATTTTCTACCATTAAAATTCAAAACCCTAACACGTTCATCACTGGAAAAACTCAAATACTTTAACAGTTTTAGAAATTAGTCCCCGGGCTAGCTAGATTAAAATACAATAATCCCAGAAACCTAGAAATTTTCAAAAACGGGACAAAACACATACCTAATTGATGGAAACAAGCTTGTCGAACCCTAAAGAGAAAAAATGGCTTTCTTCCTTTGGTTGAAAAAAAATGGATAAAGATGATAGCAAATTTGGTTTTATTTATTTTATCATTCATTACTTATTTACAAAATTAACCTTAATTGTAACATCCCAAAATTGGGCCTAGTAGGATTGGGCCCAATGGGCCTTGAGCGTAGGAGTGTTTAAAATTTGAGAACAAGAGAATGGCATTATTGCAAATTGGACTTATTAGTTAAGTGAATTTGGAAGGTTAAGAGGTTTCTATGAAGTCTCAGGTTTAATTGGGCCTTAGAAAAAAAATTTAGTATTTTAGCACTTTAAGGAGAGATGGTAAGTAGCTTCAAGACTTATAGAAATAAATGAGTAATGTGCTTGCATAAATGAGCTATTGGTGAAGAGGTTATGGCATCAAGTGATGGACTTTAAGGGAAGATGTTCAAATCCCATTGCGTGCAAACTTTAACTATTATTTTTGCACTCTTTCCTTAAGTGTCGGCCAAGCATGTAAATAAGGCAAGGTGGACTTTTTATTTTTGGCAAGATGGCTAAGGAAAATAGGAAAGGATGAATGTGAGGAAAGAAATCAAGAGAAAGGGGAAAGTAGGGGGAACATGTGGCCCTTTTCAAGGGATGTGTTATGGAAAGGGTGGTTGGCAATTTTTTGACTATTAGGGGCATGAATGTGGACGATTTTGGGGCTAAAGGGTGATAGCCGAATTTTGCTTGGTGTTTTGGTGAGACTAAAGTGTTTGTTTTTGTCAAAAATACCTTTTGCATCAAATGTGTCTTTTTCTCAAAATTTGCTACTCTTTGTGAGTTTTGGTTTTCCTATTCTCTCCTCTTTGCCGAATCCTCCTAGCACATATGTGCATCTTCTTCCTCTTTTGTTTTCCTTTGATAGCCGAATCACCTAGCATCCATCCAACCTCCCATCCTTTTCCTTTTAACCATTCCTCTAATCTTTTCCCTTCTCTAAACCGACACCACCATTAAATCACATATTCTTGTTTGATTATTCCTCATAACTGAAACTATTCTTGTTCATTTTCTTCTATAGCCCAAACTCTCAATCCACAATCACTCCTTCATAATTTCTTTCTCGTTTGAGGTGACATTCCTTCTTCGATTAAATCAGTAAGTGAATTCTTTTCTATGATCATATTATTTTCTCTTTAGCCGAATAAGTATTTATCACTATTCGGTTGTAAATTGTGATTGTAACCGAAAATGGTGTTATCTTCCACTTCTTCATGTCTTAATCACCCTCTTTTCGTAGTGCTTTAAGTGGGAGACCGTGTATTGTTCTAGCCGAAGTCAAACGGTGGAAATTGGATCCAATATCGATAAGGTAAGGGGGTTCATTTTCGATTTTTCGCTACATCTCTATTTGGCTATGTTGCGAATTGGATTGAAGTTTTGAATAATCGATTATGTTTTAGGGACGAAATCACTCGATATATTCATTTTGCAAATCCTTCGGATATAGTGGGTCAAAGAAGAGTGGTTCTTTAGGGAATCCTAATCAGGGTGTGTAATCCCGTACTTTAATCCCGTACTTTCTGAATACATGCTTGAAATGATGTGTAATCTCACATCTCTCTGAAATTTTGTATGATATGTTCTGTGATTCAGTCAAAATACCAAAGAGAACCGAAAACCGGCATCCGTAATCACTCGGGCGTGCGTATGATCGTAGTGGTAAATCATATTTTGTAATAAAATAGTTTCAGTTAGAAATACTGATGTGTTTTTGAAAAATCACAAAATTAGGAGAAAAGGAATTAGAAAGTGAATAAGATATCAAATTAAAGCTTACTGTGTCTATTTTAATATGGAAGAAACGAAGAAGGAAAAGGATTTTTATATTATGAGATATCTTAATTTTAGTAAGACTAGTTCTAATTGACTTTGTGTTTCCCTGATCTGTCTTGGAAAAATCGTATAAAATGGTACAAAGTGAATTATGGGTTATAGTTTATATGTACAGATTAGAAACAAATGTGATCAATATATGGAAACTGTACTGTGAGATATTTGAATTTTGGATAAGAGAGGTCAGAACCATTGGACAGTGAAACAAGGGAAACTTTAAGGAATAAACTGTACTAAATGGTTAAGCCAAAAATTCTAGAAAAATTGTAGTAAGAAGATGTATGAGTCTAATTTCAAGGAAAATTTACGGATTTAGATTTCAAGATTTCTAACTCAAGTTATAGTCAATTTAGTCAGTACGACGTAGATGGACAATTTTAAATTGTTATGCCCAAATTAGTAGTTAAGTCTAGATTGCAAAATTACCGAATTACCCTTAGTGGGTAAATTACCGAATTACGAAATTGCCCTTACAGGCCGAATTATGGAAATTCCTTAAAGGGCCGAAATACAAAATTGCTTATGGGCCGAAAGGACATATTGATTAATGGGCCAATCTGATATTTTACTAAATGGGCCAATCTGATATTTTGCTAAGTGGGCCAATCTGATATTTTGCTAAATGGGCCAATCTGATATTTTGCTTAATGGGCCTTTTTGATTAATTGAGATAATGGGCCATAATTTTGTAATAAATATCTGAATAAATTACTGTTGTTATATTGTGATTTGTTGTGCATTATATACATGATTTTGCATGGGATGGGATAATATTGAAGAGAAGTTCCGGTGGCTCTACCACATATTTTGGTGGCTCTGCCACAAATTTGTATAGTGGCAATGCCACGTAAATTATGTTACTCTGGTGGCTTGTCCCAACTAAATTTGCTATAAATGGCTTAATGCCTGCGTTTGGTGTGTTGTTAAGGGTGGGTTGGTCGATGATCACCACAGTGTGTTGGTTGGTACGGGTGGTGTGTAGCGGATGGATTATTAGGATTGGTTTGGGAATTGCATTTTATACACATGTTATATTTGATACATTTTTGTTATTGTAAATGGGCTTAGGCCCAAAATATTCCTAAATAGGTTCCGGCCTAATGGATAACAGTAAGGGGATTTCACACTGAGTTCTTGTAACTCACCCCCCTTTCTCTTAACCCTTGTAGGTATTGCATGATGGTATGGACTTGGGCTAAGGATGACTCGAGGGAGGCCATACTTCAGAAATGGTTTATTTGGACTTTAGACTTCTTTCTCGTTTATTTTATTACTTTGCTATTTTGGGTTAAATGTTGTAATAAGGCCTCTGGACTATTTTTATTTTGCTTTATGGTTGGGATGTTTTTATTATTTTTCTTAAATGGTTTAAAAAAGGAATTTTCTAAAAACTTAAATAATGGTTTCCAAAACCGATTAACAAATGGATTTCAAAATAAACTTTTACAAATACTTTTAATACAGATATTTTCTCTCGAACTATTAATGATATTTTCAAAAGACTCGGATTCTCTTTCGAATTTTCAACGTCGTTTTTAAGGTCACAATTTTGTAAGAGCATTAGTTCAAATTTATCGATTTATCAATCAAATCTTTGAGGTTAGTAGTATTTTATCAAATCAAACTTGTTTTCTTGATTTTAACAAAGCAATATTTTAGTACGAATAAAACGGGTTTAACATGTTTTGCTCGTGTGACGTGCCAAATCCGCTCATAATGCATGGGCCGGGTTTGGGGTGTTACATTAATTAACTTTAAAAATTACACTAATGTCAAGCCATGTACATCCACTATCACATTTAATGGTCTAATTACCATATAAGGACCTCAACTTTAAATTTCTATAGCTATTAGATACCTTTACATATTAGAAGACAACTTTTGCACTTTACGCGATTTAGTCCTTTTTATCAAATTGAGAATGTAAAAGGTAAATTTTCTTAATGAAATTTTTATACGGTAATACTATCATGTTGTAGACCATAAAATAATAATAAAATAAAATTTTTAACTTCAGATTTGTTGTCCCGAAATCACTGTTCTGATTTCACTAAAGAGGGTTGTTACAACAGCGGTTGGTTATCGGTGACTGAGCAATGGAGGATTTACACTCCTACTGGGACTCTACCAAAGAATTTGATTTCAGATTAACTATTCCAAAAATAATATTATTTTAATAGTTTAATATTAAATTTAATTTAATATTTATCTTAATAGTATTTTAATAATTTAGTATTAAAGTGATTATCTTAATATTAAATTTAATTTAATGTTTATCTTGATAAATATTATATTAATTTAATATTAAAGTGATTAAGTTTATCATAGTTAAACTCTATAAACTCTCTCTATATAAAGAGAGCCTTGAGTCATTACTTACACACATTCGAATTCAAGAGAAAGTTGTAAAGAGAAAATTAAAATTCTCTAAAGAGATTATTCTAGAAAATTTCTAAAGATATTTTTCTGATTCACAACTTGACCCAAAAGTTTAGAAAAATTGAAAAATTACTCCACTGGTAATTTTTGTGAATTTTTTTCTAATTCAAAACGAGCCCTCACTCAGCAGACGTGAGCTTAAGGATAGCGGAGAAGACTACTCAGTCGAAGCACTCATCCTAGACGAATAAAAAAGGTATAATTTTGATTGAGTGTTTATTTATTTAGATATCACAACCAAGATCTTGTTTGGGAAAAATTTTAACAACTCTAGTTTTCCTAAATTCATTTTTCGCTGCATTTTCCAAACCCGTTTTTCTAATAGGAAGATGGTATGTAGCCCTTAATGCAAGCTATGATCGGTGCTTTTCAATAAGTTGCCGGTGCCAACACTACGCCTACGAACCATGGATTACCACTGGAGCAGATGCAAGTTCTAGGTCGTAGGGAATTTAATGGTATTCGGGGAGTGGAGAAAATCCTTTAGCAAATGGCATGTTCTGACCAAGAAAAGTTGGGATGCATTGTGTCCTTACTCATCAGTGAAGCACATCTTTGGTGGAATACCATGAAGTAAAGAACTGTTGTGGACCAATTGACAAGGGAGTTTTTCTTATGAACTTTCAAAAAGTTAGTGGGTGAGCGGTATTTGGAAGCTCGTAAACGTGAATTTATCAATCTGGTACAAGGCGAGCTATCTATGGCTAAGTATGAGGCAAAATTTGTGTGATTTAGTTAGTACACAATAGAGATGGTCTCGCAAGAGAAGTATCATTGTCAAAGGTTCCATTTTGGTCTGCATCATCATATCCAACTATACCTAGTAACTCACGATACTATGAACTTTTGACAAGCTGGTGGACAAAAAACAAAGCTGTTGAGAAGATTAAGGCTCCACAAACTGAAACTAAAGCTGGGAAGTAAGTATCTGGGTGAATGTTTAAGAGGGATCACGAGTCACAAAACTCCGGCAGAAATGTCAAGCGAATTTTCAGTTCAAACCATTTACAACAAAGGCACAACAACTAGGATGGAAAAGAGGGTTCGCATAGTCTGCAAGCTGGCCTAATTGCGAACATTGTGAACGAAAACATTCTGGGGAATGTTGAAAGATAACTAGAGGTTGTTTCTAGTGCGGTTTTAAGGATCACTTTATAAAAGATTACCCAAAAAGGCAAGAGAGATCATACGCTCAAAATAATACCCCACTCAAGTGCGAGTTGGTATTCATGGACGAGAAAGAGGAAATGGTAGTGAAATAAAGCTAGTTGGGCAACAGACTTTAGCTCATGCTGTTGTGACCCAAGAAGAAGAGTTAGGAGGCCTCAAGTGAGTTTATGCTGTAAGGGTACCCCATGAGCAAGGTGCCATCGATGTTATTACAGATACCTTCACTCCGCAAACTATTCCTTTGTTTTCTCTGATTGACTCTGGTTCTACACATTCATATGTTTTAAGTGAACTAGTTATTGAAATGGGCATCCTAGTGGAAACCATAGATAAGGGAGTAACTATTACTTGTTTATTTGGGGATAGTGTGTTGGTCAATAAAGTGTATCAAAGATGTCCTCTAATGACCCAAGGTCTAATTTTCTATGCAAGCTTGATAGATTTTTCATTCTATGGGTTCAGTGTGATTTTGGAAATGGATTGGCTGACTTAGCACAAAGCGAAGATCGACTTTGAGCTAAAAAGTCATTTTGCAAAGCACTGAAGGAAAGGAAGTGGTTGTGGTTGGTGATTGAACTCAGTTTATGTCTAATGTGGTCTTAGATTGAAGGTAGAGAAGATGCTAGGTAAAGGTTGTGAAGCCTATCTCGCTTTTGTGATGGGTTTGTAGGATTTGCTGAAAAGGGTTCACAAGATGCGAATTGTGCAAGACTTTCCTGATGTGTTCCCTGACGAGTTACATGGATTACCACAAGACCGTGAGGAGAATTAATTTTTTCAGCATAAGACGGTCCAAATTATGTGTATTAATTCATAAAATAATTAATTTTAATTTTAAACCAATTTAATTTGGGTTAAATAAATTATTGTTAATTAATTATGAAAAGGGGCCCAGTTGAGGTGAAACGAGAAAATTGATCCAACCGAGCACTGGGCAGCCCAAAACCATCTCACATGCTGACCCAATCAGATTACTTGGCTGATTATTTGCCTTGCAAAATAACCCTTGAAGACTCCTTCAAATTGCATTCAAACCCCTCCACTACTTATGCCTTTCTAGATTTGCCTCTACCTTAAAATAGCATGTTTGGCCAGCCATGGGGGGAGTCTTTGGCTTCTGATTTTGGCTATTTTTAGCAGCCTTCACAACCTATAAATACCCCTTGACAGCTCACTTAAAACACATCTCAACTCTTCTCATCTCTTCACTTCTCTCTCATTCTTCTCTTTTCATTCCCTTCCATTGTTCTTCACTTTCTTCCCCTATTCCCTTGCTGATTTGACCTCTTGAAAATGAGTCAATCAACCTGTAACACCCTTAACACGTATGTGTTGCCGGATTAGGGTTAAAGGCGTTACCAGACAGATCAGAAACATAATCAGACAATTCATCAAGTATCACATCAAATACAAACATAATGTCCTTTATTGCGGCCAACGAGACCTTAAGCATGGTTAGAAATAGGGTCGGGACTCAATCGAAACACATACAGAAATTCTCAAAAATTTAAAACTTTTTAAAGATTCAGGGGTTCAATGTCCGTGTAGGCAAGCCTTGTGTCTCCCACGGCTACTAGACACCCCCGTGTGTCTACCCCATGGTCGAAACTGACTTTACTCCACAGCAACCAAGAACGCCCGTGTACTCTGGCCATGGTCGATTCTGACTTGGCTCCACGGCCACCAAGCACGCCCGTGTACTCTGGCCGTGGTCAATCCTCTCAAAATCACACGGCTACTAGGCACGTCCGTGTGCCAAGACCGTGTACTCTTAGTTAGCTACTGACTTAGCCCCACAGTCACTAAACACGCCCGTGTGCCTCAACTGTGTGACATTATAGGCCATTTGCAAGGCCACAATGCCACCCAAAAAGGGTCAAACTTACAATCAATTTACCAAGATATCTAATGCATATTTGGCAACCAAGAACACACCAAATTAACCATTCAATCAATACATTCAAATCCACTCTCATTGATAACAAATCCACAAGACTGAAACTTATATAAACACAAGCATTATTCATCCATACTTTCCCAAAAACTTAACCATTTCATGTGCTTCAACCATACCAAAATATGCATCATATAACACATTCCTTTAAGCTTATTCTCAACTCATATCTAGCCAAATCACATGGCTAAGTCCACTTCATATTCATATACAAATATCTAACCTATACATGCCATATCTAGCTATATACATTTCCAAAATGTACCAAAACAAGTTGAGTAGTGTGATGACGATCCTCAATGGTCCCGAGCCTTGAGTAGCTATGACGATCTCTAAAACAGAGAAAACACACACAAAGTAAGCTTTTCAAAAGCTTAGTAAGTCATATACAAATAAACTTAATATGTAAAGCATATAAGCATATAGAAATCTTGGCACTGTAACACCCCTATCTCGAGTCCATCGCGGGATTAAGGTTAGGAGCGTTATTAGACAGATCGGAAAGATTCACAGACGAAATCATACATTTAATCATCATTCTTAGACATAATGTCCCTTAAACGGGTCCCTAAGACCTTAATCATACTTATAAGTCGAGTCGGGACTAAACTGAAACACATATGAAATTCTATGAAAATTTGAAACTTTTCTAAAATACAGGGGAGACACGCCTGTGGGAGGAGACCGTGTGCCCTCCACGGCTTCTAGACACCCCGTGTATCCATCCTTGTTTATACAACTATACCAACATGGCCATTAGGCACGCCCGTGTGCCATGGCCGTGTACTTTTAGGTCATATACTGACTTTCCCACCACGGCCACCAAGCACGCCCGTGTCGAGGCCGTGTACTTTTAGGTCATATACTGACTTCAACCACACGGCCTGAGCACACGCCCATTCTTTGAACGTGTGTCCTACACGGTCATTACACACGGCCGTGTAAAATGACCGTGGTCTAATTTTATTTAAAACATTAAGGTGCAGGGTTAACACGGTCTAAACACACGCCCGTGTGTCTAACCGTGTAGGCAACTAGAGGCTATTTACCAAGCCATTTGCCTCCCTGAAATTAAGATCAACCCAACTCAAAACAATACAATTCATTGCCAACAATTTTCAAGAATAATACTATGTATTTCATTGATATCTATATACAAATAACCTAACCAAGTTTGGCCAACCACTTAGCCATATACAAAAGAATAATAAACTTGATAGCCTATACAATGGCATTACACAAAACATGTTCTCAAAATGAATGATTCCTATACATGCCATACTTAGTAATATAATTTGGCTATACCAAAATAAGGGTCGATAGTGTGCTACGAGCTCCGACTCCAATGATCCACAAATTAGCTTGTCGGGACTACATAGAAAGAAACAATCAAAGACGTAAGCATTTAGCTTAGTAAGTTTGCATGAATAACACGTAATAAATAAACTTGCTTCAGATAAGAATGGTATCATTATCTCATCTATAAAGCTTACTTACTCATACATGATTCTTACTTGTCTCATAGTACTCACTAATCTCATACTTGTAAGGTAACAATATGCCTGTATCACTTGATCACATTGATCAGCATACGTAAACCTAATAATTATGTCTTCTAACTCATCATTCATAACACGAATAATATTCAATTTCAACTTGGTAATAGCTATGCTTTCTTTACATTCTTGTTTTCACATTTTAGCTTACTCATTTGCCTGATGAATTTCCATGACCTACCGAGAATACTAGATCTCTTGTCATGTACTACATGCCAATGCCATACTCTAGATATGAACTTATATGGAAGATCTCTTCTTGAATCAATGCCAAGCTTGCCTTGGTCTTACATGATAACTTGCTTGATAACTTGATCAATGCCAAGCTTGAGTCCTTGGGCTTACATGATAACTTGCTTGATTGCCGATGCCATGCCTTGGCTTGGTCTTATACGGACTTTCTTATCTCATGTAATAGACTGCATCTCCCGGGTAATTCATCTTCAATCGGGACTTTTTCTTGTTTAATCTTATTAACTTCCTTGTTTAACATAACATTAAACCATTCATGATAACAATGTATATTATACTAAGCAATTAAATGATAAAATCATAAAGCTTAGAACTCATACAAACTTACCTCAATATAGAAAATGTATGTAGTTATGCAATTTAGTCCTCGACTTTGTTCTTGCCTCGGCTTCGATTCGGGCTTCCTTTTTCTTGATCTATAGTCATAAATAGATCATTTAATAACCACATTGACTAAATTGACTCATAACTCATAATTTGGAAAAATTACTATTTTGCCCCTATCCTTTCTCATATTTGCACTTTTGCCCTAAGGCTCGTAAAATGATTTTCATGCAACTTTCTTAAACTACATGCTTAGCTGAATCATTTTCTCTACTATAGCAATCATCAGTTCTCTCTATTTCCAATATGTATGACCAATTTTTATAACTTTTACAAAATGGTCCATGCTATCATATTTCATGAAATTCATTAAAGAAAATATGTTTATCTAACATCAAACTCTCATAAACTCCCATAAAACATCATTTAGAATGCATGTCACTCATGGGTACATTTTTAAACATGCACCTTAGCTCATCAAATAGCTAAAAATAGTTTACTCATGCTACTAGGACTTTAAAAATACGAATAATATCAACAATCGAGCTTAGGAGCACTTACTAGCAAGCTTGAAAAAATAAAAAACCCTAGCTATGGCTTCCTTCAATTTTCGACAATGGGGGAAGAAGATGATGAGATTTTTATAATCTTTTTCCTATTTTAATACTTATTAGACAAATGACCAAAATACCCTTATTACTAAAAATTTCTATAATACCATCTCAAGGCCAATTTTGTCCAAAAATTAAATTTTGGGCAAATTGTTACTTAAGTGCTCATAATTCATATTATAAAGCTATTTCATACAAAAAGCTTCTAGAAACTCAAATTTTGCAACTTTTGCAATTTAGTCCTTTTTGGACCAATCAACCTCAATTTAATAAAATTGCTTCATGAAACTTTTATACTAGCATGCAAACATAATATAAACTTTAAAAACTCATAATTTCACCTTAGATACATGGTCTCGCACCACTATTCTGGCTAGACCCTAAATCGGGCTGTTACAACTCTCTCCCTCTTAGGGATTTTCGTCCTCGAAAATCTTACCAGCAAAAATGTTTGGATACTGGTTTCTCATACTCTCTTCTGGTTCCCATGTAGCTTCTTCTATTCCACGTCTTTGCCATAATACTTTCACTAGAGCGATAGTTTTATTTCGTAACTGTTTGACTTCCAGAGCTAAAATCTTGATTGGTTCTTCACCATAAGTCATGTTGGGAAGAATCTCTATTTCTGATGGGGTAATTACATGTGAAGGAGCTGATCGGTAGCATCTCAACATTGACACGTGAAACACATCATGTATATTTTCTAATTCTGATGGCAAAGCTAAATGGCAAGCTACCGGCCCAACTCTTTCAGTGATCTTGTAAAGTCCGATGAAACGTGGGCTTAGCTTGCCTTTCCGGCCAAATCTGAGAACTTTCCTCCATGGTGACACTTTTAAGAAAGCTTTATCTCCAACTTGGTACTCCATCTCTTTTCTCCTTAAGTCCGAATAGGATTTCTGTCTGTCTGATGCATCTTTCAAACATTCTCGTATCACTTTAACTTTCTCTTCAGCTTTTCTAACCAAATCAACCTCGTGAATTTGGTTTTCCTTGAGTTCAGTCCAGAACAAAGGTGTTCTGCACTTACACCCATATAGGGCCTTATAAGGTGCCATCTTTAAGCTCGATTGGAAACTATTATTATAGGTGAATTCTGCCAATGGAAGGAACTTTTCCCAACTGCCTTGGAGTTCGAGAATACAACATCTGAGCATATCCTCAAGTACTTGAATTACTCTCTCCGATCGACCATCATCGATCGAGGATGAAAAAAGCTCAGACTAAAGTTTAACTTTGTACCCAGGGCTTCTTGCAGCTTCTTCCAAAATCAGGATGTAAATCTCGGGTCTCTATCCAATATAATTGATAAAGGAACTCTATGAAGCCTTACTATTTCTAAAACATACAAGTTTGCCAACTTGTCGAGTGAGAAATCCACTCGTACTGGTATGAAATGGGCTGACTTCGTAAGTATATCAACTACAACCTATATAGCATCCTTCTTACTTGGTGACAACGGTAAACCCCTTACAAAATCCATAGTGAAGCGGTCCCATTTCCACTCGGGAACCAAGATGGGCTGAAGTAAACCCGAAGGTACTTGGTGTTCAGCCTTTACTTGTTGACAAATCAAGCACTTGGAAACAAACTCTGAAATATCCTTCTTCATTTTCGGCCACCAATACAGTTGCTTCAAGTCGTTATACATCTTAGTACTAGCCAGATGTACAGATAAACACCCGTTATGTGCTCGTGCAAAATTCTCTGAATAAGCTCTTCTTTTCCCGGTATACAAACCTGATCTCTAAACATCAAATATCCATCAGAATCAATTCAAAAGTTGGATTTGACATCTGACTCGCACTGAGCTCTCTTGACTTGCAGTTCGTCATCTTCTTTCTGAGCCTCAAAGATCTCTTGAAGAAACATTGGTCTAGCTCTCAACTCAGCTAAAATAGAACCATCGTTGGATAAAATCATTCTTGAATTTAATGCTCTTAAAGCAAAAAGGGACTTCCTGCTCAAAGCATCGGCGACCACATTCGCCTTTCCTGGATTGTAATCAATGACTAACTCATAATCTTTTATCAACTCTAACCATCTCCGTTGCCTTAAGTTCAACTCTTTCTGCATCATCAAGTACTTCAGACTTTTGTGATCAGTAAAAATCCGACATCTTTCACCATATAAATGGTGTCTCCAAATCTTCAAAACGAAGACTATGGAAGCTAATTCTAAATCATGCGTCGGATAATTCTTCTCATGAGGTTTCAACTGTCTGGAGGCATAAGCAATCACCTTTCCTTCTTGCATGAGTACACAGCTTAATCCATTTAAGGATGCATCACTGTAAATTATAAATTCCTTCCCTGACTCAGGTTGTACCAAAACTGGTGCTTCTGTCAACATTGCTTTCAGTTTCTCAAAACTCTGCTGGCATCTTTCTCTTCACTCAAACTTCACATTTTTCTATAACAATCTGGTCATCGGGGTTACAATCATGGAAAACCCTTTGACGAATCGCCTGTAATAGCTGGCTAGGCCTAGAAAACTTCTAATCTCAGAAATGTTCTTTGGTGGCTTCCAGTCCATTATGGCCGAGATCTTATTTGGATCTACTCGAACTTCATCTTTTGAGACAATATGTCCCAAAAATCCCACCTCCTTGAGCCAAAATTCACTTTTACTAAACTTGGCATACAACTGATTCTCTCGTAGAATCTGTAAGACTGTCTGTAAGTGCTCAGCATGCTCATTCTCGTCTCTAGAATAAATCAGTATGTCGTCAATAAAAATGACTACGAACTTATCAAGGTATGGTCTAAAGATGCGATTCATTAAGTCCATAAATACCGCAGGAGCATTGGTCAACCCAAAGGGCATGACTAAAAATTCATAATGCCCATACCTCGTTTGAAAAGCAGTCTTGGATACATCTGAATCTTTCACTCTCAGTTGGTAGTACCCCGATCTCAAGTCTATTTTGGAGAACACAGTAGCTCCTTTCAATTGATCGAACAAATCATCGATCCTAGGCAATGGGTACTTGTTCTTTACTGTCACTTTATTGAGCTGACGATAATCTATGTACAATCTCATGGTGCCATCTTTCTTTTTCACAAACAAAACTGGAGCATCCTACGGTGAATAACTTGATCTTGCAAAACCTTTGCTTGTCAATTCTTGCAACTGTATCTTTAATTCTTTCAACTCTGTTGGAGCCATTCTGTAAGGAGTAATGGATATAGGTACAGTACCAGGGGCTAACTCAATACTAAACTCTACCTCTCTAACTGGTGTAGTCCCGGTAATTGTTCGAGAAAAACATCCATATACTCACATACTATTGGCACTGACTCAATCTTCAGCTCTGTTTCTTTATCATTCATCACAAAGGCTAGATATGATTCATACCCATTTCTTAAACATCTCTGTGCTGTCATATTAGAAATCATTTTCGGTAATCCCTCATGTATCTCTAATTCTATGTGAAGAATATCTCCATTTTTACATCTTATCTCAATGTATTTCTTCCCACAATTTACAATCACATCATGAGTAGTCAACCAGTCCATACCAAGAATGAGGTCGAAATCATCAAATGGTAACAACATAAGGTTTGCTTTAAAGCAATGACCTCTAATCATTAATGGACAATCTTTACATACTTTATCAACTAACACATTCATGCCTAAAAGATTAGACACTTTAATCATAATTTCAGTAGAATCTATAGGCATGCTCAAATCAGATACTAATTTCATACAAATGTAAGAGTTGCGGATCCGGGATCTATTAATGCAATAACTTTGGTATTGTAAAGAGAAAAGGTACCCGTAATAACATCAGGGGAAGATGCCTCTTTGCGAGCGTGAATGGCATAGGTCCTTGCAGGTGCTCTACCCTCAGGTCTTGTGGCCTGCTCTCGAGGGTTAGCTCTTCCACTTGCCCCATTTCCCAGGTTCCTTTGCGGTCTCCCTCTGACCATACTCCCGGATCTCGGGTTTTGAATTATCTCTTCTTTTGTCATCTCTGGTGGTCTTGGGAACCACATCTAAAACACGCATTTTCATGTGCTTGGCATTCTCCAAGATAGCGTCTGCCACACTGTGGGCACTCGGGTCTGTTAGGTCGAATGTTCCTAACACTTGCAAATCAAATGTCATGCTTTATTCCCGAATCATTGTTTACTCTTGTCTTTTCTTGAAAATCCCGTGGAAGTAGCCGATCGGGTAGGAAAATATCTTGATTTCTTGGACGAAGATTGGAATGACTTATTCCACTGTCTCTTTCTAGAGTCGCGAGACTCCATTTCAGACTTCTTCTTCTCTTTTACTAGTTCTTCGGCTTTACAAGCCCTCTCTACTAGTACAACAAATTCCTTTAACTCCAGGATAACAACTAACAACTTTATATCTTCATCTAATCCATCTTCAAACCTATGATGGCCTCAGTGGATACACATTTGCAAGCATACTTGCTGAGTCGTAGAAATTCTCGCTCATAATCAGTTACTGACATCTTGCCTTGCTTCAGATCTAGAAATTCCTTTCTCTTCTGATCTACAAATCTTTTGCTGATATACTTTTTCTTGAACTCGTCCTGGAAGAATTCCCATGTGACCCTTTCCTTCAGTACTACCAACACCAGGGTGTTCCACCATTGATAAGCAGAATCTCTTAAGAGAGAGATTACACATTTCATGCATTCTTCAGGTGTGCATGACAGTTCATTAAATACCCTGATGGTATTTTCTAACCAGAATTCAGCCTTCTCTGGATCACCATCTCATTTAGCTCGGAATTCTTCTACCCCATGTTTCCTGATCTTATCAATTGGAGGTTTATCTCCTCTTATCACCTCTACTACTTGAGGGGCTACTGGAGCAGGTTGTGGAACAGTCGGGGGTGGAGGGGGTTGTGCATTTGGGTTCGCCTGAACGAACTCTGTATACCATGTGTTCATCATGTGGAGAAAGGCTTCTCTAGCCTATTCTCCTCCTTGACTCACCGTAGTGGGTCTATTCTCATTCTCATTCGGCACCGTCCCTTCTACGGGAGCTGGTGCGTTACTTTCTACATCATCCGCCATATCTCTGTCGGGATCCATTTACTATATGTATAAACATAATTTAAGTCGTCAGGAGTCGTCACACTATCATTATAAAATCATTCTTACATATGGCATGTATAACAAGACTCATGCTCATGCTACGTTAGTCCCAGAATAGACTAAATCGTGCCCTGATACCACTAAATGTAACACCCCTATCCCGAGTCTGTCACCGGATTAAGGTTAGGAGCGTTACCGGACAGATCGAAAACATTTACAGAAGAAATCCTACATTTAATCATCATTCTCAAACATAATGTCCCTTAAACGGGTCCTTGAGACCTTAATCATACTTATAAGTCGAGTCGGGACTAAAATGAAACACATATGAAATTTCATGAAAATTTGAAACTTTTCTAAAATATAGGGGAGACACGCCCGTGGGAGGAGATCGTGTGCCCTCCACGGCTTCTAGAGACCCCCGTGTATCCATCCTTGTTTATACAACTATACCAACACGGCCATTAGGCATGCCCGTGTGCCATGGCCGTGTACGTTTAGGTCATATACTGACTTTCCCACCACGGCCACCAAGCACGCCCATGTCGAGGCCGTGTACTTTTAGGTCATATACTGACTTCAACCACACGGCCTAAGCACACGCCCATTCATTGAACGTGTGTCCTACACGGTCATTACACACGGCCGTGTAAAATAACCGTGGTCTAATTTTATTTAAAACATTAAGGTGCAGGGTTAACACGGTCTAAACACACGCCCGTGTGTCTAACCGTGTAGGCAACTAGAGGCTATTTACCAAGCCATTTGCCTCCCTGAAATTAAGATCAACCCAACTCAAAACAATACAATTCATTGCCAACAATTTTCAAGAATAATACTATGTATTTCATTGATATCTATATACAAATAACCTAACCAAGTTTGGCCAACCACTTAGCCATATACAAAAGAATAATAAACTTGATAGCCTATACAATGGCATTACACAAAACATGTTCTCAAAATGAATGATTCCTATACATGCCATACTTAGTAATATAATTTGGCTATACCAAAATAAGGGTCGATAGTGTGCTACGAGCTCCGACTCCAATGATCCACAAATTAGCTTGTCGGGACTACATAGAAAGAAACAATCAAAGACGTAAGCATTTAGCTTAGTAAGTTTGCATGAATAACACGTAATAAATAAACTTGCTTCAGATAAACCATTTGACATAAGAATGGTATCATTATCTCATCTATAAAGCTTACTTACTCATACATGATTCTTACTTGTCTCATAGTACTCACTAATCTCATACTTGTAAGGTAACAAGATGCCTGTATCACTTGATCACATTGATCAGCATACTTAAACCTAATAATTATATCTTCTAACTCATCATTCATAACACGAATAATATTCAATTTCAACTTGGTAATAGCTATGCTTTCTTTACATTCTTGTTTTCACATTTTAGCTTACTCATCTTCAATTGGGACTTTTTCTTGTTTAATCTTTTTAACTTCTTTGTTTAACATAACATTATTCCATTCATGATAACAATGTATATTATACTAAGCAATTAAATGATAAAATCATAAAGCTTAGAACTCATACAAACTTACCTCAATATACAAAATGTATGTAGTTATGCAATTTAGTCCTTGACTTTGTTCTTGCCTCGGTTTTGATCTGGGCTTTGTTTTTCTTGATCTATAGTCATAAATAGATCATTTAATAATCACATTGACTAAATTGACTCATAACTCATAATTTGGAAAAATTACTATTTTGCCCATATATTTTCTCATATTTGCAGTTTTGCCCCAAGGCTCGTAAAATGATTTTGATGCAACTTTCTTAAACTACATGCTTAGCTAAATCATTTTATCTACTATAGCAATCATCAATTCTCTCTATTTCCAATAGGTGTGACCAATTTTTATAACTTTTACAAAATGGTTCATACTATCATGTTTCATGAAATTCATTAAAGAAAAGATGTTTATCTAACATCAAACTCTCATAAACTCCCATAAAACATCATTTAGAATGCATGTCACTCATGGGTACATTTTTAAACATGCATCTTAGCTCATCAAATAGTTAAAAATAGCTTACTCATGCTACCAGGACTTTAAAAATACGAGTAATATCAAAAACTGGGCTTAGGAGCACTTACTAGCAAGCTTGAAAAATTGAAGAACCCTAGCTATGGCTTCCTTCAATTTTCGGCAATGGGGGAAGAAGATGATGAGATTTTTATCATCTTTTTCCTATTTTAATTACTTATTAGACAAATGACCAAAATGCCCTTATTACTAAAAATTTCTATAATACCATCTCAAGGCCAATTTTGTCCAAAAATTAAATTTTGGGCAAATTGTTACTTAAGGGCTCATAATTCATATTCTAAAGCTATTTCATACAAAAAGCTTCTAGAAACTCAAATTTTGCAACTTTTGCAATTTAGTCCTTTTTGGACCAATCAACCTCAATTTAATAAAATTGCTTCATGAAACTTTTATACTAGCATGCAAACATAATATAAACTTTAAAAACTCATAATTTAACCTCAGATTCCTGGTCTCGCACCATTATTTCCGCTAGACCCTAAATGGGCTGTTACAGGCACAATTCATATTCATAGAATATTTCTCACATATATGCTTTGGTCCAAATTCTTGGCCATATTTGCCATATTCATCAATTCAAAAATCACATATATTCATAACTCTTTCATAACCATTCTTGCATCTCAGTCACATTCTCATATTCAATCATACATTTCTTCAAATCAAAATCACATAGGTACTTACCTTTTATACATATTTAGTGTGCATACCAAACATATCTGAAACGAATATACACTAACGTAATTAATCATAGCTCTGATTTTGCCCGTTGAACCGATAAGAATCTAATAGGATACTCAGAAAGCTCGGAATAATCGTACAATGCCAACATCCCAGACGAGGTCTTACGTGTACTCGGTAACGATGCCACTGTCCCAGACAGGGTCTTACACGAATCAATACGATTCCAATGTCCCAGACATGGTCTTACACGTAAAGCTCATATCGATGCCAACGTCCCACATGTGGTCTTACACGTAAAGCTCATATCGATGCCAACGTCCCACACGTGGTCTTACACGTAAAGCTCATGTCAATGCCAACGTCCCAGACATGGTCTTACACGAAATCTCAACTCAACGCTAATGTCCTAGACGTGGTCTTACATGATAAAACCGAACAGATACCTATGTCATGACATAGCTAATCCTATATATTCCTAGGTTCGTAGGGACTTCTCGGACTTTTCACTATTTCGACCTTGTCTAGAAATTCATCTACATAGCATCTCATTAGCATTCATTATCGTTGATAGTCATATGAATATGCTCAATTTAATACAATTACATTTATTTGCAATATGACTTACCTCAGATTTGATTTAACGAAAATGGAAACGGCTACTCGGTTACTTTTGCTTTCCCGCGATCTAAGTCCGTTTTCCTCAATTCTTGATCTATACATATTCAAAATTAACCCTTTTATTCACTAACTCATTCAATTCAATCCAAGGACACACATTTAGGGATATTTGCAATTTAACCCTTATATTAGCATAACTTATCAATTTAGTCCATTTTCTCAAAACATCAAATTCACAAAATCACCATTTAACCATGCTTAGCCGAATGCCCATATATCTCATACAAATCCAAACATTTCATTAAATTAAACACATAGATGAGTAAATTAACTTACGAAAATTTAGCACATGCATAATCACATATCAAAGACACAGAAAATATTATTAAAATATTTTACTAACTCAGATTTGTGGTCCCGAAACCATTTTTTTGACTAGGGTATAAATCGGACTGTTACAATTCTCCCCTTTAGGGATTTTCATCCCAAATATCCTACTGTTAAACAGAGTCAGATATTGCTGTTTCATTGAATCTTTCGGCTCTCACATAGCCTCTTATATTCCGTGTCGATTGCACAGTACTTTCACTAACGGGATTTTCTTGTTTCTCAACTCTTTCACTTCAAGCTAAGATACGAATTGGTTCTTCTTCGTATCTCATATCAGATCGGATTTCAATTTCAGATGGGATAATCACATGTGTTGGATCGGATCGGTATCTACGGAGCATCGAAACATGGAATACATTGTGTATCTTTTCTAGCTTAGAAGTCAAAAGCAATCTATACGCAACAGGCCCAACATGTTCAATAATCTCATACGCCACGATGAACCTCGGACTTAGCTTGCCTTTATGACTAAACCAAAGCACTTTCTTCGAAGGAGATACGTTCAAAAATACTTTATCGCCGATCTAAAATTCTATATCTTTTCGTTTCAAGTCCGCATAAGACTTCTGACGGTCAGATGCTGCTTTCAAACAATCTCGGACCAGTTTCACTTTCTATTCTGAATCTTTTATCAAATCAACCCCATGTAGCTTATTTTCACTGAGCTCTATCCAATACAGAGGTTTACAACATTTACGTCCGTACAAAGCTTCATAAGGTGCCATTTTAATACTTGACTGAAAACTATTATTGTACGCAAATTCAATCAATGGTAGATATTGTTCCCATCTACCGTTAAACTCAAGTATACAACATCTTAACATGTCTTCGAGAATCTGAATGATCCGCTCGGGTTGACCATTTGTTTGCGGATGAAAAGTTGTACTGAAATGTTGTTTCGTGCCCAAAGGTTCTTGCAATTTCTTCCAGAACCTCGATGTAAACCTCGGATCCTTATCTAAGACAATAGATAGTGGCACCCCGTGCAATCTAACAATCTCAGAAAAATAAAGCTCGGCTAATCTACCAAGTGAATAGTTAAATCTTACCGAAATAAAATGGGCGAATTTCGTCAATTGATCAACTATGACCCAAATCGCATCTTTCTTTCTTGGAGTCTAAGGCAAACCAAAAACAAAATCTACTGTCACTCTATCCCATTTCCACTCAGGAATCAAAATCGGTTGTAGCAACCCAGATGGAACTTGATGTTTAGCTTTGACTTGCTGACAGATTAAGCATTTCAGAACAAAGTCAGAAATATCACTTTTCATACCAGACCACCAATAATGTCGCTTCAAATCATGGTACATTTTAGTACTTCCCGGATGAACAAATCGATGACTAATTATGTGCTTCACTAATAATCGACTGAATCAACTTCAGATTTCTCAAAACATAGATACGACCTCAGAATCTCAAACAATCATCAATAACTCAAAATTCAGATTCAGAATTCGAATCATACTGAGCTCGTTTCAATAACAATTCATTATCAACCTTCTGAGTATCAGATATTTGCTGTATAAACAATGGTTTTGCTTTTAATTCAGTTATCATAGAACTATCATCAGACAATTCTAACGAACATTCAAAGCACGTAGTGCAAACAATGATTTTCTACTCAATACATCAGCAACAACGTTTGCTTTACCCAGATGATAATCTATCACAAGCTCATAATCCTTTAACAGCTCTAACCATGTTCTTTGATGTAGGTTCAAATCTTTTTGAGTCATCAAGTATTTCAGACTTTTACGATCTGAAAACACGTGACATTTCTCACCATACAGATAATGGCGCCAAATCTTAAGTGCAAACACAATTGCAGCTAACTCAAGGTCGTGTATCGGATAATTCTTTTCATGAGGCTTCAATTGTCTTGAGGCATAAGCTACAACTTTGCCTTCCTGCATCAAAACACATCCCAGACCATTTAACGAAGCATCACTATATATAATAAAATCTTTACCCGATTCTGGCTGTACTAATACTGAAGCTCCTGTTAACAGAGTTTTCAACTGATCAAAACTTTTCTGGCATTTATCCGACCATTCAAATCTAACATCTTTCTGAAGTAATCTAGTCAATGGAGTAACTATCACTGAAAATCCTTTCCCAAATCCATGATAATAACCAGCTAGCCCCAGAAAACTACGGACTTTAGACACGTTCTTCGAAGGTTTCCAATCCAGAATAGCAGAAATCTTCCTTGGATCCACTCAGATTCCAAAAGCTAACACAATATGTCCTAGAAAACTAACCTCGTGCAACCAGAATTCACATTTGCTGAATTTCGCGTACAATTGCTTTTCTCTTAGATTTTGCAACACTATTCTCAAATGTTCCGTATGCTCATCTTCATTACGTGAATAAATCAATATGTCATCTATGAATACCACAACAAATCAATCTAGGTACGGTCTAAAAATTCTGTTAATCAGATCCATAAAAACAGCAGGAGCATTGGTTAGTCCAAATGGCATAACTAAAAACTCATAATGCCCATACCTGCGTTAAAGCGGTTTTGGTATATCCAATCTTTCACTCTCAACTGGTAGTATCCCGATCTCAGATCAATCTTGGAAAATATAGTAGCCCTTTTTAATTGATCAAATCAGTCATCAATTTTGGGCAACAGATATTTATTCTTTATGGTCACCTTATTCAATTGACGATAATCGATTTACATTCTCATCGCGCCATCTTTCTTTTTCACAAACAGAACAGGAGCACCCCAAAGTGAAAATCTCTGTCTAGCAAACCCTCTATCAGTCAATTCTTGTAACTGTGATTTTAACTCTTTTAACTCTGTTGGTGCCATTCTATACGGACTATAGAAATAGGTGTAGTACCAGGTAATAGATCAATACCAGACTCAACTTCCCGAATCGGAGGCAAACCCAGTAATTCTTCAAGAAATACATCAGAAAACTTACAGAAAATAGGCACTGATTCAACTATCTTTTCAGACACTTTTGAATCAATCACATAAGCAAAATATGACTCATATCCCTTTTTCACATATCTTTGAGCTTTCAATACAGATATCACGGCAGGCAATCCATTTAAATCATTAGACTCAACTCGTATAATTTCATTATTTGAACATCTCAAATCAATAGTCTTTCTTTTACAGTTTACAACAGCATCATGCAATGTCAACCAATCCATACCCAAAATGATATCGAACTCATCAAATGGCAAAAGCATCAGATCAGTGGGGAAACAGATATACTCGAAACATTAACAGACAGTTCTTACATACTTTATCAACCAAGACACTTTTACCTAAGGGGTTCGATACTTTTATAGCAAACTTAGTAGACTCTACAGGCAAAGTCTTACTGAATACTAAATTCATGCATATGGATGAATGCATAGAACCAGGGTCTATCAATGCAATCACAGAAGTATCATAAAGTGTAAAAGTACCCGCTATAACATCAGGTGATGAAGCTTCCTCGCGAGCTCGAATAGCATATGCTCTGGCAGGCGCTTGAGCTTCAGATCTTGCAACAGTGTCTCTCATAGTTCTCTAATTACCATTGACATTTCTTACATTCTTTCTTGCAACAATGTCTCTCGTAGTTCTCTGATTACCATTGACATTTCTTACATTCTTTGAAGGTCTACCTCTCATAGGTGCATTATCAGATCTCGGATTCTGAACAGTCTCTAGCTCGACAGACTCAGGGCAATCACGGATAAAATGATCAAGTGATCCACATCTGAAGCAAGCTCTGTCATTTAATTTACAAATCCCCGGATGCCTTTTTCCACAATGCTTACATTCAGGTCTCTCGGTCCGAGCATTACCAACACTGGCCACTGAAGTTGCTGAAGTTTTGGAACTTATTTGTGATCTAGCTCGATTTTTATTTGAATGTCCCATATTATCTCTTGAACGACTTTGACCATCTCTAAACTTCTTCGAAGCAGACTGAAATGATCTACTCAGAAATCTCTTTCTTACATCTGTAGCTTATCTTTCTTACATCTCTAGCTTTAGACTCAACTTTTCTTTTATCTTTTTCGAGTGCTTCAGCTTTGCACGCTCTATCAACGAGTACAACAAACTCTTTTATTTCTAAGATTCTGACTAGAAAACAAATATATTCATTATGACCATCTTCAAATCTTTTGAACATTATTGCTTCAGATGACATACATTCTCGAGCATACTGACATAGTCTCACGAATTCTCGTTCATATCAGTAACAATCATTCAGCCTTATTTTAGTTCCAGAAATTCCTTTCATTTTTGATCGATGAATCTCTCACTAATGTATTTCTTCCGAAACTCGATCTGAAAGAAATTCCACGTAACTCATTCTTTCGGAACAATAGAAATCAGAGATTTCCACCATTGATAAGCTGCATCTCGGAGCAAAGATATAACACATTTTATGCATTCTTCTAGAGTCAGAGACATTTCATCGAATACCCGAATAATATTAGTAGCCCGAAACTCTTCGTCCCTATATTTACGGATCTTGTCAACTGGAGGCTTATTCAACAATTCGGATACATAACCGGTGGCACAACTGTAGTCTGAGGGGGCATACCCGGGGGGCGGGGGTTGCGAAACAGTCGGGTTATTTCTTACGGATTGAGTGAACCATTCACTCATTATTTGGAAGAAAGCTTGTTTAGGTTCTCCCTCTTGACCGCTCGTAGCAGGTCTCGAATCAGAGGGCGTTGTCCCTTGTGTGGGAGTAGGCGCATTACTTTCTACATCGTCTGCTACGGCTCTTTCAGGATCCATTACTATAGGAAAATCATATTTCATACGTCAGGATTCATCACACTATCACAGTTCAAATATGTGGCATGTATAGATAGACTCTGACACGCTACGTTAGTCAGAGAATCGACTAAATCGTAGCTCTGATACCAACCAAATGTAACACCCCTAACCCGTATCTGTCGTTGGATTCGGGTTAAAGGTGTTACCAGACAAATCGAAAACATAATCAGACAATTCATCAAGAATCTCATTGAATACAAACAAAATGTCCCTTATTGCGGTCAACGAGACCTTAAACATGCTTAGAAATAGGGTCGGGACTCAACCGGAACACATATAGAAATTCTCAGAAATTTAAAAATTTTTAAAGATTCAGGGGTTACACGCCCGTGTAGGCAGGCCGTGTGCCTCCCACGGCTGCTAGATGCCCCCGTGTTTCTACCCCATGGTCAAAATTGACTTTACTCTACGGCCACCAAGCACGCTCGTGTACTCTGACTGTGGTTGATTCTGACTTGGCTCCACAGCCACCAAGCACATCCGTGTACTCTGGCCGTGGTCAATCCTCTGAAAATCACACGGCTACCAGGCACGTCCGTGTACCAAGACCGTGTACTCTTAGCTAGCTACTGACTTAGCCCCACGGTCACTAGGCACACCCGTGTGCCTCAACCGTGTGACATTATAGGCCATTTGTAAGGCCAAAATGCCACCCAACAATGGTCAAACTTACAACCAATTTACCAAGACATCTAATGCATATTTGGCAACCAAGAACATACCAAATTAACCATTCAATCAATACATTCAAATCCACTCTCATTCATAACAAATCCACAAGACTGAAACTTATATAAACACAAGCATTATTCATCCATACTTACCCAAAAACTTAACCATTTCATGTGCTTCAACCATACCAAAATATGCATCATATAACACATTCCTTTAAGCTTATTCTCAACTCATACCTAGCCAAATCACATGGCTAAGTCCACTTCATATTCATATACAAATATCTAGCCTATACATGCCATATCTAGCTATATACATTTCCAAAATGTCCCAAAACAAGTTGAGTTGTGTGATGATGATCCTCAATGGTCCCGAGCCTTGATTAGCTATGACGATCTATTAAACAGAGAAGACACACACAAAGTAAGCTTTTCAAAAGCTTAGTAAGTCATATACAAATAAACTTAATATGTAAAGCATATAAGCATATAGAAACGTTGGCACAATTCATATTCATAGCAACTTTCTCACATATATGCTTTGGTCCTTATTCTTGGCCATATTTGCCATATTCATCAATTCAAAAATCATATATATTCATAACTCTTTCATAACCATTCTTGCATCTCATTCACATTCTCATATTCAATTATACATTTCTTCAAATCAAAATCACATAGGTACTTACCTTTTATACACATTTAGTGTGCATACCAAACATGCCTGAAACAAATATACACTCACGTAATTAATCATAGCTCGGATATCGCCCGTTGAACCAATAGGAATCTAATAGGATACTTAGAAAGCTCGGAAGAATCGTACAATGCCAACGTCCCAAACGAGGTCTTATACGTAAAGCTCATATCGATGCCAACATCCCAGACCTGGTCTTACACGAAATCTCAAATCAACGCCAATGTCCCAGACATGGTCTTACATGATAAAACCGAATAGATACCTATGTCATGACATAGCTAATCCTATATATTCCTAGGTTCGTACGGGACTTCTCGGACTTTTCACTATTTCGACCTTGTCTAGAAATTCATGTACATAGCATCTCGTAAGCATTCATTATCATCAATAGTCATATGAATATGCTCAATTCAATACAATTACATTTATTTGCAATATGACTTACCTCGGATTCGATTTAACGGATATGGAAACGACTACTCAGTTACTTTTGCTTTCCCGCGATCTAAGCCTGTTTCCCTCAGTTCTTGATCTATACATATTCAGAGTTAACCCTTTTATTCACTAACTCATTCAATTCAATCCAAGGACACACATCTAGGCCTATTTACAATTTAACCTTCATATTGGCACAATTTATCAATTTAGTCCATTTTTCTCAAAACATCAAATTTAAAAAAAATCACCATTTAACCATGCTTAGCCGAATGCCCATAAATCTCATACAAATCCAAACATTTCATTAAATTAAACACACAGACGAGTAAATTAACTTACGAAAATTTAGCACATGCTTAATCACACATCAAAGACACAGAAAATATTATTAAAATATTTTACTGACTCAGGTTTGTGGTCCCGAAACCACTGTTTCGACTAGGGTAAAAACTTGACTGTTACACAACCACCATTTGGAGCAGCATTCAAGTGTTCGTAGAAGCCTCGGTTCGACAAGAGCAAGCGGAGAAGGAGGAGTGGAGCAAACTTGTCAAGCCAGAGAGAAAACACCGGATTTGATTCTTGTTCCCTATTCTTTTAATTTTTTTGTTGTTATGATGAACATGTCTATGAATATTTGTGATTTTTATATGTTTAATTTAATTAATATGACTTAAAATTTAATTCGTGTTAGGTTGATTGCATTTTATCTACTTAATTTATTAAAATTGTGTTTGTGTTGTTATAGGCCTCGGTAAGGTGTTTGATTAAGTAAAACCATGACCAAGTTATTCTTGCATTACAATTGTAAGGTAACTAATGAATTAATTATTTGAACGGACTAAAATTGTAATTAATTGACACGATACTTAATCATTGCATGTTTAATTATCTAAGGTAGCTGAGGGTTAAATTAGCAATGGTATCTAACGGTACATTACCCTTGCATAACTTGCAAGATTATTCTGATTAAACTATTTCAAGGTAAAAATACATTGTTACCTCACGTAATCTTTTATGTGCTTATGAGATTGAATTAATTGTTTGAATTAGCATAGAGATATGTACAAGAGATTATTTCAATTTCTTTAGTATGTATGTGCATTAACACATTTTCTTATTAAAATTTGTTTAATCGATTGAATTGACATAGAGATATAGTCAAGAGATAAATGGATTTTGGTAGGTAAGTATGTTCATATGTTAGCAAATTACTGAGTTACCGTGAATTTATTCGTAACAACATAAACATGAGTTTAATAATTCTAAGTTAATAAATGTAATTAATCTAGCACAATTACGTCATCTTGATTAAAATCATCTTTTGAAGTCGTGCATTGGAACTTTTATTTTATTTTTATTTATTTTACTTAGTTAAAAATCTTAGTTTTTAATCACCTCCTCAAATCAAAATATTTTTCTTCACCAAAGTGTTTTTATTGCATTCATAAATAATTCTTTTCACAGTCCCTGTGGGTACGATACTCGACATTTACTTGTCACTTTATTACTTGTTGTGATTGTGTAGACTTGCACATTTTTGTCGTTCCAAGATTCTCCAAGATTTTGGTGCCATTTCCAGGGACTGTTTTAAAAAGTCATTATTTGTGAATTTGTTAATTTTCCATTTTGGTTTATTTTCTTGTTCAATTTTATCTTAATTAATTTTTCTGTGTTTACTTCATGTGTTTATGAGTATTGACCGAATTATCGATTTACTCCATGTAGACCCTGAGCTTGAAAGAACTTTTCGACACCGAAGAAGACAAGCAAGTAAGAGAAGGACCGAATAGATGAATTTCAAAAATTCGAATCAAGGAAACAGAGCAAACCCTGCTCAAAATCCTATCCTTACTGCTAATGATAGGGATAGAGCTCTAAGACAGTATGTTGTGCCAGTGTTTTATGATCTTAATTTGGGTATTAGGAGACTCAAAATCGAGGCACAATAGTTTGAGCTAAAGCTAGTCATGTTCTAGATGCTTTAGACAATGGGCCAATTTAGTGGAATGCCTGCCGAAGATCCTCACCTACACTTATGACTGTTCATGGAGGTGAGCGATTCTTTCAAGTTAGCCGGAGTACCCGAAGATGCACTACAATTAAAGCTGTTCCTATATTTGCTAAGGGATAGAGCTCGAGCTTGGTTGAACTCATTGCCACCAAATACAATTTGCACTTGGCAAGAGTTAGCAGAAAGATTCCTCATGAAGTATTTCCCGCCTAGAAAGAATGCTAAGTTGAGGAACGAGATCACCGCTTTCCAATAAATCGATGATGAGTCCTTGTATGAGGCATGGGAAAGGTATAAAGAATTATTACAGAAGTGCCCTAATCATAGAATCCCACATTGCATCCAACTTGAGACATTTTATAATGGTCTCAATGCTCACACGAGGATGGTAGTGGACGCTTCTACAATGAGGCTTATGAAATCATCGAGAGGATTGCCAACAACAATTATCAATAGCCAACCAATCGAGTAGCGTCAGGAAGACGAGTCACTAGAATACATGAAGTAGACGCTCTTACTTCACTCGCATCTCAATTATCCTTAATATCCTCAATGCTTAAAAATTTTACCACTAATGGGTTCAATAGTTTTGCAGCACAGCCACCGAATCAATTTGAAAATATAGCCTGTGTCTATTGCGAGAAAGGACATATGTTCAAAGAATGTCCATCGAACCCAGAATCTGTGTATTACATGGGTAACTAGAACTAAAATCGAGTAAGGCAAGGACTAAAATCCAATTTCTATAACCCATCCTAGCGAAACCACCCTAATTTCTCCTGGAGTAACCAAGGGGCTAGACCCAGTAACACATACGCCTAGCCTAGACTAACCCATCCTCCTAGTTTTACCAAACAAGTTTAGAGACAACCTCAAGGTAAACCATCAAATGGCTTAGAAAACTTGTTGAAGGCATACATAGCCAAGAATGATGCCTTAATCCAAAGCCAAGCAGCTACATTAAAAAACCTAAAAATCTAAATAGGCTAGCTTGCAACTGAACTCAGAAACCGACACAAGGTGTTTTACCTAGTGATACGGAGAATTTGAGGAATCTAGGGAAGAAGCATTGTAAAGCGTTGTCATTGAGGAGCAAAAAGACATTAGAGCCCAACACCGTCGAAGTTGAAAAAGAGCCAGCTGATGCTCAAGACATAGAGGAAGTTCAACCGAGTGTTGAAATTTTAGTTTCACCGGAACCTGAATCTGCAAAATCCGATAAGGTAACTTTTGAACCAACTAATTCTTATAAACTAACAACTTCGCTAGATGCAGAATTACCACAGAAGATGAATCAACTAGTTCCAGTAAAGAAGCCTCCACCACCCAACCCTCAAAGACTTCAGAAGCAGAAGTAGGAAGTTCAATTCAAGAAGTTCCTAGATGTACTCAAGCAGCTTCATATCAACATCCCGTTGGTTGAAGCACTTAAACAAATACCAAACTACATTAAATTCATGAAGGAAATCTTGCTAAAAAATAAAGACTTGGAGAATTTAAGACGGTGGCCTTGACAAAGGAATGCAATGCATATCTTCAAGACAAACTACCCTCAAAGTTGAAGGATCCTGGATGTTTTACCATTCCTTGCAACATTAGAGAAACATATTGTGGTAAGGCACTATGTGATCTGGGTACGAGTATCAACCTGATGCCCATGTCAATATTTAGGAAGTTGGGGATAGGTGAAGTTAGACTTACTACGGTTACACTTCAATTAGTAGATCAATTTTTTGCACATCCAGAAGGAAAATCGAGGATGTATTGGTACATATAGACAAATTTATTTTTCCTGCTGACTTTGTTATTCTAGACTTTGAAGCAGACAAAGAAGTGCCAATCATCCTAGGAAGGCCTTTCCTAGCAATTGGAAAGACCATTATTGATGTTCAGAAGGGCGAGCTTACTATGCATGTTCAAGATGATCATGTAACATTTAATGTTTTTAAGTCTATGTGATTTCCTGACACAATTGATGATTGTTCTGTAGTGTCTGATTTAGAGGAATTAATCATGGAAAAGGAACTCAACTATGTTGAGGACCCATTGGAACAAACTTTGACATCAAACCCTCCAAATGATAAAGATAAGGATGAATACTTAGCTTTGCTAGAAGCTAATCAAAGGGGATTTAATCCGCAATCCCATTTAGAATCTTTGGATTTAGAGAATAGGGATTATGCCCAACCAAAAGCATCAATCGAGGAGCCAGCTAAATTAGAACTGAAGGTACTTCCCTCACATTTAAAATATGTTTATTTAGGTAACACTTCTACTTTGCCTGTGATTGTTTCAGCCAAATTAACTGTTGAGCAAGAAGGGAAACTCATCCTAGTATTGAAACAATTTAAGAAGGGTACCAGATGGACCATAGACGATATTCACGACATTAGTCAGTCTGTATGCGTGCACAAGATCATCTTGGAAGATGGCGAGAAAGGGACGATTGATGGAAAACGAAGACTGAACTCCATCGTGAAAGATGTATTAAAAAAAGAAATCATCAAAATGGTTAGATGAGGGTATAATTTACCCTATCTCAGACAGTTCATGGGTAAGTCTGGTCCAGTGCGTGCCAAAGAAAGGAGGTATTACAGTCATTGAGAATGAGAATAACGAGTTGATACCGACTAGAACAGTTATGAGATGGAAAATTTGCTTCGATTACCAGAAGTTGAACAAGGCGACTAGGAAATATCACTTTACTTTGCCATTTTTGAACTAGATGCTGGATAGACTCGCGGGGCGAGACTATTACTGTTTTCTTGATAGATACTCAGGGTATAATCAGATTACAGTAGCATCAAAAGATCAACACAAGACAACTTTCACCTACCCGTACGGTACATTCGCATTTAGACGCATGCCATTTGGTTTATGTAATGCACCTGCCACATTTCAAAGATGTATGATGTCTATTTTTACTGAGTGGGTTGAGAATGAGGCATATCTGAAAAAAGATGCTAAGGTTGTGATGAAGTTTTTGCAGAAGCATGTGTTCACAAGGTTTGGAAAGCCAAGAGCCATCATCAGTGATGAAGGGTCCCATTTTGTGAACAAGTGGTTGAAATGGGTACTCGACAAGCATGGAGTAAAGCACAAGATTGTCACAGCTTACCACCCGTAGACAAATGGGCAAGCTGAACTGGAAAGCAAAGAGATCAAAGGCATACTCGAGAAGGTAGTTTGCCCGAACTGATGAGATTGGTCCAAAAGATTGGACGATGCTTTATGGGCTTACAAAAAGACAGCATACAAGACACCTTTAGGGATGTCACCCTCTAGGTTGGTCTTTGGGAAAGCCTGTCATCTGCCCTTGGAGTTAGAAAACAAAGCTTACTAGGCTCTCCAACAACTGAACTTGGATCTTAAGCTTGCTAAAGAGAAACGGATGCTCCAACTCAATAAGTTAGAAGAGTTCCGAATGTTCTCATACGAGAATGCCAAATTACTCAAGGAAAGATTGAAGAGATGGCATGAGAAACACATTCTGGTTTGAGAATTTGAAGTAGGTCAACAAGTCTTGTTTTTCAATTCCAGATTAAAGTTCTTTCCAGGTAAGCTAAAATCACGTTGGTCCGGTCCATTTACGATTCACCAAGTTTATCCATATGGAGTTGTCGAACATCACAGTAAGGGAGGTAATTTTCGAGTCAATGCTCAGTGCTTAAAACATTACTAGGGAGATAAAATTGAACGGGATCAAATTTCATTCATTTTACCAGATATTTAATTTTCTTGTTTTTATTTTTTTAATAAATGATTTACAGTATATTTTTGGGATTAGCATGTTTAAATAAATTCTGTCCAGGAGATTGGAACTTAAGCGGGACCACTTGTGACCCCTCCAGTCTTTCCTGGGAATTGATTTTAACATAATCTTCCAAGAAAATATTCCCTAAATGGTAAAATAAATTTTTAAGTTTTCAAATAAAAGGGTCAATTTTATTCAAGTTTTAAATTGCAACTCAATTTCAAATTTTCTTCAAGTCTAGGTACTTAAGTGAACTAATTTCAAAATTTGGTTGCTCTTTTGGTAAATACTAAAAACTAGATTTCTCTTCTTGTAAATATTTTAAAACGCATCTAGAATAAATGTTTTAAATTTAATTTAATAAATAAGATGATAATCATTAATATATAATTATATCTATTATAATAAATATTAATTATTATCAACTTTGCATAGAATTAGGATTAGTTTAAATTTGATCATATTTTATTTAATAAATATTTATTTTTAATAAATTAATAGAAAATAATAATTTAATATGAATTATATTAATTATTAATTATTGTTAACTCTATGTAGAGTTAGAACTTGGAATATCTTAATTGTTAATTTGTTCTAAGAATTCTAATTAAACTCCTAATCCTTTCACTATAAGTTTCACCCACCTTTGCCATTTTTTTCACTCATCCCTCCATCAATCCTAGCATCCAAAAACCACCAACTACCAAATCCCCTAGTGCCAAACTCTCTAGCCACAACACCGCTCAGCTCCACACATCATCCTTACGCCTAGCAAAGAAATTTCCCATTCGGCCAAAGACTCACGCATGCACCCAGCAGACTCCCACGCACACCGCGCGCGCCAAAGAAACTCGCTTCCTTGTCATCGCACTCGCGAACGTCCAGTTCTAGAATCTAGTCAAGCCTGCTTGACGCACATGCTTACTGTTCACTTCCCCGCATCCGCGCAGCACACGCATGCCTTACTGCTCGCGTAAGGATCCACCCGAGAGTGTCACCTGTTGCTCGTGCATCTACTCGCACCAGCACACCATCAAGACACCCTATAACCATACCTAAACCAACCCTTTTTGATTTAAAATATTTGCTTTGAGTTCTTAATTTTTATAAAAATGTGGTAAGATAAATTTTTCGCCTAAATTTTTATTTTATTTAATTATATAATTTTCCAATTTATTGAACCATTATTATTTTATACTAATTAAATTTTTGAGAAAATAGTTGTTTCCATCTTATGTTCAGGTTAATCATTGTAACACCCCAAACCCGACTTAGAAGTTAGGCCCGAATCCGGCGTGTCACATGGAAGTGTTTTTACGAAAACCTTGTTTTCATTGAAAACCCTTCTAGAGAAAAGTTAAGTAAAATCTAGTTTGCTTTCAAAACAAGGTGTAGCCAAAAACCATTCCCTTGTTACTACGTAAAAATTTCCTTTGACGGCGGAAGCTCATTCTTAAAACATAATTATTTTAAAAAACTTGAAATATACTTAAAAGAAATAAATCCAGGTTCCGTTTCAAAATCACAATGCATAGTGGAAGTAATGGAATAATAACTAGAGGGAAAACCTTATTACAATTCAGAATAGAATAACTTAAAATAAATAACCCAAAATCAAGAATTTAGATAATAAGAAAAACAAGTCTAATCGTCTTGCTAGTTGGCCACCTCTGAGTCCCTCCATCCGTCGAACCACCTACTGAGGATCACCTGAGAAAAATAAAAGAGGGAGTGAGTTTTTGAAAACTCAGTGTGTACAACCCTCGTCAACCAAATAGCATACATATCGTAATAATAACATAATAATATCATACATGCAATGTTGTCCAAACCCTCCCCAAATAATCCATCCAGTACACTTCGTCTCCGTCCAACCGAAACACTTCTATGGGGATTTCTAAATCGGCCCACCCATCCAATACACTTCAAGGGTAGCCCGGTTGCGGTACTACCAAACGTTGTAGCAAAGCTACTAATCAAATATTGGGCTTAAAAAGCAAACGGTGGATCGACAGTCGTCAAGCAACCATGCGATCCTCATATATTTCCTCTGTTCCATAATTCCCACCCATATGCATCCTAAATAGAATATCATATGAATGCACCAAATGTACATGTAGCATCCATAAATCTGACAATCAACACAGGGGTATTTTAGTCATTTCACAAATCAAGGGTATTTCAATAATTTTACAATTCAGGGGTATTTTAGTAATTCTTAACAGGATGGGTCTTAATTACGAACCTTTGCCCGTCAACACATCCTCGCGGCTAAAATGAACAGATACTACACAGCAGGTAGGATTCCAGAGAAGAGGAGGTGGGTCACTAGGACCGCTTAAGTACCCAGCTCTCCCTAGATCCAATCCTAGACATGCATATGTTCATTGCCACACTCTACCCTAGCGACTTGTCCACAGACATGTTTGACTATTAAATTAATTTTTTATTATTAAATTTAGTTTTATGCTGTTTAAGAATTCATCAGAACTAAACCTAAAGTCCATTAAAACCCTAGCATGCATTTTTAAAATCCTATAAGGCCCATTAAGCCCAATCACGTCCATTTAGCCCATTAAGCCCAATCATGTATATGTAGCCCATTAGGCCCGATCATAATCAAATCATACAACCATCCATATCAATCCATCATTCAATTTCACATATCAATTCTTCCCGATTTGGGCCCACGAGCTCAACAAGCCCATTTAGCCCCTTCTGGCCCGGTTGGCCAAACAGTGGCCCGAGACCATGAGATCACTCTCTTGGTCTTGGTAGTTGTATTGGTGTTCCCATACGAATGTTCGCATGCTCGTGCAGTTGCCGGTGCCAACCTTTCGGCTTTTTGGCTTTTCGGCATTCCAGTTTTTCGGGATTTCGACTTTTGCCGATTTGTCGTGTGTGAAGTGTATGTACACACCTGGTAAATGAGACGTGTTAAACTATCCTCAGCCTTGAACCTACAACCAATACCAACCTCCAATCAATCACACACTTAACCACAATATTTACCAAAAATCGAAGCCTTACCATAACCTTACAGTGTGCCACCAGTCCTAATAGCCCTTCCTTGGCTACTACTCACGAATATCCCCTAGATTTGCATCAATCTTAATTGTTAAAGACAAAATAATAGGTGAATTGTGTCCAATTAAGTCACCCTTTCCCTTACTATAGACTATTCGACCAACTTATCCCAAAATCAAGAACACTTACCCAAAAGCCGAAACGTATGGATAGCTTTTCGGCAGAGACTTGTAGATCCAAGCTTGATTCTGATTTTTCCAAGATCCAATCCACCAAAAATCAAAGGAATGATGACAGCATGACAGAGTTTGGTCACTAGAGTATTCAGCACAAGGTTTGGGGCGTTGAACAAATCGGCTCCAAGAGAAAAGGTTTTCGGCTTTTGAAGTCACGAATATTCGGTCCCCAACAATTGAGATGAAGGTGAGACGGCACAAGCAATGGAGAAAGAAGAGAATGATATTCGATTTAAGGCTTTAGGAGAGAAGAAAAGAAAACACATAAGGAAGAGGCGAGGTTTAGAACAAAAAAAGTGAAGGAGAATTCGGCAGAGCACTATAGTCACCGAAATAGCACAAAGGGAATTCCAATTGCTGAAATAGCATAGAGGGAAATTGGCACCCCCTATTTATACACAAAATCGACCCCTCAAAGTCCCAATCGGCTCCAACTCTTCCCCATCTCATCTCCTCGTTTTTCTCCCTGATAACTCCCCAATCCTTTTCCTAAATTTTCTCTTCTGATCACTCTCCTTAGAGTCCACCATCACACCACTTCCAACTTTCTAGAAGGCCAAAATTAAACTCCTAAAAAAATACTAAGCTAGGATTCGAACCTAGGATCTCTTTGCTAATGCCACCTTCCTATACCCTAAGTGGCATCACTTAGCCACTCCATCACAAGGCTCTTTGATGCCATTTTTCTTTATTTTTATTTGAAAGCCCAACTACTCACCGCCCTGGTTCCTTTAATAATTAATTAAAAATTCATTCTCCTCAAAGTTTGAACCCGACATTTCTCCAACAACCCTAGACACTCAAAGTTTATTAAACCCTTAAAGCCAACATGTCATTTGTCATTTTCACGCTTAAAAAAATTTATGAGACCCAAAGCCCAAAGCCCAATTCATCTAGGCCCAAAATTCGGGATGGTACAATCATGCCTCACAAGAGAACTCGTGCTTCTGCCCAAATTGACGAATCAAAAAATAAATTCCATTGTGAAGAAGCCAAAGCGAGATACGAAAGCGTTTTCAAGAATCAACAGATGCACCCAGAAAAAGGCTTTACGCTGAAAGAAAGCAACTATATTGATTTCATAGCGTGCATTCGACAAATTGCTGAAGCTCTCAATTGGAAGTTATTTTGGGAGAAAAGACCTAGTGTAGATCAGGAGTTAGTTCGTGAATTTTACGCGAATTTGACCTCAAACGAATTGACGAAAGTTTCTATTTGCAGAATCGAGGTACCAATAACCTCAAACACTATTAATGAATTCTTTGAATTACCTGATTTTGAAGACGAAGAATATTCTTCCTTGATGAGCAATATTGAGTTTTAAAATCTACATGAAATTCTAGAGAAACTTACAGTTCTAGGTTCTAAGTGGACTGTGTCAAAGTAAGGAATTCACACTTGTCGCAGAGAATATTTGATACCACTAACGAAGGTATGGTTCTATTTCATTTGATTCAGCCTTATGCCCATTTCACATGGGACTACAATTTCCTTAGAGCGAATTGTATTATTATTGTAACACCCCTTACCCGTATCCAACATTGGGACAGGGTACGAGGCATTACCTATCTGAGACACAAGCAAACATGCATTTTCTAGTCATAAAATTTTGTTCAAAATTTAAAACTTTTCAAACTTCCTCTTAACAACCATAATATGGGTCTACGAGCCCCAAGACACATCTTAGAAATGTTTCGGAATCAAATCGAGTTCTTTGGATAACTTGGGAAAATGTCAATAAAAATAGGGGCACACATCCGTGTGAAAGGGCAACATGCCCGTGTGACTGGATAACATGGCCATGTTGATAGATCGTGTGATTCACATGGCCTAAGCATATAGGGACACACCCGTGTCCCACGCCCGTGTGGATTTATTTCCTCAATTCAAACCTACAGAAGTTGTAACATCCTTAAATAGGGGCTCTTGCATTTTTAATTATTTGCATGTGAATAGCTTGGATACGATGCTAGTTAGGATGTCTTAGGGTCTGGATTTGAGCCAAGGGTAGGCTTGGGCTATAGTGAAATTTTTATTTTTGGGCACTTGGTAAGGGGAGCTGAAGGGGTTATGTGTTAAGAGCATTCCATAGCAAGTTTTGGCACAAGAAGTGCCTTGGTAAAGTGGCAAGGAAGGCGCCACTGAGAGCTTGGAGAGATGACGCCACAAGGAGCTAGGGGACCTTGTGTTCGAGCTGCGAAGATCCCTTTCTGCTATTTATTTTTGACGCCAGAGCAAGGAGGAGTTGTGCTCAGGTGGAACTCTGGTGGATAGACGTTGAACAAGTCAACAGATTCAAAACGGGTGGTGAAGGGAAATTTGTGGAGTTTGAAGAATTCAAACTCATTTGAATGGTTGGCCAGGAGAAAAACAAGGAGAGAAAAGAGGGATTGAAGTGGGGGAAGGCTTAGCCGAATTGTGGGAGTGGCTAGAAGAGCTTGAAGCATTCGGTTTTGGTGTGGGGTTGGTGTGCAGAAATTGGGTTGCTTTGGGGCATTACTTTTTGGCATTTGGTGTTGGTGTTTAACCTTTGAACTTCGGTTTTCCTTTCATGCTTGTTGTGCTGAAATCACCTTCTCACATTTGTCCACTATTGCATTCTGGTTCTTTTTCTCTTCTCTCAAAACACCCTTAGCCGAATGCTCATCTAAACTTTCTTTTTCTTCTTAAGTGCTTAGCTGAATGATCTCCTAAAGCCTTACCTCTTTTCCTTCTCTTCTCATTCTCTGCTTTGCTTCTTCTTCGAAACCTCTTTGGCCGAATCTCTTCAAAGCCAAATTACCACTATTTCTTTCTCTCCCTTCCATTTATTTCAAAACCGAATCAACACCCTTCCCTCTTGATCGACTGTTTTCTTTTTTCAATCCCCCTATTGTGCCGAAAGTACATAAGCCTTTCTTGATTGTTTGTTGAAGCCGAATCACTCTCTCTTATTTTGTGATTTTCCATTCGTTCTTTTCTTTTGGATTCTCATAGCCGAATCTCAACCTTGTGGCAGGTAAGGTTCCATTGTTTCGTTTCTTTCGTTCTTCTCTTGATCTTATAGCCGAATTCCCCTGTCATACTCTCATCTCTATTCTTTTTCTATCTTGGTCACTTTAATGAGAAAAGCCGGAAGCTTTGTCGCTCAAACTCTCGTTGGACTCAGGATCTCTATGGGTTGTCGCCGATTAACTATTCACTGTCAATCGATTTCGTTAATAGTGTGGTAAGTGTTCTTGTCGACAATCAACTCTTATTGTGTTAATGCCGAAGGCAGATGCCCTTGATTATTGATGTTTGGCCGAATGCAGGAAAGAGGGGTTGACGCCATTTCGTGTGGAGTTTTCGAATTTGTCAACTGAGGTAAGGGATTTAACTTCAGGATTCTAGTTCTTTATGATTTGATTCACTGCTTTAACCCAATTTAGTGATAAGGGTATTATGGATTCAAATGCTAATCAAGCATTAAGTGGGGTTGGACCTGATACCCCAGCCCCTAAGTTCAAAGGGAGAGCAATGTCGACGGTTCGTGATTGGCCACCAGGCTGTGGACCAGCATCCGAGCAGGAGAGTAGACAAATCAAGGTAGTGTCGATTAACGACAATACCGACGTAGAGAGTGTAGTTTTGTGCGTGATCAGGTGTGTATCTCTTACACACTTCATAATTAATGTATGACTATGTTATTAACTTAAACACTGTTAAAAGCCGGAATATGTTTGGATATCGATAAGTTACCCTTACGGGTACGAGCAAGGACTCCGGGTAAGTCCATTCTGTTAGTTAATGATGTTTGATTGCTGATGAATATGTAAATGTTATGTTGCAATATGTTGTTAATTGATAAAGCATGTTAGTAATATATGTATAAGCATATAAATTGAAATGGGTATTATGAGAGGAGGGGGAAAATATGACATTTGTGACTTTGGGTCACCAGTGGTTTGGCACCACATTGGATTTTAGCGACTCGTCCCAGTGGCTTAGTACCACAGTGGGTTGGCCCCACAAATTACACTGAAAAGGAATTGTCGCCAGTGGTTTGGTACCACAAAGTGGGTTGGCCCCACATATGGATAATTGTGACTTTGGGTCACCAGTGGTTTGGCACCACCAGTGGTTTGGTACCACATTTGTATATACTTGATTGTGATTTTGGGACACTAGTGGTTTGGCACCACCAGTGGTTTGGTACCACATGGGGTAGAATATGGAGTTTTGGATGGCTAGGTTTGGGTTGCATGACATACTTACTTGATTATGAAACTGTGTAAGAGTGTTGTTATAATCGGGAGGGGGATTTATACACTGAGTCTCGGTGGCTCACCTCTTCCCCTATATTTTGTAGATGACTCGTAGATCGCGGATGTGAGGCCGGGCGGACTTGAGGTGGCCATGCATATTGCTTTCGGTTTTAGTTTGTTTACTCTTTTGGGTACTTTATTTTTAAGTTGGTTTTATTTGGGTTTGTAATAAGGCCACTAATTAATATTTTTGGGTTATTTTATCTTGTTAAAGTTTATCATATTTTGCTTAAGTAAACAACGTGGCATGTTTAAATAACCTGTAAATTAATGTTTTTTTTTCTAAGTTACACATCTCGCCGGGTTTCCTAAACTTTACCATCGAGTAAGAATAAGTAAGTGATAACAACAAATCGGCTAAAACTTCCTTTAAACTAAGTTTACTTCAAATCAAAATGTTTTAGAAATGGTTTTCAACTTTACAGCTAAATAAGGGTGCTGTTATAATCGGGAGGGGGATTTATACACTGAGTCTCGGTGGCTCACCTCTTCCTCTATATTTTGCAGATGACTCGTAGATCGCGGATGTGAGGCCGGGCGGACTCGAGGTGGCCATGCATATTGCTTTCGATTTTAGTTTGTTTACTCTTTTGGGTACTTTATTTTTAAGTTGGTTTTATTTGGGTTTGTAATAAGGCCACTAATTAATATTTTTGGGTTATTTTATCTTGTTAAAGTTTATCATATTTTGTTTAAGTAAACAACGTGGCATGTTTAAATAACCTGTAAATTAATGTTTTTTTTTCTAAGTTACACATCTCGTCGGGTTTCCTAAACTTTACCATCGAGTAAGAATAAGTAAGTGATAACAACAAATCGACTAAAACTTCCTTTAAACTAAGTTTACTTCAAATCAAAATGTTTTAGAAATGGTTTTCAACTTTACATCTAAATAAGGGTGTTGTTATAATCGGGAGGGGGATTTATACACTGAGTCTCGGTGGCTCACCTCTTCCCCTATATTTTGCAGATGACTCGTAGATCACGGATGTGAGGCCGGGCGGACTCGAGGTGGCCATGCATATTGCTTTCGGTTTTAGTTTGTTTACTCTTTTGGGTACTTTATTTTTAAGTTGGTTTTATTTGGGTTTGTAATAAGGCCACTAATTAATATTTTTGGGTTATTTTATCTTGTTAAAGTTTATCATATTTTGCTTAAGTAAACAACGTGGCATGTTTAAATAACCTGTAAATTAATGTTTTTTTTTTCTAAGTTACACATCTCGCCAGGTTTCCAAAACTTTACCATCGTGTAAGAATAAGTAAGTGATAACAACAAATCGGCTAAAACTTCCTTTAAACTAAGTTTACTTCAAATCAAAATGTTTTAGAAATGGTTTTCAACTTTACTGACTAAATAAAGTGTCTTTGTTATAATCGGGAGGGGATTTATACACTGAGTCTCGGTGGCTCACCTCTTCCTCTATATTTCTGAGATGACTCATACATCGCGGATGTGAGGCCATGGACTCGAGGTGGCCATGCATATTGCTTTCGGTTTTAGTTTGTTTACTCTTTTGGGTACTTTATTTTTAAGTTGGTTTTATTTGGGTTTGTAATAAGGCCACTAATTAATATTTTTGGGTTATTTTATCTTGTTAAAGTTTATCATATTTTGTTTAAGCAAACAACGTGGCATGTTTAAATAACCTGTAAATTAATGTTTTTTTTTTCTAAGTTACACATCTCGCCGTGTTTCCTAAACTTTACCATCGAGTAAGAATAAGTAAGTGATAACAACAAATCGGCTAAAACTTCCTTTAAACTAAGTTTACTTCAAATCAAAATGTTTTAGAAATGGTTTTCAACTTTACATCTAAATAAGGGTGTTGTTATAATCGGGAGGGGGATTTATACACTGAGTCTTGGTGGCTCACCTCTTCCCCTATATTTTGCAAATGACTCGTAGATCACGGATGTGGGGCCGGGCGGACTCGAGGTGGCCATGCATATTGCTTTCGGTTTTAGTTTGTTTACTCTTTTGGGTACTTTATTTTTAAGTTGGTTTTATTTGGGTTTGTAATAAGGCCACTAATTAATATTTTTGGGTTATTTTATCTTGTTAAAGTTTATCATATTTTGCTTAAGTAAACAACGTGGCATGTTTAAATAACCTGTAAATTAATGTTTTTTTTTTCTAAGTTACACATCTCGCCAGGTTTCCTAAACTTTACCATCGAGTAAGAATAAGTAAGTGATAACAACAAATCGGCTAAAACTTCCTTTAAACTAAGTTTACTTCAAATCAAAATATTTTAGAAATGGTTTTCAACTTTACATCTAAATAAGGTCGGGATTTTCCTAAAACCACATGGTTTTCTTAAAATAAACGACAACATACAGTTTTCTCAAAAAAGTTCTTCTTTCAAGAATTTTTAACATCCAACATATTTTCGAATGATGATTCTTTCAAATTGAACCTACAACTTGTTTTGGTCAAAATACTTTACCCTATGACATATCGAATTCGGTCGTAGTGTATTGACCGGATTTGAGGTGTTACAGGGGTTTTCACACGGCCTGACACATGCTCGTGTCCATGGCCCGTGTCCTTCACATGGCCATGACACTTCCGTGTCCTTAGATCATGTGGCAAATTCAATTCCTAAATTCAGGTGCAGACTTCACACGACCTGCGCACACGCCCATGTCCTATGGTCGTGTCTTCCACACGGTTAAGACACACCACTGTGTCTCAGCCCGTGTGGTTACTACTGGACATTCTGTTATTCCAATTTGGGATGCAGAGGGACACACGGCCATACCACAAGCCTATAGGGCAGACCGTGTGTCACACACGGCCTAGACACACGCCCTTTTGTCTATTCGTGTAGACAAGAACAAGGCTATTTACAAAGCCCCTTCTGTCACCCCTACTTACACCAACATAAGCCACATCAAACAAACTATTTATTCATGTATAACTATACCATTTACTCAACCATGCAACTTGCATATTCATGAAAAACATCATCATTTTATATATTAATAGGAAATAGCCATCAACTATGGCCTTATCCAAAAAAATTCATCTTCAAATAAGCCAACACATTTGGCCAAAACAATATGACATTAGATAAAAGACTAAGTCCCTATACATGCCATACTCAAAAGGCTAGATCTAACTATACCAAAATATGTGGATAGTGTGGGTGATCCTCTGACGATCTCCATATCCCGAGCTGGCTCTTTGACACTATAAAATAAGGGAAAAGAGAAGGGAGTAAGCTTTAAGCTTAGTAGGTCTATATGTAAACAATGAACATCATGCCACATATTTATCAATCAAGAACATTACATACTATTCAAGAATAATTTAGATCCTCGTAATTGTACTTACTCATTTCAAATCTTACCACATTCCAAATGCATATCATAACATAGTTCACATTTGCATGCACTTATACCCTACATTTGTCACCACATAGTCACACATAATTTCACTTAGTCAAAGTTTCTCAATGAACACTTCGGAATAATACCGAATACATGGTGCTTTCGCACACAGCCCACCATTAATAAATAACATGGTGGTTGTAATAGGCCCAATTTGCCCGGGCCTAATTAACCATATTAACCTGATTTAAACCAAAAAACAAAATAAAACATTTTTCAAACCAAAATCTAATAATAAAAGTCCATTATAGCAGGCCCATTCAGAAACCAATTAGCCTAAAAAATTAACCAAACTAAAATTAGCCCAACTAAACCCAATTCAATAAAATGGCCCAATCCTAAAACAGCCCAGATGGCCCAAATTTTGATTTCAGAAAATGAAACCCTAGGACCAGCGCCGTAGCCTCCTCAGCAAAGGTCTCCAGTGCCACGTCTGCCTCTTTGAACGATGTCGAACCTGCGAGAAGAAAAGAGTAATAGATTGACAGCTTGCAACAAATGATGATGGCAACAGAATACAACAAAGCAAAATAATTTTTTATTTTATTTTTTGATTTATATTCGGCTATAAATAGGGCCGAAATCAAAGGAAAAGGGATCCTACTTTTTTGTATATACGAACACTATATACTGAATACAAAGAGAAAAAGCAATTGAATCCAGTTTTGAAAGGTGATTTTTAGGTTTTGATAATATGTTTCTTTCATTTTTTCCTTCTTTCTTCTTTCTGTATCTTTGTTTTTCTTATTCGTGTGAAAATCAGGAGATAAAATAAAAGAAGATGAGTGACTTACCTGGCTTTGAACACCATTCGCGGTGGCTCCACAATGGCAACGGCGTGGTGCGATTGGTGAACTAGGGAACCCTAATAAAGAGGGGATAAAGGAAATGGGGGAGAGGAATTTATTTCGGCAATTTGGAAATGGCAGATGGCCATTCAGATGTTTTTTTTAGTTTTAATAACGAATAAAAAATGGCGTCGTTTGGGTTTTTAGAATTCAGGTGTCGAAACGGCACAGTTTGGTGCTCAGCCCGTGTGTTCAGGTGCCGAAACGGCACTGTTTGGTGCTTACCCGCGTGCCTGACCTGATCCAAAGGATAGATCTGCGTTTTTTTTTCAATTTTGGGATATTTTAGCATCTGATTTGTAACACCCCAAAACCGGTCAACACACCACGACTGAATTCGGCATGTCACAGGATGAAAACGTTCGAAAAAAAAGTTACCGGTAAAACTTCAGTGAAAAACTCTTTGTTGTTTTATGTTTGTAGAGATTAGGTGCATGTTTAGTTAGGTTACTTTGAAATCCCGAAAGAGTCCTTTAAAATTCATTTGTCGATCTATACATTAGGAAACGTTTATGTTAAAACCTGAGTGAGTTAATTTTAGTTATTTAGAAATCGTTGGAATTGAGTGTGGAAAACTTAAGTTTGGAAATCATTTGAGTTGTCGTTATTGTCAAGTTATTTGTTTTACTCGATGGTAAAGTTTGAAAACCATTGCGTATTATAGTTTAGAAAACCTTGTGTTCCAGTTATTAAATCAAATAAGTAAATTACTTTGCCATATTTGAAATCAAATCTAAAACATATAAAATAATCCAAAACATAATTTAAAGGCCTTATTACAAACCCGAATAAAAACTGAAATTTAAAATAAATACCCAAATCATGTCCATGTAAAATCGAATGTATTTAATGCATGGCCACTTCGAGTCCATCCGGCTCCTTATCCGCGATCTACGAATCACCTGAAAAGATAAGGGAGAAGGTGAGTCACCAAGACTCAGTGCATAATCCCCCTCCCGGTTAAAGCAACATGCTTACACAAATCATAACCAAGCAATATATCGTGCACCCAAACCTAGCCAACCATAACTCCATTTCTACCCTGTGTGGTACCAAACCACTGGTGGTGCCAAACCACTGGTGGTGCCAAACCACTAGTGACCCAAAGTCACGAATAATCCATCTGTGGGGCCAACCCACGTTGTGATACCAAATCACTGGCAACAATCCCATCATATCAAATGTGGGGCCAACCCACTGTGGTGCTAAGCCACTGGGACGAGTCGCTATGAGGTGCCAAACCTCTGGTGACCCAAAGTCACGAAATATCAATAATCCAAGTGTGGGGCCAACCCACGTTGTGAGACCAAATCACTGGCGACAATCCCAATATATCAACTGTGGGGCCAACCCACTGTGGTGCTAAGCCACTGGGACGAGTCGCTATGAGGTGCCAAACCTCTGGTGACCGAAAGTCACGAAATCAACTGTGGTACCAAACCACTGGTGGTGCCAAACCACTGGTGACCCAAAGTCACGGATATCAAACTTCCCCCTCCTCTCATATCACCCATAACAATGCAACACTTATGTAAATCATGCCATCATGCTTTATTATGAAACATATCGCAAATATATCATAGATCATGGTATTAAGTATCATATAGCAAGATCATATCGTAACGGACTTACCCGAATCCTTGCTCATACCCATAAGGTATCATATCAAGATCTACACAGTTTTCAGCTTTTAACACATTTAGGTTATTAATATATTTACCAAGTTATAAAGTGTGTAAGTTACACATCGATCTACTGCACTAGATCCCCTTTGTCCTACATTCGGCCAAACCAAAACCATTAACAAGGCCATTCGGCCATACCAATAAATCCTGAAAGGTTAACGCATAGAACCCCAAACCCTACCTTAATGCTCTTTGAATACTAATCACAACACCAAAATATGTGAAATTGATCCTCCCCCACAGACTGGATGACAATGGATTGTCAGAGAATACTACTCCCAATCTACTGCTTCCAAAATCCTGAAGAAACTAGGAGAAATCGGTTTCCCAAAGATGATTAGAATCTTGTTAACAAATGCTGAAATTTGGCTTTTGCATTCATAAGAGTCGACAGAAAGAAGAGAAAGTGAGAATAAAGTTTCGGCCAAGACTACTTACCCTTCTCAAAACCGATTGAAGAAGAACCCAAAAGAGATCTATGCTAAACTGATATTCAGCCAAAATAAACAAGAAGAAAGCAAGGAGATTTCGGCAATAGAGTATGGTTGATAGAATACAAACAAATGGGATTCGGTTCAAGAAGGAAAAGAGAGAATGGGAGGAAACTGGTTGGTATTTAGCTTAGGCTTAAAGAAAAGGGATTAAGGGGTTTCGGCAATAAGAAAGAAGAGAAGAAAATATGGTTTTGAGCAGTTATGAGAGAAAGAAAAGAGAGATGGGGGAAGAAGAAGGTTCAGCCAAGCACCTTAATTGCCGAAAAAGGGAAGAGCAAAAAGGTGTCAAATAGAGTTTCGGTTTCAAAGGAGAAGAAGTGAGTTTCCAAATGGTTCTTGTGTAGATTCGGCTATATGCTTTAGAGGGGAAAACGACAAGTACCCATGGTGGTTTCGGCTTTTACTTCATTATGGTGCACTAGGGAGAAATCGACAAGGCTCAAAGGGTTTTCGGTTTTGACACAAAACAAAGAATGAAGGCCTTCCAAGCTAGCCGAAAATGACCACCTAACCACTAAGGAATTTCGACACCCCCTTACTCAGCTTTCCAACCCAAACACTCCTCCTAAACAGGAGTTCAAATTTCGGCAATTGCTCCAAGCTTCTCCTGGCCACTAATTCAAATGAGTTTGAATTAGTCAAGCTGCTAAATTCTCTCCTTGTCACCAATTCAAATTAATTTGACTTATTCCAAGCTTATCTGACAGAGTTTGTGCTGAGCACAACTCCTCCCCTCTTGGCGTCAAAATGCTAAGCAGAAAATAAGATTTCTACACTTCGGGCCTCCCTTTGGCTTATAACTAGCCTCTAAAACACCTCAATTAATAACACCATTAAACAATACACATGCAAAGAAGTTCACACACCACAGCCCCTATTTCAGGATGTTATAGTTCTACCCCCTTAAAAATAATTTCGGCCTTGAAATTACCTGGTCAAAAGAGTTGAGGGTATTATTGTCTCATCACATCCTCTGGTTCCCACATAGCTTCTTCCACGCCATGGTTCCGCCATACCGCCTTCACTAAAAGAACTGACTTCTTGCGCAACACTTTCACATCTCGATGTAGAATCTGCACTGGTTCCTCTTCCATGGTCAAATCTGGACTTACCTCTATTTCCTCCACTGCTACAACATGCGACGGATTTGAAAGATAACGCCTAAGCATGGAGACATGGAACACATCGTGTATCTGACTCAGCTCTGCTGGCAACTCGAGCTGGTAGGCTACTGGTCCCACTCGTCTCAACACCTTATATGGCCCAATAAACCTTGTACTTAACTTGCCTTTCCTTCCAAACCTCAACACTTTCTTCCATGGCGAGACCTTCAAAAAGATCTTGTCACCCACCGCAAACTCTATATCCCTCCGCTTGAGATCAGTATATGAATTCTGCCTGTCCGAAGCTTCCTTTAAACGAGACTGAATCAATCTAACCTTATCCTCAGTCTCTGCAACCAACTCTGGTCCCAACATCTGATGCTCACCCAACTCTGTCCAGCATGTAGGTGTGCGACACTTCCTACCATACAACGCCTCATATGGTGCCATCTTAATGCTTGCCTGATAACTATTATTGTATGCGAACTCAGCTAATGGTAGAAACTCTTCCCAGCTTTCTCTGAAGTCCAAAACACAGCCCCTCAGCATATCATCTAAGATTTGTAAAACCCTTTCCGACTGCCCGTCAGACTGTGGATGAAATGCTGTACTAAAATCCAATCGCGTACCCAACGCCTGATGCAATGCTCTCCAAAACCTTGACGTAAATCTGGGATCCCTATCCGAGATGATCAATACTGGCACACCGTACAACCTCACTATCTTTGCCACATACAACTTAGCTAACTTCTGAAGCGAGTAATCTACCCTTACTGGTATGAAATTAGCTGACTTAGTTAGACGATCCACAACCACCCAGACTGAGTCCTTCTTACTAGGCGTAAGGGGTAATCCACTGACAAAGTCCATAGTGATCCTTTCCCACTTCCACTGTGGGATCTTCACCGGCTGAAGTAAACCCGACGGCAACTGATGTTCAGCCTTGACCTACTGTCACGTCAGACATTTACCCACAAACTCAGTTACTTCCCGCTTCAGACCTGGCCACCAAAACTGTTCCCGCAAATCCCGGTACATCTTGCTACCTCCAGGATGCATATCGTATGGGCTGCTATGTGTGTCCTGAAGAATTCTCTGCCTTAACTCGACATCCTTCGGCATACACGCTCTCCCTTGGAAACATAGTACTCCATCACTGGACAAGCTGTAACCTTCCAAACCACCATCCTGAACTTGCAACCTCCGAGCATTCAAACCCTTATCCACTAACTGCTTCTCCTTAATCTGCTCTACCCAAGTAAGCTTAACCTGCAATTCTGCCAAAAGACTCCCATCGTCATACAGGCTAAGACGAGCAAACATCGCTCTTAAGTCTGATACAACCTTACGGCTCAACGCGTCTGCCAACACATTAGCCTTGCCTGGATGATACTCAATCAAACAATCATAGTCCTTCAACAACTCAATCCATCTGCGCCGTCTCAAGTTCAAATCCTTCTGAGTCAAAAGATACTTCAGACTCTCGTGATCCGTGTAGACTACCGACTTCTCTCTGTACAAATAGTGTCTCCATATTTTTAAGGCGAAAACCACTGCAGCTAATTCCAAGTCATGCGTCGGATAGTTAACCTCATGTGATCTCAATTGTCGAGATGCATAAGCCACTACCTTCCTTTCTGCGATCAAAGACACATCCTGCCGATGTATGTGATGCATCACAATATACCGTGAATTCCTTTCCTGCCTCAGGCTGAATCAAAACCGGAGCTTCAGTCAGAATCTTCTTTAACTTGTCGAAAATTTCTTGATGCTTCCTAGACCATACAAATGAAACCCCTTTTCTCAATAACTTGGTCATCGGTGCTGCGATAAAAGAAAATCCCTCTACAAATCTTCGGTAATACCCTACCAGACCTAGAAAACTCTGAATTTCTGCCATTGACTTAGGCGGCTTCCAATCCAACACTGCCTCAATCTTTCGAGGATCCACTCTAATCCCCTCAGTTGATACTACGTGACCCAAGAAAGTCACTTCTCTAAGCCAGAACTCGCACTTACTAAACTTGGCAAATAACTGTTTTTCCCTTAAAATCTGCAGCACTACTCGCAAATGCGCATCATGCTCCTCCTCTAACCTTGAGTATACCAAGATGTCGTCTATAAATACCACGACAAACTAATCCAGATTCTGTCTCACGGACTCCTTTACCCCTTCAGCTACCTTAGCTTTTTCCACCAACACATCAAACTCTCGCTCCTGCTGTGGAGCAATCAGCAACCTCAACTCATCTCGCAATCCATCCTCAAACCTGACACATCACTCGTGTTCTGTAGCCACGATACCCCTAGCATACCGGCTCAACCTTAAAAATTCTGCCTCGTACTCCGATACAGACTTACTCCCCTGAACTAGTCTCAGAAACGCCTTTCACTGTGCATCAATATAGCTAGACCCAACATATTTCTTCTGATAAGCTACCTTAAAATAGTCCCAAGTGAGATCATCCACTGCAGCACTATCCCGAACCGTGAGCCACCACTGGTATGACTCATCCCGGAGAAGCGACACTATCCCTTTCAGTTTTTCATTAGCAGTCAGATCCAAGTCATCTATTATCCGCTTCGTCGCCTCTAACCAATACTCAGCCGCACTGGGAGCCACACCAGAAACACCTCGAAATACCTCAGCTCCATTGGCTCGGAGTCGCTCAAGTACAGATTTCTGAACTCCCGCGCCTCCACCTACTCCAGCTACTCTCTCAAGAACTTGCAGCATCGCCTGCGACACTGCGTCATCCCCCGTCTGATCCTGAAACTCACCACCTGCAGCTGGTGGTGGTGCTGGTATCTCATTTTCTGACCCCTGACTAGACCCCACTGGTTTAGACACTGTCATCCTACCCCGACCGCGTCCACGTGTATTACAACCTCGACCTCGAGTGCTCATGTCTAAAGTCTCGACTTATCTGATTTAAAAGTTTTATGCATCAGTCATTATTCCACTATTGTTAAGGCACAGTTTTATGAATAGTTCTTATTAAAGAGTTTTGTTTTCGCAAGTCCACAAGGTCCTATAAGTTTCAGTCTCTAGGGTAGTCCACTATCACTAGTCGTTCAAGGCTTATATCATCATAATCGTAATCATATACAACCATCAGTTAAGGGTACTTACCTGGGCAGATTGGTGTCGGATACTCGGTGCCATGCCTTTCAAACCATATAATTTCCAAAAAAAAAACATTTAAAACCATACATTAAAACATTTTGGGCCTCGGGCCCACAACTGAGCCTTTGAACTTAGCTCTGATACCATAATTGTAACACCCCAAACCCGGTCAACACACCACGACCGAATCCAGCATGTCACAGGATGAAAACGTTCGAAAAAAACAAGTTACCGGTAAAAGTTCAGTGAAAAACTCTTTGTTGTTTTATGTTTGCAGAAATTAGGTGCATGTTTAGTTAGGTTACTTTGAAATCCCAAAAGAGTCCTTTAAAACTCATTTGTCGATCTATACATTAGGAAACGTTTATGTTAAAACCCGAGTGAATTAATTTTAGTTATTTAGAAATTGTTGGAATTGAGTGTGGAAAACTTAAGTTTGGAAATCATTTGAGTTGTCGTTATTGTCAAGTGAATTGTTTTACTCGATGGTAAAGTTTGAAACCATTGCGTATTATAGTTTAGAAAACCTTGTGTTCCAGTTATTAAATCAAATAAATAAATTACTTTGCCATATTTGAAATCAAATCTAAAACATATAAAATAATCCAAAACATAATTTAAAGGCCTTATTACAAACCCGAATAAAAATCGAAATTTAAAATAAATACCCAAATTAAGTCCATGTAAAACTAAATGTATTTAATGCATGGCCACCTCGAGTCCATCCGGCTCCTCATCTGCGATCTACGAAGCACCTGAAAAGATAAGGGAGAAGGTGAGTCACCAAGACTCAGTGCATAATCCCCCTCCCGGTTAATGCAACATGCTTACACAAATCATAACCAAGCAATATACCGTGTACCCAAACCTAGCCAACCATAACTCCGTTTCTACCCTGTGTGGTACCAAACCACTGGTGGTGCCAAACCACTGGTGACCCAAAGTCACGAATAATCCATCCGTAGGGCCAACCCACGTTGTGATACCAAATCACTGGCGACAATCCCGTCATATAAAATGTGGGGCCAACCCACTGTGGTGCTAAGCCACTGGGACGAGTCGCTATGAGGTGCCAAACCTCTGGTGACCCAAAGTCACGAAATATCAATAATCCAAGTGTAGGGCCAACCCACGTTCTGATACCAAATCACTGGCGACAATCCCGATATATCAACTGTGGGGCCAACCCACTGTGGTGCTAAGCCACTGGGACGAGTCGCTATGAGGTGCCAAACCTCTGGTGACCCAAAGTCATGGATATCAAACTTCCCCCTCCTCTCATATCACCCATAACAATACAACACTTATGCAAATCATGCCATCATGCTTTATTATGAAACATATAGCAAATATATCATAGATCATGGTATAAAGTATCATATAGCAAGATCATATCGAAACGGACTTACCCGGATCCTTGCTCATACCCATAAGGTATCATATCAAGATCTACACAGTTTTCAGCTTTTAACACGTTTAGGTTATTAATATATTTACCAAGTTATAAAGTGTGTAAGTTACACACCTGTTACTAACGTAAGGACTGAATCCCGAAGACCCGATCTACTGCACTAGATCCCCTTTGTCCTACATTCGGCCAAACCAAAACCATTAACAAGGCCATTCGGCCATACCAATAAATCCCAAAGGGTTAACGCATGGAACCCCAAACCCTACCTTAATGCTCTTTGAATACTAATCACAACACCAAAATATGTGAAATTGATCCTCCCTCACAGACTGGATGACAACGGATTGTCAGAGAATACTACTCCCAATCTACTGCTTCCAAAATCTCGAAGAACCTAGGAGAAATCGGTTTCCCAAAGATGATTAGAATCTTGTTAACAAATGCCGAAATTCGGCTTTTGCATTCATATGAGTCGACAGAAAGAAGAGAAAGTGAGAATAAAGTTTCAGCCAAGACTACTTACCCTTCTCAAAACCGATTGAAGAAGAACCCGAAGGAGATCTATGCTAGACTGATATTCGACCAAAATAAACAAGAAGAAAGTAAGGAGATTTCGGCAATAGAGTATGGTTGATAGAAGACGAATAAATGGGATTCGTTTCAAGAAGGAAAAGAGAGAATGGGAGGAAGATGGTTGGTATTCGGCTTAGGCTTAAAGAAAAGGGATTAAGGGGTTTCGGCAAAAAGAAAGAAGAGAAGAAGATGTAGTTTTGAGCAGTTATGAGAGAAAGAAAAGAGAGATGGGGGAAGAAGAAGGTTCAGCCAAGCACCTTAATTGCCGAAAAAGGGAACAGCAAAAGGATGTCAAATGGTGTTTCGATTTCAAAGGAGAAGAAGTGAGTTTCCAAACGGTTCTTGTGTAGATTCGGCTATATGCTTTAGAAGGGAAAACGACAAGTACCCATGGTGGTTTCGGCTGGTGCACTAGGGAGGAATCAATAAGGCTCAAAGGGTTTTCGGTTTTGACACAAAACAAAGAATGAAGGCCTTCAAAGCTAGCCGAAAATGACCACCTAACCACTAAGGAATTTCGACACCCCCCTTACTCAGCTTTCCAACCCGAACACTCCTTCTAAACAGGAGTTCAAATTTCGGAAACTGCTCCAAGCTTCTCCTGGCCACTAATTCAAATGAGTTTGAATTAGTCAAGCTCTTAAATTCTCTCCTTGTCACCAATTCAAATTAATTTGACTTATCCCAAGCTTATCTGACAGAGTTTGTGCTGAGCACAACTCCTCCCCCCTTGGCGTCAAAATGCTAAGCAGAAAATGAGATTTCTGCTGCTCGAACCTGAGCTCTCCCTTCCCTGCATGTGGTGTCACCCTCAAGGCCCTAAGTGGTGCCTCCTTGCCACTTTACCAAGCCCATTCTTATGCTTAAATCCCCCACGAATTACCCTTAACCCCTAGCTCCTTCAGCTCCCCTTAACTAAAACTTAAAAACAAAAATTTTCCTACAGTTCGGGCCTACCTTTGGCTTATAACTAGCCTCTAAAACACCTCAATTAATAACACCATTAAACAATACACATGCAAAGAAGTTCACACACCATAGCCCTTATTTCAGGATGTTACATGATTCTTCCTTTTTTGCGCCGCTATTCGATTAGGCCCCTTTAATTTCTTTACTCTTTTTTAAATTTTGTTCAGTAATTTTGCGCAATTTTAATTTGGTTCCCATTTAAACACTACGTTCAATAACTTGGGTAAATTGGCTTTTAATCCTATTTGGTTTACGCGAATTGTGTTTTAGTCCTTAATTTTGTTCCAATATTTTTTTATATTTATTAATTATTCCTTTTAGTTTGGTTTTGTTTCAATTAAGTTTTTTTCCATTTCAATATGTGTAATTCATTATTTTTTTAAATTTATTTAACATTTATCTTTTTTAAAAAATATTTAAATATATATTTGAATTAATTTAATAATTTAACTTTTTTTTTATTTGTTTAATTATATAGTTATTATTTTAAACTCTCCTTTATATCATGTTGCTTTAAAATTTTATATGATATTTAATTTTAATTACCCTTATATGTTATTATATATATATAGTTTATGGTAAGATTAGTTTTATTCTATGTACATTATCAATTTCATGTTGTTTTATGTATATATTTTCTTTTAAATCTATTTATATATATATGTCCTTTCAAATATATTATGTATATAGCTCATGCCTAAAGAACATATTTTATTATATTTTTGTTATTTAAAACCCCTTCATATATTATTATCCCTTTATTATATTGTTTATAGTAAATTATTTTTTTATTGTATGTATATTATCAACTTTAAATAGATGTTTCGTTTTAAAAATATTTTGTACGTTACTTCCTTCAAACTTCTTCTTTTATAATATCAATTTTGATAATCATTGGTACTTTATTGTGTTTTTTAAATTTCTTTATATAGATAAACTATTTCAAACTCTATCATGTGTTGTTTATTTGCAAATTTTCATTTATTTAATAGTTCTTAAATTGCTTTTATATCATACTGACTCCAAGTTTCCCATCTTTTATATATTATTATCATTTTAATTTTATTCATCCACATTTGAAGACTTGCCATATTTTATTTTAATTCGTTTTTAGCAAGGTTTTTAGCTTTCGTTGTTTCTTGATTAATGATATTGGTTTTTTCAAAACAGGAATTGTGAGATTATTGTTTTTGTATATTTTGAATTGTATGTTCATATTATTATTCTTGTCATCCATTTGTCAAAGTTGTATATACATATTATTGTTCCATGTACGATACTATAGTTTTGTTTCTCATTATCAAATAGTGATTCAATAAAAGCATTTTGAGTCGATTTTAAAAATGTTTATTTAAATGTTTTTAAACAAGGCAATATTTTATGTTTGGAAATTCGAGGAATTGTGCCTTAACGTGCGGGGTTTCAATTCTTCATCTAACCAAATAATTAAATATCATTTTAATCGCATGATTTGAAAATTGTGAGATGATCTTGGTTTCGAGGCTTAAGATGTCACATCCTAACATGTTGGACATGGTGTTTTATTCCTTCGGAGCGAGAAAATCTTAAGAATATTTTTCAAAAGGAATTAGATTTTGTTTTTTTTTTTCAAATTTTCAACAAAAGGACATTAGTTAATCAACTTGGTACTAGTTTTTGTCGTACGAGGGTACTAATCCTTCCTCGTACGTAACCGACTCCCGAACCTGTTTTTCTATTTCGTAGACCAAAATTATTTTTTACAGGGTGATCCAATCACACCTAAACAAAAGTGGTTGGTGGCGACTCCATATTTCGTTTTAAAGTCGACCCCGTTTTCCAAACTTAAAAAATTGTTTCGACAGTGGTATCGCACACAACCCACCAATAATCTTATAACACGGTGGTATCGCACACAGCCCACCAACAATAAAAAATATGATGGCATCGCACATAGCCCACCAACAATAATAAATACGGTGGTATCATACACAACCCACCAACAATCACTTATTCATGGATTCTATCCATATCATTTTCCTATTTCGAAGGTTCATCCGAGAGTTTCCTCTCTTTCTATCATTTTAATGGATATCAATAATATTTATTCACATTTCATACAATGCATTAACATGTAAAGACATAAGTAAAAATGATATATCATTTACATATAAACTTACCTCGATACTAAATATGTTAATTTGAGACTTAGTTTGAAACATTGCCTTTTCCTCAGTCAAGGTTGATCCCACATTCTTCTTGATCTATAATGACATATTTAGCTAATTAAATAACCACATACATCAAATCACTCCAAAAATCCTATTTTGGCAAAATTACCATTTTGCCCCTAGACTTCCACAAAATTTACGATTTTGCCCCTAGATCGTAAATCGATTTTCATCAAATTTCCTTATTAACCAAGCCTAGCCGGATATATTTTAAGCTTATAGAAACACAAAATTTTATTTATATCACACATTTACTACCTATTTTACAGCCTTTACAAAAAAGTCATTTTAAGCGTTTTCATGCAAAATCCTTTCACAAAAGTTGTTCATTAAACCACTAGGATTCATTTTCTTCCCTAAATTTTTGGCAAATACATAAATACTCACATGGAAAACCCTAGACTCTCAACCATTTTGCAAAATAGTCCCCTCATTAGCTAGATTAAGCTACAAGGGTTCTAAAAGTACAAAAATTAACAAGAATGATCACCAAAATCACTTACTAGCAAAGGTTGAAGTTGCTGAAATTTTCAAGCTTCCAAACCCCTCCTCTTGTTGATATTTTTGGTGGAAGAAGAAGAAAAATGGAAAAGATGATAGCTTTTCTTTATTTTATTTTATTTTATTTATCAATTAAATCACCAAATACTCTACCCTATGGCTGGCCATCCCCCTAAATAAGGCCTAATTGCACATTAAGGACCTCCAATTTAATATTCTATAGCTATTAGAAACCTTTAGCTAGTAGAACAAAACTTTCACACTTTATGCGATTTAGTCCTTTTTCAAAATTAAGCATGAAATCACTAAAATTAATGCACCAAAATTTTCATGCTCTCATATTATCATGCTATAACACATAAAATAATATTAAAATAAATTTTCTCTGACCTGGAATTAGTGGTTCCGAAACCACTGTTCCGACTAGCACCAAAATCGGGCTGTTACAACTCTCCCCCTTTAGGGATTTTCATCCCCAAAAATCTTACTAATAAAAAGGTTTGGGTACTGCTTTCTCATGGCTTCCTCCGGTTCCCACGTAGCCTCTTCTACACCATGTTTTTTCCACAACACTTTACTAAGGTTAGACTCTTATTCCTCAACTGTTTAACCTCTCGAGCCAAAATCTTAACTGGCTCTTCGCCATAAGTCATGTCCGGTTGAACTTCTACCTCTGTTGGTACAATAAAATGCGAAGGGTCTAATTGGTAGCAATGTAACATTGACATGTGGAATACATCATGAATCTTTTCCAACTCAGATGGCAAAGCCAAACCAAAAGCTACCGACCCTATCCTCTCAGTAATATCTTACGAATCAAACTAAGTGAATAAATCATCTAGTTCAGTGTTAGATAACAAGTGAAGTCTAGGTGGATTCTTCTTGAGGGTATCGTCTAAATCAACTTTGTTTTTTTTTTTAAGTTACCTCCCCAATTTAGTCTTTTTGTCTTTGTGTCTTAGCTTGGTAGTTAGTTAATTTTAGATTAGACAACCAATCACTTAATATTTAGGCTAAATAATAAAAAAAAAGTTAGTATTAGTACTTTTAGTTCCTTTGGGTTCGACAATCCGGTCTTGCCTAAGCTATACTACTGTTCAATAGGTGCACTTGCCTTAAATTGTTGTCAGAGTTAGTTTCCAGGTTCCGTCATTCTTTTATATATTTTAAAACTCGACAAAAAACAACAATCATCAATCACTAACTCGTAATCCTTTATCAACTCTAACCATCTTCGTTGCTTTAGCTTCAATTTCTTTTGAGTCATCAAGTACTAATATTCGACATTTCTCACCATACAAATGGTGTCTCCATATCTTCAATGGAAATACAATGGCGGCTAATTCCAAATCCTGTGTCAGGTAATTCTTCTCATGCGACTTTAACTGTCTAGAGGCATAAGCTATCACCTTGCCTTCTTGCATGAGTACACAACCCAATCCATTCAAGGATGCATCACTGTAGACCACAAATTCTTTTCCCAGTTCAGGTTGTACTAAAACTGGAGCCTTAGTCAACAATGCCTTTAGTTTCTCAAAACTATGTTGGCACTTTTCTGTCCGCTCAAACTTCACATCTTTTTGTAGTAGCATCGTCATCGGGGTAGCTATCATGGAAAATCCTTTGACAAACTGTCGGTAATAACCAGCTAGGCCTAGAAAACTTCTAACCTCGAATACATTCCTTGGCAGTTTCCAATCAATGATTGCTGAAATCTTACTCGGGTCAACTCGAATACTGTCACCCAAAACAATGTGCCCCAAAAATCCAACTTCTTTAACCCAAAATTCACTTTTACTAAACATGGCATATAACTATTTATCTCTCAAAGTTTGCAAAACCGTTCTCAAATGCTCAGCATGCTCGTTCCCATCACGAGAGTAAATCAATATATCATCAATAAAGACTACAACAAATTTATCCAAATATGGCCAAAAGATGCGGTTCATCAGGTCCATAAACACAATAGGGGGTTGGTCAAACCAAAAGGCATAACTAGAAATTCATAGTGACCACACCTTGTCCGGAATACGGTTTCCAGCACATCTGAGTCTTTGACTCTCGACTAGGAATAACCAGACCTCAAGTTTATCTTGGAAAATATAGTGCTCACTTTAATTGATCAAACAAATCATTGATCCTTGGCAAGGGGTACTTGTTCTTAACTGTAACCCTGTTGAACTGTCTGTAATCTATACATAACCTCATTGACCCGTCTTTCTTTTTCACAAAAAGTACTAGAGTACCCCACGTAGAATAGCTCGGTCTTGCGAAACTTTTATCCATCTACTCTTGTAACTAAGCCTTCAATTCTTTTAACTCCAACGGTGCCATCCTATACGGGGCAACCAAAATAGGTGTCGTACCAGGTACCAACTCAATACCAAACTCAACCTCCCTAACTGGAGGCAATCCAGGTAACTCTTCTAGAAACATGTCTGGATACTCGCATACCACAGGCACTGATTCAATCGTTACCTCCGACTCTTGGGTATTTAACACAAATGCAAGATAGGGCCCATACCCTTTTCTCATGCATTTCTTAGCTGCCATAGAAGAAATCACTACAGGCAAGCTATCCGATTCACCTGATTCAACCCGAATAATATCTCTATTTACACATCTAAGTTCAATAAACTTACTACCACAGTTTACTAACACATTATGAACAGTCAACCAATCCATGCCAAGAATTAGGTCAAATTCATCAAACGATAGTAGCATGAGGTTAGCCGAAAAACAATGGCCTCTAATCATCAAGGGACAGTTTCTACACATTTTGTCAACTATTACATGCTTGCTTAATGGGTTTGACACTTTTATCACAAATTCTGTAGACTCAGCAATCATATTCATGCTAGACACCAGTTTCATACAAATATACGAATGAGTAGACCCTGGGTCAATCAAAGCAACAACAGAAATATCATGAAGAGAAAAAGTACCAGTAATCACATATAGGGATGATGCCTCTTTACGAGCGCGAATGGCATAAGTCCTTGCAGGCGCTCTACCCTCTGATCTCACAGTAAAATCTCTAGGCGCACCTCTACTTCTAGTCTCACTTCCCCGGTTTTTCTATGGTCCACCCCTCGAAGGTACATCACTCACTCTCATTTCTTGTTTTTTGTCTTTCTCATCCATCTCAGGTTAGTTTCGAATGAAGTGGTCTAGTGAACCGCACTTGTAGCAAGCTCGATTGTTTCCCCCACACTCCCCAATATATTGTCTACCACAATTCTAACACTCGGGTTTATTTGACTTCGCATTACCCACACTTGCCATCGAGGTGGCTTGAACTTTAGAGCCCGAATATGTTTTACCACAATCTCGGTGTGAATACCCAGCTGAAGTATTCGTCCGAGGGTTTGTTTCTTTGGACCTCTTTGATTGGGATTGGAATGACTTACTCATCGGCCTCTTCCTTGCATCTTGGGCCTCAGTCATAGCTTTTCTCCTTTCCTTATTCAGCTCTTCAGCGCTACAAGCTCTATCGACCAATACCACGAATTCTTTCAACTCTAAAATCCTGACTAACAATTTAATATCCTCGTTCAACCCATCTTCAAATATCTTACACATAATAGCTTTGGTAGACACACACTTTTGAGCATACTTACTGAGTCTGACAAATTCACGTTCATTCTCTGCCACAGACATTTTACCTTGCTTCAATTCGAGGAACTCTTTCTGTTTCTGATCGATGAACCGGTGACTTATCTATTTTTTTTGAAACTCTTATAAGAAGAAATCCCATGTCACTCTCTCCCTCGGAACTACAGATGTCATCGTTTTCCACCAGAGGTATGCCGAGTCCCTCAGTATTGATACAACACATTTTAAGCATTCTTTGGGCGTGCAAGAAAGTTTATCAAATACCCGCATAGAGTTCTTAAGCCAAAACTCTGCTTTCTCGGGATCATCATCTATATTAGCTTTAAATTCCTCAGCCCCTTATTTTCGAATCTTATCAACCAGGGGTTTGGTCATTCTTACCAAATCAATACCTTGAGGAGCTACGGGGACCGGTTGAGGTATAGGAGGGGGTGGTGGAGGTTGAGCATTAGGATTTGCTCGTACAAATTCAGTATACCAATTACTCATCATATGGAGAAAGGCTTCCCGACCCTCTTCTCATTGACCCAAGGTCTCAGGTCTACTTTCTATTGGCACGGTCCCCTGCGCGGGAGCCGGCGCATTACTGGCAGCATCATTAGTAGCAGCTCGGTCGGGATCCATTTACTATATGAAAACATAGTTTGAAATTGTTAGGAGTCACTACACTATTATAATATATTTATGGCATGTATAGCTAGACACTCACACACGCTACGGCAGTCCAAGAACCGACTAAACCATAGCTCTTAAACCATTAAATGTAACACCCCTTACCCGTATCCGACGCCGGGACAGGGTACGAGGCATTACCTATCTGAGATACAAGCAAACATGCATTTCCAAGTCATAAAATTTCGTTCAAAATTTAAAACTTTTCAAAATTCCTCTTAAAAACCATAATACGGACGGGCCTACGAGGCCCAAGACACATCTTAGAAAAGTTTTGGAATCAAATCATGTTCTTTGGACAACTTGGGAAAATGTCAATAAAAATGGGGCACACGCTCGTGTGAAAGGGCGACACGCCCGTGTGACTGGATAACATGGCCATGTTGACAGATCGTGTGATTCACAATACCTAAGTATATAGGGACACACCCGTGTGGATTTATTTCCTTAATTCGAACCTACAGGGGTTTTCACACGGCCTGACACATGCCCGTGTCCATAGCCTGTGTCCCTCACACGGCCATGACACACCCGTGTCTTTGCCCGTGTGCGAAAACCTCGACATTCTGTTTCTGACGTCATCAACCTAATATGGTCACACGGCCAAGGCACATGCCCGTGTCCTTAGACCCTGTGGCGAATTAAATTCCTAAATTTAGGTGCAGACTTCACACGGCCTGGGTACACACCCATGTCCTATGGCTGTATCTTCCACATGGTTAAGACACATGACCATGTTTTAGCCCGTGTGGTTACTACTGGATATTCTGTTTTGGCAATTTGGGATGCAGGGGGACACACGGCCATACCACACGCCCATGGGGCAGACCGTGTGTCACACATGGCCTAGACACACGCCCGTGTGTCTATCCGTGTGGACAAGAACAAGGCTATTTACCAAGCCCCTTCTGCCACCCCTACTTACACCAACATAAGCCACATCAAACAACCTATTTATTCAAGTATAACTATACCATTTACTCAACCATGCAACTTGCATATTCATGAAAGACATCATCATTTTATATATTAATAGGAAATAGCCATTGATTGTGGTCGTAGAGTCTTAAAATTTATAAAAAGAGAATGATCAAACCTGGAAACTAACTCTGACAACGACTTAAGGCAAGTGCACCTATCGAACAGTAGTATAGCTTAGGCAAGACCAGATCGTCGAACCCAAAGGAACTAAAAGTACAAATATTAACTTTCTTTTTATCATCTAGCCTAAAATAAGTGAAGTTGTTGTTTTAATCTAAATTTATCTAACTACTAAGCTAAGACACAAAGGCAAAAAGAACGAATTGGGGAAATACTATTGGGAAACTCAGTTGATTAAGACGACACCCTCAGGAAGAATCCACCTAGACTTCACTTGTTATCTAACACTGAACCAGACGATTTATTCACTTGACTTGATCCGTAGGACTCCCTAATGTACATTAGACCTTCTCTCAAAGCAAATAACGACTAACCCTATGTTGATTAATTGAAATCTCTTTCTAATTAAAACCCTAGAATCGCTTTAACTCGATCTATGGATTCCCATATTAGGTTTCACCCTAATCCGACAAAGTTTCATCACCCTATATCTAGGTGCGCGAACAACTCCGCTGTAATTATGCTAGATCTATGAATAGGTAGGGACTTTTTCTCCGCCACCTAAGCACATCAAACTTGAATCAATAACCATGAAATATTAGCACAAGAGTTAGGCACACATAATTAAGAACAAATCAAGTGTAACACCCCTATCCCGTGTCCGTCGCCGGATTAAGGTTAGGAGCGTTACCAGACAGATCGGAAACATTCACAGACAAAATCATACATTCAATCATCATTCTCAGACATAATATCCCTTAAACGGGTCCTCGAGACCTTAATCATGCTTAGAAGTCGAGTCGGGACTAAACTGAAACACATATGAAATTCTATAAAAATTTGAAAATTTTCTAAAATATAGGGGAGACAGCTCGTGGGAGGAGACCGTCTGCCTTTCATGGCTTTTAGACACCCCCGTGTGTCCTTTCGTGTCTACATACTGACTTAGTCCTCATGGCCACCAGACACAGCCGTGTGTCTTAGCCGTGGTCCTATTCTGACTTCTCCACCACGGCCACAAGACACACCCGTGTCAAGGCCCTGTTATTTTTAGGCTACATTCTGCCAATTTTCCCACGGTCTTAGGCACGCCCGTGGGCCACAACCGTGTGACATTATAGGCCATTCAAAAGGCCAAAATGCCACCCACAAGGGTCAAACCTTTAAGCAACATATATCATCCCATTTCTTTCATATATAACCATTTAAAACATACCAAATAGTTATCCCAAATCATGCATATTTGACAACTAAGGAGAATCACACATTAATACATTCGAAATCAACTCCAAACATAAAAATTTGCATGACCAAAACACAATTATGTTCAAACATCATTCACCTATACACTTGCCATTTCAAAACCATTTCCATATCTACTACTCATACCAAAACAACTTCACATATCATACTTCTTTAAGCATATATCAAAACATATCTAGCCAAATCACATGGCTAAGTTCACTTTACACATTATACCAAGAACTAGCCTATACATGCCATATCTAGCTATATACATATCCAAAGTGTACCAAAATGATATTAGTATTGTGATGACAATCCTTGACTGTCCCGAGCCTTCAGTAGCTTTGACGACCTATAAAACAGATTAAACACACACAGAGTAAGCTTTCCAAAAGCTTAGTAAGTCAATACACAAATAAACTTGATAAGTAAAGCATGTAAACATAATACCACATTGGCACATTTCTTCTACAAGGTAAATTTCTCACATTTATACTTTGATTCATATTCTTGGCCAAATTGCCACATTTATCAATTCAAGAATCATAAACACATAGTTTTCCATATATGCTTTCATGTAACATTTTTCCAATTCATCATAGTAAAACACATAGTCACTTACCTTATATACACATTTGGTGTATAATCAACGTACCTGAACCGAACATTCATTTACTTAATCTATCAAAGCTCGGATTTGTCATTCGTATTTCAGACTTGCCCGTTGAACCATAAGGAATTCAGTAGGATACTCAGAAGCTCGGAATAGTAGTACAATGCCATCGTCCCAGACGAGGTCCTACATGTACTCAGATATCGATGCCACTGTCCCGGACAGGGTCTAACACGAATCAGAACGATGCCAATGTCCCAAACATGGTCTTACACGTAAAGATCATAATGATGCCAACGTCCCAGACGTGGTCTTGTACGTAAAGCTTATATTGATGCTAACATCCCAGACGTGGTCTTACACATAATCAGATATCGATGCCACTGTCCCGGACAGGGTCTTACACGAATCTCAATCATTGCCAAAATCCCAGACGTGGTTTTACATGACGAAACAGAACAGATATCTATGTCATGACATAGCTAAACCTATCTACTCCTAGGTTCGTAGGGGACTTCTCAGACGTTGTCACTATATCGACCTTATCTCGGAATTCATATGCATAACATCACATAGATATTCATTCTCCACAATAATCATGAGAACATTTACAATTTCATAGAAATGCATTTATTTGCATAGTGACTTACCTCGGATTCGGTTTATCGGAATGAAAACGGCTACTCAGCTATTTTTGTTTTCCCGGGATCTAAGTCTGTTTTCTTCGGTTCTTGATTTAGACATATTCAGAATTAATCCTTTTATTCACTAATTCATTCAATTCAATCCAAGGACACATATTTAGGGCTATTTGTAAATTAACCCTCAAATTTGTACACTTTATCAATTTAGTCCATTTTTCTCAAAACATCAAATTCACAAAATCCACTTATACACAAGCTTGGCCGAATATATACACATCACATACAAGCCCACATTTTTCATCAAACCCACAATTTAGTCCCTCATTTTGCCATTTTCTCAATTTAGCCCTATTTAGCTAAATTCATCAAAAAATCAAGAGCAAAGTATGTTCATCAATTACATATCTATCATTTAACACCATAAAACATCACAAAACTTCACAAAACTCAACATAGAATCAATGGCATTTTACACAAACATCATCAATTCATCACATTGAAACATGGGTTTTAAAGCTCTCGAAGCAACGATTACAAAAACGTAGAAATTATCAAAAACGGAACAAAATCTAACCTTGAATTTAAGCTTATAAGTGCCGAAATTATCAAGCTTCAAAACTTTCTTTTTCTTTTCTGGTTTTTCAGTGGAAAAAAATGGATGAATTAAAATTCATTTTCATGTTTTAGTCATAGTATAATACATTAGTAACCAATTTCCTATTTTATCTTTATAATATAAATTATTTATAACATATAAAACATGGTTATTTTTTGACCATAACCACACACTAACATAATAATGGCTTATTTGCCATATAAGGCCATAACTTTACAAAGCCACAACACATGGATACTTTCACAATTAGCAAGCAACTTTCACATTCAACGCAATTTCATCCTTTTGTTAAATCAAACACATCGATGAACAAATTTGCTTACGGAAATTTATCACATGCTCAATCACATTCAAATGACACAGAAAATAATATTAAAATATAATACAGACTCAGATTTGTGGTCCCGAAACCACTTTTTCGACTAGGGTATAAACCGGACTGTTACAATTCTCCCCCCTTAGGGATTTTCGTCCCCGAAAATCTTACCGTTAAACAAAGTCAGATATTGTTGTCTCATTGAATCCTCAGGTTCCCACGTACCCTCTTCAATTCTGTGGCGATTCCATGATACTTTCTCTAATGGAATTTTCTTATTTCTTAACTCTTTCACTTCACAAGCTAAAATACAGATCGGTTCCTCTTCATATGTCATATCAGATCAAATTTTGATTTCAGATGGGATAATCACATGTGACGAATCGGATCGATATCTACGAAGTATTGAAACATGAAATACATTGAGTATCTTTTCTAGTTCAAAAGGCAACTTCAATTTATATGCAACAGGTCCAACACGTTCAATGATCTCATACGGTTCGATGAACCTTGGACTTAATTTACCTTTACGTCCGAATCGAAGCACTTTCTTCCACGGTGACACTTTCAGAAATACTTTGTCATCGACCTCAAATTCTATATCTTTTCGTTTCAAGTCTGCATAAGACTTCTGACGATCAAATGCTATTTTCAAACAATCTCGGATCAGTTTCACTTTCTGCTCTGAATCTTTTATCAAATTAACCCCGTGAAGCTTATTCTCACTGGGTTCAGTCCAATACAGAGGTGTACGACAATTACGCCCGTACAAAGCTTCATAAGGTTCCATTTTGATACTTGACTAAAAAATGTTATTATACGCAAATTCGATCAGTGGCAGATACTGTTCTCACGAACCATGAAACTCTAGTACACAGCATCTTAACATGTCTTCCAGAATCTAAATAGTTTGTTTGGACTGACCATCGGTTTGTGGATGAAAAGCTGTACTGAAGTGTAATTTCGTGCCCAAAGCTTCTTGTAGTTTCTTTCAGAATCTCGACGTAAACCTCGGATCTCTATCGAATACAATAGACAGTGGCACCTCGTGCAATCTCACAATCTTAGAAATATAAAGCTCGGCTAATTTGTCAAGTAAGAAATCAGATCTTACAGGAATAAAATGGGCAGAATTCGTCAATCGATCAACTACGACCATAAATTGCATCTTTCTTTCTCGGAGACTAAGGCAATGCAGAAACAAAATCCATTGTCACTCTATCCCATTTCCACTCAGGATTCAAAATTGGCTAAAGCAATCCAAACAAACTCAGAAATGTCTCGTTTCATACCAGACCACCAGTACTATCATTTCAAATCATGGTACATTTTAGTGCTTCCCGGATGAACAGATAGACGAATATTATGTGCTTCATTCAAAATCGACTGAATCAATTCTGGGTTTCTCGAAACACAGATACGATCTCGGAATCTCAAACAATCATCAACAATTTGAAATTCAGATTTGGGATTTACTTCACACTGAGCTCGTTTCGCTAGCAACTCATTATCAAGTTTCGGAGCATCATATATCAGTTGTAAAAATAAAGATTTTGCTTTTAATTCAGCTATCACAGAACAATCATCAGACAAATCCAACTGAGCATTCAAAGCACATAGTGCAAACAATGATTTTCTACTCAAAGCATCTGCAACAACATTTTTTTTACCCTGATGATAGTCTATCACAAGCTCGTAATCTTTTAACAACTCAAGTCACCTTCTCTGACGCAGGTTCAAATCAATTTGAGTCATCAAATATTTTAAACTTTTATGATTTGAAAACACGTGACATTTCTCACTGTACAGATAATGACACCAAATCTTTAGTGCAAACACAATCGCAGTTAACTCAAGGTCATGCGTCGGATAATTCTTTTCATGAGGCTTCAACTGTCTCGAGGCATAAGCTACGACTTTTCCTTCCTGCATCAAAACACATCCTAGACCATCTAATGAAGCATCACTGTATACAACAAATTCTTTACCCGATTCCGGCTGAACTAACACTGGAGCTTCTGTTAATAGAGTTTTCAACCGATCAAAACTTTTCTGACATTTATCCGACCATTCAAATCTGATATCTTTCTAAAGTAATCTAGTCAACGGAGTAGCAATTGTCGAAAAGCCTTTCACAAATCTGCGGTAATAACCAGCCAAACCCAGAAAATTGCGGACTTCAGATACATTTCCCGGAGGTTTCCAATTCAAAATGGCAGAAATCTTACTCGGATCCACTCGGATTCCGGAAGCTGACACAATATGTCCCAGAAAGCTAACCTCATGCAACCAGAATCCACATTTACTGAATTTTGCATACAATTGCTTTTCTCTCAAAGTTTGCAACACAATTCTCAAATGTTCAGCATGCTCCTTTTCATCACGTGAATAAATCAGGATGTCATCTATGAATACCACAACAAATTGATCTAGGTACGGTCTAAAAATTCTATTCATCAGATCCATAAAAATAGCAGGAGCATTGGTTTGTCCAAATGGCATAACTAGAAACTCATAGTGCCCATACCTTATTCTAAAAGCAGTCTTCGGAATGTCTGAATCTTTCACTCTCAACTGATAGTATCCAGATCTCAGGTCAATATTTGAAAACACAGTAGCTCCTTTTAGTTGATCAAATAAATCATCAATTCTGGGCAACGGGTATTTATTCTTTATTGTCACCTTATTTAACTGACGATAGTCGATACACATCCTCATTTTGCCATCTTTCTTTTTCACAAACAAAACTGGAGCACCCCAAGGTGAGAAACTCGGTCTAGCAAACCCTCTCTTAGTTAATTCTTGCAACTGTGAATTTAACTCTTTTAACTCTTTTGGTGCCATTCTATACGGAGCTATCGATATAGGTGTAGTACCAGGCAACAATTCAATACTAAACTCAACTTCTCGAATCGGAGGTAAATCCGGCAACTCTTCAGGAAATACATCAGAAAGCTCACAGACAACCGGCACTAATTCAATTTTCTTTTCGGACACTTTCGAATCAATCACATAAGCGAAATATGCATCATATCCCTTTTTCACATAACTCTGACCTTTCAAAATAGATATCACAGCAGACAATCCATTTAAATCATTCGACTCAACGCGTACAATCTCATCATTCGGACATCTCAAATGTATAGTCTTTCTTTTGCAGTTCACAACAGCATCATGCATAAACAGCCAATCCATACCCAAAATAATATCGAACTCATCAAATGGCAGAAGCATCAGATCAGCAGGAAAATAGATATCTTGAAACATTAACGGACAGTTCTTGCATACTTTGTCAACAGGGACACTTTTATCTAAGGGGTTCGACACTTTTATAGTAAATTCAGTAGACTCTACAGGCAAAGTCTTGCTGAATACTAAATTCATGCAAATATATGAATGCGTAGAACCAGGATCTATCCAAGCAATCACAGAAGTATCATAAAGAGTGAAAGTACTCATTATAACATCTGGTTACGGAGCTTCCTATCGAGCTCGGATAGCATACGCTCTGGCTGGTGCTCTAGCTTCGGATCTGACAACATTGTCTCTCGTAGTTCTCTGACTACAACTAACATTTCTGACATTCTTCGATGGCCTACCTCTCATAGGTGCATTATCAGATCTCAAATTCTGAACAGTCTTTGGCTCAATAGACTCAAGGCAATCACGTATAAAATGATCAAGTGATCCACATCTGAAACAAGCTCTGTCATTTAATCTACAGTTTCTCGGATGTCTTTTTCCATAATGTTTACATTCAAATCTCTCGGATCGAACATTTCCCACACTAGCCACTAAAGTTGCTGGAGTTTTAGAACTCATTTGTGGTCTTGATTGATTTCTATTCGAATGTCCCACGTTATCTCTAAAATGACTTTGATTATCTCTGAATCATTTTGGAGCAGACTGAAATGATTTACTCGTAAATCTCTTTTTCACATCTCGAGCTTCAAACTCAGCTTTTCTCTTATCTTTCCTGAGTGCCTCAGCTTTACATGCTCGATCAACGCGTACAACGAACTCTTTTATTTCTAAAATTTTGACTAACAGACGAATGTCTTCATTAAGGCCATCTTCAAACCTTTTGCCCATTATAGCTTCAGATGATACACATTCTCGAGCATACTGACACAGTCTTACAAATTCTCGTTCGTATTCTGAAACAGTCATACATACGGCCCTGTTTAAGTTCTAGAAATTCCTTCCGTTTCTGATAAACGAATCTCTCACTAATATATTTCTTTCGAAACTCAATTTGAAAGAAATGCCATGTGTCTCGTTCTCTCGGAACAACAGAAATTAGAGTTTTCCACCATTGATATGCTGCATCTCGGAGTAATGATACAACACATTTTATACATTCTTCTGGAGTTAGAGACATTTCGTCGAATACCCGGATAGTATTTTCAATCCAGAACTCGGCCTTTTCAGCATCATTATCTTTAGTAACTCGGAATTCTTCGGCCTCATACTTACGGATCTTGTCAACAGGAGGCTTACTTAAAAGATTCAGATTTGTAATCGGAGGTATTTCAGATGTTTGAGGGGGATTAACCGGGGGCGGGGGTTGCGAAACAGTCGGGTTATTCTTAACAAACTGAGTGAACCACTCACTCATCATCTGGAAGAAAGCTTGTTTAGCTTCTCCCTCTTGACCGCTCATAGCCGGTCTCGTTTCAGAGGGCGCTATCCCTAGCGCTGGAGCAGGTGCTTTACTTTCTACGTCGTCAGCTACGGCTCTTTCAGAATCCATTACTATACGAAAATCACATTTTATACGTCAGGATTCATCACACTATTGCAGTTCAAATATATGGCATGTATAGCTAGACTCTGACAAGCTACGTTAGTCCGAGAATCGGCTAAACTGTAGCTCTGATACAAACCAAATGTAACACCCCTATCCTGTGTCCATCGCCGGATTAAGGTTAGGAGCGTTACCGGACAAATCGGAAACATTCATAGACAAAATCATACATTTAATCATCATTCTCAGACATAATATCCCTTAAACGGGTCCTCGAGACCTTAATCATGCTTAGAAGTCGAGTCAGGACTAAACTGAAACACATATGAAATTTCATGAAAATTTGAAATGTTTTTAAAATACAGGGGAGACACGCCCTTGGGAGGAGACCGTGTGCCCTCCACGGCTTTTAGACACCCCCGTGTGTCCTTTCGTGTCTATATACTGACTTGGTCCCCACGGCCACCAGACACGGCCGTGTGTCTTAGCCGTGGTCCTATACTGACTTCCCCACCACGACCACAAGACACGCCCGTGTCAAGGCCGTGCTATTTTTAGGCTACATTCTGACAATTTTTCCACGGTCTTAGGCATGCCCGTGTGCCACAACCGCGTGACATTATAGGCCATTCACAAGGCCAAAATGCCACCCACAAGGGTCAAACCTATAAGCAGCATATATCATCCCATTTCTTTCACATATAACCATTTAAAACATACCAAATAGCCATCCCAAATCATGCATATTTGACAACTAAGGAGAATCACACATTAATACATTTGAAATCAACTCCAAACATAACAATTTGCATGACCAAAACACAATTATGGTAAAACATCATTCACCTATAAACTTACCATTTCAAAACCATTTCTATATCTACTGATCATACCAAAACAACTTCACATATTATACTTCTTTAAGCATATATCAAAACATATCTAGCCAAATCACATGGCTAAGTTCACTTTACACATTATACCAAGAACTAGCCTATACATGCCATATCTAGCTATACATATCCAAAGTGTACCAAAATGATATTAGTAGTGTGATGACGATCCTTGATGGTCCCGAGCCTTCAGTAGCTTTGACGACCTATAAAACAGATTAAACACACACATAGTAAGCTTTCTAAAAGCTTAGTAAGTCAATACACAAACAAACTTGATATGTAAAGCATGTAAACATAATACCACATTGGCACATTTCTTCTACAAGGTAAATTTCTCACATTTATACTTTGATTCATATTCTTGGCCAAATTGTCACATTTATCAATTCAAGAATCATAAACACATAGTTTTTCATATATGCTTTCATGTAACATTTTTCCAATCCATTATAGTAAAACACATAGTCACTTACCTGATATACACATTTGGTGTATAATCAACGTACCTGAACCGGACATTCATTTACTTAATCTATCAAAGCTCAGATTTGTCATTCGTATTTCAGACTTGCCCGTTGAACCATAAGGAATTCAGTAGGATACTCAAAAGCTCAGAATAGTAGTACAATGCCATCGTCCTAGACGAGGTCCTACATGTACTCTGATATCGATGCCACTGTCCCGGACAAGGTCTTACATGAATCAGAACAATGCTAATGTCCCAAACATGGTCTTACACGTAAAGATAATATTGATGCCAATGTCCTAGACGTGGTCTTGTACGTAAAGCTTATACTGATGCCAACGTCCTAAACGTGGTCTTACACATAATCAGATATCGATGCTACTATCCCGGACAGGGTCTTACACGAATCTCAATCAATGCCAATGTCCCAGACGTGGTCTTACATGACGAAACAGAATAGATATCTATGTCATCACATAGCTAAACCTATCTAATCCTAGGTTCGTACGGGACTTCTTAAACATTGTCAATATATCAAACTTATCTCAGAATTCATATGCATAACATCACATAGATATTCATTATCCACAATAATCATGAGAACATTTACAATTTCATATAAATGCATTTTTTTTGCATAGTGACTTACCTCGGATTCAGTTTATCGGAATGAAAACGGCTACTCAACTATTTTCGTTTTCGCGCGATCTAAGTCCGTTTTCTTCGGTTCTTGATCTAGACATATTCATAATTAATCTTTTTATTCACTAATTCATTCAATTCAAAACAAGGACACACATTTAGGGCCATTTGCAAATTAACCCTCAAATTTGTACACTTTATCAATTTAGTCCATTTTTCTCAAAACATCAAATTCACAAAATCCACTTATAAACAAGCTTGGCCGAATATATACACATAACATACAAGCCCACATTTTTCATCAAATTTACAATTTAGTCCCTCAATTTGCCATTTTCTCAATTTAGCCCTATTTAGCTAAAATCCTCAAAAATTCAAGAACAAAGTATGTTCATCAATTACATATCTATCATTTAACACCATAAAACATCACAAAACTTCAAAAAACTCAACATAGCATCAATGGCATTTTACACAAACATCATCAATTCATCACATTGAAACATTGGTTTTAAAGCTCTCGAAGCAACGATTACAAAAACGTAGAAATTATCGAAAATGAAACAAAATCTAACCTTAAATTTAAGCTTGTATGTGCCGAATTTATCAAGCTTCAAAACTTCCTTTTTCTTTTCTTGTTTTTCGGTGGAAAAAATGGATGAATTAAAATCCATTTTCATGTTTTAATCATAGCATAATACATCAGTAACCAATTTCCTATTTTATCTTTATAATATAAATTATTTATAACATATAAAACAATGTTATTTTTTGACCATAACGACCCACTAGCATAATAATGGCTTACTTGCCATATAAGGCCATAACTTTACAAAGCCACAACACATGGATACTTTCACAATTAGCAAGCAACTTTGACATTCAACGCAATTTCATCCTTTTGTTAAATTAAACATACAGACGAACAAATTTTCTGATGGAAATTTATCACATGCTCAATCACATTCGAACGACACAGAAAATAATATTAAAATATAATACAGACTCAGATTTGTGGTCCCGAAGCCACTGTTTTGACTAGGGTATAAACCAGACTGTTACATCAAGTATTTATCATATAGTTCAGAAAATAATAACAAGATTCATCATAGGTTTCATCCCCTTCAGGTATTTGAAGGGTTTAGTTCATATCTATAAAAGAAAACATATCAGAAGAAAAGATAAAACAAAACATAAGAAATCCCTAAAACCCCCTGAAGGAATTGAAGGAGAGATCCGCCGTCTTGAGTAGAATTTCGGCTTCTTGAGATAGATCAACTGGCTATCTTCGAGAGATTTCCCACAAATCTAACCTTTCCGGCTTGGCTCCTTGGCCTAGCTAACCGCCCCCTCTTCAGGATACACCTAGGGGGTTTATATAGGCTTTTGAAATAGGTTTCTTTGACCCTAAGTATCCAAATCCAAATGAAATTGCTCTTCCGGTGACAGGGACACGGCCATGGCACAGCCGTGTGGGTCGTGGCCAGGCCGTGCTCAGACTTCTTTAATGAGGCATGGTCGTGTGACTCCGGGTTAGGTCGTGTTCTAGTTTCTTGAAGAGGCACGGCCATGTGGGCTAAAGTCCAGGCCGTGCCAATTTCTTCTTTGGCCCAATTTGGTCCGTTTTAGGCCCGTTTCTTGTTCTTTCTATCCTCTGGTGCTTTCCTAAGTATAAGACATAAAAAGAAAGGATTAGGAGCACCTTTTTACATAAATCGAGGCTTAATTCATCCAAATGCATATAAATGTGGGTCTAAAATATGTTACTTTTACGGTTTATCAAATACCCCCACACTTAAGCTTTTGCTTGTCCTCAAGCAAAATTCTCAACTTACAATTCAAACAAACTTTCCATAATTCATAATCCCTATCAATAATGTCTCATCATAATTCATAGATAATTTATACATGGATAATTTAACTCAAAGAGTCCTAAAGATTTAAGCAAATCAAAGTCATATATTTGTATCACGAAAACGTAGGTGTCTCTCCTTATCTAAATACTTACCTTAAATTTAAAACTAACAAGGATTGACATCCTCACAAAAGATTCACTCAAATCACTCAAAAAGTGTTTAAGGTTCAAAATTTAAGCACTCGAAAGTCGAACTTGAAAAGTTAATCCCATAGGCTTGCCTGAAAATCAAATCTCCACCACTGTAAAATGAAATGATAAATAGATTAAAAGGTCTTTTACAGGGTTGTAACGGGGCTAGGTTAAGGGGATGGATAAAGGCTGAAATACAAGGTTAGAATCGAGATTTAATTGACAAGTTAGCTATCTAGAAAAATAAACTGATCTAAAATAATTACATCAATTGAAAACTAATACTACTAATAATACGACCTTTTTTTTTTGATAATTAGACTTTAACTGTATAAGCTCGCTTTTCATAATACTAATGTTAAGTATACTTTGATTTTTTTAAGAATAAATCAAATTACAAGATAAATTCATATACTGAAATAAAATAACTAGATAGCTTGATTAAATCAAATCTCGATTATAAGGGTAGTTAAAATAATGGTGGTAACAAATACAAAGGGTTTTGGGTTAATATCAGCGGGTGAGTCAAAAAGAAGGGTTGTAGGATCAACAGAGTTCACTAGGGGTTAATTGTGAATGTAGGCTTTTTATGGAGCAAGTGGGTTAAAACCTAGGTGCCTTTATCATCTCTGTATATCAAATCATAGATGTGGTCTCAACATGTATAATCAAGGCAAGTTCTAGAATAATAGTTCAATGTTGACACACTCATAATCAATAAAGTGAGCAAGAAAAGAATATATGCTCTATAAGGCTCAAAATCTCACAAAAATTATGGGTGTTTTGAAATCAACCTTGTAAATTTCAAATTTCAATATACACATTCAGATTCAAGTAGACAACCTAAAAAAATTTAAATTCTGAAAAATTAGACTTACCACTGCTTGATTCTCTAATATTCTTCAAATTTAATTATCAAAGCACAATTATCAATGACTTAATCTAAAACATATTAATAAAAATCATAAATCATCAAAAATTTCATCCTAATTAGTAATATGAGGAAATCACTTAAGGACAAGGTATAATTCAAGAAATTGAGAATAATGAAAAAAGTTAGGCACCTTTATCCTCAGGGATTGAGAATAATGCAAAAAGTTAGGCACTTTTACCCCCCACACTTAAGGTGTAAATTATCCTCAATGTACAAAGATAGATGATAATATTGAAGAGATAATTAAATTAGAAGGGGAGAAGTGAAACTTCCTGAATTTTGATGGTTTCCTTGAAGGGTAGTTACGGATGACTTATGTAGTAGTGAATTATTCCGAGTGATTTGTTTATATGGAGTGTCCAATTGAAACTGCGAAGTCATCAGTTAGAAATCTCGGAGTCGTAATAAAATAAATATATGTTAGGAATACTCGATGGTTAGCTACGAATGATAATCATGGTAAAAGTTTGCAATGTATAAAGAAAAGGTTCAAACTAAGACAAATAGAAATTAAAATAAATGGAAAATAAAAATAAAAAAATAAGGAAAAGAAAATTTAGATAAATAAAAGGACTCAGAGGTCCTCAACATTGGTCGGGTCCTGTAGTGTTGTCGGTGATGAGATATGGAAGTGATGCAATATCTGCTGGAGGGTGGCCTTGATCCCGTCGATACGTCATGCAGTATACTGCTCGAACTGGGTGAGGCATGTAGAGATATCCGACAATGAAGCTACTACATGGGATGGCCGCTGGCTCGGGTCTAGTGCCTCCTGTGATGGTGGTGGGACATCATCAATAATGTCCTTGAGCTCCTTCTCATTTGTGGGGATGGCTAATCGGTACTAAGGATGGTCGATTCCACAACGATATTTAATCATCCTCATGTGTAGCATCGTCTGGATGCCCTGAGGTATCATCTGATCGATCAATGTTAGGGAGGAGGTCTGAGTCTCGGTGTTGAGTAGGCCAAAATGTCGTGCCAACCTTGTGATGTATGGCCCCATTGATAGAATCCCCTTCCGGTGTGGCTCTGTCTGGTGCTGGATCGCATGGGCTATGAAGTATGCAAGACCAAAAACATGCCCGTTCGCCATGCACGATAGGTAGTAGACGTCGAGTGTATTCACCACGCCAGTGCTCTATCATCGACCCGTAATGGTGTGAGCTAGAATGGCATAGATGTATCGCAGATATGGGGGAAGGGATGTTGCCTTGGAGTGGCTGGGGTCGTAGATGCCTGTGTTGGGGCCTAAACTGCGCCAATAGCTAATGGGGGTACAGTGGAACTGACGGTTTAGCGTGGAGAGTGTATTTTCTTCTATAAACTCATCTGTATAGAGTCCACGTGCTGTCCCGAATTGAGGTACGCTCAGTCGTCGTACCGTGCCCCCTAAACGGAATTGAACTGTACCTGGGTTGTCATATTGCGCCATCACTGTCTGTAGGTTAAAAGTGGTGCAAAACTCGAGGGTAAGTTCTAAATATGTGGGCTCGATGATGGAGAAAAATTGTTCCCATGGGTCGGTCGAGAGGAGTGCTCTAATGTTGGCCGCTAGCCCAACCTGTTCCATAGCGTCCCAGTCAATGCACCTACCGGTGCCAAGAGGTCTTTCCCGGAATACCTTGTATCGTTCTTCCTGAGCTTCCTGTGTAAATTGTAGGAAGCGGTGTCGTATTTCAGAAGAGGCACTGGCTGAAGATGAGCCTGGTCCCTTTCTTTTCTAAGTGGGGGCGGTCGTGGTTCGTTTCCCTCGCGATGATGACATTGTACCTGAAAATAGTGAATATTTACGTAATGTTTTGTATCCAATAAAATACTTCCATCTAGGCCCGAGATATTTAAAGACTAAATATGATTATTCTAACTATGAGCAACCAATTCTATCTAATGAATGTCTAAACAAAATGTTCAATGTAATAATAAATATGGATTTGCAAAATAGTGTAAATAATACTAAAATTGAAAAAGAAACTAACTATCATGAAAAATTGAAATAAGTAATGGATTATTCTAAAAGAACCTAACTAATACTTAATACCAAAAATAAATAAAAGTCATTACAAGCAGAACAAAACATTATGCAAATTTGTATAATAATCAAATAAGAAAATGAAGTAATGGAGGGAACCAGGGGTTATGGTGGTTTAAATCGATTAGGCACGGGCAGAGCATGGTTGTATTGTGATTATTTTCTACAGGTGCACGGCTGTGGTGAGGGCGTGGGCTGCTGCAGCACGGCAGTGGCGAGGGCGTGGTTGCGATTTTTGTAAGGTTTTTGGAGAAAAGGGGAGGTTGAGGTGTTTTGGGAAGGTTGAGGACGTAAGTTTGGCCGGATTTGAAGCACCCCAAACCCGGCCCACGAGCTTTGACCAGATTTGGTATGTTCCTCAAGTAAACCGGTTCAAAGTTCATTTGTTACTTTGGGAAAATAGTGTGTTTTGAAAGAAATATTATTTTGGGTTGGGCTCGAGTAGAAAACAAAATCGTTTTATAATGAAAACCCTTTAAAATTTTAGGTGATAAAACATATAGAATACATTTAAAGTAAATTACTTAATCTTTAACTTAATAAAAATTACATAACATAATAAATAAAAACAGAAATAAAATAGTGCACAATGGCCTTATGGCCTTATTACATCAAGTAAATCCAAATAATTCGAAGTACTTAAAAATTAATAGTCCATAAAAATAAAAACTTCATGTTGAGCATGGCCACCACAAGTTCTGCTGTCCCCGGTCCATTCTTTGCTTCATCACCTAAAACATGGTCCTCAATGGGGTGAGTCAACAGACTCAATGTGTACACAACACTAAATCCTAATAGAATCAGGCATAACAAATATTACACATTCATATCATAGCATACAAATTATGATACATTCCCAAACCCAAACCTAATAAGCCATCCGCTACACTCCCCCGTACCAACCTGTACACCGTGGGGACTACTAAGTCGACCCTCCTCCGCTACACTCTATATCACATTCTTAGGTCACCGCATTTGTGGTCTTAGGTCACCACATTCAGATATCGCAGTCTTACGTCACCGCATTCAGATTACTGTGGTCTTAGGTCACCACATTCAGTTACCACGGTCTTAGGTCACCGTGTTCGTGGTCTTAGGTCACCACATTCACTTCCCCTTTCAATAACCCATATGCCCCATTTTGTAATATGCATTAATATGCCAAAGTTCACATTCTTATTCTCATGTTACAAATAACATATTTCATATTCCTAGTAGTAGTAGGAAACGTACCTGAGTACTTTGTACCACAACATGGTACCTTAGCGACTTTCTTATTCTTAATATCACATATTTTAATTAGACATAGCCATAAAACTTATTAAGAATTAGTGTGAGGTACACACTTGATTCGCTTAGCAAATTCCTTGAGATCTTGAAATCTGATCTATCGCTTAGATCCTTAATCCCTACATTTGATTAATCACTTACTAATTTAATAAAAAGCCATTCGGCCATAAATCCAAATCCTAGTAGGATTAGTATACTAAAACTTACCTTGTTGCCGATTGACTTAAGAATCAAGTCCCGAAAACTTGTATTCTTCCCCTTTGAAATCGGCTAATCACTAGATCCCTTGAATCGGTTAGTTTTCGGCTTAAAACACATAAAAATAGATCTAACTACTAAAATAGGCCTTGGCCAAATATTCATAGTCACTTACCTTAAGGATCTTAAATCCCGAAATTATCCCTTGGTTATAGCTTCTGTCGAAATCCCTAAACCCACATGTTAGATCAACTTTTAACCTTTAATCACAATCAATGGCCCTTGGCCGAATGTCAGATATGACTTACTTTGATGGTCAAATCCCGAAGATCTTTTCCTTTATAGTCGACTATGGAAAAAATCCCGAAAGAATCCTTCCAAATTTCGGCAAATAAGAATATTGATGGGATTAGTCCTAGATTTCGACATATCTAAAAGAAAAAAAATAGAAATCAAAACTTGTTCTTACCTTTTCTTGAAGAAATCGACGGCACCTATGCTTGAAGCCCTTTAAAGATTCGACTTTTGATGGATTGGAAAGAAAAGAAATTGGCTAATGGTGATATCTTGAATTTTCGGCTTTGGCTAACAAAAAGAAGAAGAACAAATGCTCTAGGAAATTCGGTAGAGAGAAGGGTTGAGAGAAAGAATGATGAATGGCCCTCTTTTCCTTATATAGCCGAATTTACTAACTTAGAATCCTTACTTGGCCATCACTCTTCTATTTTGATAGCTTTATCTCTTTAATTATCTCCTAAAATAAAAGATAATTCAAAGAACTATCCTTACTTAGCCGAAATTATTAAACTCAAAGTCCCTTACTTGGCCATCACTTCTCCCTTATTTTCCTAATTAAAGAATAATTCCTCATTTATCTCTTGAAAATAATCTAAAATAAATCCATTATTTATCCCTTATTTATCCACAATTTATCTCTTAAAAATAAAAGAATAAAGGCTCCTAAATTATAGCCTTGTGCCGCCCTTTTCTTTGCTATCTCTCACGCAAATAAAACTTTTATTTTGCTTCCCCTGCAGCTCGAACCTTGGCCCAATACCCCAAAGATGTGGCGTCATTTCCTGAGGCCCTAAGTGGCATCTTCAAGCCACTTTTCCAAGCCCGTTTGTGTGTCATATTTCACATACATTTTCTCTTAAGGCCACCTCACCTTAGTTCCCTCTTTTAGACTTTAAACTTGACATTTCTAAAGCATTTCCTTACATTTCTAAGACATTTCCTTACATTTCCAAGACATTTCCTTACATTTCCAAGACAAGACATTTCCTTACGTTTCCAAGTCATTTCCTTACATTTCCAAGACAAGACATTTCCTTCCATTTCCAAGTCATTTCCTTACATTTCTAAGACAAGACATTTCCTTCCATTTCCAAGACATTTCCTTACATTTCCAAGACAAGACATTTCCTTACATTTCCAAGTCATTTACATTTCCAAGACAAGACATTTCCTTACATTTCCAAGACAAGACATTTCCTTACATTTCCAAGTCATTTCCTTACATTTCAAAGATTCTAAAAATGCACACATCACATCCATAACACATAAGACATACTAATGCATAGGCTATAATCCGAGATGTTACGATTCTACCCTTTAAAAATAATTTCGTCCTCGAAATTACTTGGTTAACTGCATTCCTACTCACCACACTACACTTATGCTGCGCACTCTGATCTTAATAACACTATCATACTTCCTAGGCATAATCTCTAAGTTCACGTCCCTAGAACTCATTTCTAACACCATGATTTAACTCGATTAAAAAGTTTTATGCATCGAAATTTTGTTCCACTTATTAACCGCGAATGTTTTATGAAATAAAGATATTTAGAAGTAGTTCTTTTGATCACACAAAGTTTCAGCCAAGTTCACTACTCTAATTCGTAGAATCACATTCATCCAAACATTCATTCAAGAACATCCATCACACACATTCATTATTTCTATAGTTTTGTCTATTCTTACCCTGAGGGTATTTTCGTAATTTGTCCTACAGGGGTATTTTCGTAATTTTTTAAAATATGGTTCCTTGGTGATTTTGTCAATAAGAGTATTTTGGTAATTTTGCATTCCCGAGGGTATTTTTGGAAATTTTTAAATTCGGGGGTACTTCGGTAATTTTGTAACTCGAAGGTATTTTGGTAATAAACCAGGGTAATTTGTAAAGTTTAATAATTCAGGGGTATTTCAAAATTTGGAAAACTTGGGGGTTCTTTTTGAGAATTTGTTTTCCAAAATGGTGATGTTGTAAAAAATTTTGGAAGTTAAGGTTATTTTGGTAATTTTGTAAGTTAGGGGCAATTTCGTAATTTTCCAAAATCAAGTTATTTTTGATAATTTGCAAATTAGGGTTTGCTGAACATTTTATAAAGTAATGAAAATTTTGATAAAAACTGTGAGTATTTTGGAAATTTCATAAACCAAGGGCATTTTTGTAATTTTACCGCTAGGGGTATTTTTTTTGTAATTTTACAAACCAAAAATTTTTCAGAACAATTTTGTAAAAATAGTTCTCACAAATTAAAAAGGTAGTTTTAAGAGTTTTAAAACTAGGGTTTTTATAAAAATACGGCTAGTTCCCTTTCGGGTTTTAGTTATGCGTTTAGCCTGTGACTGAGTCCTCTTGGTTAGGGTGAACTGAAGCTATGCACCAGGTAGGATTCCTGCGAAGAGGAGGTGAGTCACTAGGACTGCTTAAGTACCAGGCTCTTCCGGATCCAATCCTAGACATGCGCATAGGGGTTACCACACCCTAACACGGCGACTTAGCTATAGGTTTGTTTAATTAGGTATTAAGTCTTATGTAATAGTTGGGGTAAACTAATCCTAGGGTTCAAGTACCTATCATACTATTTCTACGTTCCATTCCTACCCTTCTACAGATCATACAATAAATCACACAATGGATAGGGTACTTACCGTGGTGGATCATGGTCTGGAGACTTAGGTGCCATGCCGTAAAAACCTGAAAAATTCCACAAATTTCTTCTAGGCTAGATTTTGAAAACGTTTTGGGCCTTAAACCACAGTAGAGAGTTTGAAACGGCTCGATACTAAATCAAACACCCCAAACTCCGGCCCACGAGCTTTTACGGTTGGTATGTTCCTCAAGTAAACCGGCTCAAAGTTCGTTTGTTGCTTTGGGAAAATAGTGTGTTTTGGGAAAAATAAAAACCTTATGTTGAGCATGGCCACCACAAGTTCTGCCGTCCCGGTCTATTACTGTTCATCACCTGAAACATGGTCCCTCAACGGGGTGAGTCAACAGACTCAATGTGTACACAACACTAAATCATAATAGAATCAGGCATAACAAATATTACACATTCATATCATAGCATACAAATTATGATGCATTCCTAAACCTAAACCTAATAAGCCATCCGCTACACTCCCTCGTACCAACCTTTACACCGTGGGGACTACTAAGTGGACCCTCCTTCCGCTACACTCCATATTGCGGTCTTGGGTCACCACATTCAGATATCGCGGTCTTAGGTCACCGCATTCAGATTACTGTGGTCTTAGGTCACCATATTCAGATACCACGGTCTTAGGTCACCGTGTTCGTGGTCTTAGGTCACCACATTCACTGGCCCTTTCAATAACCCATATGCCCCATTTTGTAATATGCATTAATATGCCAAAGTTCACATTCTTATTCTCATGTTACAAATAACATATTTCATATTCCTAGTATGAGTAGGAAACGTACCTGAGTACTTAGTACCATAACATGGTACCTTAGCCACTTTCTTATTCTTAATATCACATATTTTAATTAGACATAGCCATAAAACTTATTAAGAATTAGTGTGAGGTACACACCTGATTCGCTTAGCAAATTCCTTGAGATCTTGAAATCTGATCTATCGCTTAGATCCTTAATCCCTACATTTGATTAATCACTTACTAATTTAATAAAAAGCCATTCGGCCATAAATCCAAATCCTAGTAGGATTAGTATACTAAAACTTACCTTGTTGCCGATTGACTTAAGAATCAAGTCCCGAAAACTTGTATTCTTCCCCTTTGAAATCGGCTAATCACTAGATCCCTTGAATCGGTTAGTTTTTGGCTTAAAACACATAAAAATAGATCTAACTACTAAAATAGGCCTTGGCCGAATATTCATAGTCACTTACCTTAAGGATCTTAAATCCCGAAATTATCCCTTGGTTATAGCTTCTGTCGAAATCCCTAAACCCACATGTTAGATCAACTTTTAACCTTTAATCACAATCAATGGCCCTTGGCCGAATGTCAGATATGACTTACTTTGATGGTCAAATCCCGAAGATCATTTCCTTTATAGTCGACTATGGAAAAGATCCCGAAAGAATCCTTCCAAATTTCGGCAAATAAGAATATTGATAGGATTAGTCCTAGATTTTGACAAATCTAAAAGAATAAAGGCTCTTAAATTATAGCCTTGTGCCGTCCCTTGCTGCTACTCTCTGCTGTAAAATAAAACTTTTTATTTTGCTTCCCCTGCAGCTCGAACCTTGGCCCAATACCCCAGTATGTAGCGCCATTTCTTGAGGCCCTAAGTGGCATCTTCAAGCCACTTTTCCAAGCCCGTTTGTGTGTCATATTTCAGATACATTTTCTCTTAAGGCCACCTCGCCTTAGTTCCCTCTTTTAGACTTTAAACTTGACCTTCCTAAAGCATTTCCTTACATTTCTAAGACATTTCCTTACATTTCTAAGACATTTCCTTACATTTCCAAGACAAGACATTTCCTTACATTTCCAAGTCCTTTCCTTACATTTCGAAGTCATTTCTTTACATTTCCAAGACAAGACATTTCCTTCCATTTCCAAGTCATTTCCTTACATTTCTAAGACAAGACATTTCCTTCCATTTCCAAGACATTTCCTTACATTTCCAAGACAAGACATTTCCTTCCATTTCCAAGACATTTCATTACATTTCCAAGACAAGACATTTCCTTACATTTCCAAGTCATTTCCTTACATTTCCAAGACAAGACATTTCCTTACATTTCCAAGTCATTTCCTTACATTTCCAAGATAAGACATTTCCTTACATCTCCAAGACAAGACATTTCCTTACATTTCCAAGTCATTTCTTTACATTTCCAAGATTCTAAAAATGCGCAAATCACATCTATAACACATAAGACATACTAATGCATAGGCTATAATCCAAGATGTTACAAGATTTGGGAGAAAAGAAGCTGAGAAATTATTTTAGGGTTGATTTAGGGAAGATGAGTGGTTTAAGTTGCTTAAATAGGGGTGAGAGCACGGGCAGGGGCCACGCCTGTGCATAATTTTAATGCGCCCGTATTTTTCGTGATTTTGAATTTTTGGCACGTCCAGGTGTTTTGCCACGGCCGTGGGTCTAGTAGTACACCCGTGTTATTCTTCACATGATCCTTTATAATGGGCGTGTTTAGCCCGTGCTCGACAAGTCAGTAGCCTCACACGGTTGTAAGGCACGGCCGTTTCTAGCCCGTGCTGAACAAGTCAATAACCTCACACGGGAAGTCAGCTCGGGCGTGGCTATTTATCATAGCTCATGTTGGGAAAAGAAATTCTGCTCTGTTGTGCACAGCTCCTGGTACACCCGTGGTTTGTCCCCTGGCTTCCACACGGCTGCGGGCACGCCCATGTGAAGCCCGTGTGGCCTAAAAACCTGCACTTTATTAGTATGAAGTTAGATGCTGAAAAAATAAAAATATAATGTTAATGAAGTTAGTAACATATTTTAGGCCCACATTTAGTATGCTTTTGGATGAATTAAGCCTCGATTTATGTAAAAAGGTGCTCTTAATCTTTTCTTTTTATGTCTTATACTCAGGAAAGCATCGGAGGACAGAAAGAACAAGAAACAGGCCTAAAATGGACCAAATTGGGCCAAAGAGGAAATTGGCACGGCTTGGACTTTAGCCCACACGATCGTGCCTCTTCAAGAAACTAGAACACAGCCTAACCCCGAGTCACACGGTCGTTCCTCATTAAAAAAGTTCGAGCACGGCCTGGCCATGATCTACACGGGCGTGTGCCATGATCGTGTCTCTGTCGCTGGAAAGAGCAATTTCATTTGGATTTGGATACTTAGGGGCAAAGAAACCTATTTCGAAAGCCTATATAAACCCCCTAGGTGTATCCTGAAGGGGGCGATTATCTGGGCCAAGGAGCCAAGCCGAAATGGCCAGATTTGTGGAGAATCACTCGAAGATAGCCACTTGATCCATCTCAAGAAGCCGGAATTCTACTCAAGACAGCAGATCTCTCCTTCAATTCCTTCAGGGAGTTTTAGGGATTTCTTATGTTTTGTTTTATCTTTTCTTTTGAGATGTTTTCTTTTATAGATATGAACTAAACCCTTCAGATACCTGAAGGGGATGAAACCTATGATGAATCTTGTTATTGTTTTCTGAACTATATGATAAATACTTGATTTGTTCTTAATTATGTGTGCTTAACTCTTGTGTTAATATTTCATGAATATTGATTCAAGTTTGATGTGCTTAGGTGGTGGAGCAAAAGTCCCTGCCTATTCATAGATCTAGCATAATTACAGCGGAGTTGTTCGCGCGCCTAGAGATAGGGTGACAAAACTTTTCCGGATTAGGGTGAAACCTAATATGGGAATCCATAGATCAAGTTAATGCAATTCTAGGGGTGTTAATTAGAAAGAGATTTCAATTAATCAACCTAGTGTTAGTCGTTATTCGCTTCGAGAGAAGGTCTAATGTACATTAGGGAGTCCTACGGATCAAGTCAAGTGAATAAATCGTCTGGTTCAGTGTTAGATAACAAGTGAAGTCTAGATGGATTCTTCCTGAGGGTATCGTCTTAATCAACTAAGTTTCCCAATAGTATTTCCCCAATTCGTTCTTTTTGTCTTTGTGTCTTAGCTTAGTAGTTAGATAAATTTAGATTAAAACAACAACTTCAATTTTTTTAGGCTAGATAATAAAAAGAAAGTTATTATTAGTACTTTTAGTTCCTTTGGGTTCGACAATCCGGTCTTGCCCAAGCTATACTACTGTTCGATAGGTGCACTTGCCTTAAGTCGTTGTCAGAGTTAGTTTCCAGGTTCGATCATTCTCTTTTATAAATTTTAAGACTCGACGACCACGATCAAGTTTTTGGCGCCGTTGCCGAGGAACTAAAATATGAAGAACGCTTGATTTTTATTACTCTAGCCATATTTTATTTTTGCAATTAAATTTTATTTTTTAATTTTTCTTTTATTTTCTTTTGACAGGTAATTTTAGTTTACAAAGGAGATGACATTGAAAAATTATCAGTGGAACGTTATAAGGACAAAGCCAATAAAAGCAGCAGATATCTACAACCTCGACCCAGTAACCATGCTATCAAACCAGATGGAGCTTTTAAGTAAAAATTTTGATGGTTTGTATAGTCTCTCACAGGTACACCCAGTAATGCAATATGACTCGAATCTAGGAGGAGTGGCGAATCCTGAGTACCCACCCTACAGATATGGCATTGAAAACGAGCAAGCTCACTATACAGGTAACTATTCTATACCACAAAATAATTTTTATAATGACACTTATAATGTAGGTTGGAGGTACCTTTCCAATTTCTCGTGGGATGATCAAAATAGCCAAAGACCGAAACTTCCTCTAGATTTTCAACAACCACCTCACCAACAGGAAGGGGAATCAAACCTTGAAGAGATGCTGACAAAATTCATGGCAGCCACAAAAACCCGTCTTCAAAAAACTGATACAACCCTCGATAATCAACAAGCATCAATCAAAGGGATCGAGAGCCAAGTTGGGGAACTTACTAAGTCAGTTAGACAACTTACTAAGATAGTTTCTGAAATTTGATAGTTTCTGAAATTCGATCAGAGATTTCCAAACGACTATAAGAAAGCTTGCCAAGCAACATTGAAACTAACCCAAAACAGCAAATTCAAGCCGTAACAGCTCATGGCAGTGAAAGGTTAGTGGAATCTGACCCAAAGCAAGAGCTTGTGGTAGGTGAAGGTAAGGTTGAGGTAAGCTATAATTTACCAAACCCGGTAATTACAAAGTGCCAACCCCCTATGCCATACCCCGACGCGACAAAGAAAGACTACACAGAGGAACAACCCGGTAAGTCTCTTAAACTTTCAAAGAAATTTTATATTAACTTACCATTTCTTGAAGCTCTTTCGCAGATGCCAGATCCTAGACCTCGTGTCGATAAAAAAAAAGTTAATGAGGAACGAAGGTTTTGGATCGATGAACTAGGCGAATGGAAGACGCACTTCAAGGAGAGCCTAAAAACACACGAAGCAAAAACAAGGCAACTCCACGACGAACTTAATGATGGGACAACCCAGCTTAAGATAGGAGATCAGGTACTCAAAATCTTCCTAGTTGGAACAGTCGAGGTAACTAGTCCTAAAAATAGCACCATTAAGGTAAACACTACTCGACTTAAACTCTATATCCATAACCGAATTGATCGCATGAGAAAGGATTTTCACCTCCTCAAACCACCATGACCATACAAATAAGAGGTAAGTCTAGCTCAAGACTTTAAACGAGCGCTTCTCGGGAGGCAACCCGAGCACTAACCCCACTGATTTTTACATTTTTTATTTTTATTTTTCCTTTTAGCACCTAACCATAAACTAACCAAAGTACAGATTTCCATACCACACGGCTGTGGCCGTGGCCGTGTGGGCACCATAGAAAGGAACACGGGCGTGGAATGCATCTCTATTCAAATCCCATTCTTTCTTTCCTTTTCCCGATATCGTTCTTCTTTCATTATTCACTTTTATTTTTATTTTTATTTTTATTTTTGTTATTATTTATTATTTTTCTCTTCTTATTCTCCATGCTATTTAGATTTAGCTTAGGATACAATAAAATCATACTAGCTACTTCGAGGATTCAATTTCAAATGCTTCAAAACACTACCCCACAATCACCTCCAACGTATTTTCCACCTCCTCGAAGGATCTCATCCATAATTCAGGAAGTTTCACTTCTCTCCCTATCTTATGATTCTATGATTCTTTTGAAATTATCTATCTTTGTACATTGAGGGCAATGTACATCTTAAGTGTGGGGGGGTGAATAGTTACTTCGAAAAAAATGCCTAACTTTCTGCATTATTCTCAAATTCCTGAATTATACCTTGTTCTTAAGTGATTTTCTCATATTACTAATTAGGATGAAATTTCTGATAATATATGATTTTTATTAATATGTTTTAGATTAAGTCATTGATAATTTTGCATTAATAATTAAATTTGAAGAATACTAGAGAATCAAGCATGATAAGCCTAATTTTTCAGTCATTTGCTCCCATGTAGTGATTGACCCTCGTGGTAATGAGTTTAACCACTGTTTGGCTTTATTCCTTAATGAAAAGGGAAACAACCGAAGACGTATGGCATCATCAAAAACGCCACTTATTTTGAAGGTATCACAGAACTCTAAGAAATTAGCTATATGAGTATTTGGGTCTTCGTCCTGCAAACCATCAAATTAAATAAATTGTTAAATCATTTGTATAATGTTAGGCTTTAATTCAAAATTATTAGCAGCTATAGCGGGCCTAACAATACTTGATTCTGCTCCTGTTAAATGCGGTTTAGCATAATCATACATAGTACGCGGAGCATTATTTTCTGCCACATCTTGTGGTAGTGGATTATTCTCGTCCATCCCGTCAGTAGGACTGGATCTGCCTTCTCGCTCTTCTTCTGTGTAATTTAGGGCTCGCCTGATTTCTCTACGATTCCTTCGAGCAGTAGCTTCAATATCACTGTCGTATACTAATGGTCCTTTCGGGTTCCTCCTAGTCATAAACTAGAGGTACCTGTTAGGGAAAGAAAGAAAGAAAATTTAGCAAAAACAAAACAAAAAACAAAAAAATAAAAAAATAGAAATAAGAATAAATTGCTGAAAAAATAAAAATAAAACAGTGACTAGAGTAATAAAAATAGAGTTTTCTTAATATTTTAGTTCCCCGGCAACGACTTCAAAAACTTGATTGTCGTCGTCGAGTCTTAAAATTTATAAAAAGAGAATGATCGAACTTGGAAACTAACTCTGAAAATGACTTAAGGCAAGTGCACCTATCGAACAGTAGTATAGCTTAGGCAAGACTGGATTGTCAAACCCAAAGGGACTAAAAGTACTAATATTAACTTTCTTTTTATTATCTAGCCTAAAATAAGATTCGGCCATAACGTCCAGGCCAGGTTTGGGGTGTTACACATAGTTTGCCAACAATCTAGTAGCTATTTAACCACTGATCTTTTCGGGTAAGGGACCAAATGTCAGTTTTGGGGACTATTGTGATTAAATAATGATCACGGAATTCAAGTTTCGGTTCCAATAAGTTATTGTTAATGGATTTGTTTGGTTGCCGATGTAGATTCTATACTCGTTGTTGTTGGGACAACATTTAAGAAACCTTCAGAACTCGAAAAAACTCAAAAATAGAGGCTGTTTTGAAATTGCACTACGTCACACGGTTGTGTGCACCATACGGGCATGTGGTCAACCATGTGGAGCACAACGGCATGTGGGATTACATGGGCAATTCAGGTAGACCGTGTGCACCACACGAGCTGGTGATTGGCTATGTGCTAGGCCATGTGACCACACGGGCATGTGTGATTACACAGTCTAAATAGTTAGGTCGTCTGGGTCCATTTTTCAGAAATTTTCATTTTGGCCCGTTTAACTTAGAAATGCATAATTAAACCTTCTATGGGTCTATTTGGTATAAATAAGACTTGAAATGTGACATTTGATAGTATGTGATATGGTTAAGGTAAGTGAAAAACATATGCACGATATGTGTTCTGATAACATTGAAAGCACAATTACGTGTAAAAACATTTATGACATCTGTATGTAAAGTAATTGTTAGTATAAGCATTTTTTTCTGTATAAACATTTATGACTCCCTAATGTACATTAGACCTTCTCTCGAAGCAAATAACGACTAACCCTAGGTTCATTAATTGAAATCTCTTTCTAATTAAAACCCCTAGAATCGCATTAACTCAATCTACGGATTCCCATATTAGGTTTCACCCTAATCCAGCAAAGTTTTGTCACCCTATCTCTAGGCACGTGAACAACTCCACTGTAATTATGCTAGATCTATGAATAGACAGGGACTTTTTCTCCACCACCTAAGCATATCAAACTTGAATCAATATCTGCAAAATATTAACACAAGAGTTAAGCACACATAATTAAGAACAAATCAAGTATTTATCATATAGTTCAGAAAACAATAACAAGATTCATCATAGGTTTCATCCCCTTCAAGTATCTGAAGGGTTTAGTTCAACCTATAAAAGAAAACATCTCTGAAGAAAAGATAAAGTAAAACATAAGAAATCCCTAAAACCCCCTGAAGGAATTGAAGGAGAGATCCGTCGTCTTGAGTAGAATTCCAGCATCTGGAGATAGATCAACTGGCTATCTTCGAGTGATTCCCACAACCCTGACCTTTCCTGCTTGGCTTCTTGGCCTAGCTAACCGCCCCCTCTTCAGGATACACCTAGGGGGTTTACATAGGCTTTTGAAATAGGTTTCTTTTCCCCTAAGTATCCAAATCCGAATAAAATTGCTCTTTCCAGCGACAGGGACACGGCCATGGAACACGCTCGTGTGGATCGTGGCCAGGCCGTGCTTAAACTTCTTTAATAAGGCACGGCCGTTTGACTCAGGGTTAGGCCGTGTTCTAGTTGCTTGAAGAGGCACGGCCGTGTAGGCTAAAGTCCAGGCCGTGCCAATTTCCTCTTTGGCCAAATTTGGTCTGTTTTAGGTCCGTTTCTTATTCTTTCTGTCCTCCGGTGCTTTCCTGAGTATAAGACATAAAAAAAGGATTAAGAGCACCTTTTTACATAAATCGAGGCTTAATTCATCCAAAAGCATACTAAATGTGGGCCTAAAATATGTTACTTTTACGGTTTATCAAATACCCCCACACTTAAGCTTTTGCTTGTCCTCAAGCAAAATTCTCAGCTTACAATTATAACAAACTTTCCATAATTCATAACCCCTATCAAGAATGTCTCATCATAATTCATAGATAATTTATACATGGAGAATTTAACTCAAAGAGTCCTGAAGATTCAAACAATATAAGTCATATATTTGTGATTACGAAAACATAGGTGTTTCCTCTTATCTAAATAATTACCTTTAATTCAAAGCCAACAAGGATTGTCATCCTCACAAAAGATTCACTCAAATCACTCAAAAAGTGTTTGAGGTTCAAAGTTAAGCACTCATAAGTCAAACCTGAAAAGTTAATCCCATAGGCTTGCTTGAAAATCAAATCCCCACCACTGTAAAATGAGATGATAAACAGATCAAAAGGTCTTTAACAGGGTTGTAACGGGGCTAGGGTTAAAGGTGTGGATAAAGGCTGAATTTAGAAGGTTAGAATCGAGATCGAATTGACAAGTTACCTAATACTGAGATGATAATTACGTCGCTGAAAAGTAATAATCCTAATAATACGAGCTTTTCTTTTGATAAATAGACTTTTAACCGTATGAGCTCACTTTTCATAATACTAATGCTGAATATTCTTCGAATTTTTTCTAATAACAAATCAAGTAATAAAGGATAAATTTAACTATTGAAATATTATGTAACTAATCCAATCAAATCTCGATATAAGGGAAGTCAAAAGGAATGGTGATAACAAATACAAAGGGTTTTGGGTTAATATTAGTGGGTGAGTCAATAAAAAGGGTTGTTAAGATCAACGGGGCTCACTAAGGGTTAATTATGAAGGTAGGCTTTTTAGTGGAGTAAGTGGGTTAAAAACCTAGATGCCTTTACCATCTCAGTATATCAAATCATAGATGTGGTCTCAACATGTATAATCAAGGCAAGTTCTAGAATAACAGTTCAAAGTTGGCACACTCATAATCAATAAAGTGAGCAAGAAAAAGAATATATGCTCTATAAGGCTCAAAATCTCACAAAAATTATGGGTGTTTTGATATCATCCTTGTAAATTTCAAATTTTAAGATAACATTCAAATTCAGGTAGACAACCTAAAAGAATTTAATTCTGGAAAATTAGACTTATCATGCTTGATTCTCTAGTATTCTTCAAATTTAATCATCAATGCACAATTAGCTATGACTTAATCTAAAACATGTCAATACAAATCATAAATCATCAGAAATTTCATCCTAATTAGTAATATGAGGAAATTACTTCATGACAAGGCATAATTCAGGAAAGTGAGAATAATGAAAAAGGTTAGGCACTTTTATCCTCACGGATTTAGAATAATGCAGAAAGTTAGGCACTTTTACCCCCCCACACTTAAGGTGTATATTGTCCTCAATGTACAAAGATATATAATAATAGTTAATATAAAATCAAAATGGAAGGGGAAAAGTGACACTTCCTGAATTATGGATGATTTCTTCGGAGGATGTGGAAAATTTGTGAGAAGTGTCGTCTTTTGTTGTGGCGGTTACTAACGAGCTCTGCGCTAGATGAAGAAATTGGGGAGGTCGTGAAGAATTAGCTAGGGGTTATTAAGACACAATTAAAATAATCTAAATATATAGTTAAGGATAAGAAAAATAAATAAAAAGAGACTAAGAAGGAAAAGAAAAGTAAAGGAAAAGAAAAATGGACCGAAGAATCCTTATTGATGGATGGTTCGCGAGGTGGGTGTGACCTCTAAGGCTGCTTAGGTGATGGCGGTGACGGAAGTGGTGTGATTCCCTAGCAGCCTTTTGAACCTCTAAGGCTGCGTTGAGTTGGTGGTTGTGGTTCCGGTGTGATTCCCTAGCATCCTTTTGAACCTGATACTAAGAGAGTGAAATAAGTTAAACTAAATTAAGCATAAGATTGTCAAAAGGGAAGGAAATTGAAGCAAAAGAGAAAAGAAAAATAGAAACTAGATGGTCTTAAAGACCCTTGGCTTGTTGTTTGTATGAAGCTGCCGTCATGAACTTATGTATAGGGGTCTCCCTTGAGGAGGCTACGCTTGCCTTCTTCCGCTTCTTCGACATTGCTATGTGTAGCACAAGAGTATAGAGACCTTTTATGGAGAGGGGAGAAATTTTGAGAGAAAAAGGGAGAAAAGGGTTAGGAAGAGAGAGGGAGGGGTGCTGGGTTAAATAGAGGCTCAAGTCTGACATTCCCCCATGCCCGTGGTCTGAGGGCGTGCCGATTCACACGGCCGCATCGCACGACCATGTGTCTAGGCGTGTTGATTCTCCTTGCCCATTTTTCAGCCAGCCACGCCCGTTGATGACAAGACAGTATGTTGGCACGGTTAGAAGGCACGGGCGTGTTCCACCCATGGTTGGCAAGTCAGTATGTTTACACGATCGTAAGGCACGGCCGTGCTACTTTGTCGGTGCTCGTGGGGGGTGGTTGGGTCTGTGATTTCAAAAATTAGTTGAGATTTGATTCGTACCACCTCTGCTACCTCAGTACGGAGATTCTGTATTTCTACACGGCCACGGCCACGACCGTGTGCAAGGGTGTGTGGCCTGGAAATCTGCATCCTTGGTTAGTTTAAAGTTAGGTGATAAAAAGAAAAAAATATATATAATAGATAAGATAAATAAAAATGTAAAAGTTAATGGGGTTAGTACTCGGGTTGCCTCCCGAGAAGCGCTCGTTTATAGTCTTAAGCTAGACTTACTTCTTATTTGCCTATTCATGGTGGTTTTAGGAGTTGATAGTCCTTCCTCATGCTAGCAACTCATTTTTCGTGACAAAGTGTAAGACGAGAAACATTTATTTTTAAAGTGCTGGACATAGGGTTACTTACCTCAACTGTCCCGTACGGAAAATCATTGATTACCTTGAAAAGGATTTCCTTGCTAGTGTTAGGATCAGGAGGGGACACTCGTGGGTCAGCTTTATCTAGTAATACCTGATCTCCTATTTTGAACTCGTGTGCCTCGTGTGATGGCTTTGGTTCTGGTTCGGGTATCCCTAGTTCATTCTTAAGGTGCGTCTTCCCCTCTTTATTTCATCGATATAAGTCCCTTGTTCCTCGTGAGTTGTTTCCTTGTTGGCACAGGGACTGGGATCTGGCTCAGGTTTGTAACTTGGTGGTATTTCCTGTGGTGGAAGTTGAACAATTTGATTGTCAACTGATTTTATTTTCCTGCCTTCATCACTTGATGCCCTGGCCGGATCAAGAGCTTGGAAACTGATCGATTTGTCACATACACGAAGAATTAGTTCTCCTGTACCAACATCAATTTTAGTCCTGGCAGTTGCTAAAAAGGGTCTTCCTAAAATTAAGGGAATCGAATTATCCTCTACCATGTCTAAGACAACGAAATCTACTGGGAAAATGAATTTATCGATTTTTACAAGAACATCTTCTATAATACCCCTAGGAATTCTAACAGTTTTATCAGCTAACTGAATGCTCATCCTAGTTTGTTTGGGCTTCCCTAGACCTAGTTGTTTGAACAATGTATAAGGCATGACATTTATACTTTCCCCTAAATCAGCTAACGCATTATCTACAGTTAGTCTACCAATTAAACATGGAATTGTAAAACTTCTTGGATCTTTTAACTTTCTCGGTAATCTATTCTGTAATATTGCTGAGCATGCTGCATTTAATTCTACATGTGGCTCATCGTCTATCTTTTTCTTGTTCGCCAAGAGCTGTTTTAAAAATTTCCTAGAATCTGGCATCTGAAAAAGAGCTTCAAGAAGGGGTAAGTTGATATGTAATTTTTTAACAGTTTAAGAAACTTACCGGACTGTTCCTCTGTACTATCTCTTTTCATTACTTCGGGATAAGGTATGCGAGGTTGGTACTCATTAATTATTGGTTTTGGATTTTCTTATTTTACCTCAACCTAACCTTCTTCTTCCTCGTTTTCTTGTATTGGAGTGGATTCATCTAACCTTATACTATCATGAGCTGTGATGTCTTGGATTTGCTCCTTTGGGTTAATCTCAGTGTTGCTTGGTGGACGCCCTTGTGGTCGTTCAGAAATCCCTGATCGATTGACTTAGTAAGTTCTCCAACTTGGCTCTCAATCCCTTTGATTGATGTTTGTTGATTATTGAGCGTTGTCTCAGTTTTCTGGAGACGGTTTTCTGTGGATGCCATGAATTTTGCCAGTATTTCTTCGAGGTTTGGCCTCTTTTCCTGTGGATAGGGCTGATTTTGAAAATTTTGAGGGGGTTGTTGTCTTTGATTTCCTTGATTTCCTTGAGCTCCCCATGAAAAATTTGGGTGGTTCCTCCAACCTGGATTATAATTATTACTATAAGGGTTATTATAAGATCTGAAATTGTTAGCTATATAGTTCATTTGTTCGCTTTCTGTGCCCAGTTGGTAGGGTGAGTACTCAGGATTCGCTCCGGTTCCACTTGTATCGCCCTGCATTACTGGGTGTACCTACGAAGAACACAAACTATCAAGCTTTTTATTCATCATCTCCATCTGTGTTGATAGCATGGTTACTGTATCGAGTTTGAAAACTCCGGCTGATTTTGTTGGTTTTGTCCCTGTAACTTGCCACTGATAGTTGTTCAATGACATCTCTTTAATAAACTCGTAGGCTATTTCAGGAGTTTTGTTGTTCTTGGTTCCACCGGTGGCTGAATTAATTAGTTGCCTCGTTGAGGGGTTTACACTGTTATAGAAGGTTTGGACTTGTAGCCACACGGGTAAACCATGGTGCGGGCACCTTCTCAAGAGATCCTTGTATCTCTCCCATGCATCATATAATGTCTCTAAATCCATCTACACAAAAGAAGAGATATCATTCCTTAATTTGACCGTCTTAGCCGGTGGGAAATATTTTAATAAAAATTTTTCGGTCATTTGCTCCCAGGTAGTGATTGACCCTCGTGGTAATGAGTTTAACCACTGTTTGGCTTTATTCCTTAATGAAAAGGGAAACAATGGAAGACGTATGGTACCATCAGAAACGCCATTTATTTTGAAGGTATCACAGAACTCTAAGAAATTAGCTATATGAGTATTTGGGTCTTTGTCCTGCAAACCATCAAATTAAACAAATTGTTGAATCATTTGTATAATGTTAGGCTTTAATTCAAAATTATTAGCAGCTATAGCGGGCCTAACAATACTTGATTCTGCTCCTGTTAAATGAGGCTTAGCATAATCATACATAGTACGTGGAGCATTATTTTCTGCCACATCTTGTGGTAGTGGATTGTTCCCGTCCATCCCTTCAGTAGGACTGGATCTGCCTTCTCGCTCTTCTTCTGTGTAATTTAGGGCTCGCCTGATTTCTCTACGATTCCTTCTAGTGGTAGCTTCAATATCACTGTCGTATACTAATGGTCCTTTCGGGTTCCTCCTAGTCATAAACTAGAGGTACCTGTTAGGAAAAGAAAGAAAGAAAATTTAGCAAAAACAAAACAAAAAATAAAAAAATAAAAAAAATAGAAATAAGAATAAATTGCTGAAAGAATAAAAATAAAAGAGTGACTAGAGTAATAAAAATAGAGTTTTCTTAATATTTTAGTTCCCCGGCAACGGCTTCAAAAACTTGATCGTCGTCGTCGAGTCTTAAAATTTATAAAAAGAGAATGATCGAACTTGGAAACTAACTCTGAAAATGACTTAAGGCAAGTGCACCTATCGAACAGTAGTATAGCTTAGGCAAGACTGGATTGTCGATCCTAACGGAACTAAAAGTACTAATAATAACTTTTTTTTATTATCTAGCCTAAAATAAGTGACGTTGTTTTAATCTAATCTAAATTAACTACTACTAAGCTAAAGATGCAAAGATAATAAGAACGAATTGGGGAATAACTTGTGGAAAACTCAGTTGATTAAGACGATACCCTCAGGAAGAATCCACCTAGACTTCACTTGTTATCTAACACTGAACCAGACAATTTATTCACTTGACTTGATCCGTAGGACTCCCTAATGTACATTAGACCTTCTCTAGAAGCGAATAACGACTAACCCTAGGTTGATTAATTGAAATCTCTTTCTAGTTAAAACCCCTAGAATCGCATTAACTCAATCTATGGATTCCCATATTAGGTTTCACCCTAATCCGGCAAAGTTTCGTCACCCTATCTCTTGGCACGTGAACAACTCCGCTGTAATTATGCTAGATCTATGAATAGGCAGGGACTTTTGCTCCACCACCTAAGCACATCAAACTTGAATCAATATCCGCGAAATATTAACACAAGAGTTAAGCACTCATAATTAAGAACAAATCAAGTATTTATCATATATTTCAGAAAACAATAACAAGATTCATCATAAGTTTCATCTCCTTCAGGTATCTGAAGGGTTTAGTTCATATCTATAAAAGAAAACATCTCAGAAGAAAAGATAAAATAAAACATAAGAAATCCCTAAAACCCCCTGAAGGAATTGAAGGAGAGATCTGTCGTCTTGAGTAGAATTCTGGCTTCTTGAGATGGTTCAACTGGCTATCTTCAAGTGATTCGCACAACTCTAACCTTTCCGGCTTGGCTCCTTGGCCTAGCTAACTGACCCCTCTTCAGAATATACCTAGGGAGTTTATATAGGCTTTCGAAATAGGTTTCTTTACCCCTAAGTATCCAAATCCGAATGAAATTGCTCTTTCCAATGACAGGGACATGGCAATGGCACACGCCCTTGTGGATCATGGCCAGGCCGTGCTCGAACTTCTTTAATGAGGCACGGCCATGTGACTCGGGGTTAGGCCGTGTTCTAGTTGCTTGAAGAGGCATGGCCGTGTGGGCTAAAGTCCAGGCCGTGCCGATTTCCTCTTTGGCCTCTTTGGCCCAATTTGGCCCGTTTTAGGCCCGTTTCTTTTTTCTTTCTATCCTCCGGTGCTTTCCTGAGTATAAGACATAGAAAGAAAGGATTAAGAGCACCTTTTTTACATAAATTGAGGCTTAATTTATCCAAAAGCATACTAAATGTGGGCCTAAAATATGTTACTTTTACGGTTTATCAGCCATCAACTTTGGCCTTATACAAAAGAATTCATCTTCAAATAAGCCAACTCGTTTGGCCAAAACAATATGATATTCGATAAAAGACTAAGTCCCTATACATGCCATACTCAAAAGGCTAGATCTAACTATACCAAAATGTGTGGATAGTGTGGGTGATCCTCCAACGATCTCCGTATCCCGAGCTGGCTCTTTGACACTATAAAACAAGGGAAAAGAGAATAGAGTAAGGTTTAATCTTAGTAAGTCTATATGTAAACAATGAACATCATGCCACATTCTTATCAATCAAGAACATTACATACTATTCAAGAACAATTTAGATCCTCGTAATTGTACTTACTCATTTCAAATCCTACCACATCCCAAATGCATATCATAAACATAGTTCACATTTGCATGCACTTATACCTTCCACTTGTCACCACATAGTCACACATAATTTCATTTAGTCAAAGTTTCTCGATGAACACTTCGGAATAATACTGGATACACAGTGGTTTTGCACACAGCCCACCATTAATAAATAACGCGGTGGTATCGCACACAGCCTACCAACAATCACCTATTCATGGATTCTATCCGTATCATTTTCCTATTCCGAAGGTTCATCCGAGAGTTTCCTCTCTTTCTATCATTTTAATGGATATCAATAATATTTATTCGCATTTCACACAATGCATTAACATGTAAAGACATAAGTAAAAAGGATGTATCATTTACATATAAACTTACCTTGATACTAAATATGTCAATCAGAGACTTAGTCCGAAACCTTGCCTTTTCCTCGGTCAAGGTTGATCCCACATTCTTCTTGATCTATAATGACATATTTAGCTAATTAAATAACCACATACATCAAATCACTCTAAAAATCCTATTTTGGCAAAATTACCATTTTGCCCCTAGACTTCCACAAAATTTACGATTTTGCCTCCAGCTCGTAAATCGATTTTCATCAAATTTCCATATTAACCAAGCCTAGCTAAATATATTTTAAGCTTAGCAACACACAATTTCAATTATTTCCCACATTTACTACCTATTTCACAAACTTTACAAAAAGGTCATTTTAGGAGTTTTCATGCAAAATCCTTTCACAAAAGTTGTTCATTAAACCACTAGGATTCATTTTTTTCCCTAAAATTTCAGCAAACACATAAATTCTCACATGGAAAAACCTAGACTCTAAACCATTTTGCAAAATAGTCCCCTCATTAACTAGATTATGCTACAAGGGTCCCAAAAATACAATTATTAACAAAAATGATCACCAAAATCACTTACTAGCAAAGGTTGAAGCTGCTAAAAATTTTCAAGCTTCCAAACCCCTCCTCCTGTTGAAACTTTCGGTGGAAGAAGAAGAAAAATAGAAAAGATGATAGCTTTTCGCTATTTTATTTTATTTATCAATTTAACTCACCAAATAAGGCCTAAATTGTCATTTCTTTGTCCCTATGGCCGTCCATCCCCCTAAATAAGGCCTAATTGCACATCAAGGACCTTCAATTTCATATTCTATAGCTATTAAACACCTTTAGCTAGTAGAATAAAACTTTGGTACTTTATGCTATTTAGTCCTTTTTCAAAATTAAGCATGAAATCACTAAAATTAATGCACCAAAATTTTTATGCTCTCGTATTATCATGCTATAACACATAAAATAATATTAAAATAAATTTCCTCTGACCTCAGATTAGTGGTTTCAAAACCACTGCTCCGACTAGCCCCAAAATCAGGTTGTTACAATTATACTCGATTTTAACTGGAAAGACCATTAATGTGGAAAAATCATCCTGAGAGAAATGCGAAATTGTGCCGCTAGACGTTCTGGCCCAGCTTAGTTTCCCTTTACGATAAAAATTTGTGCTTGAAAGCTGAAATTCTTGCAAACGTAAAGAAGACAGGTTATAGCTAGGACACAATCACATATTGGGACCTCTATCGAATAGCTGGAGACTCTGCTCTATAGCAACGAGTTGAAGAGAGCAAGGATCTTGAAGAAGAAGAAGAAGATCCCACAGAGATCGAACCAATAGAGTCAAATCAAATCCCTGATAAGGCAAAACCAATGGAACCAGTAACCGAACTTGATGTCGCAACTTCAATGTTCAGGTCTCAATCATCTTGCCCTAATCTTTGAGATGAGCTGTCAAAATTGATGGACATCATGCAACATATGCAGTGGCAGCAACAAGCTTACTGGAGATATTCAAAAATACGGGATGACTCAATGAGAAGAGCTCTTACAAAAATACACAACGACCCATTAATTTTTGTGCTTGAGTTTCCAGATTTCATATTGAACCATGTAGTCCACTATCGAAGAGGGAGCAAAGTGATTCATGCAAAAACAAAGATGATGGAGCAAAAGATGAGTTGAATTCAGAGGGATCTGCAAATAAATAAAAAGGGAGGATCTTGACTTTATTTTATTTCCGTTCTTTGGTTATTTAATAGGATTAGGTTTTATTAGGAATTTTTATTTTTGCATAATAAAAAAAAAAGAGGTGGACATCATAAATAAAAATGAACAACTTGCAAAGTATAAAGTGTGGCAATAGATATATACATGTCTAGGATTGGATCTAGAGAGAGCTTGGTACTTAAGAAGTCAAATTGACTCACCTCCTCTTTTCTAGAATCCTTCTTGGTGTATAGTATCTATTCTGTAACACCTCTAACCCATATCTGTTGCCAGAATAGGGTTTCAAAGTATTATCGGAGTTTACAAAATAATCACAAATAAATCGTGTTAAAGTACTATTTATGTCCGAAACCAATCATATTATCCTTGAATGGACCTTCGAGGCCTAATATGTACAGTAGAATCAAATCGGGATTAATTCAGAACCATTGAGAAATTTTCATGAAATTTCAAAATTTTTCAAAGATGCAGGGCTCACACGCCCGTGTGGTATAAGGACACACCCGTGTGACCCTTAGACATGCCCGTGCCTCAGGTTGTATCTTACCCCATCTGACTTGTGTCACATGGCCTACCACACACCAGTGGTTGGGCCATATGGTTAATTTAATTTTCGTAAAATAGGAGCAGTTTTCACACGGCCAGGATGCGTTCTAGTGTTTGAGGCCATGTCCCTCACACGGCTGAGACACACGCCCATGTCTCTGCCTGTGTGCTCAATTCTGAGCATTCTGTTTCTCAATTTTAAGATACAAGGGACACACGGCTAGACCACATGCCCATGTACCAGGTTGTGTGTCACACACGGACAAGACACATGCCCATGTGTCTACCTGTGTGGACAAAATAAAGCTATTTCCTAGCTTTATTTCTCACCCAAACTTTTCCGTTAACTTACACCAAAACAAACCAACATATACCAACCAATTCAAGCATATTTCTAAGCCAAATTCCAACAACCAATATCACATGCAGTCATGTTCATAACCTTACCTTTGTTTAATCTATTTCTTATGCAATACTTAGTCAACTATACTTAACGTTCTCAATTCATAGATAATTGTTATAGCATAACCTTAAGTATATGAAAATAACTATTACTAGCCATTCCAATAACTAGATTACATCCATCATGTACAAACTATAATTTGGTCATTTTAGCTTATACATGACATTATACCAAAGCTACTTTACTATTTATACCAAAATCAATGGGTAGATAGTGTGATGATTGCTCCAACCAATCTCCAACCTTCCCGAGCTTTTGAGCACCATAAAATAGGGAAAAGAAAACCTAGTAAGCATTTTATGCTTAGTAAGTTCATATAACTTGAATTCAACTTACCATTTACTTTCATTAATATCAAACATACAACAACATGATTTCCATAACATTGGCAATTTGCCTAAACACATTCACTCAATCAAACAAGTTAGTGATATAATTTTCATATACATCAAATAAGCATAGATGAGCTCACCATGCAGTATTCCCTTAAGGCATTGTTCTTTTCATCCCATATCACTCATATCATGTCATTTATTTTATCCGTTGAATCATTGAAATTCCAATGGATACTTAAGTAGTACACACAAAGTGTACAAAACAGTATATCCGTTAATTCATGTTCAATGGTACCCATAAGGCACTATTTCAGAGAGCACACTCTCAATCACATCTATGCAACAGGATTACCAATCCAGGCTAAAACATGTCTTCAATATATACTCAATAGAGCTTAGTTAGGATTACCAGTCCAGGCTAAATCCTTTTTATGACATATGCTTTAAAGAGTTTGATCTGGATTACCCGTCCGGTCTAAATCCTTTCTAAAATGAGGTCAAAGGATTACTCGTCTGAGCTAAATCCCATCAGTAACAAATTCAAGACCTCATTCATTTCGGGAAATCGCATTTATCCCTCGAAATCCAATGTTTATGTAAGAGTCTAATTTTGGGCCTAATCGGAACAGTGATTTTGGGTCCACAAATCTAACACAAAAAAGTTCAATTTTATTATATTTTTATGGTCTACAGTTTCACGAAATGATTTCGTGAAAATTTCGTTTGAAAATTTTGACGTTTGGGCACTCAATTTAGTCGAAAAGACTAAATTGTAAAAAAATGCAAAAGTTGATTTCTACATGTTAGAGATGTCTAATTGCTATAGGATTTTAAATTATAGGTCCTTATATGATAATTAGACCATTTCTTAAGATAGTGGAAAAAAATGGACATGGTGAAATAAAATTTTAAAGTTTGGCAAAAAGGGCATTTTGGTCATTTGGTTAATAAAAGAACAAAAAGGGAAAATAAAGCCAAAATTTGCTCATCTTTCTTCTACCTTGGCTGAATTTCATAAGGGCTCCATAGCTAGGGTTTTGTCGCTTTTCAAGCTTAATAGTAAGTGCATCCTAGCCTCGTTTTTAATGCTCTTTACATTTTTAAAGTCCTCGTAATTCGGTTTACCTATTCCTACCATTATTTTGAAGTAGGGTTCATGTTTAAAAAATTACCCATGTGTGACATGCATTTATTTTGATGTTTGATGGAGATATTGATTGTTTAAGGTGTGATAAACAACTTTTACTAAGTGATTTTTAGTGAAAATGTATAAAAGGACTTATTTGTAAAAATTTGTAAAATGGGTAGAAAAATCTAATTTGATGAAAAATGTGGGCTGTTATGAGCATGATTTAGGTTTGGCTAGGCTTGGGATTCAAGGAAAATGGATACATTTCATTTTACGAGCCTAGGGACAAAAATGTAAATATTTAAAGTTTAGGGGCAAAAGTGTAATTTTTCCATAAGAGGATTTTGGACTGAATTGAGTAATGTGGATAATAAATAAGTTAAATTTGCTATTATAGATCAAGAAATACGAGGTTCAGACCTTGATCGGGGAAAAACAAGGTTATTGATGATTAGGTCCATTTTTACTATTTTTGTACCGATGTAAGTTCATATGTAAATAATGCATTATTATCTAGCTTTAATTGTGTTGTTATTGTATGAATTGTGATTTACTCTTTGAATGAATTCGACAAAGTTCGACAAGCGAGAAAAAAATCTCGATTGAACCTTAGGAATGTTAGGATACAAATGTCATGACATTATGGTTAGTTGAAATTACGTGTAAGACCATATCTGGGATATGGCATCTATATGAGATTTCATGTAAGACCATAGCTAGGTTATTGGCATCGATATGAGATCCCATGTAAGACTATATCTTGGATATGGCATTGGTATGGTACTATGTGTGTGAGATTTCCCGAGTATCCTTTCGTATTCCAAGTGGTTCAACGGGAAACATAACGGTAAAGTTTAAGTTGTGAAAGACTATGGTATGATGTGAAAGATTATGGTAAGTGCAAGTTGGTACAGGTATGTACATAAAACTCATGCTTAATGAGCTTGATATGTGATGAAACCTCAGATTGGTTCGATTGAGTAAGTTATGATGTTAAAGATTTTAATAACATCTATGCTAAGCTTGATTATGAATTCACAATGACATTTATGTTAATTTAATTTATGTTAAATATATGTTAAAGTGTGTATGATGTTTATTATTTGCATAGGAACTTACTAAGCTTTAAAGCTTACTCCCTTTCTCTTGTCTTATACTATCACCAAGCCAACTCGAGGATCGAAGACGGTCGGAGATTCATTCACACTATCAAATTATCATTTTGGGTACTTATGATTTCAATATTTTGAGTTATGGCATGCATAGGGACTTGGTCTTTTGTTATGTGTCATAATTGATTTGGTCGTAAGTGATGGCTTCAATAGTTGATAATTCATTTTGTAAATGGCCAATTGATATTGGCTAATATTGGTTAAGTGTACATACATATGATGATGTTTTCATGAATGTGGGAAATTGCATGGTTTGAGATGCTAAGTATGCGATGTTTGTATGTGATAAATGATAGCATGTAAATGATATGTGGATGCCTTGTGTATGGCTGATTGGGTTGAAAGTATATGCTTGGATTGGTGCTATGTTTTGTTGTGTAGGTTGGTGCATGGAAGGGTGGACAAAAGGCTTGGTAAATAGCCTTATATTTTTCCACACGGGTAGACACACGGGCGTGTGTCTAGGCTGTGTGCGACACACGGTTTGCTCCACGGGCATGTGTTTCGGCCGTGTGTCCTTTGCACCTTAATTGTTGCAAAACAAAATGCTCATTACTGAGCACACGGGCAGAGACACGGGCGTGTGTCTTAGCCGTGTGGACGGCACGGCCTCGAATACAGGCGTGTGCCCTGATCGTGTGATTTATGAAAAATTATAAAAATTTAATCGATCACATGACCTAAGCGCACGGGCGTGTGACTTGATCGTGTGACTTCAATTTGATGATGGTGTCATAAACAGAATGCTCCCTAATTTGAACATGGCCTGAAACACGGGCTTGCCTTAGGGTCACACAAGCATGTCCCGAACCCACAAGGGCGTGTGACCCCTTTTTCATGAAAAACTTTCTAAGTTTTCCAAAAGTTTCCAAAGTTCTCGGTTTAGTCCCGAACCACTTCCAATGCATGTTTTGGGCCTTGTAGGCTCGTTTTAGGGACGATATGAATGTTTTTAAAATTTTTAAATTTGAGTGGAAATTCATGTCTCGATTTTGAATGTTTGCTTGTGAATAAGTCCGGTAATGCCTCGTACCCTATTTCGGCGCCAGATACGGGAAAAGGGTGTTACATTTCAAACGTAATTTAATCCATTTTCTTTCAATTTCAAACATGTATCCATTTCTTGCATTTCTATCATTTACATAAACATATTTCACATATAACTCAAACATAACATTCAATTCAACATATTTTCATACTCATTTAAGTTACACGAACTTACTTTGATATTCGTTTGTTTTTTAAAACTACTAATCCGAAATTTTTTCCTTTCCTCGATCCAACTCCTTATTTGATCTTTTTGGATATATATAGATTAATTTAATCATCAATTTCTCACATTTCATATTCATTTGAACTTAATTTACATTCTAGGCAAAATTAGTATTTTGCCCCTAAACTTTCCATAAATTCCAATTTCGTTCCTAGGCTCAGAAAATAAATTTCATGCTATTTACTCCCTATTTCAAGCCTAGCCGAAATTTCAATATACAATTTACAGCACGTATATTTCATAAAAATCAGAATTTCCATGGAATTTTCCAAGTTTTCAATTTAGTCCCTAATCATGTTTTCATCAAAATTTACTTTGTAAAAGTTGTTTATCTATCAGCAACTTTTAATTTTCTACCATAAATTTCATAAATTCAACATCTACATCCATTGCAAAATTTCCATACTTTAATAACTTTTCAAATTAATCCCCAAAATAAAGAGAGTAAACTATCCCGATTCAAAAAATATAAAAATTACTAAAAACGGGACTTGGAAACTTACCCAATTAAGCTTGAAAAGTTCCTTTTCTCTCTCCTAGGGCTTCCATAGATTATTTGGGGAAGATGATGAGAAAATAAGATGACATTTCTTTTATCATCTTTTAATTAATTAAATTAATTCAATTTCCAATTTAGTCCTTGCCCTTTTCTAAATTTCCATTGATGATTCACCAAAAATATCTACATACTTTTCTTTAATGGTCTAATTACCATATAAGGACATCAAGTTTTGAATTCCATAGCTATTTAATCCTTATAGCTAATAAAATTCAATTTTAACATTGTATGCAATTTAGTCATTTCTCTAATTAAACACATAATCGATAAAATTTTCTTTTCAAAATTTTAATATAACATTCCTATGATGTCACTAATCATACAATAATATTAAAATAATTTATCTTTTCAGCTAGGATTTGTGGTCACGAAACCACTGTTCCAATTTCACTGAAATTGGGCTGTTACATATTCACTTTTAACAATGAGGACATTGTTCATCTTAAGTAGGGGGGACCGAAAAATTGAAATTATTTCCTCTTAGAATATTTTTTTCTTTCAATTATGATTAGGTTATATTTTGTTCAAAAATTTGAAATTTTGTTAAGTATGCTAAACATTAGTATGAATAAAGTTTGGTTATTTCAGTAATTGTTATGTTAACTGAAATATGACATAAATGTATTTTTAATAAAGCGTGCAAATCATACCATAAAAAATTTAGTTCCTTAGGAAAGTTAGGCATGCACGAAAGTTTAAGTCTCTAGAATTGACTTAGTAGTTTCTTGAGGCAAAATCCTAGGAAGCATGGAATGTTGAAAATGATTTAGGAAACTTTTGTTTGGATCGTTTGAGCCTTTCAAGCCAACCTTGATGAGATTTTATCCTTTGAAACCCAACTTTGAGACTATATGGCCCAATTTTATTTGAACCTTTTCAATATTATAGCCATCACTTTTCTCTTAACTATCTTTAAATTGTCTCAAACACTAGACTCAGTATTATTCAGAATATTCTTTGAAACAAGTTTGGGGGAGTTGAAAAGAAGTATCAAATGCTCAAAAAATTGAAATACATACAGCAAAGCGCTCGTGAAAAAAAACGAAAAAAAAAGAGAGCATATGTACTCAAAAGAAATAGATGTATAAAAGAGCATGTGAAAGCGAAATAAGTTGGTGTATTTGAAGGTAATTATTTTGAAGGTCCGATTCAAGCTGTGTCTACAGTTTTTAGCTTAAATTTATCTATCTTTTACCTACCCCTAGCCTAGCCACATTACAACCTATTTAAAAGACCCATTGATTCAAGTTTCTGTGCTACCTACATTAGTGGAGAGAAATTGCTATGTTCAACATATGAAGGCATAAATTAAACTTAATGTAACACCCCTCACCAGTATTCAACGCTAGAATAGGGTTACGGAGCATTATCGGACTTATTATTCAATTAAACATACATTTCACTTACATAATCAAATTTCATGTAATCATCATTCAATATCATTCACATTGTCCCTAATACGAGTCTTTAAGGCCCAAAACATGCTTTAGAAGTGGTTCAGGACTAAACCGATAACTTAGGAAACTTTTAGAAAATTTAGAAAATTTTGTAAAATACAGGGGACATACGCCCATTTGGCCCGGCCGTGTGTCTCACACGACCAAAGACAGGCGCGTGTCATAGGCCATGTGGACATTCGAAATGGGATCACATGGTCGTGCCCTAACTGTGTCTGACCCCGTGTAACTCCCTGACTTGGGTCACACGGCCAACCACACGCCCGTGTGACCAACCCGTGTGCCCTTCGAAATGGCCTTACACGCCCGTGTGCCAGGCCGCGTGCTATACTGTGCCAAACCTGTAAGGTATACTGACCTATGCCACAAGGCCAAGTCACACGCCCGTATGCTGGCCCATGTGGAGCATACTGACTTGATTTTTAATTAAACATAAGGGGACACACGGCCGTGTAACCTAACCGTGTGTCACACACGACTAAGACACACGCTCGTATCTCCCCATATGGAAAACAATAGGCTAACCAAGCCATTTTGCCACCCAAATTTCTTACACCTACACCAAACCATTGGCACCAAAACATGACATAAATAGGTATTCATCCAATCTCAAATAAGCTTAATTCATGCTATATCAGTACCAACAATACAAGGTACACAAATACCACAATATGTCATTCAATTTCAAACCAAAACTAATAATCTAAAATCATCAATATGGTCACTTTCAAACATGCATTATTTTACCTTAAATTCACAAACATACCAAATTCAAATCTCAACCATTTAGTATCCCTAATTGCCAATATCAACAAGCACCTCATGTCCATCATCAAACACATAATAAAAGTCATATGCACATATATATACATCACTAAATATGTCAAAATAAGCCAACTCTCATGGCGATATACAAAACCAAACACTTAACATTTACAAGCCAATTCAAATGGCTAAATTCATTACTATCATATATACCAAAATGACCATGCTCCTATACATGCCATATAACCAAATACATAGATTCATAGATTCAAAAGTACCAAAGTGATAGCTTGATAGTGTGATGAGATCTCTGACGATTCCCAAATCTGAGCTAGCTTCGATATCACTATAAAACATAGAAAATAAACAGAGTAAGCTATAAAGCTTAGTAAGTTCGTATAATAATAAACTCAATTTACCAAAAATACACAATTCAAACCAATTGAATTTATGAATATACAACTCATATTAATCCACAAACCTATCACATATTCATTCATAAGATTAGATGTGAAATTCACAAGTTTCTTCGATTCAAAGCTTATATGTTTCATGTACATACCTGTACCATATCAATCTCATACTTATCCATATCTTTGATATACTCGTTGAACCATTCGGAATACTATTGGATACTCGGGAATCTCGCACCCTAAATGCCAATACATAGCCGAAGCTATCTCAATCTCATATCACATATAATGCTCACTCTGAGCTATCAACGAGTCTGCTCACACAAGCTGACAGTCATGATAAAGCTACACGGTGCTACTCACAAGCTGACAAGAATCCACAACACATGCTGGATAACTCAGCCAGCGGTAGGACGTACAGACCAACACCCAAATCACATAACCCCTAATGACATGTCATTGGTATCCTAATATATTCCTAAGGTTCAACAAGGATTTCACATTTGCCGAATTGTCGTTGAATATATCTGTAAGGTCGTATTCACAATTTATGCAATATTCAAGCATTTAAAAAATAATTATAACAATGCTTATTACATACGAACTTACCTCGATCGCTAAAACGACAGAATGTATCGACTAGTCCAAATACTTATTTTTCCCCCGATCTAAATCTGAATTTCACTTTTCTTAATCTATATGTAATCATATTTAACTAATTCAATCACCGTTCTATTCAATTTAGTCTAAAATACACATTAACGCAACTTTACACTTTTGCCCCTAATATTTCAACATTTTTACAATTTAGTCCTTATTCATAAAAATACAAATTCATGCAATTTGGTCCCTACCCATGCTAGCCGAATTTCTATTATAACCATAGCAACCCATATTTTCATTTATTTCACAATTTAACCACAAAATTTTCATATTCTTAATTTAATCCCTAAATGACAATTTTGTCAAAAATCACTTTACAAATGTTGTTTATCTAACAACAAGCATACATTTTCTATCATCAGACATCAAAATACACTTATATCCATCAATGGAAAAACCCTAAACCTTTAAAATCTTTACAAAATAGTCCCTGGGCTAGCTAGATTAAGTTGCAACGATCTCAAAAACATAGAAATCATTAAAAATGGGAAAAAATCACTTACAATGAAAAGCAAATAGCTTGGCTGAACCCTAGCTATGGCTTCCCTTGATAATTTCGATTAAGGATGATAAAATGAAGAAGATGGAAACATTTTGTTTAAGTTATTTTAACTTTAATTACTAAATTACATAATTAACCTTTAAAATTATTATAAATTTCAAAAATACCAAACCAATATCATCCAATATTATTAATGGCATAATTACCACATAAGGACCTCCACATTAAGTTTCTATAGCTATTAGACATCTTTAGCTAATAGAACTCAAGTTTTACACTTTACGCAATTTAGTCCTTTTTATCAAGTTAAGCATCCAAACGTTAAAATTTCTTAATGAATTTCACATAATCATTCTATCATGCTGTAGACATTAAAATAATAATAAAATAATTATTTTGACTTCGGATTTGTGGTCCCGAAACCATTGTTCCGATTTGACTAAAAACAGGCTGTTACACTTAATGATTGCAGCTTAATTTAAATAAGGGAATAAAATCAAATTGGTAGGGATTTGCATATTTTTATTGAGAAAGCATTTAGTATATTTTTTCTATAATAATAGTTTTTGAGATTAATTTGAATGATATGTATACTTAAGTAGCATAATTATCAAATTTCTTGTTTTTGAGCATAAGTATACTAAAATCATAATTTTGGGAAGAATGTTGTTCTGAAGAAATTTTTCAAAGGTGTTTTCAAGAAATTCTTTTCAAATTTTTGCATTACTCAGGACGAGCAATGAATTAAGTTTGGGGTTGGGGAAACATGAAAATATACACACTTTTTCATGCTCTTTTTAACTCAAATTCATGCAGTTTCAGTAAAGTTCGTGTCGAAAAATAAATAATATTTATAAAATAATTAAATTTCACCCAAATTATGAACATGTTGAATTTTAATTAATTTTATATCAAATTTTGATTAATTTTGATTATTTTTGACAGATTTGTAAAAGGGCAAAAAACGGCTCGGCAGACACTGCTAGAAGCACAAAACCTAGAAGTAATTTTGAAGTATCAAGGTAAATTAATTTTTTCGACCAAAGATGGTCCATATTATGTGTATTAATTCATGATATAATTAATTTGAATTTTAATCCAATTTAAATTGGGTTAAATAAATTATTGTTAATTAATTATGAAATGGGGCCCAGATGAGCTAAACTGAGAAAATCGATCCAACCGAGCACTGGGCAGCCCAAAACTGTCACACACACTGACCCAATAAGATTTCTTGGCTGATTATTTGGCTTGAAAAATGTCCCTTGAATAATCCTTCAAATTGCATTCAAACCCCTCCACTATTTATGCCTTTCTAGATTTGCCCTTGCCTTAAAATAGCATGTTTGAAATCTTCAAACATGCCACATGTGTGGCCAGCCATAGGGAGAGTCTTTGGCTGCTGATTTTGGATATTTTTAGCAGCATTCTCAACTTATAAATACCCCCCTTCGCTACTCACTTCAAACACATCTCAATTCTTCTCATCTCTTAACTTCTCTCTTATTTTTCTCTCTTCATTCCCTTCCATTGTTCTTCACTTTCTTCACCTATTCCCTTGCCGATTTCACCTCTTGAAAAAGAGTCAATCAACCACCATTTGGAGCAGCATTCAAGTGTTCATAGAAGACTTGGTTCGACAAGAACAATCAGAGAAAGAGGAGTGGAGCAAACTAGCCAAGCCACAGAGAAAACACCAGATTTGATTCTTGTTCCCTATCCTTTTAATTTTTTTTGTTGTTATGATGAACATGTCTATGAACATTTGTGATGTTGATATGTTTAATTTAATTAATATGGCTTAAATTTAATTCGTGCTATGTTGATTGCATTTCATCTACTTAATTTATTAAAATTGTGTTTATGTTGTTATAGGCCTTGGTAAGATGTTTGATTAAGTAAAACCATGACTAAGTTATTCTTGCATTACAATTGTAAGGTAACTAATGAATTAATTATTTAAAAGGATTGAAATTGTAATTAATTGACACGATACTTAATCAGTACATGTCTAATCATCTAAGGTAGTTGTGTAATACCCCTTACCCATATTCGACGCCGGAATAGGGTACGAGGCATTACCAAAACACATACACTTGTAAACGTATTAAACCAAGTCATAAAATTTCATCCAAATTAAAACTTTTCAAATTTTTATCTTTGAGTCCCTAAATAGGGCCTACGAGGCCCAATACATACTTTGAAAGTGGTCTAGGGCTAAACTGAGATCTTTGGAAAACATTAGAAAATTTCTTGAAAAACAGGGGCACACGCCCGTGTCCAGGACCATGTCCTTCACACAGCCGAGATACATGCCCATGTGTTAGGCCGTGTGGCATTCTGAATTTCCGAAAATCAAATGTAGACTTCACACACCCTGGGCACATGGTCGTGTGGCTGCCCATGTGACCACAAGTAAGGCTATTTACCAAGCCCCTTTGCCACCCCAAAACACTTATACATTTATACAAATTTATCATCACACAACATGTTATTATTAAGCATTCAAACATCCACACTAAGACATCCACATACCATTTACAAACCACATTCATCATGCATAATCACACACACACACACTTAACCATTCACATGCAAGCATACACATCCTTGAAATGCATCATCATAGAATTATAACATAACAAATATTGGCCACGTTAAATGGTCTTATACAACAATAACCAACAAATAGCATAGGCCAACATTCTAGGCCAACTCATAATGACATATACACATAATAAAGTCCCTATACATGCCATAGACTTAAAAATACCTGAAGATCATTGATACAATACCAATCAATAACTTGTTAGTGTGATAGAATCTCCGACGACCTCTAACTCGAGCTAGCATATGTGACACTATAGGAAAAAGGAAAGGAAGGGGGGTAAGCATTATAGCTTAGTAAATAGGTATGTAAATAATAAGTGATTTATTAACAGGCTTTTATAAATCTTCACAATATGTTCTCAAGATAATACAATCATAATTACACATAGTTCCACCATTTACTCATGTTCATCTCAAGCTGTCTACTAGAGTCACAGTCACTAATTTATTTATATCTTGAACCATGGAACTTCAAATGAAGATCTGCTACTTTTCCCTGAAACTACACTCACATATTTTTACCATAAAATTTTCAAAATTTTTTGTTTAGCCAATAAGTACATTTTATTCTTTAAATTCTTCCTTGTTCTGCTGTCTAACAGTTTCGATCCTTCTTCACTAAAAATTAATTATCTCTTTGTACGGATTCAGATGATGTTTCCAATTGTTTCTATTGAAGGTAGACTCATTAATAAATTTAAGCATATAAATTATAAACCATAATTATTTTTATACAATTTTTAGTGATTTTCCAAAGTCAGAACAGGGGATTTCAAAATCATTCTGACCCTGTCTCCCAAAAATTCAAATATCTCAGAATATGAAATTCTTTCACTTACACCTTTTATTTTATGTGAAAATAGACTCAATAAGATTTAATTCCATATCTTATAGAACTTCTAATTCAATTTACATCATTTTTGGTGATTTTTCAAAGACACATAACTACTGCTATCCCAAAACTGTTTTATTGCAAATTTTACTCTTTCATAATTTCTTTGTATTAACTCTTATTTACACACATATAACACTAAAGTATACCCATAGTTAGCCATGCCAATAGCTAGTCATCCTAAAATATTTACAAGTCTTCATTGTAACACTTACTCCATATCAACCTTACCAAAGTTCGATCACATATCGAGCACATTGCTCATGAATATATATACACATGCTCCTGCACTTGTTCATCACATAATCACATTCAATTTCACTTAGACATTTTCCCATTGAACACATCAGAATATTATTGGATACATCAGAAGTTTGCACATAAGTGCCACACTTGTAGCCAAAGCTACTTCACATCACTTTTTACATAGGTTCACTCTCGAGCTAATCACATTCACGGGTCTGCTCACACAAGCTGTCGGTCATACGTAACTACTCAGTCTACTCACACAAGCTGTCAGGTATCAACAACACATGCTGGATTATCCAGCCACTGGTAGAACTTATAAGACCAGCACCCATTTCACATAGTCACAATCTCGGGTCTGCTCACACAAGCTGTCGGCCATGATGAAACTACACGGTGCTGCTTACACAAGCTGTCGAGTATCCGTAACACATGCTAGATAACTTAGCCACTGGTAGAACGTACAGACCAGCACCTGGATCACTTATTTCACTTAGATTTCACATAGGTTTCTAGTGAACATGTCACTCGTATCCATTTTCATTCCTAAGGTTCAACCAGGAAATTTCTCACTTGTCGATATTTTGTCAATTACATCAAATATTCAGCCACAATTCATACCATTTATCAAAATATGAAAATGTAAGTAAAACCGATGCATTATTTACATACAAACTTACCTCGGTAGCACAATCAGTGAAAATGACTTTTTCGTCATATTCTTTGTTTTCCCCTATTCTAAGTCTGAATCTTATTTTCCTTGATCTATAATAACACATTTAACTCATTTATTCATCCCGCTACTCAAATTAGCCTAAATTCACATTTTGGAAAAATTACATTTTTGCCCCTAAACTTTAACATATTTAGACTTTTGCCCCTAGGCTCGTAAAATGATTTTTATTAAATTTCCTTGTATTTTCATAACTATAGCAGTCCACAATTTCCATTTATTCAAACACTTACACACATTTTACAACTTTTTACAAACTAGTCCTTTTTGACAATTTCATCGAAAATCACTTAGTAAAAGTCGTTTATTACACACCGAGCATTCATATTCTACCATTAAACATCAAAACACAAGCATTTCTCAGATGGGTAAATTTTCAAACATCAACCTAGCTCAAATAAATGGTAGAAATAGAGAGATCGTGTTACGAGGATTTCAAAAACGTAAAAACCATTAAAAACGAGGCTAGAACAGACTTACAATCGAGCTTGGAAGTTTGAAAAACTCTATCATGGTTTCTTCATGCACAATTCGGCCATAGCTTGAAGATGGGCACAAGATTGCTTTAATTTTGGCTTTTTTAATTCTTTTAATTACTAAATGACCAAAATGCCCCTAACTTTAAAATATCCTATTTCACTTATCTCATGTCCATTTTTGTCTAACAATTTAACCAATGGTCTAATTACCTTTTAAGGGCCTCCAATTTAAAACTTCATAACAACTGGACACTTGTGGAACTCAACTTTTGCACTATTTACAATTTAGTCCTTTTGACTAAATTGAGTGCCCAAACGTTGAAATTTTCGAACAAAATTTTCACGATATATTTCCGTGAAATTGTAGAACATAAAAATATAATAAAAATAATATTTTCCTCGTCAAATTTATGGGCCCGAAACCACTGTTCCGACTAGGCCCAAAACCGGGTTGGTACAAGCTGAGGGTTAAATTAGCAACAGTATCTAACGATACATTAGTCTTGAATAACTTGCAAGATTATTGTCATTAAACTATTTCAAGGTAGAAATACATTGTTACCTCACGTAATCTTTTATGTGCTTATGAGATTGAATTAATTGTTTGAATTGGCATAGAGATATGTACAAGAGATTATTTTAATTTCATAAGTATTTATATGCATTAACACATTTGCATATTAAAATTTGTTTAATCGGTTGAATTGACATAGAGATATAGTCAAGAGATAAATGGATTTTGGTAGGTAAGTATGTTCATAAGTTAGCGAATTACCAAGTTGCCGTGAATTTATTCGTAACAACATAAACATGAGTTTAATAATTCCAAGTTAATAAATGTAATTAATCTAGCACAATTATGTCATCTTGATTAAAATCATCTTTTGAAATCGTGCATTAGAACTTTTATTTTCTTTTTATTTATTTTACATAGTTAAAAATCTTAGTTTTTAATCACCTCCTCAAATCAAAATATTATTCTTTACCAAAGTGTTTTTAATTGCATTCATAAATAATTCTTTTCACAGTCCTTATGGGTACGATAACTCGACATTTACTTTTCACTTTATTACATGTTGCGATTGTGTGCACTTGCACATTTTCATCGTTCCTAGATACAACTTTAAAAGTTGCTTGATAAATTTTTCATTCGACCAAGCATATCACCTTGGGGTTCGCTAGTGCTATTTGTGAAAAAGGATGGTAGCATGAGGATGAGCATCGACAATAGGAAATTGAATAAATTGACTATAAAAAACAAGTACCCTTTTCCAAGAATTAACGATATGTTTGATCAATTGCATGGTGCCACTATGTTTCCGAAGATCGATTTGCAATCTAGTTATTACCAACTCAAAGAGAAGGAATCTGATATGTTGAAGACAACATTCAAAACAAGATATAAGCACTATGAGTTCTTGGTAATGCCCTTTAGTTTGACAAATGCACCTGCTGCTTTCATGGGCTTGATGAATTAAGTGTTCCATGAATATTTAGATCATTGTGTGGTGGTATTTATTGATGACATACTGGTTTATTCGAGAACTAAGGAAGAGCACAACACCCATTTATGAACTGTGTTGCAGATTCTGTGAGAGAGAAGTTGTTTGCAAAGTACAACAAAGGTGAGTTTTGGCTCAAAGAAAATGCGTTCTTAAGGCACATTGTTTTAATTGAAGGGGTTCATGTAAACCCAAGTAAAATTGAAGCCATTGTGGAGTGGATATCGCCAAGAAGTGTGACTAAAGTGTGAAGATTTTTAGTGCTCGAAGGGTATTATCGCAGGTTTGCTGAGGGGTTCGCCACAATAGTAGCACCCTTAACAAAGTTTCTCCAGAAGAAAGAAGCGTTTGCATGGACAGAAGAAAGATAACAGGGCTTCAAAAAATTAAGGAGATCCTCACCAAAGCACATGTGTTGATTCAACCAGAACCAAGGAAGGAGTTTTTGGTTTATAGTTACACCTATCATACCGGGCTTGGATGCGTGCTGATGCAAGAAAGGAAAGTGGTAGCTTATGCTTCCAGACAACTAAAGGTGAATGAATGAAACTACCCAACCCACAACTTGGAGCTAGCGGCAGTGGTGTTCACACTGAAGATTTGGCGAAACTACCTATATGGTGAGAAATTTACCATCTGCACAGACCACAAAAGTCTCAAGTACCTACTTTCACAGTAGGAGTTGAATCTACGGCAAAGGAGATGGATTAAGTTGCTAAGGACTATGACAGTGTCATGGAGTATCACCCTGGCAAGGCAAATGTGGTAGTTGATGCACTAAGTAGAAAGTTAGAAAGTAAGTTGCAAGCTATGTTCGAGTAGCTAAGTGTGACCAGTGATGGAGGATGGAACACCCATCACCCAATCCGGTCGCTGGACTCGAACAATAGGATGTTACAACTAATTATCAAGAAATTACAAGAAATTTATAATTTGAAAAATCTAAATTAACTATCAAACAAATCACAATTAAATAAATTAATGTATGTTTCAATCAATTATAGGTTAATATGAAGCTTACAGAAAGTTAAAACTAAGCAGACAATCAATTTGGATCAATTTGAAGCAGATTTAAAAAGACAAGAAAAATATGAAAATAAGGGACATGCGATCGTGTTTCGAGGCCGTGTGGATGGGTCACATGGTCGTATGAGTAAACCGTGTAACAACTTGATGTCATGTGAAATTGGGGTCACACGGCCGTGTCACCAAGTCGTGTGACAAAGCTTAGCCTGTGTGGCTCAAGAACATGATCGTGTGGCCAGACCATGTACAATTCGAAAATAAGGTCACACGACGATGTCACCAAATTGTGTAACTCCCTGAGACCATATGGAAAAACCTATACCAAAATTAAATAGGTCATAGGGTCATGTAGGGTGACCATGTGGAACATACTAGAATTAGGGTTCTACGTTTTGCACTATTTCCATGTGTTTGGCTAGCTTTGCTTATTGTTTTGGTGTGTTTGGGGGGCCTTGGGAAGGCTTGGGTTCGAGTCGGAGCTTTGGTAAAATTTTTGTTTTAGGGCACTTAAGAGAGAGAGCTAGTAGATGCGGGCTTTAAGGTTAATTATTTGTGTTTGAGGACACAAAGATGAGCTTATGGTGGGGTAGATGTGGCGTCACTTGCAGGAGCAGAGGGGGAGGAGTTCGAATCCCATCTTCTGCAATTTGGAGTTTAATTTTTATGTTCAAGGAAGGGAAGAGGTGGCATTCGGCTGGGACTCTACCATGGTGGTTGTGGAATGAGTCAAACAAATTCAAATGGATGGACAAGAGGAGCTTGAGGAGTTTGAATTGGTCAAACAATTCAAATTAGTGGATGGAGAGTGAATAAAGGAGAAAATCATGGAAGGTGGGGAAAGAGGAGGAGTTGGCCGAATGTTGGAGAGGTGGAGAGGTGAATTTCGGCTATAGGGTGTTTAGCAAGGAAAAATAGGCATTTGGGGAATAGGAAGCATAACCGAAGCCTTGAGTTTATTTGTGCTGAAAATTCTTTAGGTGCATTTGAGATTCTTTTACATTTTCGGCATTTACTTTGCTCCTTACCAAAACTGAAACACCCCAAACCCGGCCCATGAGTCCTGACCGGATCTGGTATGTTCCTCGAAGAAAACTAGTTCAAATTCGTTGGCACTTTGAAAAAAATTTGAGTGATTTTGGAAGAAAGTTCGAATTGGGTTGGGCTTGAGTTGAAAACAAGTTTGTTTTGTATTGAAAGCCCATTTGTTTCAAGTGACAAAATATTGAAAGTTTATTTTAAATCAAATTGACTTAATCTTTAATAAATAAAAATGTCGAAACAAAGCGAATAAAATAGAAAATAACTTAGTTCATTGTGGCCTTATTACATCAAATAAAAATGAAATAAAATTACAAAATACTTAAAATAACAAGAGTCCAAAATAAGGAAAATCAACTTCGCATGGCCACCACTAAGCTCCTGCCGACCCTGGTCCATCATTGTCACACTGAAACATGTTCCCACACCGGGGTGAGTCAACAGAACTCAAAGTGTAACCAATACTAAAATTTAATAACTCGTGCATTCATTATCATGTCACATATCAATACATATAATGATAAAAATAATGATGCAACCCGAACCCAAACCTAGATGCCATCCGCTACACATCCCCGTACCAACCTGCACACCTTGGGGACTACTAAGTCAACCCTCCATCCACTACACACCATCGAAGGCGATCACACGCGATGACGTGTTCATCGCCCATATAAAATTTGTGGCATAGCCACTGATAATTGTGTCATGAGACACCACATTCGATAATGTAACCGGGTTACCACATTCGTGATAATGTGACCGAAGTCACCACATTCAGATAGTGAGATCGAAGTCACCACATTCACTTTCCCTTTTTCATATAACCCGAATGCCCCATGTTATTCATATTATACATATCATGCTTAAATTCACATTCATGTCACTTTTCACATGTTAAATATAACATATTTTGTAATCCTAGTAGGAGTAGGAAACGTACCTGAGTACTTTGTACCACAATAAGGTACCTTAGCCATATTCACAATCTTATTCATACTTATACATACTTATATTAAATGTTGCCATAAATCGTATTAAAAGTTAGTGTCGCACACACCGATTCGCTAATGATTCCTTGAGATCCCGAGATCTGATCTACCGTTTAGATCCTTAACCCCTACATTGGATTAATCACTTACTTCTTTAAAAAAACATTCTACCATAAATCTAAATCCTAGTAGGATTAGTATTCTTACCTTGTTGCCGATTGGGACACCAACAAATCCTTAAACTGCCTTTCTTTCTTTCCTAGGAATGTCGAAATCCCTAAAACCTTACGTTAGATTTAATCTTAATCATCAAAAACATAAATCAAGGCCTTTGGCCGAATCTTATTGTTTCTTACCTTAGATCCTTATGAATCCCAAATATTCCTTCTTGTAGTCGATCACAGTAGAAACCCGAGAGATCCTTTGTAGATTCGGCCATAAAACAATAGTAGAGATTAGATCTTAGTTTTCAACAAGCCTAAGAGAAAAGAATGAGAACCGAATTGGATCTTACCCTTTTATATGGAAATCGGCAACACCTTTATTTGAAGCCCTTAAAAAATTTAACTATGAAGACTTGCTATGATCATCGATGTATTCTTGCTTCAATCGAATTGAAAAGAGAGGATAATAGGCTCAAAAAGATTCGACACTTAATGGAAGAAGTTGTGGCTAGGACATAGGATTTTTCGGCTTTGGAAAAAGAAAAGAGAAGAGGGGATTTTTGCTAGGAGAATTTTCGGCAGAGAGAATTGTGAAAAGGAAAGAATGAAAGCCCTAGTTCTCCTCTTTGTTTGTGCCGAAATTACTAGGCCAAGAATCCTTGGCTTGGCCACCACTCTTCTTATTGATAACTTTATCTCTTTAATTTAAAATAATTAAAGAATAATCCTTATTATCCCTTGAAAATAATCCAATTAAAAATCCTTTATTTATCACCTTATTAACCGAATATTAAAGAGAACAAAACTCTTCCTTTCTAGAAAGCTTGTGCCGCCCACCTCTAGCTTTTGGAAGCAAAAATAAAACTTCTTTTATTTGCTTCCCATGTGACTCGAACTCAGCCCAACTCCCTTGCATGTGGCGCCATTTCCAAAGGCCCTAAGTGGCATCTCCAAGCCACTTTTCCAAGCTTGTTTGAGTGTCAAATTTCACATACTTTTTCTTTTAAGGCCACCTTGCCTCGCTTTCTCTTTTAAACTTTAAAACTCGACATTTCCAAGTCATTTCTAAGTTTCCAAAAATTTTCGCTTGCCTCTTTAATCTTGACATTTCCTTATATTTCCAAGTTTCCGTAAATGTTCACCTTCCTCTTTGAATCATTTCTAAATCATTTCCTTACATTTCCTTAGTTTCCAAAAATGTTCACTGTCCTCTTTTAAACCTAACATTTCCATACATTTCCAGTGTTTCCAAAATGTTCATTTCTAAATCATTTTCATGCATTTTCAAGTTTCCAAAATGTTCAAAATATATTCATAACACATAAGATATGTCATTTCGCATAATTAAACCGAAAATGCATAGGCCCTTTTCGTGATGTTACGCTTCTACCCCTTAAAATAATTTCGTCCTCGAAATTTCTAGCTAAAATAATTGAGGGTATTGTTTGTCGCATTGCCTCTTCCTCGGCTCCCACGAAACTTCTTCCGATCCATGATTGCGCTTATAACACTTTGACTAGAGGAACCGACTTCTTTCGTAGCACTTTCACATCACGCCCCAATATTTGAATCACCTCGTCCTCGTAAGATAAGTCCGCCTTAGCTCCACTTCTTCAACCGGTACCACATGAGATGGATCCGATCGGTAGTGATGTAGCATGGATACATGGAATACGTCGTGCATCTGCTGCAACTCTGGTGGCAACTCTAATTGGTATGCCACTGGTCCAACTCGCTTCAGTACTCGATAGGGCCCTATAAACCTTGGGCTTAACTTCCCTTTTCGACCAAACCTCATTACCTTCTTCCAAGGCAAGACTTTCAGAAACACTTGGTCTCCCACTTCAAACTCTATTTCCTTCCGCTTAAGGTCTGCGTACAACTTCTGCCTATCAGAGGCTTCCTTTAACCGTGCCCGAATTATCTCAACCTTCTCTTCAATTTCTGCCACTAACTCTGGACCCAAAACTCGACGTTCTCCTAACTCAGTCCAACAAGTAGGAGTTTGACACTTACGACCATACAACGCTTCATATGGTGCCATCCAAATGCTAGCCTGATAGCTGTTGTTGTAGGCGAACTCTGCTAAAGGCAAGTAGTCTTCCCAACTTCCTCGGAAATCCATCACACAGCCTCTCAACATATCTTCCAACACTTGTATAACTCGTTCAGACTGCCCGTCTGATTGTGGATGAAAAGCCGTTGTAAAATCCAACTTAGTGCCTAAAGCTTGATGAAGTGCTCTCCAAAACCAAGACGTAAACCTTGGGTCCCTATCGGAGATGATTGACACCGGCACTCCGTGTAACCTCACAATTTTCGCCACATATAACTTGGCCAACTTCTGAAGTGCGCGGACTGGGTCAAACGGTCCGCTATCACCCATACGGAGTCCTTCTTAGTAGGCGTAAGGGGAAGCCTGAAACACCCCAAACCCGGCCCACGAGCCTGAACCGGATCTGGTATGTTCCTTAAGTAAACCAATTTCAAAGTTCTTTTGTACTTTGGTAAAAATAGTGTGTTTTGAAAGAAATATTGTTTTGGGTTAGGTTTGAGTTTTTAAAAAAACCATTTATCTTATTTTAAAATCCAATTAATTAAGGTGACAAAACAATTAGGGTTTATTTTTAAAGAATAAATTTTACTTAACTTTAATTGAAAATAATTCGTAAATATAGTAATTAAAAATAAAAGTAAAGAAATGTAACTTATGGCCTTATTACATCAAGTAAAATCCCAAAATAAAATTCTAAAATACTTAAATAAAATTAAATTTCCATATTGAATAAAACTTCAAGCTCAAAGATGGCAATCCCTAAGCTTCACTAACCTTCCCATTATTGATCGTCACCAAAAATAGTCCCACAATGGGGGTGAGGCAATGCACTCAATGTGTACACAACACTAAAATTCAATAGATCGGGCATGCATTTTCATATCAAATACTTATTCATATAATGATAAAAATGATGATGCAACCCAAAACCCAAACCTAATTGTCCATCTCGCTACACACCCCGCACTCGCCAAATACACCGTGGGGACTACTAAGTCAACCTCCATCCGCTACACACCATCGAAGGCGATCAATGCGCGCAATGACGTGCACATCGCCTATATAAAATTTGTGGCATAGCCACTGTGATAATTGTGTCATGAGACACCACATTCGTATAATAACCGGTTACTACATTAATGTGACCAAAGTCACCACATTCAGATAATGTGACCGAAGTCACCACATTCAGATAGTGAGACCGAAGTCACCACATTCACTTCCCCTTTCTCATATTACCCGAATGCCCCATATTATTCATATTATGCATATCATACTTAAATTCACATTCATGTCACTTTTCACATGTTAAATATAACATATTTTGTAATCCTAGTAGGAGCAGGAAACGTACCTGAGTACTTTGTACCATAACATGGTACATTAGCCACATTCTTATATTTTCATATTAGAACATATAACAAGTTTAAGCCATACATCGTATTAAAAGATAGTGTGGGGTACACACCTGATTCGCTTAGCAAATTCTTTGAGATCTCAAAATCTGATCTACCGCTTAGATCCTTAATCCCTACATTTGATTAATCACTTTAAAAGCCATTCGCCATAAATCCAAATCCTAGTAGGATTAGTATACTTAAACTTACCTTGTTACCGATTTCACTATAAATCAAATCCCAAAACTTTGTAGTATTCCTTCCTTAAAAATCGGCTAGCCACTAAATCATATAACTAGGTCAGTTTCTGGCTTTTGAATAAATAGGAAATAATTCTAAATACCAAAAATAAACCTTGGCTGAATACTTCATATGCTTACCTTGTGGATTTCAAATCCCGAATCTCACCGAATAACTAGGGAACACGTGGCTTATGGTGTACCTTCGGGAAAAGAACTTCTCCTTCCTTGTAAATCCCGAAGATTTCTTCAAAGTTTCGGCAACAAGACATTAATGGGGTTAATCCTAGATTTCGCAAATCTTAAAAGAAAAGGATGAAACCGAATGAGACCTTACCCTTACTTGAAGAAATCGATTGCACCTTCACTTCAATCTTCAGAGATTCGGCTATGGCTAGATGATGATCTCACAACTTTCGGCTTTTGGAGGGATTAGAGAAGAAAGAATAAAGATGGAGGATTTGGCTAGAACACAAGGTATTTCGGCTTGGCAAAAATAAAAGAAGAAGAAGATTTGGTGAAGAGAATTCTAGCAGAGGCTTTCAAAGAATAGAAAATAATGCGAATGGCGCCTCTTTTCCTTTTATAGCCGAAATTACTAAGCTAGAGTCCCTTAGTTGGCCACCACTCTTCTATTTTGATAGCTTTATCCCTTTAATTATCACTTTATTCAAATTAAAAGAATTTAATCCAACAATTATCTCTTGAAAATAATCCAAATTAAATCCTTTATTTATCCCTTTATTAGCCGAATTTTAAAGAGAATAAAACTCCTCCTTTTTAAAAGCTTGTGCCGTCCACCTCATTTTCTTCCGGAAGCAAAATAAAATTTCTTTTATTTGCTTCCCATGTGACTCAACTCGTGCCCAACACCCTTGCATGTGGCGCCATTTCCATAGGCCCTAAGTGACATCTTCAGCCACTTTTCCAAGCCTGCTTGTGTGTCAAATTTCACCAACTTTTTCTTTTAAGGCCACCTTGCCTTAATTTCCTCTTTTAAACTTTAAAACTCGACATTTCTAAGTCATTTCTAAGCTACCAAAAATTTTTGTTCGACTCAGAAACTTGACATTTCCTTACATTTCCAAGTTTCCAAAATGTTCACTTTCCTCTTTTGAATCATTTCCTTACATTTCCAAGTTTCCAAAAATGTTCACTTTCCATTTTTTAAACTTAACATTTCCATACATTTCAGATTTCCAAAATGTTCACTTTCCTCTTTTGAAACTTAACATTTCTAAATCATTTCCTTACATTTCCAAGTCATTTCCTACATTTCCAAGACATTTCCTTTCATTTCCAACATTTCTAAAAATGCACTTTCCTTACATTTCCAAGGTTTCTAGAATTCACATAACACATTCATATCATAATAGACATGTTATTTCATAAAATTAAGCAAGAATGCACAAGCCCATTTTCATGTCCATAAACTCCTAAAATTTTTCCTTAAGGCCTCCTTCACCTAACTTCTCCTTTAAAAATAAAATTCCAATACTTTTCCAAGACTTCCTCCTACATCCTTGGATTATCAAAACCCTAAAACATGCTCAACCACACCTAAAGCCTACTAACACTTGAGTTATGCTCCAAACACATAACCCCTAATCTAGGATGTTACGCTTCTACCCTCCTTAAAAATAATTTCGCCCTCAAAATTACTTACTAACGAACGATCATACATCCACTACGCTATCACTTCACGCACTCTAATTTTATAAAACTATCATACTTCCTATGCACAATCTCTAAGTTCACGTCCCTAAGAACTCATTTTCTAACGTCGCGATCCGATTAAGAAGTTTTATGAATCACCTTGTTTCACTTGATTACTCCGCGAAGAAATTTTATGAAAAAATTTTAGGAGTGGTTCTTTTGTATTCATTCATGCACACAGTCTTTCATTCATTCATCCATCCATCAAATAATTATGAACCTTCGTTCATTCAGAGAAATGTTGTTGTTTTCGTTGTTGTTGTTTTTCCACTACCTAGGGGTATTTTCGTAATTTTGTCCTATAGGGGTATTTTCGTAATTTTTCAAAAGAAAAAGTTCCTTGGTGATTTTGTCACAAAGTATTTTGGTATTTTCAGGTTCTCGGGGTATTTTGGAAAAATTTTGAAATTCGGGGGTATTTTGGTAATTTTGGACCTCGGGGGTATTTTGGTAATTTTCCATAAATCGGAGTAAATTTATAAAATCTAGTAAATCAAGGATATTTCAAAAGTTGCAAACTTTGAGGGTTCTTTTTGAGAATTGTACTTTCCAAAACAGTGATGTTGCAAAAATTTTGGAAATCAGAGTTATTTTTGGTAATTTTGTACGTCAGGGGCGATTTCGAAATTTTCCAAAATCAAGATATTTTGATAATTTGCAAATTAGGGTTTTTGGACTTGTCATAAAGTAAGGAAATTTTGATTAAACTATGGGTAGTTTGGACATTTTATAAACTAAGAGCATTTTTTGTTATTTCACAATCAGGGGTATTTAGGTAAATTTTATAAATAAAAAATTTTTCGGAAAATTTTGTAAAAATAGCTCTCACAAATAAAAAGGGTCATTTTAAGAGTTTTAAAACTAGGGTTTTTATAAAAACGCGGCTAGTTCCCTTTCGGGTTTTAGTTATTGTGTTTAGCCTGTGATTGAGTCCTCTTGGTTAGGGTGAACCGAAGCTACGCACTAGGTAGGATTCTTGCGAAGAGGAGGTGAGTCACTAGGACTTCTTAAGTACCAGGCTCTTCCGGATCCAATCCTAGACATGCACACAGGGGTTACCACACCCTAACTCGGCGACTTAGCCATAGGTTTGTTTAATTAGGCCTTAAGTCTTATGTAAATGTTGGGGAAAACTAGTCCTAGGGTTCAAATACTTATCATGCTAATCTACGCCCATTCCATTTCTACCCTTCTACAGATTATTCAATAAATCACACAAATGGATGAAGTACTTACCTTGTGGATCATGGGTCGGAGACTTAGGTGCCATGCCGTAAAACTCGCTCATCTTCAAAAATACTTTCATAAAACTCATTTGGGCTCGATTTGAAAACGTTTTGGGCCTTAGCCCACAAAAAGCCGAGAGTTTAAAACTAGGCTCGATACTAAAACCTGAACACCCCAAACCCAACCTTCTGAGCCCGAACTGGATCTCGTATGTTCCTTAAGTAAACCTAGGTTTTAAAGTTCTTTTGTACTTTGGGAAAAATAGTGTGTTTTGAAAGAAATATTGTTTGGGTCTGGCTTGTGTTAAAAAAAAAAAAACCCATTTATCTTATTTTAAAATCCAATTAACCAAGGTGACAAAACAATTAGGGTTTATTTTTAAAGAATAAATTTTACTTAACTTTAATTGAAAATAATTCGTAACATAGTAATTAAAAATAAAAGTAAAGAAATGTAACTTATGGCCTTATTACATCAAGTAAAATCCCAAAGTAAAATTCTAAAATACATAAATAAAATTAAATTTCCATATTGAATAAAACTTCAAGTTTGAGCATGGCAATCCCTAAGCTTCACAAACCCGGTCCATTATTGATCGTCACCAAAAAATAGTCCCACAATGGAGTGAGTCAACGACTCAATGTGTACACAACACTAAAATTCAATAGATCGTGCATGCATTTTCATATCAAATACTTATTCATATAATGTATAAAAATGATGATGCAACCCAAACCCAAACCTAATTGTCCATCTGCTACACACCCCGCACTGCCACCACACCGTGGGGACTACTAAGTCAACCCTCCATCCGCTACACACCATCGGCTGCGATCAGCAGCGATCGACGTGCACATCGCCCATATAAAATTTGTGGCATAGCCACTGGATAATTGTGTCATGAGACACCACATTCGAATAATAACCGGTTACCACATTCGATAATGTGACCAAAGTCACCACATTCGATAATGTGACCAAGTCACCACATTCGGATAGTGAGACCAAGTCACCACATTCACTTCCCCTTTCTCATATAACCCGAATGCCCCATATTATTCATATTATGCATATCATACTTAAATTCACATTCATGTCACTTTTCACATGTTAAATATAACATATTTCGTAATCCTAGTAGGAGAAGGAAACGTACCTGAGTACTTTGTACCATAACATGGTATATTAGCCACATTGTTATATTTTCATATTAGAACATATAACAAGTTTAAGCCATACATCGTATTAAAATATAGTGTGGGGTACACACCTGATTCGCTTAGCAAATTCTTTGAGATCTCAAAATCTGATCTACCGCTTAGATCCTTAATCCCTACATTTGATTAATCACTTTAAAAAGCCATTCGGCCATAAATCCAAATCCTAGTAGGATTAGTATACTTAAACTTACCTTGTTGCCGATTTCACTATAAATCAAATCCCGAAAACTTTGTAGTATTCCTTCTTTAAAAATCGGCTAGCCACCAAATCATATAACTAGGTCAGTTTCTGGCTTTTGAATAAATAGGAAATAATTCTAAATACCAAAAATAAGCCTTAGCTGAATACTTCATATGCTTACCTTGTGGATTTTAAATCCCGAATCTCACCAAATAACTAGTGAACACGTGGCTTATGGTGTACCTTCGGGAAAAGAACTTCTCCTTCCTTGTAAATCCCGAAATATCTCTTCAAAGTTTTGGCAACAAAACAGTAATGGGGTTAGTCCTAGATTTCGGCAAATCTTAAAAGAAAAAGGATGAAACCGAATGAGACCTTACCCTTACTTGAAGAAATCGATTGCACCTTCACTTCAATCTTCAGAGATTCGGCTATGGCTAAATGATGATCTCACAACTTTCGGCTTTTGGAGGGATTAGAGAAGGAAGAATAAAGATGGAGGATTCGGCTAGAACACAAGGTATGTCGGCTTGGCAAAAATAAAAGAAGAAGAAGATTTGGTGAAGAGAATTCGGCAGAGGCTTTCAAAGAACAGAAAATAATGCAGAATAGCATCTCTTTTCCTTTTATAGCCGAAATTACGAAGCTAGAGTCCCTTACTTGGCCACCACTCTTCTATTTTGATAGCTTTATCCCTTTAATTATCACTTTATTCAAATTAAAAGAATTTAATCCAACAATTATCTCTTGAAAATAATCCAAATTAAATCCTTTATTTATCCCCTTATTGGCCGAATTTTAAAGAGAATAAAACTCCTCCTTTTTTAAAAGCTTGTGCCGTCCACCTCACTTCTTCTGGAAGTGAAACAAAATTTCTTTTATTTGCTTCCCGTGTGACTCGAACTTAGGCCCAACACCCTTGCATGTGGCGCCATTTCCATAGGCCCTAAGTGACATCTTCAGGCCACTTTTCCAAGCCTGTTTATGTGTCAAATTTCACCAACTTTTTCTTTTAAGGCCACCTTGCCTTAATTTCCTCTTTTAAACTTTAAAACTCGACATTTCTAAGTCATTTCTAAGTTTCCAAAAATTTTCATTCGGCTCTGTAAACTTGACATTTCCTTACATTTCCAAGTTTCCAGAAATGCTCACTTTCCTCTTTTGAATCGTTTCCTTACATTTCCAAGTTTCCAAAAATGTTCACTTTCCATTTTTTAAACTTAACATTTCCATACATTTCCAGATTTCCAAAATGTTCACTTTCCTCTTTTGAAACTTAACATTTCTAAATCATTTCCTTACATTTCCAAGTCATTTCCCTACATTTCCAAGACATTTCCTTTCATTTCCAACATTTCTAAAAATGCACTTTCCTTACATTTCCAAGGTTTCTAGAATTCACATAACATATTCATATCACAATAGACATGTTATTTCATAAAATTAAGCAAGAATGCACAAGCCCATTTTCATGTCCATAAACTCCTAAAATTTTTCCTTAAGGCCTCCTTCACCTAACTTCTCCTTTAAAAATAAAATTCCAACATTTTTCCAAGACTTCCTCCTACATCCTTTGATTCTCAAAACCCTTAAAACATGCTCAACCACACTTAAAGCCTACTAACACTTGAGTTATGCTCCAAACGCATAACCCCTAATCTAGGATGTTACAAAGCCCACTAACGAAGTCCATGGTAATTCTCTCCCATCGCCATCGTGGAATCTCAATTGGTCAGAGCAATCCCGATGGAACTTGGTGTTCACTTTTTAACTTATTTACACGTCGACATTTCCCCACGAACTCAATAACTTCCCGCTTAAGATCGGACCACCAAAATTGTTCCTTTAGATCTCTATACACTTTAATGCCTCCGGATGCATAGCATAAAGGCTACTATGCGCCTCCCGAAGAATCCTCTGTCTTAACTCTTCGTCCTTCAGCATATGGACTTTTCCTTTGTAGCACAATACTCCTTCATCATTAACGCCATAATCCTCTAACTCCCTGCCCGCACTTGTTGTAACTTAGCCCTTAGGTCCTCATCCAACAATTGACCTTCCTTTACCTCATTCAATCATGTGGGTTTGACTTGTAATTCTACTATCGGGCTTCCATCATCATACGCACTCGAGTGTGCGAACATAGCTCTTAGATCCGACACAACCTTCCGACTCGTGGGCATCACCCACTACATTTGCCTTGCTCGGTGGTACTCTATCGAGCAATCATAATCCTTCAATAACTCCACCCACCTTCGCGCCTCAAGTTCAACTCCTTCGAGTCAATAAATACTTAAGGCTCTTATGGTCTCATGTAGATCACCGACCTTTCTCCATAGAGATAGTGCCTCCACACCTTAAGGGCGAAAAACCACCGCGCCAATTCCAAGTCATGGGTTGGGTAATTAACCTCATGCGGCCTTAACTACCGAGACGCGCATAGCGACTACTTTTCCATCTTGCATTAGGACGCATCCTAATCCCGTATGCGCGCGCCACAAGACACCACACAAAATCCTTTCCCGCCTCCGATCACGAATTAACACGGAGCCTCCGTCAACACCTTCTTAAGCTTTTCAAAGCTCTTACATGCTGCTTATCCGTCCATTCAAAGGGTACTTCCTTCCTTAGCAACCTTGTCAAAGGCGCGGCTATTGACGAGAACCCTTCCACAAACCTTCTGTAGTAGCCTGCCAAACCTAAGAAACTTCAGATCTCAGCCACGGACCTAGGTGGTTTCCAATCCAACACTGCTTCGATCTTCCTAAGGTCCACTCTTATTCCTTCTGCGGATACCACATGCCCTAAGAATACCACCTCCTTAAGCCAAAATTCACACTTGCTGAATTTGGCATAGAGCTTTCTCTCCCTTAATACTTCCAACACAACCCGTAGGTGTTCATCATGCTCCTTTTCAGACTTGGAGTACACCAAGATATCATCGATGAATACAACGACGAACCTATCCAAGTAGGGTTGGAAAACTCGATTCATCATATCCATGAACGTGGCTTTGAGCGTTCACAACCCAAATGGCATAACTACAAACTCATAATGGCTGTATCTTGTCCTAAAAGCGGTCTTATAGATATCTGCCTCCTTCACCTTCAACTGATGATATCCCGACCTTAAGTTTTTCTTCGAGAATACTGTGGCCCCCTTCAGCTGATCAAACAAGTCATCGATCCTTGGCAAAGGATACTTGTTCTTAATGGTCAGCTTATTCAACTGACGGTAATCTATACACATCCGCATAGTTCCGTCCTTCTTCTTTACAAACAGGACCGGGTGCTCCCATGGAGACACATTGGGTCGAAAGAACCCACGATCCAACAACTCTTGAATTTGAGCCTTGAGCTCTACCAACTCCTTTGACGCCATTTGGTATGGAGCGATTGACACAGGGGGCTGTCCCGTAGCAAGTCTATTCCAAATTCCACCTCCTATCTCGGGGTATTCTCGTAATTCCTCCTAAACACATCCTCAAAGTCCCTTACCGCTTCTAACTCCACTAACACCTTCTTCCTTTCCACCCAATGCACTCACAAAGGCTAAGAATGCCTTGCACCCTTTCCTAACCATTTTCTCGACCTTTAACGCTAAACTACATTAGACAGTAGTTTCTTCTTTCTCCGATCATTACTACTACTTCATCCTTCTGAGTCCTTAGTTCCATTCGTTTAGCCACACAATACAATATGGCTCGATGCTCTACTAGCCACCCCATTCCAAGTATAAGTTCAAACTCCCAAAGGGTAGTTCCATTAAATCACTGAAAGTTCACCCCTTAGTTTCTAGGGTACACTCGAAAGATCTTATCCACCACTACGCTTTGGCCTAATGGGCTTACTACAGTCATCATTTGCCTATCGAAAGGTCAAAGTCTAGGCCTATTGTTTCCACTACACTACATGCAACATAAGAATGGGTCGAGCCCACATCAATCAAGGCATAATAAAGCTTTCCATAAATAAAGAACGTACCAATTATCACATCCGGCGCGTCTCCATCCTCCCTCCAGCGAACCGCATAAACCAAACTCCGATTGCCTCGCATTAGCATTAGCAAAGACCTCTCCGCCCCGAGTTCCTCGTCCTCTGCCAAAGCACCACTACTCTCGTTGTTTGAACCACGACCTCGTTGAGGTCGTAGTCCTCCTCTACTAGCTCCGACTAACATTCTCGAGTCTGGTCGACTTTCATCCGGTTTCTTAGGACAATCCTTAAGCATATGGTCCTTGGACCCACACCTAAAACATCCTCTCGTCTTTTTCCAGCACTCTCCTAAGTGCTTCTTTCCACAATGATCACAAGGACGATACTGCCATCCTGTACCAGCTTGCTGACCTTGCGGCCCATCAACTCTAGGCCTCTTTTGAACCTTGCCAGACGATCCAAAACCTCTTTTGGGCCTATTCCGATCCATAGTCTACTTTGTAGCATCCTTGATTCCCTCGGTTACCTTGGCCTTTTCTACTAAAGCAGAAAACTCCCGCTCCTGATGCGGTGCTATCAACAATCTCAGATCATCCCTTAGTTCGTCCTCAAAACGGACACAACGCTCATGCTCGATTGCCACTACTCCTCGGGCATACCTACTCAACCGTCGAATTTCACCTCATATTCCGCCACGGACTTGTTCCTTTAAACCAGCCCTGAAATGCCTTCCTTTGCTCATCCGTATACCGGTTCCAACATACTTCTTTTGATACGCTTCGTTAATGTACTCCCAGGTCAGATCCTCCGCTGTGGCACCATCCCGAACAGTTAACCACCATTAATACGCTTCATCGCGTAGCAGTGCCACCATTCCTTTTAACTTCTCCTCGGGGTAAGGTTAAGCTCATCCATGATGCACTCGATTTGCTTCCAACCAAGACTCACTGCAGTATCTGGGTGCCACACTCGATACTCCACGAAACATTTCGGCTCCATTAGCTCGAGCCGCTCGAGCACAAACTTTCGATTTCCCAAATTTCCTCCCGCACCAACCACCAACTCCAAAACTCGCGGCCACACCGCGCGACACAAAGATCATCCCCGTCTAAGCTTGTCGCTCAACACCAAAGCAATTGGGGGTGGTGGTTGTCTTTGTGGTATCTCATTGTCGCACCCTTGACCCGATCTAACGGGTTACGACACACGGTCATCCCGCCTCTACCTCGTCCACGATGACCACGTCCCTCTGTGAGCTCATTTCTAACGTCGAGATCCGATTAAGAAGTTTTATGAATTAGTCTTTGTTTCACTTGATTACCCGCGAAGAAATTTTATGAAAAGAGTTTTAGAGTGGTTCTTTCGTATTCATACATGCACACGATCTTTTCATTCATTCATACATCCATCAACCAATTATGAACTTTCGTTCATTCAGAGAAACGTTGTAGTTTTCATTGTTGTTGTTTCTCCACTAACCAGGGGTATTTTTGTAATTTTGTCCTACAGAGGTATTTTCGTAATTTTTCAAAAAAAAAGGTCCTTGGTGATTTTGTCAAAAAGTATTTTGGAAATTTTGAATTTCCGGGGTATTTTGGAAAATTTCAAATTCGGGGTATTTGGTAACTTTTCACAATCGGGATAAATTCGTAAAATCTAATAAATCAAGGATATTTTAAAAGTTGCAAAACTTTAAGGGTTCTTTTTGAGAATTGTACTTTCCAAAACAGTAATGTTGCAAAAATTTTGGAAATCAGGGTTATTTTGGTAATTTTGTATGTTAGGGGCAATTTTGTAATTTTCTAAAATCAAGGTATTTTGATATTTTGCAAATTAGGGTTTTTGAACATTTATAAAATAATGAAGTTTTGATTAAAACTATGGGTATTTTGAAAATCTCATAAATCAAGGGCATTTTGTAATTTACCACTAGGGGTATTTTTGTAATTTCATAAATCAATGAATTTTTCGGAAAATTTGTAAAATTGGTTCCCACCAAGGAAATTTTAAGAGTTTTAAAAACTAAGGTTTTTTTTTTATAAAAACACGGCTAGTTCCCTTTCGGGTTTTAGTTATTGTGTTTAGCCTATGACCGAGTCCTCTTGGTCAGGGTGAACCAAAGCTACGAACTAGGCAGGATTCGAGTGGAGAGGAGGTGAGTCACGCGGACTGCTTAAATACCAAGCTCCCATCGAAACTATTCCTAGATATGTGCACAGAGGTTGCCACACCTACTGAGCCCTCTGGGTTAGGGTGAACCGAAGCTACGCACTAGGTAGGATTCCTGCAAAGAGGAGGTGAGTCACTAGGACTGCTTAAATACCAGGCTCTTCCGGATCCAATCCTAGACATGCGCATAGGGGTTACCACACCCTAACTCAGTTGACTTAGCCATAGGTTTGTTTAATGGAATTAAGTCTTATGTATTTATGTTTGAGTAGACTAGTCCTAGGGTTCAAGTTCCTATCATGCTATTCTACGTTCCATTCCTTTTCTACCCTTCCATAATTCACATAATCACACAGATGGTTAGGGGTACTTACCTGGTGGACTGCGGGTCGGAGACTTGGGTGCCATGCCAGAAAACCTGCTTATTTTCAGAAATACTTCCATAAAACTCATTTGGCTCGATTGGAAAATGTTTTGGGCCTTAGCCCACAGGCTGAGAGTTTTAAAACTGGGCTCTGATACCAAACTGAAACACCCTAAACCCGGCCAGAGTCTCGACCAGATCTGGTATGTTCCTCGAAGAAAACTAGTTCAAATTCGTTGGCACTTTGAAAAAAATTTGAGTGATTTTGGAAAAAAGTTCGAATTGGGTTGGGCTTGAGTTGAAAACAAGTTTGTTTTGTATTGAAAGCCTATTTGTTTCAAGTGACAAAATATTGAAAGTTTATTTTAAATCAAATTGACTTAATCTTTAATAAATAAAAATGTCGAAACAAAGCGAATAAAATGCAGAAAATAACTTAGTTCGATTGTGGCCTTATTACATCAAATAAAAACCCAAAATAAAATTATAAAATACTTAAAATAACAAGAGTCCAAAAATAAGGAAAATCCCGAACTTCGCATGGCCGCCACTAAGCTCCTGCCGACCGGTCCATCACTGTTCGTCACACCAAACATGTTCCCACAACGGGGTGAGTCAACAGACTCAGTGTGTAACCAACACTAAAATTTAATAACTCAGGCATTCATTATCATGTCACATATCAATACATATAACAGATAAAAATAATGATGCAACCCGAACCCAAGCCAAGATGCCATCCGCTACACATCCCCGTACCAACCTACACACCGTGGGGACTACTAAGTCAACCCTCTATCCGCTACACACGAGATAATTGTGTCATGAGACACCACATTCAGATAATGTAACCGAAGTTACCATATTCAGATAATGTGACCGAAGTCACCACATTCAGATAGTGAGACCGAAGTCACCACATTCACTTCCCCTTTTTCATATAACCCGAATGCCCCATGTTATTCATATTATACATATCATGCTTAAATTCACATTCATGTCACTTTTCACATGTTAAATATAACATATTTCGTAATCCTAGTAGGAGTAGGAAACGTACCTAAGTACTTTGTACCACAATAAGGTACCTTAGTCATATTCACAATCTTATTCATACTTATACATACTTATATTAAATGTTGCCATAAATCGTATTAAAAGTTAGTGTGGGGTACACACCTGATTCGCCTAACAGATTCCTTGAGATCCCGAGATCTGATCTGCCATTTAGATCCTTAACCCCTACATTGGATTAATCACTTACTTCTTTAAAAAAAAACATTCGGCCATAAATCCAAATCCTAGTAGGATTAGTATTCTTACCTTGTTGCCGATTGGGACACCAACAAATCCCGAAACTGTTCCTTGCTTTCCTAGGAATGTCGAAATCCCTAAAACCTTACGTTAGATTTAATCTTAATCATCAAAACATAAATCAAGGCCTTTGGCCGAATCTTATTGTTTCTTACCTTAGATCCTTATGAATCCCGAAATATTCCTTCTTGTAGTCGACTGTTGTAGAAACCCGAGAGATCCTTTGTAGATTCGGCCATAAAACAATAGTAGAGATTAGATCTTAGTTTTCAACAAGCCTAAGAGAAAAGAATGAGAACCGAATTGGATCTTACCCTTTTATATGGAAATCGGCAACACCTTTATTTGAAGCCCTTAAAAAATTTAACTATGAAGACTTGCTATGATCACTGATGTATTCGGCTTCAACTGAATTGAAAAGAGAGGGATAATAGGCTCAAAAAGATTCGACACTTAATGGAAGAAGTTGTGGCTAGGACATAGGATTTTTCGGCTTTGGAAAAAGAAAAGAGAAGAGGGGATTTTTGCTAGGAGAATTTTCGGCAGAGAGAATTGTGAAAAGGAAAGAATGAAAGCCCTAGTTCTCCTCTTTGTGCCGAAATTACTAGGCCAAGAATCCTTGGCTTGGCCACCACTCTTCTTATTGATAACTTTATCTCTTTAATTTAAAATAATTAAAGAATAATCCTTATTATCCCTTGAAAATAATCCAATTAAAAATCCTTTATTTATCACCTTATTAACCGAATATTAAAGAGAACAAAACTCTTCCTTTCTAGAAAGCTTGTGCCGTCCACCTCTAGCTTTTGGAAGCAAAAATAAAACTTCTTTTATTTGCTTCCCATGTGACTCGAACTCAGGCCCAACTCCCTTGCATGTGGCGCCATTTCCAAAGGCCCTAAGTGGCATCTCCAAGCCACTTTTCCAAGCTTGTTTGAGTGTCAAATTTCACATACTTTTTCTTTTAAGGCCACCTTGCCTCAGTTTCCTCTTTTAAACTTTAAAACTCGACATTTCCAAGTCATTTCTAAGTTTCCAAAAATTTTCGTTTGCCTCTTTAATCTTGACATTTCCTTATATTTCCAAGTTTCCAGAAATGTTCACCTTCCTCTTTTGAATCATTTCTAAATCATTTCCTTACATTTCCTTAGTTTCCAAAAATGTTCACTGTCCTCTTTTAAACCTAACATTTCCATACATTTCCAGGTTTCCAAAAATGTTCATTTCTAAATCATTTTCATGCATTTTCAAGTTTCCAAAAATGTTCAAAATATATTCATAACACATAAGATATGTCATTTCGTACAATTAAACCGAAAATGCATAGGCCCTTTTCAGGATGTTACAGTTCTACCCCCTTAAAATAATTTCGTCCTCGAAATTTCCTAGCTAAAATAATTGAGGGTATTGCTGTCGCATTGCCTCTTCTGGCTCCCACGAAACTTCTTCCGATCCATGATTGCGCTATAACACTTTGACTAGAGGAACTGACTTCTTTCGTAGCACTTTCACATCACGTTCCAATATTTGAATCAGCTCGTCCTCGTAAGATAAGTCTGGCCTTAGCTCCACTTCTTCAACTGGTACCACATGAGATGGATCCGATCGGTAGTGATGTAGCATGGATACATGGAATACGTCGTGCATCTGCTGCAACTCTGGTGGCAACTCTAATTGGTATGCCACTGGTCCAACTCGCTTCAGTACTCGATAGGGCCCTATAAACCTTGGGCTTAACTTCCCTTTTCGACCAAACCTCATTACCTTCTTCCAAGGCAAGACTTTCAGAAACACTTGGTCTCCCACTTCAAACTCTATTTCCTTCCGCTTAAGGTCTGCGTACAACTTCTGCCTATCAGAGGCTTCCTTTAACCGTGCCCGAATTATCTCAACCTTCTCTTCAATTTCTGCCACTAACTCTGGACCCAAAACTCGACGTTCTCCTAACTCAGTCCAACAAGTAGGAGTTTGACACTTACGACCATACAACGCTTCATATGGTGCCATCCAAATGCTAGCTTTGATAGTCGTTGTTGTAGGCGAACTCGCTAAAGGCAAGTAGTCTTCCCAACTTCCTCGGAAATCCATCACACAGCCTCTCAACATATCTTCCAACACTTGTATAACTCGTTCAGACTGCCCGTCTGATTGTGGATGAAAAGCCGTTGTAAAATCCAACTTAGTGCCTAAAGCTTGATGAAGTGCTCTCCAAAACCAAGACGTAAACCTTGGGTCCCTATCGGAGATGATTGACACCGGCACTCCGTGTAACCTCACAATTTTCGCCACATATAACTTGGCCAACTTCTGAAGTGCGCGGACTGGGTCAAACGGTCCGCTATCACCCATACGGAGTCCTTCTTAGTAGGCGTAAGGGGAAGCCTGAAACACCCCAAACCCGGCCCACGAGCCTGAACCGGATCTGGTATGTTCCTTAAGTAAACCAATTTCAAAGTTCTTTTGTACTTTGGTAAAAATAGTGTGTTTTGAAAGAAATATTGTTTTGGGTTAGGTTTGAGTTTTTAAAAAAAAAAACCATTTATCTTATTTTAAAATCCAATTAATTAAGGTGACAAAACAATTAGGGTTTATTTTTAAAGAATAAATTTTACTTAACTTTAATTGAAAATAATTCGTAACATAGTAATTAAAAATAAAAGTAAAGAAATGTAACTTATGGCCTTATTACATCAAGTAAAATCCCAAAATAAAATTCTAAAATACTTAAATAAAATTAAATTTCCATATTGAATAAAACTTCAAGCTCAGCATGGCAATCCCTAAGCTTCTGCCGAACCCGGTCCATTATTGATCGTCACCTGAAAAATAGTCCCACAATGGGGTGAGGCAACAGACTCAATGTGTACACAACACTAAAATTCAATAGATCAGGCATGCATTTTCATATCAAATACTTATTCATATAACAGATAAAAATGATGATGCAACCCAAACCCAAACCTAATTGTCCATCTGCTACACACCCCCGTACCTGCCAGTCACACTGTGGGGACTACTAAGTCAACCCTCCATCCGCTACACACCATCGGCGAGCGATCATTTGCGATCGACGTGCACATCGCCTATATAAAATTTGTGGCATAGCCACCAGATAATTGTGTCATGAGACACCACATTCAGATAATAACCGAAGTTACCACATTAATGTGACCAAAGTCACCACATTCAGATAATGTGACCGAAGTCACCACATTCAGATAGTGAGACTGAAGTCACCACATTCACTTCCCCTTTCTCATATTACCCGAATGCCCCATATTATTCATATTATGCATATCATACTTAAATTCACATTCATGTCACTTTTCACATGTTAAATATAACATATTTTGTAATCCTAGTAGGAGCAGGAAACGTACCTGAGTACTTTGTACCATAACATGGTACATTAGCCACATTCTTATATTTTCATATTAGAACATATAACAAGTTTAAGCCATACATCGTATTAAAAGATAGTGTGGGGTACACACCTGATTCGCTTAGCAAATTCTTTGAGATCTCAAAATCTGATCTACCGCTTAGATCCTTAATCCCTACATTTGATTAATCACTTTAAAAAGCCATTCGGCCATAAATCCAAATCCTAGTAGGATTAGTATACTTAAACTTACCTTGTTACCGATTTCACTATAAATCAAATCCCGAAAACTTTGTAGTATTCCTTCCTTAAAAATCGGCTAGCCACTAAATCATATAACTAGGTCAGTTTCTGGCTTTTGAATAAATAGGAAATAATTCTAAATACCAAAAATAAACCTTGGCTGAATACTTCATATGCTTACCTTGTGGATTTCAAATCCCGAATCTCACCGAATAACTAGGGAACACGTGGCTTATGGTGTACCTTCGGGAAAAGAACTTCTCCTTCCTTGTAAATCCCGAAAGATTTCTTCAAAGTTTCGGCAACAAGACATTAATGGGGTTAATCCTAGATTTCGGCAAATCTTAAAAGAAAAAGGATGAAACCGAATGAGACCTTACCCTTACTTGAAGAAATCGATTGCACCTTCACTTCAATCTTCAGAGATTCGGCTATGGCTAGATGATGATCTCACAACTTTCGGCTTTTGGAGGGATTAGAGAAGAAAGAATAAAGATGGAGGATTTGGCTAGAACACAAGGTATTTCGGCTTGGCAAAAATAAAAGAAGAAGAAGATTTGGTGAAGAGAATTCGGCAGAGGCTTTCAAAGAATAGAAAATAATGCAGAATGGCGTCTCTTTTCCTTTTATAGCCGAAATTACTAAGCTAGAGTCCCTTAGTTGGCCACCACTCTTCTATTTTGATAGCTTTATCCCTTTAATTATCACTTTATTCAAATTAAAAGAATTTAATCCAACAATTATCTCTTGAAAATAATCCAAATTAAATCCTTTATTTATCCCTTTATTAGCCGAATTTTAAAGAGAATAAAACTCCTCCTTTTTTAAAAGCTTGTGCCGTCCACCTCACTTCTTCTGGAAGCAAAATAAAATTTCTTTTATTTGCTTCCCATGTGACTCGAACTCAGGCCCAACACCCTTGCATGTGGCGCCATTTCCATAGGCCCTAAGTGACATCTTCAGGCCACTTTTCCAAGCCTGTTTGTGTGTCAAATTTCACCAACTTTTTCTTTTAAGGCCACCTTGCCTTAATTTCCTCTTTTAAACTTTAAAACTCGACATTTCTAAGTCATTTCTAAGCTACCAAAAATTTTTGTTCGACTCTGTAAACTTGACATTTCCTTACATTTCCAAGTTTCCAGAAATGTTCACTTTCCTCTTTTGAATCATTTCCTTACATTTCCAAGTTTCCAAAAATGTTCACTTTCCATTTTTTAAACTTAACATTTCCATACATTTCCAGATTTCCAAAATGTTCACTTTCCTCTTTTGAAACTTAACATTTCTAAATCATTTCCTTACATTTCCAAGTCATTTCCCTACATTTCCAAGACATTTCCTTTCATTTCCAACATTTCTAAAAATGCACTTTCCTTACATTTCCAAGGTTTCTAGAATTCACATAACACATTCATATCACAATAGACATGTTATTTCATAAAATTAAGCAAGAATGCACAAGCCTATTTTCATGTCCATAAACTCCTAAAATTTTTCCTTAAGGCCTCCTTCACCTAACTTCTCCTTTAAAAATAAAATTCCAATACTTTTCCAAGACTTCCTCCTACATCCTTGGATTATCAAAACCCTTAAAACATGCTCAACCACACCTAAAGCCTACTAACACTTGAGTTATGCTCCAAACACATAACCCCTAATCTAGGATGTTACAGTTCTACCCTCCTTAAAAATAATTTCGTCCTCAAAATTACTTACTAACGAACGATCATACATCCACTACGCTACTGCTGCGCACTCTAATTTTATAAAACTATCATACTTCCTATGCACAATCTCTAAGTTCACGTCCCTAAGAACTCATTTTCTAACGTCGCGATCTGATTAAGAAGTTTTATGAATCAGTCCTTGTTTCACTTGATTACCCGCGAAGAAATTTTATGAAAAAAATTTTAGGAGTGGTTCTTTTGTATTCATTCATGCACACAGTCTTTCATTCATTCATCCATCCATCAAATAATTATGAACCTTCGTTCATTCAGAGAAATGTTGTTGTTTTCGTTGTTGTTGTTTTTCCACTACCTAGGGGTATTTTCGTAATTTTGTCCTATAGGGGTATTTTCGTAATTTTTCAAAAGAAAAAGTTCCTTGGTGATTTTGTCACAAAGTATTTTGGTATTTTCAGGTTCTCGGGGTATTTTGGAAAAATTTTGAAATTCGGGGGTATTTTGGTAATTTTGGACCTCGGGGGTATTTTGGTAATTTTCCATAAATCGGAGTAAATTTATAAAATCTAGTAAATCAAGGATATTTCAAAAGTTGCAAACTTTGAGGGTTCTTTTTGAGAATTGTACTTTCCAAAGCAGTGATGTTGCAAAAATTTTGGAAATCGAGTTATTTTTGGTAATTTTATGCGTCGTAGCGATTTGAAATTTTCCAAAATCAAGATATTTTGATAATTTGCAAATTAGGGTTTTTGGACTTGTCATAAAGTAAGGAAATTTTGATTAAACTATGGGTAGTTTGGACATTTTATAAACTAAGAGCATTTTTTGTTATTTCACAATCAGGGGTATTTAGGTAAATTTTATAAATAAAAAATTTTTCGGAAAATTTTGTAAAAATAGCTCTCACAAATAAAAAGGGTCATTTTAAGAGTTTTAAAACTAGGGTTTTTATAAAAACGCGGCTAGTTCCCTTTCGGGTTTTAGTTATTGTGTTTAGCCTGTGATTGAGTCCTCTTGGTTAGGGTGAACCGAAGCTACGCACCAGGTAGGATTCTTGCGAAGAGGAGGTGAGTCACTAGGACTTCTTAAGTACCAGGCTCTTCCGGATCCAATCCTAGACATGCACACAGGGGTTACCACACCCTAACTCGGCGACTTAGCCATAGGTTTGTTTAATTAGGCCTTAAGTCTTATGTAAATGTTGGGGAAAACTAGTCCTAGGGTTCAAATACTTATCATGCTAATCTACGTTCCATTCCATTTCTACCCTTCTACAGATTATTCAATAAATCACACAAATGGATAGAAGTACTTACCTTGTGGACTGCGGGTCGGAGACTTAGGTGCCATGCCAGAAAACCTGCTCATCTTCAAAAATACTTTCATAAAACTCATTTGGGCTCGATTTGAAAACGTTTTGGGCCTTAGCCCACAGGCCGAGAGTTTAAAACTAGGCTCTGATACCAAACTGAAACACCCCAAACCCAGCCTACGAGCCTGAACCAGATCTGGTATGTTCCTTAAGTAAACCGGTTTTAAAGTTCTTTTGTACTTTGGGAAAAATAGTGTGTTTTGAAAGAAATATTGTTTTGGGTCGGGCTTGTGTTAAAAAAAAAAAACCCATTTATCTTATTTTAAAATCCAATTAACCAAGGTGACAAAACAATTAGGGTTTATTTTTAAAGAATAAATTTTACTTAACTTTAATTGAAAATAATTCGTAACATAGTAATTAAAAATAAAAGTAAAGAAATGTAACTTATGGCCTTATTACATCAAGTAAAATCCCAAAGTAAAATTCTAAAATACATAAATAAAATTAAATTTCCATATTGAATAAAACTTCAAGCTGAGCATGGCAATCCCTAAGCTTCTGTCAAACCCGGTCCATTATTGATCGTCACCTGAAAAATAGTCCCACAATGGAGTGAGTCAACAGACTCAATGTGTACACAACACTAAAATTCAATAGATCAGGCATGCATTTTCATATCAAATACTTATTCATATAACAGATAAAAATGATGATGCAACCCAAACCCAAACCTAATTGTCCATCCGCTACACACCCCGCACTGCGGTCACACCGTGGGGACTACTAAGTCAACCCTCCATCCGCTACACACCATCGAAGGCAGTCGCTGCAGTCGACGTGCACATCGCCCATATAAAATTTGTGGCATAGCCACCAGATAATTGTGTCATGAGACACCACATTCAGATAATAACCGAAGTTACCACATTCAGATAATGTGACCAAAGTCACCACATTCAGATAATGTGACCGAAGTCACCACATTCGATAGTGAGACCAAGTCACCACATTCACTTCCCTTTCTCATATAACCCGAATGCCCCATATTATTCATATTATGCATATCATACTTAAATTCACATTCATGTCACTTTTCACATGTTAAATATAACATATTTCGTAATCCTAGTAGGAGAAGGAAACGTACCTGAGTACTTTGTACCATAACATGGTATATTAGCCACATTGTTATATTTTCATATTAGAACATATAACAAGTTTAAGCCATACATCGTATTAAAATATAGTGTGGGGTACACACTGATTAAACAGCAAATTCTTTGAGATCTCAAAATCTGATCTACCGCTTAGATCCTTAATCCCTACATTTGATTAATCACTTTAAAAAGCCATTCGGCCATAAATCCAAATCCTAGTAGGATTAGTATACTTAAACTTACCTTGTTGCCGATTTCACTATAAATCAAATCCCGAAAACTTTGTAGTATTCCTTCTTTAAAAATCGGCTAGCCACCAAATCATATAACTAGGTCAGTTTCTGGCTTTTGAATAAATAGGAAATAATTCTAAATACCAAAAATAAGCCTTAGCTGAATACTTCATATGCTTACCTTGTGGATTTTAAATCCCGAATCTCACCAAATAACTAGTGAACACGTGGCTTATGGTGTACCTTCGGGAAAAGAACTTCTCCTTCCTTGTAAATCCCGAAATATCTCTTCAAAGTTTTGGCAACAAAACAAGAATGGGGTTAGTCCTAGATTTCGGCAAATCTTAAAAGAAAAGGATGAAACCGAATGAGACCTTACCCTTACTTGAAGAAATCGATTGCACCTTCACTTCAATCTTCGAGAGATTCGGCTATGGCTAAATGATGATCTCACAACTTTCGGCTTTTGGAGGGATTAGAGAAGGAAGAATAAAGATGGAGGATTCAAGCTAGAACACAAGGTATGTCGGCTTGGCAAAAATAAAAGAAGAAGAAGATTTGGTGAAGAGAATTCGCAGAGGCTTTCAAAGAACGTAAAATAATGCGAATAGCATCTCTTTTCCTTTTATAGCCAAATTACTAAGCTAGAGTCCCTTACTTGGCCACCACTCTTCTATTTTGATAGCTTTATCCCTTTAATTATCACTTTATTCAAATTAAAAGAATTTAATCCAACAATTATCTCTTGAAAATAATCCAAATTAAATCCTTTATTTATCCCCTTATTGGCCGAATTTTAAAGAGAATAAAACTCCTCCTTTTTAAAAGCTTGTGCCGTCCACCTCACTTCTTCCGGAAGTGAAACAAAATTTCTTTTATTTGCTTCCCGTGTGTGACTCGAACTTAGGCCCAACACCCTTGCATGTGGCGCCATTTCCATAGGCCCTAAGTGACATCTTGAGCCACTTTTCCAAGCTTTGTTTATGTGTCAAATTTCACCAACTTTTTCTTTTAAGGCCACCTTGCCTTAATTTCCTCTTTTAAACTTTAAAACTCGACATTTCTAAGTCATTTCTAAGTTTCCAAAAATTTTCATTCTACTCAGTAAACTTGACATTTCCTTACATTTCCAAGTTTCGTAAATGCTCACTTTCCTCTTTTGAATCGTTTCCTTACATTTCCAAGTTTCCAAAAATGTTCACTTTCCATTTTTTAAACTTAACATTTCCATACATTTCAGATTTCCAAAATGTTCACTTTCCTCTTTTGAAACTTAACATTTCTAAATCATTTCCTTACATTTCAAGTCATTTCCTACATTTCCAAGACATTTCCTTTCATTTCCAACATTTCTAAAAATGCACTTTCCTTACATTTCCAAGGTTTCTAGAATTCACATAACATATTCATATCACAATAGACATGTTATTTCATAAAATTAAGCAAGAATGCACAAGCCCATTTTCATGTCCATAAACTCCTAAAATTTTTCCTTAAGGCCTCCTTCACCTAACTTCTCCTTTAAAAATAAAATTCCAACATTTTTCCAAGACTTCCTCCTACATCCTTTGATTCTCAAAACCCTTAAAACATGCTCAACCACACTTAAAGCCTACTAACACTTGAGTTATGCTCCAAACGCATAACCCCTAATCTAGGATGTTACAAAGCCCACTAACGAAGTCCATGGTAATTCTCTCCCACTGCCACTGTGGAATCTCAATTGGCTGTAGCAATCCCGATGGAACTTGGTGTTCAGCCTTAACTTGCTGACACGTCAGACATTTCCCCACGAACTCAATAACTTCCCGTTTAAGATCAGACCACCAAAATTGTTCCCTTAGATCTCTATACAGCTTAATGCCTCCGGGATGCATAGCATAAAGGCTACTATGCGCCTCCCGAAGAATCCTCTGTCTTAACTCTTCGTCCTTCGGCATACAGACTTTTCCTTTGTAGCACAATACTCCTTCATCATTAACGCCATAATCCTCTAACTCCCCGTTCCGTACTTGTTGTAACTTAGCCCTTAGGTCCTCATCCAACAATTGACCTTCCTTTACCTCATTCAATCATGTGGGTTTGACTTGTAATTCTACTATCAGGCTTCCATCATCATACAGACTCGAGTGTGCGAACATAGCTCTTAGATCCGACACAACCTTCCGACTCAGGGCATCAGCCACTACATTTGCCTTGCCCGGGTGGTACTCTATCGAGCAATCATAATCCTTCAATAACTCCACCCACCTTCGCTGCCTCAAGTTCAACTCCTTCTGAGTCAATAAATACTTAAGGCTCTTATGGTCTGCGTAGATCACTGACCTTTCTCCATAGAGATAGTGCCTCCACACCTTAAGGGCGAAAACCACTGCTGCCAATTCCAAGTCATGGGTTGGGTAATTAACCTCATGCGGCCTTAACTACCGAGACGCATAAGCGACTACTTTTCCATCTTGCATTAGGACGCATCCTAATCCCGTATCTGGCGTCACGAGACACCACAAAATCCTTTCCCGCCTCCGATCAATTAACACGGAGCCTCCGTCAACACCTTCTTAAGCTTTTCAAAGCTCTTACATTTGCTTATCCGTCCATTCAAAGGGTACTTCCTTCCTTAGCAACCTTGTCAAAGCGCGGCTATTGGCGAGAACCCTTCCACAAACCTTCAGTAGTAGCTTTGCCAAACCTAAGAAACTTCTGGATCTCGACCACGGACCTAGGTGGTTTCCAATCCAACAACGCTTGATCTTCCTAAGGTCCACTCTTATTCCTTCTGCGGATACCACATGCCCTAAGAATACCACCTCCTTAAGCCAAAATTCACACTTGCTGAATTTGGCATAGAGCTTTCTCTCCCTTAATACTTCCAACACAACCCGTAGGTGTTCATCATGCTCCTTTTCAGACTTGGAGTACACCAAGATATCATCGATGAATACAACGACGAACCTATCCAAGTAGGGTTGGAAAACTCGATTCATCATATCCATGAACGTGGCTGGAGCGTTCGTCAACCCAAATGGCATAACTACAAACTCATAATGGCTGTATCTTGTCCTAAAAGCGGTCTTATAGATATCTGCCTCCTTCACCTTCAACTGATGATATCCCGACCTTAAGTTTTTCTTCGAGAATACTGTGGCCCCCTTCAGCTGATCAAACAAGTCATCGATCCTTGGCAAAGGATACTTGTTCTTAATGGTCAGCTTATTCAACTGACGGTAATCTATACACATCCGCATAGTTCCGTCCTTCTTCTTTACAAACAGGACCGGTGCTCCCCATGGAGACACATTGGGTCGAAAGAACCCACGATCCAACAACTCTTGAATTTGAGCCTTGAGCTCTACCAACTCCTTTGACGCCATTTGGTATGGAGCGATTGACACAGGGGCTGTTCCCAGTAGCAAGTCTATTCCAAATTCCACCTCCCTATCTGGGGGTATTCCTGGTAATTCCTCCGGAAACACATCCTCAAAGTCCCTTACCGTTCTAACTCCACTAACACCTTCTTCCTTTCCACCCAATGCACTCACAAAGGCTAAGAATGCCTTGCACCCTTTCCTAACCATTTTCTCAGCCTTTAACGCCGAAACTACATTAGACAGGTAGTTTCTTCTTTCTCCGATCATTACTACTACTTCATCCTTCGGAGTCCTTAGTTCCATTCGTTTAGCCACACAATACAATATGGCTCGATGCTCTACTAGCCAGTCCATTCCAAGTATAAGTTCAAACTCCCCAAAGGGTAGTTCCATTAAATCAGCCTGAAAGTTCAGTCCCTTAGTTTCTAGGGGTACACTCCGAAAGATCTTATCCACCACTACAGTTTGGCCTAATGGGCTTACTACAGTCATTTGCCTATCAGAAAGGTCAAAGTTTAGGCCTATTGTTTCCACTACACTACATGCAACATAAGAATGGGTCGAGCCCACATCAATCAAGGCATAATAAAGCTTTCCATAAATAAAGAACGTACCAATTATCACATCCGGCGCGTCTCCATCCTCCCTCCAGCGAACCGCATAAACCAAACCTGATTGCCTCGCATTAGCATTAGCAGCACCTCTGCCCTGAGTTCCTCGTCCTCTGCCAGCACCACTACCTCTGTTGTTTGAACCACGACCTCGTTGAGGCTGTAGTCCTCCTCTACTAGCCTGACTAACATTCTGAGCTGCTGGTCGACTTTCATCTGGTTTCTTAGGACAATCCTTAAGCATATGGTCCTTGGACCCACACCTAAAACATCCTCTCGTCTTTTTCCAGCACTCTCCTAAGTGCTTCTTTCCACAATGATCACAAGGACGATACTGCCATCCTGTACCAGCTTGCTGACCTTGCGGCCCATCAACTCTAGGCCTCTTTTGAACCTTGCCAGACGATCCAAAACCTCTTTTGGGCCTATTCCGATCCATAGTCTACTTTGTAGCATCCTTGATTCCCTCGGTTACCTTGGCCTTTTCTACTAAAGCAGAAAACTCCCGCTCCTGATGCGGTGCTATCAACAATCTCAGATCATCCCTTAGTTCGTCCTCAAAACGGACACAACGCTCATGCTCAGTTGCCACTACTCCTCGGGCATACCGGCTCAACCTCAGGAATTCAGCCTCATATTCCGCCACGGACTTGTTCCCTTAAACCAGCCCCAGAAATGCCTTCCTTTGCTCATCCGTATACCTGGTTCCAACATACTTCTTTTGATAGCTTCGTTAATGTACTCCCAGGTCAGATCCTCCGCTGTGGCACCATCCCGAACAGTTAACCACCATTAATACGCTTCATCGCGTAGCAGTGCCACCATTCCTTTTAACTTCTCCTCAGGGGTAAGGTTAAGCTCATCCATGATGCACTCAGTTGCTTCCAACCAGTACTCAGCTGTACTGGGTGCCACACTCGATACTCCACGAAACATTTCGGCTCCATTAGCTCAGAGCCGTTCAGGCACAAACTTTCGATTTCCCAAATTTCCTCCTGCACCAGCCACCAACTCCAAAACTCGCGGCCGACTGCGACACAAAGATCATCCCCGTCTAAGCTTGCGCTCAACACCAAAGGTACTGGGTGGTGGTTGCTGTGGTATCTCATTGTCAGACCCTTGACCCGATCTAACGGGTTCTGACACGGTCATCCTGCCTCTACCTCGTCCACGATGACCACGTCCTCTAGAGCTCATTTCTAACGTCGAGATCTGATTAAGAAGTTTTATGAATTAGTCTTTGTTTCACTTGATTACCCGCGAAGAAATTTTATGAAAAGAGTTTTAGGAGTGGTTCTTTCGTATTCATACATGCACACAGTCTTTTCATTCATTCATACATCCATCAACCAATTATGAACTTTCGTTCATTCAGAGAAACGTTGTAGTTTTCATTGTTGTTGTTTCTCCACTAACCAGGGGTATTTTTGTAATTTTGTCCTACAGAGGTATTTTCGTAATTTTTCAAAAAAAAAGGTCCTTGGTGATTTTGTCAAAAAGTATTTTGGAAATTTTGAATTTCCGGGGTATTTTGGAAAATTTCGAAATCCGGGGGTATTTCGGTAACTTTTCACAATCGGGATAAATTCGTAAAATCTAATAAATCAAGGATATTTTAAAAGTTGCAAAACTTTAAGGGTTCTTTTTGAGAATTGTACTTTCCAAAACAGTAATGTTGCAAAAATTTTGGAAATCAGGGTTATTTTGGTAATTTTGTATGTTAGGGGCAATTTTGTAATTTTCTAAAATCAAGGTATTTTGATATTTTGCAAATTAGGGTTTTTGAACATTTATAAAATAATGAAGTTTTGATTAAAACTATGGGTATTTTGAAAATCTCATAAATCAAGGGCATTTTGTAATTTACCACTAGGGGTATTTTTGTAATTTCATAAATCAATGAATTTTTCTGAAAATTTGTAAAATTGGTTCCCACCAAGGAAATTTTAAGAGTTTTAAAAACTAAGGTTTTTTTTTATAAAAACACGGCTAGTTCCTTTTCGGGTTTTAGTTATTGTGTTTTTAGCTATGACCGAGTCCTCTTGGTCGGGGTGAACCAAAGCTACGAACTAGGCGAGGATTCGTGGAGGAGAGGAGGTGAGTCACGCGGACTGCTTAAATACCAAGCTCCCATCGAAACTATTCCTAGATATGTGCACAGAGGTTGCCACACCTACTGAGCCCTCTGGGTTAGGGTGAACCGAAGCTACGCACTAGGTAGGATTCCTGCAAAGAGGAGGTGAGTCACTAGGACTGCTTAAATACCAGGCTCTTCCGGATCCAATCCTAGACATGCGCATAGGGGTTACCACACCCTAACTCAGTTGACTTAGCCATAGGTTTGTTTAATGGAATTAAGTCTTATGTATTTATGTTTGAGTAGACTAGTCCTAGGGTTTCAAGTTCCTATCATGCTATTCTACGTTCCATTCCTTTTCTACCCTTCCATAATTCACATAATCACCACGGATGGTTGGGTACTTACAGTGGATCATGCGGGTCGGAGACTTGGGTGCCATGCCAGAAAACCTGCTTATTTTCAGAAATACTTCCATAAAACTCATTTGGCTCGATTGGAAAATGTTTTGGGCCTTAGCCCACAGGCTGAGAGTTTTAAAACTGGGCTCTGATACCAAACTGAAACACCCTAAACCCGGCCCAGGAGTCCTGACCAGATCTGGTATGTTCCTCGAAGAAAACTAGTTCAAATTCGTTGGCACTTTGAAAAAAATTTGAGTGATTTTGGAAAAAAGTTCGAATTGGGTTGGGCTTGAGTTGAAAACAAGTTTGTTTTGTATTGAAAGCCTATTTGTTTCAAGTGACAAAATATTGAAAGTTTATTTTAAATCAAATTGACTTAATCTTTAATAAATAAAAATGTCGAAACAAAGCGAATAAAACAGAAAATAACTTAGTTCAGTTGTGGCCTTATTACATCAAATAAAAACCCAAAATAAAATTATAAAATACTTAAAATAACAAGAGTCCAAAAATAAGGAAAATCTGAACTTCGCATGGCCGCCACTAAGCTCCTGCCGACCCGGTCCATCACTGTTCGTCACCTGAAACATGTTCCCACAACGGGGTGAGTCAACAGACTCAGTGTGTAACCAACACTAAAATTTAATAACTCAGGCATTCATTATCATGTCACATATCAATACATATAACAGATAAAAATAATGATGCAACCCGAACCCAAGCCAAGATGCCATCCGCTACACATCCCCGTACCAACCTACACACCGTGGGGACTACTAAGTCAACCCTCTATCCGCTACACACCAGATAATTGTGTCATGAGACACCACATTCAGATAATGTAACTGAAGTTACCACATTCAGATAATGTGACCGAAGTCACCACATTCAGATAGTGAGACCGAAGTCACCACATTCACTTCCCCTTTTTCATATAACCCGAATGCCCCATGTTATTCATATTATACATATCATGCTTAAATTCACATTCATGTCACTTTTCACATGTTAAATATAACATATTTCGTAATCCTAGTAGGAGTAGGAAACGTACCTAAGTACTTTGTACCACAATAAGGTACCTTAGTCATATTCACAATCTTATTCATACTTATACATACTTATATTAAATGTTGCCATAAATCGTATTAAAAGTTAGTGTGGGGTACACACCTGATTCGCCTAACAGATTCCTTGAGATCCCGAGATCTGATCTGCCATTTAGATCCTTAACCCCTACATTGGATTAATCACTTACTTCTTTAAAAAAAACATTCGGCCATAAATCCAAATCCTAGTAGGATTAGTATTCTTACCTTGTTGCCGATTGGGACACCAACAAATCCCGAAACTGTTCCTTGCTTTCCTAGGAATGTCGAAATCCCTAAAACCTTACGTTAGATTTAATCTTAATCATCAAAACATAAATCAAGGCCTTTGGCCGAATCTTATAGTTTCTTACCTTAGATCCTTATGAATCCCAAAATATTCCTTCTTGTAGTCGACTGTTATAGAAACCCAAGAGATCCTTTGTAGATTCGGCCATAAAACAATAGTAGAGATTAGATCTTAGTTTTCGACAAGCCTAAGAGAAAAGAATGAGAACCGAATTGGATCTTACCCTTTTATATGGAAATCGGCAACACCTTTATTTGAAGCCCTTCAAAAATTCGACTATGAAGACTTGCTATGATCACTGATGTATTCGACTTCAACTAAATTGAAAAGAGAGGGATAATAGGCTCAGAAAGATTCGACACTTAATGGAAGAAGTTGTGGCTAGGACATAGGATTTTTCGGCTTTGGAAAAAGAAAAGAGAAAAGGGGATTTTTGCTAGGAGAATTTTCGGTAGAGAGAATTGTGAAGAGGAAAGAATGAAAGCCCTAGTTCTCCTCTTTGTGCCAAAATTACTAGGCCAAGAATCCTTGGCTTGGCCACCACTCTTCTTATTGATAACTTTATCTCTTTAATTTAAAATAATTAAAGAATAATCCTTATTATCCCTTGAAAATAATCTAATTAAAAATCTTTTATTTATCACCTTATTAACCGAATATTAAAGAGAACAAAACTCTTCCTTTCTAGAAAGCTTGTGTGCTAGTCCACCTCAAGCTTCACGGAAGCAAAAATAAAACTTCTTTTATTTGCTTCCCATGTGACTCGAACTCAGGCCCAACTCCCTTGCATGTGGCGCCATTTCCAAAGGCCCTAAGTGGCATCTCCAAGCCACTTTTTCAAGCTTGTTTGAGTGTCAAATTTCACATACTTTTTTTTAAGGCCACATTGCCTCAGTTTCCTCTTTTAAACTTTAAAACTCGACATTTCCAAGTCATTTCTAAGTTTCCAAAAATTTTCGTTTGCATCTTTAAACTTGACATTTCCTTACATTTCCAAGTTTCCAGAAATGTTCACCTTCCTCTTTTGAATCATTTCTAAATCATTTCCTTACATTTCCTTAGTTTCCAAAAATGTTCACTTTCCTCTTTTAAACCTAACATTTCCATACATTTCCAGGTTTCCAAAAATGTTCATTTCTAAATCATTTTCATGCATTTTCAAGTTTCCAAAAATGTTCAAAATATATTCATAACACATAAGATATGTCATTTCGTACAATTAAATCGAAAATGCATAGGCCCTTTTCAGGATGTTACAAAAACTATTCTCTTTTCTTCCATATAGTTGTGTCGAACTCACCACACATTTCTTTTACCTTTTTGCATACTCTTTTTTTACTTTAACAACACAATAGCAGAACCTCTCTTTCATCTCCTACAGTTTGTTTTCTTCACCATAACCTAAATTTTTCTCCTTTGTTTCTCTACATTCTTCATTAAACCGAAACTCTCTTCCTCTTTTACACTTCTTCTATTTTCTTCATTCTCTCTTCTGGCACCTTTATTTCTTGCTTCACTAGCCGAACCCCAGTTGCCCATTTTCTTCACTTTTCTTTTCATCTCTCTCTTGTTCTTCTCTTGAGCCGAAACCTTGTTGACATTTGCTGCTTGTGTCGAATCTTCTTGGACTCCATTCGGCTTCTCTCTATTGAAGATAAAGAACTTTTCTTTTATTCTTATTATCTCCTTATTTCTTCTAAGGAAATCGACCACTCATTCGTTGATCACAAACCGAATTTGGTTGCTCTTCCGAAGTTGGTACTCTATCTTTTGTAACCCGTTTCTTTCATCATTTGTTAATTAGTCGAACCCTAAGAATCAAAGTGCTAGTTGGTTGCTGAAGGTCCCATTTCAATCAGTTTCTGTTTGTGCAAGGTAATGGAAACTCTTTCATTTCTTTCTCTATCTTTCGGTTTTAGATGGGCATAGACGAAATGGCTATTTTGTTTCTTAATGTTAGTTCACGGCTAATCTCTTCTGTTCTCCTCTTAACGTGGCATGTTCGCATCGGATTAAAACCTATAGCCAAGTCTTTCTGTGTTCGGTTCTTCTTTGACCAAGGTAATGAGTTTCTCTCTGATTTCGACTTGTCTATTCCCTTTTCTCTTTCTCTGCCTTAACCCAATCTCTTTGTTAGACAACCATCATTCTCTCTGAAAGTACTGTACTAACCAAAAGTTCTCTTCATGGATGCGAGTGCTAGCCAATCTAAGGAAAGGAGTGGACTCGTAGTCTTTACTCCTAAGTTTAAATGACATGCTGTGTCAGCGATTCTAGACTTTCTGCCGGGGTGTGGTAGAGAGCCAACATCCGGTTGGGATAGGCAGATAGTGGTTATTCCTGCTAGTGAGAGTAACAACGATCAGGAGTGTTTAGTCCTTCGCGTAATCATGTGTGTAATGTTCACACCATCTTTTGTTTGATTATTAATTAGTATGTGAACTGTTTAAAAGCCGAAACATCGGTAATCGCTGTTGAGTTACCCTTGGGGGTTAAAATCGGAGATACCAGGTTAGTTACCTTTGATGTTGTCTTGTAAATACTTTATCACGAATATATATATGCTCTGATGATTCGATTTACGTTGACATATGTTGCATTCATTATATTATTATTATATGTTACATGGGGTTGGGATATGATATTGTTTGAAAGGGGAAGTGTATTTCAGTGGTTTGGTACCACATATATTAGTGACTCTATCACATTATTTCAGTGGTTTGGTACCACATATATCAGTGACTCTGTCACATTATTTTAGTGGTTTGGTACCACATATATCGGTGACTCTGTCACATTATTTTAGTGGTTTGACTCTGTCACATTATTTCAGTGGTTTGGTACCACATATATCAGTGGCTCTGACACATTTTTTCAGTGGTTTGGTACCACATTCAGTGGCTTGCTGCCACATATGAGGAGTGTAGCGGATGGAGGGTTGATTGTAGAAATCCCCACAGATGTGTTTTGGATGGTACGGGTGGTGTGTAGAGGATGGAATACTAGGTTAGGCTAGGTTGCATTGCATACACTATTTGATAAGCCATGTTGTTAGAGCTACGGCCAGTGCGATTCGTATGGGCTTCGGCCAAATTCATTACTGTGAGGGCTAAGGCCCAATGTGTTTCTGTAGGCTTAGGCCCCGATTTTGTTCGTAAGGGGAATTACACACTGAGTCCTCGTGACTCACCCCTCTGCTTAATTTTGCAGGTAATCCCTAGTTCGAGGATTGAGAGCTGAGGAAGACTCTATGGTGGCCATGCATTACTTCATTCGTAAACTTCATTTTCTTTATTTAAACTTGTTTTAAATTTGGGAAATTGTTATGTAATAAGGACTCCGGGATTTTAAATTTGGGTTTTGTTTTAATGCGGTTTTTATTTTATTATGAAATGTTAAACACAGAGTTTTTCCTAAAAATATAAATAATCATTTTCCAAAATATTAACAAGCGGATAACACGCAGATTAATAGATTAATTTCGAAAATTTTCTTAGAACTACAAACACTGTTTTCAAAATGTCAAGTTTCGGAATATCATGAGTTTCGGTTTTTCGTATCATAAAAACTCAATTTTCGACGGTTAGTATTATCAATAAAAGTTTGTAAGAAAACCTTAAAACTGAACCTGATTTTCAAAATAAAGCCATAACGCTAAAAGTTTTTTTTTTGAATTGCAAAGTTTCTTCAAACAATCTTTTCATGTGACATACCAGATCCGGTTGTAACGTCTAGGCCGGGTTTGGGGTGTTACAATGTGCACCTAAAGTAACTTCAAAATGAAGCCATTTCACCTACCATTTCTTGGTTTCCAAGCCATACCATTTGCACCTATAAATACCCATATCAGAACACATCAAATCATGTCAAAACATGTCATATACCATTCAACTTAAGTGCCTAACCAATATGCCCACAAAGACACCTCAATTTACAATTCAAAACAACCAAAATGAAAATGCTCAAACATACCAAACCATTAACATTGTATGACATTTTCCTCATTCACTTAAGCGCAACTAACCTTTAAAACAACTTCATGTTTCAACTTCCACATATATATATATATATATATATATATATATATATATATCACAACGTATCAAACATAATGCCTAACATATAATCAATTCAGCCATGAAAACATTTAACAAATAACCAAAGCAACCATAAAGCTATCAACAAAGTGACTATTGCCATTATACTATACATATTTACATAACCTACAAAGCCGACAAGATTCAAAATACTATCAACCACAAATCCAACATTTCAAACACAAGATAACCTTGGTACATGCCAAAACCAAAATAAGAGCATCACCAACACTTGAATTCGGGATTATTGATGGATGTTGAATTGACATACGAACTGAATAGTACCTAACCTAAGCACGGACAACGAAATGTACGTTGAGTATAACTTAGTGGTATTTCTATAATTCGAACAATAAGTATAATATGAAACATAAAGGGAGCATAAACTTAAAATGAAAAATAACATGCAAATCATTATGCCGAATATGCTATTTCACATAATTATGTGCTCAAAACCATCTTATTTCTCTTATATCAACTTAAGCCTATCAAATTTTGCAAGTTAATAATCATATAACTCATGTAAGATGCATTTCATCTTAAAATCCAATTTCATGATTTCATGAAACATAACATACTAATCTTTCGATCGGCTATTCACAATTCCTTTTCCATTTCTTATTTCATTTCTTGTTCTTTTTTTTTCCATATCAAAATCATATAAACCATTTCATTTTTTATATCCCTATTAACACGACTAGGATTCAGATGGATACACAGATCCAACCAACACACCAGCTTGGCACCCAATGCCTCGTCGAATAAATTCAAAGCAAATAATTGTGCCCAGCGCTATCATATAGATTGACACCCAGTGTCTCATCGGTTAAACCAGAGCAAATTTGTAACATCCTAGAAAGGGCCTATGCATTTTTGATTTAATTGTATGAAGTGACAAGTCTTAAGCATTATGAATAAATTTTTGATATTTTTGGAAACTCAGAAATGTATGAAAATGCATGGAAATGGAAATGAACATTTTGGAAACTGAAACATTTTTGGAAACTGAAATGCATTAGGACATGAACATTTTAGGAAACCTGTAAATGTAAGGAAATGGTTCAAAAATGGAAAGTACACATTTTTGGAAACTAAGAAATGAAAATGGAAATGATCCAAAAATGGAAAGTATACATTTTAGGAAACTTGGAAATGTAAGAAAATGGCAAGTAAACAGAGCCGATCGAAAATTTTAGGAAACTTAGAAATGATGCAGAAATGTCAAATTTTAAAGTTTAAAATAGGAAATTAGGGCAAGGAGGCCCTAAAAGAAAAAGTTGGTGAAATTTGACACTCAAACAGGCTTGGAAAAGTGGCCTGAAGATGTCACTCAGGGCCTAGAGAAATGGCGCCACATGCAAGGTGTTGGGCCTGAGTTCGAGTCACAAGGGAAGCAAATAAATGAAGTTTTATTTTTGCTTCCCAGGCTAGAGGGTGGACGGCACATGCTTCTAGAATTAGAGGTGTTTTAATTCCACAAATATGTGAATAATAAGTGATAAATAAAGGATTTTCTTTAATTGGATTATTTGAGTAGATAAATGATGGATTAAACACTTTTATTTTAAATAAAATAGATAATATTATCACAAGGAAGAGTGGTGGCCAAGTCAAGGACTCTTGGCCTAGTAATTTCGGCTAAAGGAGGAGAATTTAGGCTATTCTCTCATCTTTTCCTAAGTGTGCTGAAAATTCCCTAGCCCCTCTTTCTCTCTGCCGAAATTTTTCCTAAGCAAAACTCCATCTTTTCTTCTCCTCTCCTTTGCTATTGTCGAACCAAAAACCTTTTCTTTTGATCCCTGATTAATAGTCCATAGCCGAATCTCTGAAGCAGTGTCAGGAAAGATCTGTCGAATTCAAAAGCTAAGAATCTTGTGGTTATCGATTATTCTCCTCTTTAAGTCAAACATAGAGGCTAATGTTATTATTTTTGTGGCCAAAACTATAAGGAGTGTTTCGGGATTTCAAGTGCTATCAACTACAAGGAAGAGATTATTCGGGATTCAAGAATCTAAGGTAAGATCTACACATATTTGGTCAAAGTTATGGATTATATGTGAGATTTAAGTCCAACATGAAACTATAGGAATTTCGACAGACATACAAGGCAAGGATTACATTCGGGATTCGAAAATTTTAAGGTAAGTCCATAGATCCAATCGGCCAAGGTTTATTCTTTAGAAATACAAATCCTACTAGGATTTGGTTTTAAGGTCAAAAAGGTTTATTTATGTGTTTAAATAATTTGGCCGAATATAGGGATTGAGATCTAAAGCAACAGATCGATTTCTTCGGGATATCAAGGAACCTATTAAGCAAATCAGGTGTGTACTCACACTAACTTTCAATATATTATGGCAATAATTATTTTAATATATGAATATGTATAAGAATGTGAATGTGGCTAAGTACCACAAATGTGGTAAAGAGTACCCAGGTACGTTTCCTACTTCTGATAGGATTACGAATATGATATATTTTGAACATGTGAATAGTAACATGAATGAGAAATAAGAATGTTATGCATGATTTAATAATATGTGGGCATTTCGGGATATATGTGAAAGGGGAAGAAGGTGTTGACTTGGTCACACTAACGAGAATATATGGTGACTACAGTCACATAATTTGAATATGATAACTTCGGTTACATTATCTGAATTTGGTAACTTCGGTTACATTATCTGAATTTGGTAACTTCGGTTACATTATCTGAATATGGTGTCTAATGACACAAATTATATGGGCGATGAGCACGCCGATCGCGGCGCGCCTTCGATGGTGTGTAGCGGATGGAGGGTTGACTTAGTAGTCCCCACGGTGTGATTGGCAGGTACGGGTGGTGTGTAGCGGATGGATAACTAGGCTTGGGTTTGGGTTGCATCATTTTTTATATGAATATGTCTTCGATATAAACATGTATGCACTGAAATTGTTGATTGTTAGTTTGTGTACACATTGAGTCTCTTGACTCACCCCTTTGTGGGACTATTTTTCGTAATGAGCAATAATGGACCGGCCTATGGAGCTAAAGGTGGCCATGCACAAAGAAAGAAAGGATTTTTATTATTTGGAACTTTATTTCTATTAAGTATTTTAAGTTTTTAAGTTTGGGAATTATCGATGTAATAAGTAGAAAAGGCCATAGTTTCTATTTCGTTACTTTTATTTTCTTTTAACCACTATGTTATAGATTAATCTATATTTTAAGTTTAAGTAAGAAATATTTTTTTTTAAGTAAACCCTCAATTATTTTGTCACCTTAAAATAAATGGATTTCTAAACATAGTTAATGGGTTTTTCAACCTAAGCCCAACTCGAATTGATAACTTCTTTGAAAATTTCACGAATTTTCGCTAAGTAACAAAGAATTTTGAAACCGATTTTTCTTAAGGAACATACCAGATCCGGTTCAGGCTCATGGGCCAGGTGTGGGGTGTTTCAGTTTGGTACTAGAGCCCAGTTTTAAACTCTCGACCTGTGGGCTAAGGCCCAAAACGTTTTCAAAGCAAGCCAAATGATTTTCTTTGAAACGAAGCAGGTTTTCTGGCATGGCACCTAAGTCTCCACCCATGATCCACCGTAAGTACCCCTAACTCTATGTGTGATTATGTGAATTATATTATGAACTTTAGAAGGGTAAAAAAGGCATGGAACGTAGAATAGTGTGATAGGAACTTGAACCCTAGGATTAGACTTCTCAAACACCGAACGCATAAGACTTAATGCACTAAACAAACCTATGGCTAAGTCACTGAGCTAGGGTGTGGTAACCCCTGTACGCATGTCTAGGATTGGATCCGGAAGGGCCTGGTATTTAAGCAGTCCTAGTGACTCACCTCCTTTTCGCAGGAATCCTACCTGGTGCGTAGCTTCGGTTCACCCTAACTCAGAGGGCTTAGTGGTGTGGCAACCTTTGTGCGCATGTCTAGGAATGGTTTCGGTGGGAGCTTGGTATTTAAGCAGTCCGCGTGACTCACCTCCTCTCCACTCGAATCCTGCCTGGTGCGTAGCTTTGGTTCACCCTGACCAAGAGGGCTCGGTCATAGGCTAAACATAATAACTAAAACCCGAAAGGGAACTAGCCATGTTAAAAAAAAGAAAAAAAAAAGAGAACAAACAACAAACCCTAGTTTTAAAATTCTTAAAATTTCTTTTAAATTTGTAAAAACTATCTTTACAAAATTTCCCGAAAAATTTTTGATTTGTGAAAATTACAAAAATGCCCTTAGTGGTAAAATTACCAAAATGCCCTCGATTTACAAAATTTGAACCTACCCAACAGTTTTGCTAAAACTTCATTATTTTATAAATGTTCACAAACCCTAATCTGCAAACTATCAAAAATACCTTGATTTTGGAAAAAAATTACAAAATTGCCCCTAACCTACAAAATGACCAAAATGACCCCGGTTTCCGAAATCTTTGCAAACATCACCATTTGAAAAGGGAAACTCTCAAGAAGAACCCTCAAAGTTTTGCAATATCCCTAACTTAATAAATTTTACAAATTTACCCTGGTTTTTGGAAAATTACCGAAATACCCCCGAGGTCAAAAATTACCGAAATACCCCTGAATTTCAAAATTTTTCCAAAATTACCCTGGGACTTTAAAATTTCCAAAATACTTTCGACAAAATCACCGAGGAACTTTTTGTTTTGAAAAATTACGAAAATGCCCCTATAGGACGAAATTACGAAAATACCCCTGGGTAGTGGAAAAACAACAACGATGAAAATTACAACGTTTCTCTGAATGAACGAAAGTTCATAATTGTTTGATGGATGGATGAATGAATGAAAGACTGTGTGCTTGTGTGAATACGAAAGAACCACTCCTAAAACTCTTTACATAAAACTCCTTCGCGGGTAAACAAGTGAAACAAAAGTACTAATTCATAAAACTTTTTTTATCAAATTCAGACGATTGAAATGAGCTCCAGAGGACGTGGTCGTCGTGGATGAGGAAGAGGAAGGATGACTATGTCAGAACCCGTTAGATCGGCTCAGGGTTCTGACAATGAGATACCACCGCCACCACCTCACCTGTGGATCTTTGGCGAAAGCAAGCTCGGCACGGAAAGATCTTTGTGTCGCAGTCGTCTTTGCGAGTTTTGGAATTGGTGGCTGGTGCGGGTGGAAATTCGAGAACCCGAAAATCTGTGCCTGAACGGCTCTGAGCTAATGGAGCCGAGATGTTTCGTGGAGCGTCGGGAGTGGCACCCAGTACAGCTGAGTACTGGTTGGAAGCGACGGAGTGCATCATGGATGAGCTCGACTTGACCCCTGAGGAGAAGTTGAAAGGAATGGTGGCACTGTTACGCGATGAAGCGTATCAATGGTGGTTAATCGTGCGAGATGGTGCCACACCGAGGATCGACACGGGAGTACGCGTTAAGGAAGCGTACCAAAAGAAATATGTGGGAACCAGGTATACGGATGAACAAAGAAAGGCTTTTCTGGGGTTGGTGCAAGGGAGTAAGTCGATCGCAGAATATGAGGCGGAATTTCTGAGGTTGAGCCGCTATGCTCGAGGGGTAGTGGCAACTGAGCATGAACGCTGTGTCCGTTTTGAGGACGGACTGAGGGACGATCTGAGACTGTTGATAGCACCGCATCAGGAGCGGGAATTCTCTGCTTTGGTGGAAAAGGCCAAGGTGGCCGAGGGAATCAAGGATGCTACCAAGCAGGCTGTGGATAGGAATAAGCCCAAAAGAGGTTTTGGCCCATTTGGAAAGGGTCGTAAGAGGCCTAGGGTTGACGGGCCATGAAATCAACAAGCTGGTACGGGCTGGCAGTATCGCCCTTGTGAGCATTGTGGAAAGAGGCACTTGGGAGAATGTTGGAGAAAGACGGGAGGATGTTTTAAGTGTAGGTCCAAGGACCATATGCTTAAGGATTGTCCCAAGCAACCAGATGAGAGCCGACCGGCAGCTCAAAATGTTAGTCAGGCTGGTAGAGGCAGACAGCAGCCTCAACGGGGTCGTGGTTCGGCCAACAGAGGTAATGGTGCTGGCAGAGGCCGTGGAGCACAGGGCCGAGGTGCTGCTAATGTAAAAGCAAGGCAATCAGGTTTAGTTTATGCGGTTCGCCGAAGGGAGGATGGTGACGCACCGGATGTAATAACCGGTGCATTCTTTATTTCTGACAAACCCTATTTTGCTCTGATATATGTGGGCTCGACCCATTCCTATGTTGCATGTAGTGTAGTGGAAACACTAGGCCTAGACTCAGAACTCTCTGATAGGCAGATGACTGTAGTAAGCCCATTAGGCCAAGCTGTGATGATAGATAAGATCTTTCGGAATGTACCCCTAGAGATTCAGGGAGTGAACTTTCGGGCTAACTTAATGGAGTTACCCTTCGGAGAGTTTGAGCTTATACTTGGAATGGATTGGCTAATAGAGCATCGAGCCGTGTTGGATTGTACGGCTAAGCGTATGGAACTAAGAACCCCCGAGGATGAGGTAGTAGTGATGATCGGAGAAAGGAGGAACTACTTGTCTAACGTGGTTTCGGCGCTGAAGGCCGAAAAGATGGTTAAGAAGGGGTGTAAGGCGTTCTTAGCCTTCGTAAGTGCGTTGGGAGGTAAAGATGAAGGTGTTCATGGAGTTAGGACGGTAAGGGACTTCGTAGATGTGTTCCCAGATGAATTACCAGGAATACCCCCAGATAGGGTGGTGGAATTTGGAATAGACTTGCTACCGGGAACAGCTCCTGTGTCAATCACTCCATACCGAATGGCGCCAAAGGAGTTAGTAGAGCTTAAGGCTCAAATCCAAGAACTGTTGGATCGTGCGTTCATCTGACCCAGTGTGTCTCCATGGGGAGCACCGGTCCTATTTGTGAAGAAGAAGGATGGAACTATGCGTATGTGCATAGATTATCGTCAGTTGAACAAACTGACCATCAAGAACTAGTATCCCTTGGCAAGGATAGACGACTTGTTCGACCAGCTGAAAGGGGCAGCTGTGTTCTCGAAGATAGACTTAAGGTCGGGATATCACCAGTTGAAGGTGAAGGAGGCTGACATTCACAAGACCGCTTTTAGGACAAAATACGGTCATTTTGAATTTGTAGTGATGCCGTTCGGGTTGACTAACGCTCCAGCCGTGTTCATGGACATGATGAATCGGGTTTTCCAACCCTACCTGGATAAGTTCGTCGTTGTGTTTATCGATGATATTTTGGTGTACTCGAAGTTGGAGGAGGAGCATGATGAGCATCTCCGAGATGTGTTGGAAGTGTTAAGGGAGAAGAAGCTCTATGCCAAATTTAGCAAGTGTGAATTTTGGCTTAAAGAGGTGGCCTTCTTAGGTCATGTGGTATCCGCAGAAGGAATAAGAGTGGATCCTAGGAAGATCGAAGCAGTGTTGGATTGGAAACCACCTAGGTCTGTGGCTGAAATCTGAAGTTTCTTAGGATTGGCGGGCTATTACAGAAGGTTCGTGGAAGGATTCTCGTCAATAGCGGCGCCTTTGACAAAGTTGTTAAGGAAGGAAGTACCATTTGTGTGGACGGATAAGCAATAGGAGAGCTTTGAAAAGCTTAAGAAGGTCTTGTGGAGCTTGGTGTTAATTCAAAGGAGGCGAGCAAGGATTTTGTGGTGTACTGTGACGCTTCACATACGGGATTAGGCTGTGTGCTAATGCAAGATGGAAAAGTGGTCGCATATGCGTCTCGGCAGTTAAGGCCTCATGAGGTTAATTATCCAACCCATGACTTGGAACTAGCAGCAGTGGTTTTCGCTCTCAAGGTTTGAAGGCACTACCTTTATGGAGAAAGGTCAGTTATCTACACAGACCACAAGAGCCTTAAGTACTTGTTGACTCAGAAGGAGTTGAAATTGAGGCAATGAAGGTGGGTGGAATTACTGAAAGACTACGATTGTTCGATAGAATATCATCCGGGCAAGGCGAATGTGGTAGCCGATGCCCTGAGTAGGAAGGTTGTGTCGGATTTAAGGGCTTTGTTCGCTCACTTGAGTATGTATGCTGATGGAAGCCTGTTGGCAGAATTGCAAGTCAAGCCCACGTGGCTGAATGAGGTGAAAGAGGGACAAATGGCTGATAAAGATCTAAGTGCTAAGTTTCAACAAGTACGGAGCGGAGAATTAGGGGATTATGGCGTCAATGAAGAAGGAGTGTTGTGCTACAAAGGAAAGGTCTGTATGCCGAAGGATAAGGAGTTGAGACAAAGGATTCTTCGAGAAGCGCATGGTAGCCCTTATGCTATGCATCCCGGAGGCATCAAGTTGTATAGAGATCTAAGAGAACAATTTTGGTGGTCTGATCTTAAGCGGGAAGTGACTGAATTCGTGGGAAAGTGTCTGACGTGTCGCCAGTTAAGGCTTGAACACCAAGTTCCATCGGGATTACTTCAACCAATTGAGATTCCCCAATGGAAGTGGGAAAGAATTACCATTGACTTCGTTAGTGGGCTTCCCCTTACGCCTACTAAGAAGGACTCGGTATGGGTGATAGTGGACCGTTTGACCAAGTCCGCGTACTTTATCCTAGCAAGAATAGATTATTCTCTTCAGAAGTTGGCTAAGTTATATGTGGCGGAGATCGTAAGGTTACATGGAGTACCAGTATCGATCATCTCCGATCGAGACCCAAGGTTTACGTCTAGGTTTTGGAAGGCACTTCACCAAGCTTTAGGCACCAAGTTGGACTTCACTACAGCTTTTCATCCACAATCCGACGGGCAGTCTGAACGGGTTATACAAGTGTTGGAGGATATGTTAAGGGGTTGTGTTATGGATTTTAGAGGAAGTTGGGAGGATTATGTGTCTTTAGCTGAGTTCGCCTACAACAACAGCTATTAGGCTAGCATTCAGATGGCACCATATGAAGCATTGTATGGTCGGAAGTGTAGAACTCCTACTTGTTGGACTGAGTTAGGAGAACGTCGTGTTTTGGGTCCGGAGTTAGTGGCAGAAACTGAGGAAAAGGTTGAGATAATCTGGGCAAGGTTGAAGGAAGCCTCTGATGGGCAGAAGTCGTATGCAGACCTTAAGCGGAAGGAAATTGAGTTTGAAGTGGGAGACCAAGTGTTTCTAAAAGTCTCACCTTGGAAGAAGGTAATGAGGTTTGGTCGCAAAGGGAAGTTAAGCCCAAGGTTTATAGGGCCCTATCGAGTACTAAAGCGAGTTGGACCAGCGGCATACCAAGTGGAGTTGCCACCAGAATTGCAGCAAATGCACGACGTATTCCATGTATCCATGCAACGTCACTATCGATTGGATCCGTCTCATGTGGTACCTGTTGAAGAAGTGGAGCTAAGGCCAGATCTATCCTACGAGGAAGAGCCGATTCGAATCTTGGAACGTGATGTGAAAGTACTACGAAGGAAGTCAGTACCTCTAGTCAAGGTGTTATGGCTCAACCATGGATCGGAAGAAACTTCGTGGGAGTTAGAAGAGACAATGCGACAGCAATACCCTCAGTTGTTTAGTTAGGAAATTTCGAGGATGAAATTTTGTTTAAGGGGGTAGAACTGTAACATCCTGGAAAGGGCCTATGCATTTTCGGTTTAATTGTATGAAATGACAAGTCTTAAGCATTAGGAATAAATTTTTGATATTTTTGGAAACTCAGAAATGTATGAAAATGCATGGAAATGGAAATGAACATTTTTGGAAACCTGGAAATGCATTAGGACATGAACATTTTAGGAAACCCAGAAATGTAAGGAAATGGTTCAAAAATGGAAAGTACACATTTTTGGAAACTAAGAAATGAAAATGGAAATGATCCAAAAATGGAAAGTATACATTTTAGGAAACTTGGAAATGTAAGAAAATGGCAAATGTAGAGCTTGTTCAAAAATTTTAGGAAACTTAGAAATGATGCAGAAATGTCAAATTTTAAAGTTTAAAATAGGAAATTAGGGCAAGGAGGCCCTAAAAGAAAAAGTTGGTGAAATTTGACACTCAAACAGGCTTGGAAAAGTGGCCTGAAGATGTCACTTAGGGCCTAGAGAAATGGCGCCACATGCAAGGTGTTGGGCCTGAGTTCGAGTCACAGGGGAAGCAAATAAATGAAGTTTTATTTTTGCTTCCCAGGCTAGAGGGTGGACGGCACATGCTTCTAGAATTAGAGGTGCTTTAATTCCACAAATATGTGAATAATAAGTGATAAATAAAGGATTTTCTTTAATTGGATTATTTGAGGAGATAAATGATGGATTAAACACTTTTATTTTAAATAAAAGAGATAATATTATCACAAGGAAGAGTGGTGGCCAAGTCAAGGACTCTTGGCCTAGTAATTTCGGCTAAAGGAGGAGAATTTAAGCTATTCTCTCATCTTTTCCTAAGTGTGCCGAAAATTCCCTAGCCCCTCTTTCTCTCTGCCGAAATTTTTCCTAAGCAAAACTCCATCTTCTCTTCTCCTCTCCTTTGCTATTGTCGAACCAAAAACCTTTTCTTTTGATCCTTGATTAATAGTCCATAGCCGAATCTCTGAAGCAGTGTCAGGAAAGATCTGTCGAATTCAAAAGGTAAGAATCTTGTGGTTATCGATTATTCTCTCTTTATGTCAAAAATAGAGGCTAATGTTATTATTTTTGTGGCCGAAACTATAAGGAGTGTTTCGGGATTTCTAGTGCTATCAACTACAAGGAAGAGATCATTCGGGATTCAAGAATCTAAGGTAAGATCTACACATATTTGGTCAAAGTTATGGATTATATGTGAGATTTAAGTCTAACATGAAACTATAGGAATTTTGACAGACATACAAGGCAAGGATTACATTCGGGATTTGGAAATTTTAAGGTAAGTCCATAGATCCAATCGGCCAGGGTTTATTCTTTAGAAATACAAATCCTACTAGGATTTGGTTTTAAGGTCAAAAAGGTTTATTTATGTGTTTAAATAATTTGGCCGAATATAGGGATTGAGATCTAAAGCAACAGATCGATTTCTTCGAGATATCAAGGAACCTATTAAGCAAATCAGGTGTGTACTCACACTAACTTTCAATATATTATGGCAATAATTATTTTAATATATGAATATGTATAAGAATGTGAATGTGGCTAAGTACCACAAATGTGGTAAAGAGTACCCAGGTACGTTTCCTACTTCTGATAGGATTACGAATGTGATATATTTTGAACATGTGAATAGTAACATGAATGAGAAATAAGAATGTTATGCATGATATAATAATATGTGGGGCATTTCGGGATATATGTGAAAGGGGAAGAAGGTGTTGACTTCGGTTTCTCCAACGGAATATGGTGACTACGGTCACATAATTTGAATATGGTAACTTCGGTTACATTATCTGAATTTGGTAACTTCGGTTACATTATCTGAATATGGTGTCTAATGAGACAAATTATATGGGCGATGAGCACGTCGACTGCAGCGACTGCCTTCGATGGTGTGTAGCGGATGGAGGGTTGACTTAGTAGTCCCCACGGTGTGATTGGCAGGTACGGGTGGTGTGTAGCGAATGGATAACTAGGCTTGGGTTTGGGTTGCATCATTTTTTATATGAATATGTCTGTGATATGAACATGTATGCCTGAAATTGTTGATTGTTAGTTTGTGTACACATTGAGTCTGTTGACTCACCCCTTTGTGGGACTATTTTTCAGGTAATAAGTAATAATGGACCGGGTCGGCAGGAGCTAAAGGTGGCCATGCACAGCAAGAAAGGATTTTTATTATTTGGAACTTTATTTCTATTAAGTATTTTAAGTTTTTAAGTTTGGGAATTATCGATGTAATAAGGCCGAAAAGGCCATAGTTTCTATTTCGTTACTTTTATTTTCTTTTAACCACTATGTTATGGATTAATCTATATTTTAAGTTTAAGTAAGAAATATTTTTTTAAGTAAACCCTCAATTATTTTGTCACCTTAAAATAAATGGATTTCTAAACATAGTTAATGGGTTTTTCAACCTAAGCCCAACTCGAATTGATAACTTCTTTGAAAATTTCACGAATTTTCGCTAAGTAACAAAGAATTTTGAAACCGATTTTTCTTAAGGAACATACCAGATCCGGTTCAGGCTCGTGGGCCGGGTGTGGGGTGTTTCAAAATTGGCACCTAGTGCCTCATTGACTCGTAGTCGAAGACATCCCTTAACTCTTCCTATCCTATGGCATGCCAATTATATTCGACTTTGCCCGAACAACTAATAAGGTTTCCATTACCTATTTCATTCTCAATCCACGTACCAATTCACATCAATTACATCATTAACTCATTTATGCAATCATATAATAACATAGAACATTTCATTACACATTCAATCCCACATTTAAATAAATACACACATCTTTCACATATACTCAAATTAATCCTCAAGAACATCAATCGTTTTTACCAATTCAAATGCATCTCAATTTCCCAAATAGACTCACCTTATATTCTTACCATACAAACACAATTCAAATGCATCAATTTACAAGTACTTCGGATAATAGAAATACAAATCGTAAACTCTGAGCTATTCGTCAACGACTGTCTTTACCTTTCTTTTTCAAGGAGTTCGGGTTGATGTTAGCTATGGATTAAAAAAATGTAACAAATTATCAATACATTGCCAATTTCACATTCAATTTCTAATTTACGCCACTTTTACATTTTATTCAATTTAGTCCCTAAAATAGGAAATAACTAACTTTCAATCTTAACCCTGAATTTTTATATGATTGTCATTATAGACCCAAGTTAATTCTCTATTTCACATTTTTACCACTAAATTCAAAATTTGTGCATTTTAGTCCCTATTGCACAAAATCATTGATTGACTTTACAAATTAGTCCTTTATCAATTCTAAACTTAAAATCTATCAAAATATCACCAAAAGCTTCAACCATCTAAAAATGGAAACTTCTTAATTTTTTAACGATACCAAAAAATTTGATATGGGCCTAGTAACAGGATTTCGAAAACATAAAAATTACAAGGAAAATGACTAAATTGAACTAACCAATTTGAGCTTGAAATCTAATGAACCCTAGCTGCGTGTTTCTTATTCTCCCTATTCTTTCTTGTTTCAAAATTGAAAAGAGAATAGTCACATTCTCTTTCAATCCACTAATTAACATTTTTTATTTTATTTTTATTATAACATAAATTTTAACTAAAGTTTTATAATACATAACATGTAATATAAATCATAACCAGCCACCATTATAATCATATATAATGGTTTATTTATTTAATAAGTCCTATATATTAAATTCTAATTAAAATTCCTTAATAATTCTTACTTTCATCATTTACGCAATTTAGTCCCTATACTCAAATTGAATAATATTTCGACAAAATTACCTATCCAAATTCTATTTACTACAATTATAACTCTATAAATATTTAATAAAAATATTTATGAGTTTAGCTTATGGAAATGGGGTCCCAAAACCACATCCTCCGACACCACTGGGTTGTTACAAAGGACTACTCGTAGAACTTCAAGTAAGGCCAATATTGTCACAACAGGTTAAGGCAAAGTAAGTTTTTGATGAAGAGTTGGCAAAGAGGGTTCACCAAGTGGAACAAGGAGAACGAGGTAACTTCGCACTTAACGATGAAGAAGCACTTTGTTTTTGTAGAAGGTTCTGCATGCCCAGTGATGAGGAACTTCAGTATATGATTCTTAACGAGGCTCATAATAGTCCATATTGTAACACCCCTAACCCGTATCCGTTGCTGGATTAGGGTTATGGGTATTACCAGATAAGTAAAAACTATTATTCAATCAATTTATGTTTTAATTAAACATCTGTATAAAATGGTTCAATTATAAACAGACAGTCCCATGCGTAATACACACTTAATATACTAAACTAAGTCATATTCAATATAATCACGGATGAACACAAAATATCATGCAATATACATTTCCTTATCACCACACAACAATGCAAATAGCATAAACCTCACAAACACCCCTAACCCGTATCTGTCGCCAGATTAGGGTTACGGGTATTACCAGATAAGTAAAAACTATTATTCAATCAATTTATGTTTTAATTAAACATCTATATAAAATGGTTCAATTATAAACAGACAGTCCCATGCGTAATACACACTTAATATACTAAACTAAGTCATATTCAATATAATCACGGATGAACACAAAATATCATGCAATATACATTTCATTATCACCACACAACAATGCAAATAGCATAAACCTCACTTATCATGTCTTTTTATTTTATATAATGCTCACACAAACAAACTAATCGTATCTAATTAATTGAAATAAGCATGATCCATATATCGTCCTATTTCAACTTACTTATAAGACCAAAAACATGTGGTTTAAAAACCTTATCCCTTATGGCCGAACATACAAGCTTATTACAATATCATGCATACACTCATTTACTTGGCCGATTATACAAAGCCATACCTATAATATTTCATGTACATTACATAGCTTGTACTAAGTCTAGATAACACTTAATCAAATCAAGAAATCACATATAGCTAATTTCATATATATATATATATATATATCAATACATCATAGATATGCGCATTTACTCAATTCAAATTAAGCTTAAAAAACTAATTCTTCAAACAATTAGGTTATAAGTAGATATCTCTCATAAGCTTAATCGAACACATATATGCATTGCGTAACATTTTTCATATTCCATAAAATGACTAAAATTAATGCACATACACAAATTCCAAGTAAACTAAATTAAGCCAACCGAAATGTGCATCTTTCAATCATATCTACTTCATTCTAACCGAATTCAAAAATGCAAAACATATCAATATGTCGAGCTTATACCAGATACACCACATATATAAGATAGGAATTTTATTTAAAAATATATATATTATACACTATGACTCATCGAACATTCGTCATTTTCCACATTTCCAAACACATGACTAAACACATAACATTTATATGACTACTTATCATACATGATTAAATCATGACCGAATATATATATCTAAAAGCATTATAAACAAGCCATTATAACAAAAGTACGAGGATTAAACTTAACCCAATAGAGTAGCCATTTTCGCATGGCTATAAACATTAACAAGTATCATTCAAAATATCAAGTTAGCCTATACATGCCTTATATATAAAATTCAACTTATAAGAGTACCAAAATAAGTCGATAGTGTGAGTGACTTCAACGATGATCCCTCAAGCCCGTAGCCTGAACGAAATCTATAAAATAAATAAGAGATATACACAAGGTAAGCTTGCTAGCTTAGTAAGACTTAAGCAACCACAATATGACATTCAAGTATACAAGCATTTAATAAAAACATTTTCTAACATTAAACATTCAAGACTTAATATTTAATTTACCCTAACTGTATATCCCTTCTCACTGTACATATATCAACTTTCATTTCTTTACCACAATATATATTATATACCGAATAAAGAATCACACACTTATGCATATAATTATACTTTTACAAATACTTACTTATTTCATGCTTTTGTATAACTGTTTCACTTATAGAATACATCATAATTACATTCCATCTATCATATGTATATCACTTACTTTCACCATTTCATTTACTTAGCATCATAGCATATATTCGTAACATTAAAGTATGCTTAATACATACCTTATACCGAACTCACAAACCCACATTCATAAACTTAAGCTTTCTTGGTTCGTTTCATAACTTTACTATTTCATAATCAAAGTTCGGGAAATGAAAACTCACCAGCGAATAACAAGTTATGCATTAATCCGAATCGCGTACACCGGCTCCTGGACTTCTAGACTTGAAGTCCGAGAATTTAAAACACCGGCATTTAGCCTGCTAGACATTAAGCCCGATATATTCACCGGCATGAGGCCTGCTAGGCATTAAGCCTGAAATACATCACCGGCACAAGGCCTGCTAGGCTCGAAGCCCAAAATATCAACACATTCAACCTTTCAATACACAATACTTAGTACTAAAATCACCACCATCTCATATACTTCATATTACTTTCACATATTAAACCGAACATACTTATTCACATTACATTACACAAAATAAATTCACTACAAACTCATACCCTCACATTCGGCCAACATATATTTTTATACTTTAAATTTCCAAATTTCATCATATACTATGTTCACAAATAATTCTTTGGCATATACTTGCTTAAGGACTTACCTCGACTATCGACGGACGACGAGTACCAGCTATTTGTTAACCTTCGCCTTTCCCCGATCCAAGTCCGTTTTTCTTTGTTCTTGATCTAAACACATTCAATTTGAGCTCATTCAAACAAATGTCATTTCAATTTAATCCCAAAACACTTAAATAGGCAAATTACCACTTTACTCCTGACATTTACAACTTTTACAATTTAGTCCCTATTGCACAAAACACAAAATACACATAATTTGAAATAACTCCCTAAGGGCCGAATCTTCCCCATGGTCTTATAAGTCCCTACATTTCATAAAATTTGCATTTTAACCCCTTAAAGATTTATTTTCTCAATTTAGCCCTATTTAGCCAAATTCATCAAAAATTCAAGAACAAAGTATATTCATTAATTAAATATCTATCATTTAACACCATAAAACATCTTGAACCTCAACATAACATCCATGGCATTTTACACAAACATCACCAATTCATGAAATTAAGACATGGGTTTTGAAGTTCTCGAAGCAAAGATTACAAAAACGTAAAAATTATCAAAAATCGATTAAAAACTAACCTTGAATCAAAGCTTGTAGTAGCCGAATTTTAAACAAGGTTTTCTCCCTTTTCTTTATCACATTCGGCCATGAAAGAAAATAAGATGATAATGGTTTTCTCATGTTTTATTTAACATATATTATGACATTTAATTAATTACCTATTTAACCTTATATCATAAAATTATATAATATAAAACTTAAGGTTAATCTTGTCATATACCACCCACTAACTTAGAAAAGGGTTATTTACCCATTTAATACCTCATATTAAAAACCCGTCAACATTCTAGCACTTTACACTATAGTATGCAACTTTTACACTTTACGCGATTTAGTCCTTTTTGTTAAATTGAACACACAAACAATTAAATTTTTCCACGAAACTTTCACACACATTAATTCACATATAATAGACACAAAATATAATATTAAAGTATTTCTCAGACTCAGATTCGTGGTCCTGAAACCATCGTTCTGATTGGGGTCAAATTCAGTCTGTTACAACTCTCCCCTTTAGGGATTTTCGTCCCTGAAAATCTTACCGTTAAACAAAGTCGGATATTGTTGCCTCATTGATCCTCAGGCTCCCACGTAGCCTCTTCAACTCTGTGCCTATTCCATAGTACTTGCACTAATTGAATTCTCTTGTTTCTCAAATGTTTCATTCCCCGAGCTAATATACAGATCGGTTCTTCCTCATACGTCACATCAGATTAGATTTCCATCTCAGACGGAGTGATCACATGTGACGGATCTGATCTATATCTACGAAGCATCGAAACGTGAAATACGTTGTGTATCTTTTCCAATTCAGAGGGCAACTTCAATCTATAAGCAACAGGCCCAATACGTTCGATGATCTCGTACGGTCCGATGAACCTCGGACTTAGTTTGCCTTTCTGACCAAATCGGAGTACTTTCTTCCACGGAGAAACTTTCAAGAATACCCGGTCTCCGACCTGAAACTCAATATCTTTGCGTTTCAAATCAGCATAGGACTTTTGACAATCCGAGGCAGCTTTCAATCTATCTCTGATTATAGCCACTTTCTATTCAGTCTCTTTAATCAAATCAACCCCGTGTATCTTGCTTTCACTAAGCTCAGTCCAATACAATGGTGTACGACATTTGCGGCCATAAAGAGCTTCGTAAGGTGCCATTTTGATACTTGATTGAAAACTGTTATTAAAAGCAAATTCAATCAAAGGTAAGTATCTTTCCTACGTACCTTCAAACTCAAGGACGCAACATCTCAACATGTCCTCAAGTATCTAAATGGTTCACTCAGAATGACCGTCTGTCTGCGGATGAAAGCCTGTGCTAAAGTGGAGTTTAGTACCTAAAGCATCTTGTAGCTTCTTCCAAAACCGTGATGTGAATCTTGGGTCTCTGTTTGAAACAATGGAACTCGGTACACCATGTAATCTCACAATTTGAGATACATACAACTCAGCAAGTTTATCGAGTGAATAGTCCGTACGAACCGGCACAAAGTGAGCTGATTTGGTCAGTTTATCCACTATAACCCAGACTGTGTCTTTCTTGCTCGGTGACGTAGGCAAACCGGATACAAAATCCATAGCGATTCTATCCCATTTCCATTCAGGTATCATGATCGGCTGAAGTAACCCAGAAGGCACTTGATGCTCTGCTTTTACTTGCTGACAAATTAAACACTTTGAAACAAATTCAGATATAACCCTTTCATGCCGGGCCACCAATAAAACTATTTCAAATCATTATACATTTTCGTGCTACCTGGATGTATCGATAATTGACTATTATGAGCCTCGCTCAAAATCATCTGAATCAAATCCACATTCTTTGGGACACATATTCGGCCTTTGAAGTTCAAACCATCATTTGCATCAATTTGAAACTCTGATGCATCATTTTCACACTGAGCTCGTTTAGCAATCAAGTCTTTATCAATTCTTTGTGCATCACCAATTTGTTGAATAAACATGGGTCTTGCTTTTAACTCGGCTATGATCGAACCATCACTAGACATAACCATATGTGCGTTCAACGCACGAAGAGAAAACAATGATTTTTGACTTAATGCATCAGCGACAACGTTAGCTTTCCCCGAATGGTAGTTAATCACCAATTCATTGTCTTTCAACAGCTCTAACCATCTGCATTGTCTCAGGTTCAGATCTTTCTGAGTCATCAAATACTTCAGACTTTTGTGATCCGAGTAAACATGACATTTCTCACCGAATAAGTAATGACGCCAAATTTTCAATGCGAAAACGATAGCTGCTAATTCTAGATCGTGAGTTGGATAATTTCTTTCATGAGGTTTCAATTGTCTCGAAGCGTAGGCTATGACTTTGCCTTTCTGCATCAAAAGGTAGCCCAAACCTTTCAAAGAAGCATCACTATAAGCAATAAATTCTTTACTCGATTCAGGATGAGCTAACACTAGAGCCTCGGTCAAAAGGGATTTCAACTGATCGAAACTTTTTTGACACTTTTTCGACCACTTGAACTTGACATCTTTCTATAGTAGCTTTGTCAAAGGTGTAGCTATCATGGAAAAACCTTTGACAAATCGTCTGTAGTATCCCGCAAGTCCCAGAAAGCTTCGAATTTCGGAAACATTCTTTGGTGGCTTCCAATCAAGTATAGCTGATATTTTGTTCGGATCAACCCGAATACCCGACGCTGAAATAACATGACCCAGGAAGCTGACTTCATTCATCCAGAACTCACACTTACTAAACTTTGCATACAACTGTTGATCTCACAAATTTTGTAGCACCAATCTCAAATGCTCAGCATGCTCGGTTTCATCTCTGGAGTAGATCAGGATATCATCTATAAATACTACCACAAACCGATCCAAATACTGTCTGAAAACTTGATTCATCAAATCCATAAAAACAGCAGGTGCATTAGTAAGTCCAAAAGGCATGACTAGGAACTCAAAATGTCCATACCTCGTTCGGAATGCAGTCTTTGGCACATCTGAATCTCTGACTCGCAACTGATAATAACCCGATCTCAGATCTATCTTTGAGAACACTGAAGCCCCTTTTAACTGGTCGAACAAATCACCAATTCGAGGTAACGGGTATTTATTCTTTATTGTCACTTTATTCAACTGCCGATAATCAATACACATTCGCATCGTTCCATCCTTCTTTTTCACAAATAGAACCGGTGCACCCCAAGGAGAGAAACTCGGTCGTGCAAAGCCCCTATCTGTCAACTCTTGCAACTGTGCTTTCAACTCTTTCAACTCAGTAGGTACCATTCGATACGGAGCCATAAAAATTGGAGTCGTCCCCGGTACTAATTCAATGCTAAACTCAATCTCTCATACTGGTGGTAAACCCAGTAATTCTTCAGGAAACACATCTGGGTATTTACATACAACTGGTACGGATTTAATTTGCTTTTCTGAAACTTTATTATCCAACACATAGGCCAAGTAAGCCTCACATCCTTTTCTCACATACTTTCAAGCTAGCATCGAGGATATCACTGCCGGTAACCCACTCAGATCATTAGATTCAACCCGGATGATCTCACCGTTCTGACATCTCAAATCAATAATCTTTCTTTTGCAATTCACCACTGCATCATGCAAAGTTAACTTGTCCATTCCAAAAATTATATCGAACTCGTCAAAAGGCAACAACATTAAATCAGCTGGAAAGCAGGAATTTTGAATCATCAATGGGCAACTTTTACACACTTTATCTACGAGAACACATCTACCCAAAGGGTTGGACACACGGATCACAAACTCAGTAGACTTAACTGGCGTAGTCTTACTGGCTACTAGAGTTTCACATACATATGAATGGGTCGAACCAGGATCATCAATGCAATCACAGTAGTATCATAAAGTGTGAAAGTACCGGTAATGACATCTGGGGAAGAAGCATCCTCTCTGGCTCGTATAGCATAAGCTCTAGTTAGAGCTTGAGCCTCTGATCGAACTGCAGTGTCCTTCATCCCTCTCTGACTGCCACCTACATTGCCTGAATGTCTGGGTGGTCTGCCCCGTGCTGGTGCGCTGCTCGGTTTAGTGTTCTGAGCCATATTTTGCTCGGCTAGCATCGGGCACTCTCAAATGAAATGGTCCGACGATCCACATTTAAAGTAGGACCGACCATGGAATCTACAACTCCTAGAATGCCATTTCCCACAATGCTTGCACTTAGCCCGGTTCTGCTAAACATTACCAACACTAGCCATCGAAGTGGCTCGGGAACTCACTAGAGGTCGATCTCGTCTAGGCAGGTCTGAAGTAGTTGTATGTCGGCTGAAGTCATATCTGAACTTCTTAGGCATTGAATGGAAAGTCTTACTCGATGATCTTTTACGAGTGTCTCTAGCTTCTATTTCAGCCTTTCTTTTCACTTTTCCAAGCTTTTCAGCTTTGCAAGCTCGCTCGACTAGTACCACGAACTATTTGATTTCAAGAATGCCAACAAGCAACTTTATGTCTTCATTCAGACCGTCTTCAAATCTTTTGCACATAATGGCTTCAGTTGATATACACTCTCGGGCATAACGGCTCAATCTAACAAACTTCTGCTCATATTCTGTCACAGTCATACGACCCTATTTTAATTCTAGAAATTCTTTTTGTTTCTGGACGATGAATCTCTGACTGATATATTTCTTACGGAACTCGATCTGGAAGAAGTCCCAAGTCACTTTTTCTTTAGGAACCACTGATACTAGTGTATTCCACCAGGCATTCATCTGGAGTACAGGATAGCTCATCAAGTACCCGAATAGTGTTATCAAGCCACATCTCAGTTCGCTCTGCATCATCATCATCATTGGCTTTGAATTCTTCGGCCCCATATTTCCTAATTTTATCAACGGGAGGCCTACTAGATCTCATTAGATCTATCATCAGAGGTGCTAAAGGTATCGGAGTTGGGTTATTCGGGGGGTGCAGGTTGTTGTACAGCCGGGTTATTCTGAACAAACTGGGTAAACCATTCATTCATCATCCGGTAAAAGGCTTGTTTAGCCTCCCCCTCAAGGTTACCCATAACTGGTCGAGAGTCTACTGGCACTAATCCGCATGCACGATCAGGCGCTACACTCTCTACATCATCTGCTACGGCTCTGTCAGGATCAGAATCCATTTACTATATAAAACACAGTTAGAAATGTCAGAAATCACCACACTATCGTAAATACAAATAAGCCATGTATAGCTAGACTCTCACGCACTACTGTAGTCCTAGAATCGACTAAACCGTAAGCTCTAATACCAATAAAATGTAACACCCCTAACCCGTATCCGTCGCCGGATTAGGGTTACGGGTATTACCAAATAAGTAAAAACTATTATTCAATCAATTTATGTTTTAATAAACATCTATATAAAATGGTTCAATTATAAACAGACGGTCCCATGCGTAATACACACTTAATATACTAAACTAAGTCATATTCAATATAATCATAGATAAACACAAAATATCATGCAATATACATTTCATTATCACCACACAACAATGCAAATAGCATAAACCTCACTTATCATGTCTTTTTATTTTATATAATGCTCACACAAACAAACTAATCGTATCTAATTAATTGAAATAAGCATGATCCATATATCGTCCTATTTCAACTTACTTATAAGACCAAAAACATGTGGTTTAAAAACCTTATCCCTTATGGCCGAACATACAAGCTTATTACAATATCATGCATACACTCATTTACTTGGCCGATTATACAAAGCCATACCTATAATATTTCATGTACATTACATAGCTTGTACTAAGTCTAGATAACACTTAATCAAATCAAGAAATCACATATAGCTAATTTCATATATATATATATATATATCAATACATCATAGATATGCGCATTTACTCAATTCAAATTAAGCTTAAAAAACTAATTCTTCAAACAATTAGGTTATAAGTAGATATCTCTCATAAGCTTAATTGAACACATATATGCATTGCATAACATTTTTCATATTCCATAAAATGACTAAAATTAATGCACATACACAAATTCTAAGTAAACTAAATTAAGCCAACCGAAATGTACATCTTCCCATCATATCTACTTCATTCGAACCGAATTCAAAAATGCAAAACATATCAATATGTCGAGCTTATACCAGATACACCACATATATAATATAGGAATTTTATTTAAAAATATATTTATTATATACTATGACTCATCGAACATTCGTCATTTTCCACATTTCCAAACACATGACTAAACACATAACATTTATATGACTACTTATCATACATGATTAAATCATGACCGAATATATATATCAAAAAGCATTATAAACAAGCCATTATAACAAAAGTATGGGGATTAAACTTAACCCAATAGAGTAGCTATTTTCGTATAGCTATAAACATTAACAAGTATCATTCAAAATATCAAGTTAGCCTATACATGCCTTATATTTAAAACTCAACTTCCAAGAGTATCAAAATAAGTTGATAATGTGAGTGACTTCAACGATGATCCCTCGAGCCCGTAGCCTGAACGAAATCTATAAAACAAACAAGAGATATACACAAGGTAAGCTTGCTAGCTTAGTAAGTCTTAAGCAACCACAATATGACATTCAAGTATACAAGCACTTAATAAAAACATTTTCTAACAGTAAACATTCAAGACTTAATATTTAATTTACCCTAACCGTATATCCCTTCTTACTGTACATATATCAACTTTCATTTCTTTACCACAATATATATTATATACCGAATAAATAATCACACACTTATGCATATAATTATACTTGTACAAATACTTACTTCTTTCATGCTTTTCTATAACTGTTTCATTCATAGAATACATCATAATTACAATCCATCTATCATATGCATATCACTTACTTCACCATTTCATTTACTTAGCATCATAGCATATATTCATAACATTAAAGTATGCTTAATACATACCTTATAACCGAACTCACAAACCCGCATTCATAAATATTAAGCTTTCTTGGTTCGTTTCATAACTTTACTATTTCATAATCAAAGTTCGGGAACTGAAAACTCACCAGCATATAACAAGTTATGCATTAATCCGAATCGCGTACACCGGTACCTGGCCTGCTAGACTTGAAGTCCGAGAATTTAAAACAGCGGCATTTAGCCTACTAGGCATTAAGCCCAATATATTCACCCCAAGACGAGGCTCGCTGGGCATTAAGCTCGAAATACATCACCTGCAAGAGGCTGCTGGGCTCGGCCGAAGTAAATCACCACAAGGTGCGCTGGGCTCGAGCCCAAATATCAACATATTCAACCTTTCAATACACAATACTTAGTACTAAAATCACCACCATCTCATATGCTTCATATTACTTTCACATATTAAACCGAACATACTTATTCACATTACATTACACAAAATAAATTCACTACAAACTCATACCCTCACATTCGGCCAACATATATTTTTATACTTTAAATTTCCAAATTTCATCATATACTATGTTCACAAATAATTCTTTGGCATATACTTGCTTAAGGACTTACCTCGTCTATCAACGGACGACGAGTACCGGCTATTCGTTAACCTTTACCTTTCCCCGATCCAAGTCCATTTTTATTTGTTCTTGATCTAAGCACATTCAATTTGAGCTCATTCAAGCACATTTCATTTCAATTTAATCCCAAAACACTTAAATAGGCAAATTACCATTTTACCCCTGACATTTACAACTTTTACAATTTAGTCCCTATTTCACAAAACACAAAATACACATAATTTGAAATAACGCCCGAAGGGCTAAATCTTCCCCATGGTCTTATAAGTCCCTACATTTCATAAAATTTGCATTTTAACCCCTCAAAGATTTATTTTCTCAATTTAGCCCTATATAGCCAAATTCATCAAAAATTCAAGAACAAAGTATATTCATTAATTAAATATCTATCATTTAACACCATAAAACATCTTGAAACTTAACATAACACCAATTCATGAAATTAAGACATGGGTTTTGAAGTTCTCGAAGCAACGATTACAAAAACGTAAAAATTATCAAAAACCGATTAAAAACTAACCTTGAATCAAAGCTTGTAGTAGCCAAATTTTAAACAAGGTTTTCTCCCTTTTCTTTATCACATTCGGGCATGAAAGAAAATAAGATGATAATGGCTTTTCTCATGTTTTATTTAACATATATTATGACATTTATTTAGTTACCTATTTAACCTTATATCATAAAATTATATAATATAAAACTTAAGGTTAATCTTGTCATATACCACCCACTAACTTAGAAATGGGTTATTTACCCATTTGATACCTCATACTAAAAAGCCATAAACATTCTAGCACTTTACACTATAGTATGCAACTTTTACACTTTACGCGATTTAGTCCTTTTTGTTAAATTGAACACACAAATGATTAAATTTTTCTACGAAACTTTTACACACATTAATTCACATATAATAGACACAAAATATAATATTAAAATATTTCTCACACTCGAATTCATGGTCCCGAAACCATCATTTGGATTAGGGTCAAATTCAATCTGTTACACATGTGCAATGCACCCAGGAAGTAAAAAGATGTACCATTACCTCTGTGAAATCTATTTGTGGCCTAGATCGAAGGGAATTGTTATAGAGTTTGTGGCAACGTGCTTACTTTGTCAGAAAGTCAAAGTAGAGCATCAGTATCCTTTTAGGATTGTTACAGCCACTTAAGATTCCAGAGTGGAAGTGGGAAAGGATCACTATGGACTTTGTGACTGTTTTGCTAGAAACCACGACCAAGAAGGATGCAATTTGGTTGATTGTTGATCGCCTAATGAAGTGTTCGTACATTTTAGCTATTCACACAAATTATTCATTGCAAAGGCTCACTGAGATTTATGTTGCTAAGATAGTTCGATTGCATGACATTCCAATTCCCATAATTTTTTATTAAGATCCTTGATTCACTTAGAGATTTTGGAAAAGTTTTTTAGAAGCTTTGGGTTCGAAGCTTCAATTCAGTACTGCTTATCACCCTCAAACAGATGTCCAATCTAAGAGAGTGATACAAGTGTTGGAAGACATGTTGCTAAGTATGTTTATTTCTGAAATTATACTGCATGTTGCAAACTTAGGTACTACACAAACTATTGGTATTTAGTGGAACTATACTATTGTATGTGAACCTATATTGTTATGTGAGCTCATACTTTGTTTGTTGCGAAATCATGTTGAATACTGCTAAGTGATCTTATGTTGTTTTATTTATTTGAACTCTTAAGTCTTTCTATTGTTTGACATGTGAACCTTTCCTTTAATGTTTTGTAAGCTTCCATGTCTGTATGTTATGTATAAGTTAATTTTGTTGTTGTGTGATAACTTAGCATATTTTATGTTGAAAATAAGTGGTGTGTTGGAGGTTTGGTTAGGAGTTAACAGAGAGTCACTTCGGTGGCTAATTTAGCTCATTAAATTTGGGTCGAACCTGCTCAACCGAGTTTGGGTTGTATTTTAGAGTTCGCAAAAAGCTGGGAACATTATTTACCTTTGACAGAGTTCACCTATAATAATAGTTACCAAGCAAGTATTCAGATGGTACCTTTTGAAGCACTGCATGGAAGGAGGTATTGAACGCCTCTATGTTGGGCTGAGTTAAATAAAAAGAGGATCGTTGGACCCGAGTTGGTTGGCGAGACTGAAGGCAAGGTAAAGTTGATATGTGAAAGACTTAAGGCTGCTTCCAACAGACATAAGTCCTATACTGACTTGAAAAGGTGAGATGTTGAGTACTAAGTGGGCGAGCATGTGTTTTTTAAGGTATCGTCATGGAAGAAAGTCCTAAGGTTTAGGTGTAAAGGGAAGCTAAGTCCGAGATTCATTGGTACTTATGAAATGGTAGAAGAGTTGGCCCTGTAGCATATCGACTCAAGTTGCCCCGCGAACTTGATAATATCCATAACTTGATAAGACCCATCTCATGTTGTAGCAAAAAAATGATATTGAAGTGCGACCTGATTTCATTTATGAGGAAGAACCAGTGAAAATTGTGGCTCGCGAGGTAAAAGTCATTCGAAGCAAAATGATTCCTTTAGTCAAAGTATTAGTGCAAACCCACAAAACCAATGAAGCTACTTGGGAGATAGAAGAATAAATGAGGAAACAATATCCTCGACTATTTGAAGGTAAAAATTTCAAGGACAAAAATTTTTTATGTAAGGGAGAATTATAGAATCTTGAGATCGGGCTTGGAAGTTTTGACCTCGCAAGTGAGGGTTTCCTAGTGCCTTGGCAAACGGAGGAGTTCGCCAAAGGGGGAGTTTGCCAAAAGGGTACAGCAAGGAGTTTTCCAAGTGTTTTGGAAAAGCAATATATGCCAAAATACATAGTAATGGGCTCGTCAAGTTCTTTAGAAGTGGGTTCGCCAATCTGTTTGGCAAGCTAGAGTTTACCAGGTAAGTTGTGAACTGTGAGTTCGTTAGTGTGTTTGGTGAACTAGTGTTCACCAATTAAGTTGCGAACTAGGTGTTCACCAGTCAAAGTTTGCGTTAGCCTCGAATTAGGAAATAAAGATTTAGTGTATCTAAGAGGACTTTATGTGCAAGTAACACATTTCCTAATTCAAGTAAGGTATCCTAAGATTTTTAGTGTAACAACCCGATTTTCAGTGGTGACGGAGTAGTGGTTTTGAGACCACAAATTTCATCATGTTGACTCTTAAATATTATTTTTAGAATATTTATAGAGTGTATTAAAATTTGGTTTAGAAATATTAACAATTAGATAGTTAATTAAAGAAAGGGACTAAATTCAAAAATATAGAAAAGTTGTTAAAAATGCATTTAGGTGATTAAATTGATTATTTACTAATTGAATAAGGGTATATATGGTAATTATACCTTAATTAATGAGGTGGGACGTCACTGATAAGGAAAAAGATAAAAAATAGTAATTAATGGAAAAATGGTAAATAAATTGAAATTAGTTAAAAATAAATAGAAAAACCAAAACAATTTCTATTCATCTTCTTCATTTGGCTGAATTTAGCATGGGGGAGAGCTTCAAATTTTGGCTCTTTACCTTCATGCATGTAAGTGAATTCTTACCCGTTTCTTGTAATTTTTATGTTTTTAAAATCGTTGCAACTAGGTCCAGCTAGCTCGTACCTTCATTTCGATTCTATTAAAAGTTTTGGGAGTTTCCATTGATGAATATGGAATGTTTATGATGAATATTATGTATTTGGAGTCTTTAATATGCTATTTGATGAATTTGAAAAGAGATTTTTGTTAAATCTTGATTTTAGGATTAAATTATGAAAATGTCAAAATATTAGGGTTTGATAGTAAATTTTAGGTTTATTAGGGGCTGTTTAAAGGCCTAGAATATTTGTATAAATTATTTATTTAAGAAAATTAGTTAATTTGATGAATTAACTAATTAATGGATTAAATTGCAAAAATTGTAAAAGTTTGGGGTAATTGTGCAAATTTAAAAAACAAAATGGTATTAACTGTAAAATGGATTGTAAATGAATATATGCCAATGAATGAGTAATTTTATATTTTAGATCAAGATCTCGTAGATACTCGTGGAAAAGGAAAAATAGCGGAATAGTCCTTGAACTTCTGCAATTACTAAAATTCAGTCCAAGTAAGTTCGTACGGATAAAATTTAACATTTTTAATAATTGGTGATTGGTATTATGTATATATTCTATTGTTGGAAATGAATTATTGTTTGAATTATAATATTGAATTGGATATTCGGTTTGAATTGAATGTAGGATTTGAGTACATTCGTGATTTGGTGTATGATGGAGGTTTAGAATGGAGATGGTATTGGAGGGAGATATCGGCATTTTACCCAAGTAAACCGAGGTTCAGCATTTGTTGCAAACTCTCAAGTTATACTTTATGTTTGGCGTGATTCCGGTGGATTAGCTCTTACGAGCTTCTGTTCATCTTTCGAGCTTCTATTGGCATATTCGGAAGGGCCAACTTGTAACACCCCAAACCCGGTCAATACGTTACGACCAAATCTGGTATGTTACAGGAATGAAGGCTTGAAAACTCAACGAAACTTCGTGATTTAGAAACCATTTCCCCTGAGTGCCTTGTTCGAAAGATGTTTTAAAGTTTGGTGTGAAAGCTTTGTGCTGACTACTTATTAATCAGATCAAAAGGGTGTAGGTAAATTCGTTATTTTACCAAAACCAAAACCAACGATTCTAAAAAATGTGACATTTGAAAACGATATCGCGATTTTTAATAAAGTCTTCGAATTAATTTGTTAGTCGTAGACCATCTCTTGTTAATACTTTGAAAACTATTTGTTTATGTTTTAGATTTTCGAAAAAAAAATCCCATATTCGACAGTCATAAAATATGCAATATCAGAATTAAAATTCAAACCCAAAATCTAAGTTAAAGCGGCCTTATTACAAAATAAAATCCCGAATTAAAGTAAGTTCAAAAATAAAGTACGAAGTTTACTAATGAAATAGCATCGCATGGCCACCTCGAGTCCGTCCCGGCTCCAAACTCGCGATCTAGCGATTACTTGCAAAATTTAGTAGAGGGGTGAGTCACCGAGACTCAGTGTGTAAATCCCCGTATAATGCAAACTGGGCATTAAACCCACATAGTACAGCATGATAATCATCTATGCAATGCAGCCCAACCAGTCTATTTTTCTGTCCTCTACATCTCCTGAATCTACTCAATATCTGTGGCACCCAGCCACTATGGTACCAAACCACTGGTGGTTCCAAACCACTAGTGACAGAGTCACAAAATATAATATGTGGGCCCAACCCACTGTGCTACCAAACCACTGGGACGAGTCACTGAAAAAAATATATGTGGTGCCAAACCACTGAGACATGGTCACTAGATAGAATTATGTGGGACCAATCCACTGTGGTACCAAACCACTGTGATAGTCTTAGAATCACATTTCCCCTCTTCACATCATACCCCAAGGCCATGCACATGTTAACATACTGAGATGAATGTGATCATGCTTCAAATGCACAACAGTTAACTATTTAATACATTCACATATCTTGATCATAAAATCATAACAGAACTTACCCGGTGCCCCAACCTTACCCACGAGGGTATCTCGATGATCTATTCCGTCATTTTCGCCTTTCAGCCTACACAATTATAACCAAAACTTAATAAACAGAGTGTGAGATTTACACACCTGGTAATGAGTAACACTAGACTCTCTACGTCAACGCTCACACTAGCAGGGACAACGGCTGTTTGTCTATCCCAGGAAAACATCGGCTCTCTACCACAACCCGATGGATAGTCACGAACCGCCGACACAGCACGCCTTTTAAATTTAGGAGCGGAGGCTATGGGTCCACTCCCTTCCTCAGCTTGACCATTTCTTAAATCCATGAAATAGACTTGATCAGAGGTAGAGAAAACGTCGATTGACTATCAAAAGAATTGATTAAAGCTGACCACAACCAATAAGGGACTTAACACCCAAAACCAAAAAGAAATGACTCTTATCTTGGTAAATGATGAACCACACAGCAACTAGTTCGGCCTTGTGTTGAAACAGGTGGTGTGTAACAGACCAAATTTGACCCAAATCGGAACGGTGGTTTCGGGACCACGAATTCGAGCCTGAGAAATGTTCTAATAATTTATTTCATGTTTATTATATGTGAATGAAAATGTGTGAAAGTTTCGTAGAAAAATTTTATCGTTTAAGTGCTTAATTTGGTAAAAAGGATTTAATCGAGAAAAGCGTAAAAGTTGTATGCTAGAGAGTAAGGTACTAATTTGATTGTGGCTTTTTAAGTGGGTGTACTAAAAGGGAAATTAGCCCATGTACAACAAGGGAAACGGCAATGGGCCTTTCTAATTTCAAATTATATGTTATTTTAGCCTATTATATGTTATGTTAATATATTAGTAAATAAGGTAAATTATATGTGTTAATATAACATTAAATAATGAAAATAAGTGGGAAGAAAGAGAACATACCTTGTTCTTCTTCCTTGGCCGAATGTAGGAGCTAGAAACTCCATGGTTGAAGCTTGATTTTCTGGCTAGATAAGAAGCTTGATTAAGGTATGGTCGGTTTTGGTTTTTGATAATTTTTACGTTTTTGATATCGTTGCTTCGTGTATTACCCGACCCATGTCTAAATTTTTGAAAATACTATGTATATAGGATTCGACCATTAACATGCTTGGATAGTTTTGATGATTGATGGTCTTAGATTAAATGTATGTTAAAGATTTACAAGTTTTGTATTGGAGTTTTTGGTGATTTTGAGTATATAGGGCTAAATTGAAAAGAATAAAATTGTGAAGGATTAAAATGTCAAATAGATGAAATGCATGGACACCCATGGCTATGGGAAACGTTAAACCTAGCTATAGTGTTAGGAAATTTTGCATATTTTGAGTTTTGTGTAAATTGGACCAAATTGTAAAATGGAAAAACATTAGGGGCAAAATTGTAAATTGCCCATTTGTGTGTTTCGGACTAAATTGAGATGAAATGCAATTAAATGAGCTAAATTTTAATGTGTTTTAGATCAAGAGCAAAGAAAAAGCTAATTAGACCGGGGAAAGACGAAGGTTCTCGAATAGCCGATTCGCACGGACTATCGACAACCGAGAGTAAGTCCTTAAGTTAATACATGTCAAGGGACTAATTTGAATCTATTAAAAGTTGAAATTTTACATTTTTAGGATAGAAATGTGGAAATTGCCGAATGTGAATTATGGTAGTGAATTTGAAATTGTTTTGTTATATGTGAAGTGATCAAGTATGTTTGATTAGATATTCGAAAGGAATATGAAATAAAAATTTGATAAATTTTAGTATCCATTTACCTTATGGCGAATGTATATTGACATATTTGGTTGATGAATTATGTTGAGTAAGTGATTTGAATTGTTGGGAATGTTTAAGCTGTATTGACACGCTCGGGCTTTTACGCCTAGCGAGCCTTGTACCTGATTTAAATCGGGCTTTTAAGCCTAGCAGGCCTTGTGCCGGTGTTACTTATCGGGCTTTTAAGCCTAGCAGGCCTTGTGCCGGTGTTACTTATCGGGCTTTTATGCCTAGCAGGCTTAATGCCGGTGATGTATTTGTAAGAGTATGCCCAAAGATCAATCATGATATGGTTGTAATAACATACTTTATTTACCATATTTATTAATATAAAGCATTGTCATTATTATTTCAGTTTTTCTATCTGTATACAAATAAACCGTTTGATAATAATGTCACGAGAATAATATGATTATTTTTAAAAGATCCTTAGTCGAGTATTATTGTTGACTAGGACAACAGTAATGCATTAAGACTAACATGTAGTTGATTGATGATAAAGAGTTGTCATTGATGTGGATTGTCAAAATCAATGCATGAATATGTGTGTTAGAGAACAACATATTGGATTGACCCGTTATGAGTATGTTTATTGGATTATTATGTAATTGTCACAACATTACTCATAGTGATTAATATGTATATGATCCTCGGACTTGAGATAATTATTAATCTCAACATCGTGAGTTGTATATTTTGATACATCAAAACGTATAATCGTGAATCGGTTGTTCTATAAAGGCGATGTTGGATATACCACAATCTATGTAGAGGATATGGTTGATCAATATAGGATAAGTCCCTCCTACATAATGGGAGTAATATCTTAGGCCACTTGATTGAGTGAGACTAGAAATGCATGGCCATGCTCAAATAAGTTGACATGAGATGTCATACTAATTTGTATATCATAGTCTACTCAAGATATCAAGAAACATGGGATGGACTATACAAGCGTGACTATTCCATGACTTGTGTCCATTCCGAGATAAAGGACTTAAGGATTAATGCATGAAAGGTTAATCACAAAAAGTTATGTGGAATCATGACTTCTTGTAAATTAGGTAGCAATGATGCATTGCTAGATGCCACTCATTGTTTGTGACATTAGAATCGTTCTATTATTATCGCTAACGTTGCAAGAACCTACGAGGTCACACCCTATGGTTTAAATGAACGGAATAAAATATAATTGGTATTTTTTTGGTTGTCACATGAATTAAATTAATTAAAGAATTAATTTAATTGGGCAATCAAATATTGAACATATTATATGTACAAGGATGTTGTACACATAATGACAACATAATTCTATTAATATATGAATTTGATTCATATATAAATTTAAATAAATATAGTTTATCAAATCCTTATTATAATTAATGTAATTATAATTTTCTGATATAATTAATGTAATTATAATTTTTCGGTTAAAAACTTTATTGTATTTATTTAACATTCAAGAGATACCAATTATAAAAGGGTATTAAAAGGATACCAAATAATGGGCCCAATGAAAAAGATACCCATTATAAAAGGCCCAATTAAAAGGATACCCAATATAAAAGGTATTTAAAAGAGACAAAGCTTAAGGGAAAACCCTAATAGATTACTTGTTAAGTCTAGCAGCCGTCAAGCAAATAAACCTCCAAAATAGTTTTGGAGATTTCTTCCGTTCATAGTCAAATCGGGTGGATCACGTAGAGGCCGACATCGGAAAAGGTTGTGGCTTGATTCGACAGTAAATCAAAACTCTTGTTGCCAAGGCATCGCCGTCTACTCAGATTTAAGTTTTGGTAATTTCGAAACCTTTATTTCACCCCGATTCGTTCCTCACACATGGATTCCTGATTTAGATCGCCGGATCTAATTTTATTCTGCTGCGCCATGGGGTTCCGGCGTTCCAACAGTGGTATCAGAGCCACTTGTGTGATACGGACTCGGGTTTAAATACTTGGGTGATGCAATTGTATGAGATTCATGTTTTGATCTTATTGGTTTTTCGATTGTTTAAATCGTTTAAGCATAACCTGATAACTGTTCCTTTCGGTAATTGATTAAATGTTAATCATGGTTTTGTGGCCTACTTGATTTTATGTTATTATTGTTAATTATTAACAAATTTGTAATAATGTGACGGAGGTATTTATGGTTTTCAGTAAGTGTTAACAGGCTAATGGAACAAGGGTTGTTCCGATATGAAACCTCAAGGATTAAAATCCTAAAAACACGATTCTGTTGATAAAAAGTTATCAAATCGTGAGGTTTCATTTGACCGGGTATGCGATTCAGATCGTCGCACAGGGGCTCCGCCCGTGCACTCTGTCCATACTGCGGGGCACCGCCCCCGAACCCCCGGGGATGAGGATCTAAGGATGGCTCTGGCCGCGGGTCGAAGGCCCGCTTCCTCCGACATCCTCAGACCCTCGCAAAAAAAAAAAAATTTGTTAATAAAAGAAATTTATAAACTTGATGGGCCACAAAAGGTTGAAAGGATATTTTATAATTCACCTTAAATATATATATATATATAGAATTATGTATGCTATTTTTGACATGCACGGTGTTTGAAATGCATAGTTATAGCCCAATGACATATTCGATAAAAGGTTGTATTTTTTTTAAATACGGCCTGCGTGTCGTACCTTACTACTATTCTCTTGTATTTCTCTTCTCATCTTATTCCCTCGTATGTAAAATGAGTTTCTGCATATTGTAATTTGCAAGAGTTGCTGTGGGCCAAACGAGAAGGAAGGTGGGACAATGATTGAGAATGATAGCTTGTGAAATGGCTTACACCTTTAGGTTTCTTTTTGGTTTTCCCATTGGCTTGGGTTGAACCACCTTAGTTTATGGGCTATAACTATTGCATTTATTTATTGCTTTATTTATTCATGTATGAGATGCTATGGATGTCTAAAGCATGCCAATTATATATATTAAAACTTGATAATAATAAAACCCCGTTAATTGATGAGATCAATTAAAAGACTAAATGGACTAATGTAGACCATAATTGGTGAGATGGAACAATCTTAATAAAATCCCTCTATTAAAATATTAAGTCAACATGGCCTTCCAATTTTGCCCTCGTTAAAGCCTCGATCAATACTATGTAGGTTCTGCCAAAGCAAAGTACTAGTATTTATCTTGGTTAAACGCGAAAGAATAAACAAGTGATATTCACGTTAAAAATTGGTTAATGACTTAACTAAGTTACTCTAATAGGATTAGAAACCTAGAGGCAAGTAAATTGGATAAATCATAAGATGATTAGAACAAGAGTTGTTCACCAAATATTAGGAGTTACATATGATGTAATTAGCAAATGTTGCTTACCTAAATAACCATAATCTTAAGAGTAAAGCCAAAGTGACTTAAGAGGTGGTGAAATATGGATCCTTAACCTACTAGAAATACTTTTGAGAAAGTTTTTTCAAATTAATATACGAGGTTATTAATTTTGAAATAAAATAGTAGGAATATCATTTAATAAAGTCTTTTTAATCATTGATATAAAATTGGTAAATTTACTCACATGCATATTTAATTGTTGTAGATATATTATGGTCGCAAACACTAGCACACTCATCATTGCGATCGGTCCTTGAGAAGGACAAATTGAATGGTTTGAATTTTCTTGATTGGTTCCAGTAACTTGAGGATTGTCCTTAAACAAGAACGGAAATTATATGCCATTGAACAACCACTTCCTAATGAACCACCCGCTAATGCCTCGAGGGTGATAGAGAGACGCTTACAAGAAGTATCTCGATGACATGATAGATGTTGGATGTCTTATGCTTGTCACTATGAATCTCGAACCTGAAGCAACATGAGGACATGGTTGCTTATGATATGATCGAGCACTGAAAGAACTTTATCAGGGGCAAACACGGCAAGAGAGGTTTGATATCTCTAAAGCCCTATTCCAATGTAAGTTGGCTGAAGGAAGCCCAGTAGGACCTCATGTCCTTAAGATGATTGGCTATATTGAAAGCCTATCTAAGCTTGGGTTTCCATTGAGCCAAGAGTTGGCCACTGATGTTATTTTACAATCGTTGCCAGATAGCTATAGCCAGTTTGTCCTCAATTTCAATATGAATGAAATTGACGAGACTCTACCATAATTGCTCAGTATGTTACGAACTGCTGAAGGCAACTTGTAAAAGGTTGGACCCAAGCCCATACTGATGGTCCGTAATAACAAGGGCAAGGGAAAGTCCAAAGTTCAAACAAAGCCCAAGGGCAAAGGTAGGCCAAATTTGGAAAAGGAAAGGCTGCGCTGAAACCTAAAGGTGGGGTGTCTAAGGAAGGAAATCTGTTTTCATTGTGGTGTGATGGACATTGGAAACGAATCGCCTGTCTATCTTGAAGAAGTCAAGAAGGCTAAAGCAAGCGGAATGTCCGCTTCGGTATTTATGTTATTGATATTAATTTATCAACTACTACTTCTTGGGTATTAGATATCGGTTGTGGTTCTCATATTTGTACTTACATGCATGGGGACTACAAAGGAGTAGGACTCGGCTAGAGGAGATGTGGACCTACTGAGTTGGAAATGGAGCAAAAGTTGCTTTGCATTAGCGTGGGAACATACACTTTATCTTTGCCTAGTGGACTTGATTTATGTTTAGAGGATTGTTATTTTGTGCCCAGTTTGACTAAAAAACATTATTTCAATTTCTTGTTTAGACAAAATTGGTTTTGAGATAATTATTAAGAATAATTGTTGTTCATTTTATCTCAATAATGTTTTCTATGGTTCGGCACAATTAATTAATGGCCTCTATATTTTAGATCAAATGAATCCCATTTACAACATAAATACTAAAAGATCTAAAATAAATGACTCAAATCAAACTTATCTTTGGCATTGTCGTTTGGGCCACATAAGTGAGAAACGCATATCCAAACTCCATAAAGATGGTCTCTTGAATTCATTTGTTTTTGAACAATTTGAAGTATGTGAATCTTGCTTATTGGGAAAAATGACTAAATCTCCTTTTACTGGTAAAAGTGAACGAGCTATTGATTTATTGGACCTAATACATTCTGATGTATGTGGACCAATAAATACACAAGCTAGAGGTGGATTTCACTACTTCATTACTTTCACTGATGATTTCAGTAGATATGGGTATGTTTATCTCATGCGCCATAAGTCTGAGTCCCTTGAAAAGTTCAAGGAATTCAAAAATGAAGTACAAAATCAACTAGGCAAAACTATCAAGTCACTTCGATCTGATCGAGGTGGAGAATATTTGAGCCTAGAGTTTGATGATCTTTTGAAAGAATGTGGGATTGTCTCACAACTTACTCCTCCTGGTACTCCTCAATGGAATAGAGTATCTGAGAGAAGAAATCGAACTTTGTTAGACATGGTTCGATCCATGATGAGTCATGCTGATCTACCGACTTCTTTTTGGGGACATGCACTTGAGACAGCTGCTTTCACACTAAATCGAGTTCCATCTAAATCGGTTCAAAAGACGCCATATGAGATGTGGACTGGGAAACGTCCTAGTATGTCTTTTATGAAAATTTGGGGCTGTGAAGCTTATGTTAAACGTCAGACGTCTACTAAGCTTGAACCCAAATCTGAAAGGTGTAATTTTGTGGGGTATCCAAAAGAAACCAAAGGATATTATTTCTTTAATCCCACTGAGAACAAAACGTTTGTTGCTCGGACTGGTGTCTTCCTAGAGAGAGAATTTACTTCTAGAAAAGGAAGTGGGAGAAAGATTGAACTTGAAGAAATTCGAGAATCACAAGATACCACTGAACCAGAGATTGAACAACAGCAAATTCCACAAGAAATTGAGGAACAAATAACTGCTGTAGAAACACAACCACCGCGCAGATCTTTAAGAGAACGCCAGCACACACCGAGAGAGATATGGATTTCTCATTACAACGCATGGTGACGTTCTTCTTATAGATCAATATGAGCCTAGGACTTATCAAGAAGCGGTGACAAGCCCAGATTCTGAGAAATGGCTTGAGGCCATGAGATCTGAGATGGATTCCATGTATGAAAACCAAGTATGGACCTTGATTGACCCACCCGAAGGGGTTAAACCTATAGGGTGCAAGTGGGTTTTCAAAAGAAAATGACATGGATGGTAATGTACAAACATACAAAGGGCGATTAGTCGCTAAAGGTTTTCGCCAAATTCATGGTGTTGACTATGATGAAACCTTTTCTCCTGTAGCTATGTTTAAATCCATCGAGATCTTGCTCGCCATAGCTGCATTTCATGATTATGAAATCTGGCAGATGGACGTCAAAACAGCTTTCCTTAATGGGAAACTTGAAGAGGATGTGTACATGACACAACCTGAAGGTTTTGTAAATCCAAAGGATGCTAGAAAGATATGTAAGCTACAAAGATCCATTTATGGATTAAAGCCGACTTCTCGAGTTGGAATCTTCGTTTTAACGATGCAATCAAAGAGTTTGGTTTTATAAAAATGAAGATGAACCATGTGTTTACAAGAAAGTTAGTGGGAGCACTATCACATTCTTGGTACTATATGTGGATGACATACTTATCATGGGAAAATGACATACCTACCTTGCAATCTATTAAGACTTGGTTAAGAAGTTGTTTTTCTATGAAGGACTTGGGCGAAGCCACTTATATCTTAGGAGTCAAGATCTATAGAGATAGATCAAGACGACTACTAGGTCTAAGCCAAAGTACATACATAGATAAAGTAATCTTGAAAAGGTTCATATGGAAGAATTTAAAAGAGGATTCCTACCTATAAGACATGGTATTTCACTCTCGAAGGAAATGTGTCCTTCAACTCCACAAGAGAGAGAACGTATGAGTAAAATTCCATATGCTTCCGCTATTGGATCTATCATGTATGCTATGTTATGTACCCGTCCGGATGTCTCAGATGCCTTAAGTATGACGAGCGGTATCAAGTAGATCCCGGTGAAGGTCATCGGACCATATCAAGAGTATCCTTAAGTACTTAAGAAGAACTTAGGATACGTTCCTATTATATGGAGGTGAGGAAGAGTTAAGTGTAAAAGGTTACACTGATGCGGCTTCCAAACCGACAAGGACGATTCTCGATCGCAATCGTTTTTGTGTTTTGCCTTAATGGTGGTGCCGTGAGTGGAAAAGTTCAAAGCAAAGTACAATGAGTGATTCTACAACAGAGGTTTGAGTATATTGCGGCAAGTGAGGCGAAGAAAGGAAGCGGTTTGGATCAAAAAGTTCATTCTTGGACTAGGGGTTGTGCCTAGCATATCGGATGCTATAGAACTCCGATGTGATAACAATGAAGCTATTGCACAAGCTAAAGAACCCGAGATCTCACCAAATGATCCAAACATATACTTAGGCGCTACCATTTTATTCGAGAGATTATCTCTCGAGGAGATGTAGAAATATGCAGAGTACCTTCAGATGATAACATCGCTGATCCCCTGACCAAGCCTCTGACATAGCAGAAGCATGATCGTCACACTAAGTCGCTTGGTATTAGATATATGAGTGATTGGTCTTAGTGCTAGTGGGAGATTGTAAGAGTATGCCCAAAGATCAATCATGAGATGGTTGTAATAACATACTTTATTTACCATATTTATTAATATAAAGCGTTGTCATTATTATTTCAGTTTTTCTATCTGTGTATACAAATAAACTGTTTGATAATAATGTCCTGAGAATAATATGATTATTTTTAAAAGATCCTTAGTCGAGTATTATTGTTGACTAGGACAACAGTAATGCATTAAGACTAACATGTAGTTGATTGATGATAAAGAGTTGTCATTGATGTGGATTGTCAAAATCAATGCATGCATATTGGATTGACCTGTTATGAGTATGTTTATTGGATTATTATGTAATTGTCACAACATTACTCATAGTGATTAATATGTATATGATCCTCAGACTTGAGATAATTATTAATCTCAACATCGTGAGTTGTATATTTTGATACAATCAAACGTGCATAATCGCGAATCGTTGTTCTATAAAGGTCGATGTTGGATATACCACAATCTATGTAGAGGATATGGTTGATCAATATAGGATAAGTCCCTCCTACATAATGGGAGTAATATCTTAGGCCACTTGATTGAGTGAGACTAGAAATGCATGGCCATGCTCAAATAAGTTGACATGAGATGTCATACTAATTTGTATATCATAGTCTACTCAAGATATCAAGAAACATGGGATGGACTATACAAGCGTGACTATTCCATGACTTGTGTCCATTCCGGAGATAAAGGACTTAAGGATTAATGCATGAAAGGTTAATCACAAAAAGTTATGTGGAATCATGACTTCTTGTAAATTAGGTAGCAATGATGCATTGCTAGATGCCACTCATTGTTTGTGACATTAGAATCGTTCTATTATTACTGCTAACGTTGCAAGAACCTAAAGGGTCACACCCTATGGTTTAAATGAACGGAATAAAATATAATTGGTATTTTTTTTTGGTTGTCACATGAATTAAATTAATTAAAGAATTAATTTAATTGGGCAATCAAATATTGAACATATTATATGTACAAGGATGTTGTACACATAATGACAACATAATTCTATTAATATATGAATTTGATTCATATATAAATTTAAATAAATATAGTTTACCAAAATCCTTATTATAATTAATGTAATTATAATTTTCGGATATAATTAATGTAATTATAATTTTTCGGTTAAAAACTTTATTGTATTTATTTAACATTCAAGAGATACCAATTATAAAAGGGTATTAAAAGGATACCAAATAATGGGCCCAATGGAAAAGATACCCATTATAAAAGGCCCAATTAAAAGGATACCCAATATAAAAGGTATTTAAAAGAGACAAAGCTTAAGGGAAAACCCTAATAGATTACTTGTTAGGTCTAGCAGCCGTCAAGCAAATAAACCTCCAAAATAGTTTTGGAGATTTCTTCCGTTCATAGTCAAATCGGTGGATCACGTAGAGGCCGACATCGGAAAAGGTTGTGGCTTGATTCGACGATGAGATCAAAACTCTTGCTGCCAAGGCGTCGCCGTCTACTCAGATTTAAGTTTTGGTAATTTCGAAACCTTTATTTCACCCCGATTCGTTCCTCACACATGGATTCCTGATTTGGATCGCCGGATCTAATTTTATTCTGCTGCGCCATGGGGTTCCGGCGTTCCAACAGTATTTTACAAAATAGAAATCAAAATTTATGTTCAAGGCGAATTAAAGCAAACTTATCGAGTTAACGGCTCAGGTGAGTATGTGAAGTAGGAATGAATTTCTTACTTATATAAGACAAGGAAAATCAGTAATTTATTACAGATGGCATGTGTTACGAGTGTGGAATATATACATATATATATATATGGTTATAATATGTGTTCTCGGCTTTACTAATGAATGATATGATTGTTGTATCTTGGTCTTCTAATGTGAGGATACATGACTAGGCATATTCGGCCACATGAGTGGTTGTGTAATTGATGCCATGTTATAGTAATTGACATTTAAGTATATAAATGCATGTACCTATGATTATACGATGACATTTTGGGTTTCGAAAGGTTGGTTTATAAACAAGTATTTTGATCATAAGCATGTGGGTGAAGAGATATCGTTTCTACGAATTCATACTTGTTAATATGCGTATGAAAATTAAAGTTTGAAAATAAGTATGAGTACAAGTCCACAAGTTGAATTATAGTAATTTAATTGTTGAAATTCAAATGTTATTTTTATGAAATTAGGACTTACTAAGCTAGCAAGCTTATCGTGTGAAATGTTTCCTCTGTTTTATAGATTAGGTGCAAGCTACAAGCTCGTCGGGATCGTTCGGAAAGTCGCTCACACTATCAATCTACATTTTGGGTACTCTTTCATTTTGGTTTTAAACGAAGGCATGTATAGGAAAGACTTGGTCTTTGTTTGATGAAATTTTAAGGTTCATGTATATAATAGCCATGCGAATATGGCTAAAATTTTTAGTTAAGCACGCTGTTGTGTCTTGATATGTATGTTGGTTCATGATGGCAATATTTATGCATTCTTAATCAAAGTTTAATCGTTTTTGTTAAGGAAATGTTTGTATACAAAATGAATCCTTGAATTAGGGATGTAGGTAGGTTCGGTTAGAAGCTAGTCTTTCATAAAATGCAACAAAACAGCTTGTAGTAGCAGCAGTGATGTGAGTTAGAAAAATCACCAAAATTTAGGGTATATTGAATTAGAAGGTGAATGAGATATGGAATTAAACCTTATTGTGTCTATTTTTACATGAAAGAAACATACTAGGCAAAAGATTTATATATTATGAGATAATTAAGTTTTAGTGAGACCTGCTCTGAATGAATTCGTGAGTCACTATTCTGTTTTGGACAAATTGTCAAAAATTGTACAAAAATAATTAAGAAGCATGGTTTATATGTGTAGAACCCTTAATGAGTCTATTTTTCATTGGTATAAACAAGAACATTATAGGAAATTTGTGCAATGAGATAACTGTATTTTTGTAGAGACAGGTCAGAATTGTCAAGCAGTGTAATAAGGGTAACTTTGATGAATAAACTGTACTAATTGGCCACATGAAAAATTTTGGAAAAATTATGGTGAAAATTTATATGAATGTAGTTTCAAGGAAAATTTACGGATCTAAATTTCAAGTTTTGTAACTCGAGTTATGGTATTTAGTCAGCATGATGCAGTTGGACAGCTTTAAAATCTTACACCCCGAGTTAATAGTCGAGTCTAGTAATGCCACGTACTCGATTCCGGCAAGGGTTTCGGGTAAGGGGTGTTACATTTGGTTGGTATCAGAGCTTACAGTTTAGTCGATTCTAGGACTACCGTAGTACGTGTGTGAGTCTAGCTATACATGCCTTTATTATATGTTGATAGTGTGGTGACTTCGCGGCTGAACTTTGTTTTATATAGTAAATGGACACCGATCCTGAAAGAGCCGTGGCGATGATGACGGGAGAGCGTGCGCGCTGACCGTGCCACGGATCAGCGCCGATAGACTCTCGACTGTTTGGGTAGCCACGAAGGAGAGACTAAACAAGCCTTTTATCGGATGATGAATGAGTGGTTTGCCCAATTCATTCAAAATAATCCTACTGTACCCCAACCTCCACCCCGAATAATCCAACTCGATCCTTCAGCTCCCCGATGATAGATCCGATGAGATCTAGTAGGCCCCAGCTGATAAAATCCAAAAATTTGGGGCCAAAATTTAAAGCTAATGACAATGATGACGCTGAGAGAGAGCCGAAATGTGGCTTGATAACACTATTCGGTACTTGATGAGTTGTCTTGTACTCGGATGAATGCTTGAAGTGTGCTATATCTTTCTTTGCGGGACACTGCATATCACTGGTGGAATACACTAGTATCAGTGGTTCCGAAAGAAAAAGTGACATGGGATTTCTTCCAAACTGAATTTCGCAAGAAGTATATTAGCCAAAGATTCATTGATCAAAAACGAAAGGAGTTCCTTGAGCTGAAACAGGGGCGAATGACCGTAACGGAATATGAAAGAAAATTTGTCAGGCTCAGCCGATATGCTAGAGAGTGTGTTTCTACTGAAGCTATTATGTGTAAAAGATTTGAAGACGGCCTAAATGAAGATATAAAGATGTTTGTTGGCATTCTTGAAATTCAAGAGTTTGTAACTTTAGTTGAGAGAGCTTGCAAAGCTGAAGAGCTCGGGAAAGAGAAAAGAAAGGCTGAGACAGAAGCTAGAGACATCCGAAAAAGGTCTTCGGGTAAAGTCTTTCATTCCACGACCAAGAAGCCCAGAGATGACTACAGCCGACAGAAAGCTACTACAGATCCACCTAGACGGGATCGACCTCCTATGAGCTCCCGAGCTACCTCGATAGCCAGTGTTGGTAACGTTCCACAAAATAGAGTTGAATGCAAGCACTGTGGGAAATGGCACTCAGGGAGTTGTAGATTTCATGATCGGTCTTGCTATAAATGTGGATCGTCAGATCATTTTATTAGAGAGTGTCCGAAGTTAGCTGAGCAGAATACAGTTCAGAACACTAAGCCGAGCAACGTGTCAATGCGAGGTAGACCACCCAAACATTCAGGCAATGTAGGTGGTAGTCGAAAGGAACGAAGAACACTACAGATCGATCTGAGGCTAGAGCTCCGGCTAGAGCATATGCTTCACGAGCTAGAAAGGATGCTTCCTCCCTCGACGTCATTACCGGTATTTTCACTTTTTATGATACTACTGTAATTGCACTAATCGATCCTGGTTCGACTCATTCTTATATGTGTGAAACTTTAAAATTTGGCAAGACTCTGCTAGTTGAGTCTACCGAGTTTGTGATTCGTGTGTCCAACCCTTTGGGTAGATGTGTGCTTGTTAATAAATTGTGTAGAGGTTACCCGTTGATGATTCGAGATTATTGCTTCCCAGCTGATTTAATGTTGTTGCCCTTTGACGAATTTGATATAATCTTGGGTATGGATTGGTTAACTTCGCACGCAGGCGATAGTGGATTGTAAAAGAAAGCTTATCGATTTGAAATGTCGAAACGGTGAGACCATCAGAATTAAATCCTGTGACATAAATGGGTTGCCTACAGCAATATCTTCAATGTTAGCTCAAAAGTATGTGAGAAAAGGGTGTGAAGCTTATTTGGCCTATGTACTGGATAATAAAATGTCCGAGAAACAAATTGAATCTATATCAGTTGTCTGTGAATACCCTGATGTGTTTCCTGAAGAACTACCGGGTTTACCCCCAGTACGAGAGATTGAGTTTGGCATTGAGTTAGTACCGGGTGCGGCTCCGATTTCGATAGCTCCGTACCGAATGGCACCTATTGAATTAAAAGAATTGAAAGCGCAGTTGCAAGAATTGACAGATAAGGGCTTCGCGCGACCGAGTTTCTCTCTGTAGGGTGCACCGATTTTATTTGTGAAAAAGAAAGATGGAACTATGCGAATGTGTATCGACTACCGACAACTAAATAAGGTAACCATAAAGAATAAGTACTCGTTACCTCGGATTGATGATTTATTTGATCAATTGAAAGGGGCTTCAGTGTTTTCGAAAATAGATTTTAGATCGGGCTATTATCAGTTGCGAGTCAGAGATTCAAATGTGCCAAAGACTGCATTCCGAACGAGGTACGGACACTATGAGTTTTTGGTTATGCCTTTTGGACTCACTAATGCACCTGCTGTTTTTATGGATCTAATGAACCGGGTCTTCCGACAGTTTTTGGATCGGTTTGTAGTAGTGTTTATTGATGATATACTGATCTACTCCAAAAATGAAACGGAACATGCTGAGCAATTGAGATTAGTACTACAAACTTTGAGGGATCAACGATTGTATGTAAAGTTTAGTAAGTGCGAGTTCTGGATGAATGAAGTTAATTTCTTGGGTCATGTTGTTTCGGTGTTAGGTATTCGGGTGGATCCAAACAAAATAGCAGCCATACTTGATTGGAAACCACCAAAGAATGTTTCCGAGATCCGAAGTTTCCTAGGCCTGGCGGGGTATTACAGACGGTTTGTAAAAGGTTTTTCTGTTATAGCTACACCGTTAACGAGACTACTACAGAAAGATGTCAAATTTGAGTGGTCGGAAAGGTGTCAAAAAAGTTTTGAGCAGTTGAAAGCTTTTTTGACCGAAGCCCCAGTGTTAACTCAGCCTGAATCGGGTAAAGAATTTACTATTTTTAGTGATGCTTCCTTGAATGGGTTGAGTTGTGTTTTAATGCAAGAAGGCAAGGTGATAGCCTACGCTTCGAGACAATTGAAGCCGCATGAGAAAAATTATCCAACTCACGATCTGGAGTTAGCAGCCATTGTGTTCGCATTAAAAATTTGGCGTCACTACTTATTTGGCGAAAAATGTCATATTTATTCAGATCACAAAAGTTTGAAGTATTTGATGACTCAGAAAGACTTAAACTTGAGACAACGCAGATGGTTAGAATTGCTGAAAGACTATGAATTAGTGATTAACTACCATCCGGGGAAAGCTAATGTTGTTGCGGATGCGTTAAGTCAAAAATCATTATTTACTCTTCGTGTATTGAACGCATGGGTGACTATGTCTGATGATGGTTTGATCTTAGCCGAGTTACAAGCAAGACCGATGTTCATTCAGCAGATTTGTGATGTACAGAAAGTTGACAAAAAGTTGATTGCTACTCGGAGTCAGTGTGGAAGTGGTACAGAATCAGATTTTCAGATTGATGCAAATGATTGTTTGAATTATAAAGGCCGATTGTGTGTTCCAAAGAACTCAGATTTGATCTGAGATGATCTGTGTGAGGCCCATAGTGGTCGACTATCGATACACCCGGGTACCACTAAAATGTATAACAATTTGAAGCAATTCTATTGGTGGCCTGGCATGAAACGGGATATATCCGAGTTTGCTTCTAAGTGCTTAATCTGTCAACAAGTAAAAGCTGAGCATCAGGTACCGTCCGGACTACTTCAACCAATCATGATACCCGAATGGAAATGGGATAGAATTACAATGGATTTTGTATCCGGTCTTCCTATGACACCGAGTAAGAAGGATGCAGTATGGGTTATCGTTGATAGACTGACTAAATCAGCTTATTTTATACCGGTACGTATCGACTATTCACTGGATAAGCTTGCCGAACTGTATGTGTCACAGATTGTAAGGTTGCATGGTGTACCGAGTTTCATTGTTTCAGATAGAGACCCGAGATTCACATCGCGATTTTTGAAGAGATTGCAAGATGCTCTAGGTACTAAACTCCATTTTAGTACAGCTTTCCATCCGCAATCAGACGGTCAGTCTGAGCGGACTATTTTGATACTTGAGGACATGCTGAGGTGTTGCGTTCTCGAGTTTGAAGGTACGTGGGAACGATACCTACCTTTGGTTGAATTTGCTTATAATAATAGTTTCCAATCTAGCATAAAAATGGTGCCTTACGAAGCCTTATATGGGCGAAAATGTCGCACACCGTTGTACTGGACTGAGCTCAGTGAAAACAAGATACACGGGGTTGATTGGATTAAAGAAACAGAATAGAATGTGGTACTTATCAGAAATAATTTGAAAAATTGCCGGATCGTCGTAAGTCTTATGCCGATTTGAAGCGTAAGGATGTTGAATTTCGTGTCGGAGATCGGGTGTTCTTAAAAGTTTCTCGTGGAAGAAAATACTCCGATTTGGCCGAAAGGCAAGTTGAGTCCGAGATTTATCGGACCGTATGAAATCATCGAACGATAGGGCTGTTGCTTATCGATTGAAACGCCCTTTGACTTAGAAAAGATACACAATGTATTTCACGCTTCGATGCTTAGCGATCTGGATCGGATCCGTCCCATGTGATCACCACGTCGAGATTGAAATTCAATCTGATTTGACCTATGATGAGGAACCGATCCGTATCTTAGCTCGGAAACCAAAGAGTTAAGAAATAAAAGAGTTCCATTAGTAAAGATTCTATGGAATCGTCATGGAGTTGAAGAGGCTACGTGGGAGCCTGAAGAGTCAATGAGGCAACAATATCTGAACTTATTTAACGGTAAAATTTTCGAGGACGAAAATTCTTAAGGGGGGAGAGTTGTAATGCACCAAATTTGACCCAAATCGAGCGGTGGTTTCGGGACCACGAATCCGAGCCCGAGAAATGTTCTAATAATTTATTTCATGTTTATTATATGTGAATGAAAATGTGTGAAAGTTTCGTAGAAAAATTTTATCGTTTAAGTGTTTAATTTGATAAAAAGGATTTAATCGAGAAAAGCGTAAAAGTTGTATGCTAGAGAGTAAGGTACTAATTTGATTGTGGCTTTTTAAGTGGGTGTACTAAAAGGGCAATTAGCCCATGTACAACAAGGGAAACGGCAATGGGCCTTTCTAATTTCAAATTATATGTTATTTTAGCCTATTATATGTTATGTTAATATATTAGTAAATAAGGTAAATTATATGTGTTAATATAACATTAAATAATGAAAATAAGTGGGAAGAAAGAGAACATACCTTGTTCTTCTTCCTTGGCCGAATGTAGGAGCTAGAAACTCCATGGTTGAAGCTTGATTTTCAGCTAGATAAGAAGCTTGATTAAGGTATGGTCGGTTTTCGGTTTTTGATAATTTTTACGTTTTGAGATCGTTGCTTTGTGTATTACCCACCCATGTCTAAATTTTTGAAAATACTATGTATATAGGATTCGACCATTAACATGCTTGGATATTTTTGATGATTGATGGTCTTAGATTAAATGTATGTTAAAGATTTACAAGTTTTGTATTGGAGTTTTTGGTGATTTTGAGTATATAGGGCTAAATTGAAAAGAATAAAATTGTGAAGGATTAAAATGTCAAATAGATGAAATGCATGGACACCCATGGCTATGGGGAACGTTCGGCCTAGCTATAGTGTTAGGAAATTTTGCATATTTTGAGTTTTGTGTAAATTGGACCAAATTGTAAAATGGAAAAACATTAGGGGCAAAATTGTAAATTGCCCATTTGTGTGTTTCGGGACTAAATTGAGATGAAATGCAATTAAATGAGCTAAATTTTAATGTGTTTTAGATCAAGAGCAAAGAAAAACGGAATTAGACCGGGGAAAGACGAAGGTTCTCGAATAGCCGATTCGCACGGACTATCGATTAATCGAGGTAAGTCCTGGTTAATACATGTCAAGGGACTAATTTCGAATCTATTAAAAGTTGAAATTTTACATTTTTAGGATAGAAATGTGGAAATTGCCGAATGTGAATTATGGTAGTGAATTTGAAATTGTTTTGTTATATGTGAAGTGATCAAGTATGTTTGATTAGATATTCGAAAGGAATATGAAATAAAAATTTGATAAATTTTAGTATCCATTTACCTTATGGCCGAATGTATATTGACATATTTGGTTGATGAATTATGTTGAGTAAGTGATTGGAATTGTTGGGAATGTTTAACTGTATTGACACGACTCGGGCTTTTACGCCTAGCAGGCCTTGTGCCGGTGATTTAAATCGGGCTTTTAAGCCTAGCAGGCCTTGTGCCGGTGTTACTTATCGTAAAAGCCCTAGCAGGCCTTGTGCCGGTGTTACTTATTGGGCTTTTACGCCTAGCAGGCTTAATGCTGGTGATGTATTTTACAAAATAGAAACCGAAATTTATGTTCAAGGCGAATTAAAGCAAACTTATCGAGTTAACGGCTCAGGTGAGTATGTGAAGTAGGAATTAATTTCTTACTTATATAAGACTAGGAAAATCAGTAATTTATTACAAATGGCATGTGTTACGAGTGTGGAATATATACATATATATATATGGTTATAATATGTGTTCTCGGCTTTACTAATGAATGATATGATTGTTGTATCTTGGTCTTCTAATATGAGGATACATGACTAGGCATATTCGGCCACATGAGTGGTTGTGTAATTGATGCCATGTTATAGTAATTGACATTTAAGTATATAAATGCATGTACCTATGATTATCACGATGACATTTTGGGTTTCAAAGGTTGGTTTATAAACAAGTATTTTGATCATAAGCATGTGGGTGAAGAGATATCGTTTCTACGAATTCATACTTGTTAATATGGGTATGAAAATTAAAGTTTGAAAATAAGTATGAGTACAAGTCCACAAGTTGAATTATAGTAATTTAATTGTTGAAATTCAAATGTTATTTTTATGAAATTAGGACTTACTAAGCTAGCAAGCTTATCGTGTGAAATGTTTCCTCTGTTTTATAGATTAGGTGCAAGCTACAAGCTCGTCCGGGATCGTTCGGAAAGTCGCTCACACTATCAATCTACATTTTGGGTACTCTTTCATTTTGGTTTTAAATGAAGGCATGTATAGGAAAGACTTGGTCTTTGTTTGATGAAATTTTAAGGTTCATGTATATAATAGCCATGCGAATATGGCTAAAATTTTTAGTTAAGTACGCTGTTGTGTCTTGATATGTATGTTGGTTCATGATGGCAATATTTATGCATTCTTAATCAAAGTTTAATCGTTTTTGTTAAGGAAATGTTTGTATACGAAATGAATCCTTGAATTAGGGATGTAGGTAGGTTCGGTTAGAAGCTAGTCTTTCATAAAACGCAACAAAACAGCTTGTAGTAGCAGCAGTGATGTGAGTTAGAAAAATCACCAAAATTTAGGGTATATTGAATTTGAAGGTGAATGAGATATGGAATTAAACCTTATTGTGTCTATTTTTACATGAAAGAAACAGAGTAGGCAAAAGATTTATATATTATGAGATAATTAAGTTTTAGTGAGACCTGCTCTGAATGAATTCGTGAGTCACTGTTCTGTTTTGGAAAAATTGTAAAAAATTGTAAAAAACTAATTAAGAAGCATGGGTTATATGTGTAGAACCCTTAATGAGTCTATTTTTCATTGGTATAAACAAGAACATGATAGGAAATTTGTGCAATGAGATAACTGTATTTTTGTAGAGACAGGTCAGAATTGTCAAGCAGTGTAATAAGGGTAACTTTGATGAATAAACTGTACTAATTGGCCACATGAAAAATTCTGGAAAAATTATGGTGAAATGTTATATGAATTTAGTTTCAAGGAAAATTTCCGGATCTAATTTTTGAGTTTTGTAACTCAAGTTATGGTCGATTTAGTCAGCATGACGCAGTTGGACAGCTTTAAAATCTTACACCCCGAGTTAATAGTCGAGTCTAGTAATGCCACGTACTCGATTCCGGCAAGGGTTTCGGGTAAGGGGTGTTACATGGTGGAAAGCAAAAGCAGATTTGGCATAAATGTAACCCTTCACACCTTCAGCTACTCAAACGGCATTGATGAAAAAGAGAAATAGAGATCCGATTAGTGAAAATGGAGATAGAGGAGTTTAGGGAAGAAAAGAGATAAAAACTGAAAAGAGATGGAAGGAGAAAGATATTCGGCTTTTGTAACCAGAGAGAAAAGAAACATTACCTTCAATAATCCAAAAGCAGAGTTGAACCAATTCGCTTGGGATTATAGGAACTATTCGGCTAAAAGAGAAACAAAAAGGTGTCAATGAAACAGATGCAAGGATTCGGCTTAGAGAAGAAAAAGCAGATAAAATGAAAAAAAAAATGTTTCAGTTATAATGAGTAAAAGATGAGGGAGAGGCTCGGGTAGAGTGAGGCTAAACAAAAGAAGGAGCTCCGAATGGCAAAGAAAGATTCGGCCTAAGGAGAAAATAGTAGAAGCGCCACGAAGAAGAAGGGAGGTTTCGGTTTTGGGAGAGCCCAAAAGAAAGAACAAGAGAGGGGGAGTAGAGAAGAACGTACACAAAAGAAAAGAAGGCAACGTGAAAAGCAAAGAACCCGAAATGACTAAAGAAAAGCCTAAAATGTCAAAATGCTAAGACCACTAGAGATTTTCGGCACACAATCAAGCAAGTTTCGGTTTTCTTCCTTTGCTACTCACCTAACACCCAAATCCATGCCAACAACAAGCCTTAGCCGCAACTCCCCTCCCCACTCTCCAACATTCGGCCACCACTACAACCAACACCAACCCACGATTTCCTCCTACTTTCACTCCTCTTTAATCATTCAAACTTGTTGACCCGTTCAAACCCCACAAACACCTCATGGCCACCCATTCAAATGGCTTGACTCATTCAACCAACAACCTTGGAGAGTCCAGCCGAAAGCCACTTCCTTAGCTCCCTAAGCACAAAAAAAAAAATAAAGCTCCTGCATGTTGCTAGCGCTACTCGAACTCCTTCCCTCCTACAGCTCCCTTGTGACACCACTCCCTGCACCTTAACTGGCGCCTCCTTGCCAGTCCACCACACCTCTTCTTGTGTCAACAACCACAAGAAATTTTCCTTAAGACTTGCTTCAACCAGCTCTCCCCTAAAGAACCTCAGAACCCCCAAACATACCAAATTAACAAATAGAACATGCCAAACACACAGAAAACATAAAAAAAACAAAACCCCTAATTCCAGGATGTTACAGTTCTACCCCCTAAAAAAAATTTTGGCCTTAAAATTTACCTCGTCAAAAGAGGTGAGGGTATTGCTACCGCATCACATCTTCTGGCTCCCACGTGGCTTCCTCTGAACTGTGATTTCGCTACAACACTTTAACCAACGAGACTATTTTCCTCCGCAATACTTTAACATCTCAATCTAATATATGAACTGGTTCCTCTTCAAAATATAAATCAGGTCTTACTTCGATTTCTTCCACCAGCACTATGTGAGATGGATTCGAACGGTAGCGCCTTAACATCGAGACATGGAATACATCATGTATCTGTCCCAATTCCGAAGGTAACTCAAGCTGATAGGCTACTGGTCCCACACGCTTCAACACTCGGTAAGGCCCGATGAACCTAGGGCTCAACTTGCCCTTCCGTCCAAACCTTAACACTTTCTTCCACGGAGAAACCTTAAGGAAAACCTGATCACCCACTACAAATTCTATATCTTTACGCTTCAGATCTGCATAAGATTTATGCCTACTCGAAGCTTCCTTTAACCGAGTTCGAATTAACTTAACCTTCTCCTCTGTTTCCAAAACCAATTTCGGAGCCAACAACTGTCGCTCACCCAACTCTGTCTAGCAAGTAAGAGTGCGACACTTCCGACCATACAACGCTTCATAGGGTGCCATCCGAATACTAGATTGATAGCTGTTGTTGTATGAGAATTTCGCCAACAGTAAGAACTCCTCCCAACTACCCCTGAAATCGATAACACAGCCTCTCAACATGTCTTCCAAGATCTGAATTACCCTCTCAGACTGATCATCAGTCTGTGGATGAAACACTGTGTTGAAATCCAATCTTGTACCCAACGCCTGATGCAACACCTTCCAAAACCGCGATGTAAATCTAGGGTCTCTGTCTGATATGATAGACATAGGTACCCCATGCAACCTCACAATCTCTGCCTCATATAGCTTGGCTAACTTCTGTAGGGAGTAGCCAACATGCACTGGTATAAAGTGAATGGACTTCGTCAACGGATCCACAATTACCCACATTGAATCTTTCTTCATAGGCGTAAGAGGTAGCCCACTAACAAAGTCCATCCTTATCCTCTCCCACTTCCAAAGTGGAATCTTTACTGGCTGTAACAACCCCAAAGGCAACTGATGTTCCACTTTCATTTGCTGACACGTCAGGCACTTACTTACAAAATCGGTCCCCTCTTGCTTCAAACCCGGCCACTAAAACTGTTCGTGCAGATCCCGATAAATTTTACTCCCGCCAGGATGCATAACGTATGGACTACTATGTGCTTCCTGCGGAATCTTCTGCCTTAACTCAGAATCTTTGGGCATACAAGCCTTTCCACAAAAACACAACACCCTATCACTATTCACACTAAATTCTTCTATCTCACCACTTCCCACATGCTGAAATCTACATCTCAACGATTCATCCACCAACTGCTTCTCTCTAATCTGACTTACCCACGAAGGCTTCACCTGCAGTTCAGCTAGCAAACTTCCATCATCATACAAGCTGAGATGAGCAAACATTGCCCTCAAGTCCGTTATTACCTTACAGCTCAACGCATCTGCCACTACGTTAGCTTTACCCGGATGGTACTCAATAGAATAGTCATAGTCCTTCAACAATTCAATCCACCTCCGCTGCCTTAAATTCAACTCCTTTTGGGTAAGGAGATATTTCAGGCTCTTGTGGTCTGTGTAGATGATCGACTTCTCCCCATACAGGTAGTGTCTCCAAATTTTCAGAGCGAACACTACCGCAGCTAATTCCAGATTCTGCATGGGATAATTCACCTCATGCGGTCTCAACTGCTGAGACGCGTATGCTACCACCTTCCCTTCTTGCATCAACATACATCCTAACCCCGTGTGCTACGCATTATAGTAGACGATAAACTCCTTCCCAGCCTCAGGCTGAATCAACACCGGTGCCTCAGTCAAAATCCTCTTCAACCTCCCAAAACTTTCTTGCTGTTTATCTGACCAGACGAACGATACCCCTTTCCGTAATAACTTGGTCAACGGTGCGTTATTAGTGAGAACCCCTCTACAAACTTCTGTAGTACCCAACTAAATCAAGAAAACTCTAAATTTCTGCCACAAACTTAGGCAGTTTCCAATCCAACACAGCTTAAATTTTTCGGGGATCCACCCTAATTCCCTCAGTAGACACAACATACCCCAGAAAGGTAACTTCTTTCAACGAGAATTCACACTTACTGAATTTGGCGTACAGCTGCTTTTCTCTCAGAATCTGCAGAACCACCCGAAGATGCGAGTCATGTTCCTCTTCCGTACTTGAATAAACCAAAATATCGTCTATGAACACTACAACAAACTAGCCCAGATAGGGTTGGAACACTCGGTTCATCATGTCCGTAAACGCAGCTGGTGCATTTGTCAACCCGAACGGCATCAATAAGAACTCGTAACGACCGTAACGAGTTCGAAAAGTTGTCTTATGAATATCTACCTCCTTGACCTTAACTGATGATAGCCTAACCTCAAATCTATCTTTGAGAAGATCGAAGTGCCTTGTAGTTGATCGAACAAGTCGTCAATCCTTGGCAACGGGTACTTGTTCTTAATCGTTAGCTTGTTCAACTGCCTGTAGTCAATGCACATCCGCATCGACCCGTCCTTCTTCTTAACAAATAGCACCGGCGCTCCCCAAGGTGACACACTTGGTCGGATAAAACTCCAGTCCAACAGTTCATGAATCTAGGCTTTAAGTTCCACCAGCTCCTTCGGCGCCGTTGTATATTGAGCAATAGACACTGGCACTGTTCCTGGAAGAAGATTAATACCGAACTCCACCTCGCGATCCGGAGGTAACCTTGGAAGCTCTTTTGGAAAGACGTCTATAAACTCCTTTACTGTTCTAACATCCTTTACAGTCAACTCCTTGGCTTCCAACTCACTAACAAAAGCTAGGAAAGCCTCACATCCTATTCTCACCATTCTTTCATGTAACATCTGGGATTTAGGGGTCTTACATTTTATCTCGTATCTGTGTGTCTTGTGTGTCGCATGATTGTTGAGTGTGTTTGGGGGCTTCGGGAAACCTTGGGGTTAGGTAGGAGCCTTAGTGAAAATTTCTAGTTTAAAGTCTTTAGGGAAGAGCTATGGGAGCTAGGCCTTAAGGGATTTCATGTGGAGAGTAGGGACACAACAAGTGGAGTGGTGGAGTGGCAATGAGACATCAGCTGGTGTGCAAGGGAGTTGCGTCAAAGGGGAGTTCCAAAGGGGAGGAGGTTCGAGCAACATGGGCAGCATTTTGAGTCAAGAGGAGTAGGAGTTGGATTCAGCATCAGCACATAAAAGGTGGAGGTTTGAATGGGTCAAATCTTTTGAATAGGTAGTGGAGAGAATTATTAGGAGCTGAATCATTCAAACTCATTTGAATGGGTGATGTAGAGGGAGTTAAGGAGAAAATTGTGGAAGGGTGTTGGCTAGGGAGTGTTAGCCGAATTTTTGAGTGGTGTAGGGGAGTGGGTGCATTCGGTTTTTGGAGGGGCTAAGTGTGCCAATTTTGGTTGAAGTAGCTTGTTTTTGTTTCTCTTCTTTTGGTGTTTGAGCCGAATTGGTGAGATCATTGGAGCACTTTCTATTCTTTTTCATTTTCTTTCTTTTCTCTCTCGAACCGAAACTGTCTTTTGTTCTCTCTTTCTCCTATTTGCACAAAAATTCAAAATTGTCAACCTACACTTTGGTGTTCCGCATTCAATCAAAGCCGAAACCTCTATCATTTTTTCTTCTTTAATTTCTTTTCCTTCTAAAGTCGTATCATTTATTGTTCATTCCCTCTTTTCCCATACCTTTTATCTTTGCTACTTGTCTTCATAGCCGAAAGTCACTTCTCATTTTCTCCCTTGGTGAAACACCCCAAACCCAGCCCACGAGCCTTGACCGGGTCTGGTATGTTCCTTGAGTAAAAACCGTTCAAAACTTGTTTGTTATTTTGGAAAATTTGGGTGGTTTTGAAGACTAGATTTTATTAAAACAATTTCTATTTGTACTTGAAATCATTAAGTCAAAAGTATTGCCAAGTTTTTAGGGTTTGACATGAAATTGAAAATCATTTGTGCTTATGTGTCAAAACATTTAATATTTATTTTTAAGAAAAGATATTTAATTTTGATTTAATAATATTCGTATCATAATAAACTGGATAAAATGCGTACTTAACACAGTTAATAGAAATGGCCTTATTACAACTGAAGAATACCAAATAAATCCCGAATAATAAAATGTTAAGAAAACATAAATTCAACTAAATGAAATCCCGAAAATGTTCAGCATGGCCACCACATAGTCTCCGCTGACCCGGTCCATCTACTAAGTGTCACCTGAAAAGATATCCCACAACGGGGTGAGTCAAACAGACTCAGTGTATAACAACCAACACTAGGTCCCAAACGATTTAGGCATATCAGATCATACATATACATATAGCAAATATAAATAATGATGCAATCCCGAACCCAAACCTAGATGACCATCCGCTACACATCACCCGTACCTGCCATCACACCGTAGGGATTACTAAATCGACCCTCCATTCGCTACAATCATCGAAGGCAGTCACTGCAGACGACTTGCTCATCGCCCATATAAATTTGTGGCATAGCCACCAGATAATATTATGTGACATTCGTCACCACATTCAAATTATGTGACCGAAGTCACCAGATATTGTAGTAAAAACCACCAGATCACTTCCCCTTTCACAATCACCCATATGCCCCATGTCATACAATTCATGCAAATGTAATGCTATATGCCTTATTCCATATTCATATCAATATTCACATATGTGCCATATTCCAAATGTTCATAACATTTATTAACATAATGTTAAGGTTACGTACCTGAGTACTTTGTACCATTGTATGGTACCTTTAGCCATCCCTTTCACATTCTTAATAACACATGCATTAAAATAATACCATAAATCCTTTAAGACTTAGGGTAGGGCTACACACCTGGTTTACTAACGTGCTCACTGAAATCCCGAAAATCCCGATCTAATGCTCTAGATCTTTAGTTCCTACATTCGGCCAAGCACTAGATCACTTAACTGGTCAGTTCGGCTTTTGAACAAAATAAGAAATAGATCTGAGTCACCAAGTATGGCCTTAGCCGAATGTCATTTCTACTTACCTTGTGGATCTAAGTCCCGAAGTCGTCCTTGCTCCTAGTGATGTCGAAATCCCTATAGGTATATGTTAGATCCGATTTCAATACTTAATGGACATCATTAATGGCCTTCGGCCTAAGACTACTCTAGCCTACCTTAGATCTTGAGATCCTGAATGATCTCCTTTTTGTAGACGACAACTACCAAATCCCGAAGCCTCCTTCAAAGTTTTGGCCAAAAACAATAATGGGATTAGAGTCCTAGTTTCGGTTAATCTAAAAGAAAAGGAGGAGAAGAATGATAGTTGATTCCTTACCCTCAATACAGAAGTTGACTGCTCCTTTGTTTGAACCCATAGAGATGTTCGGCAATGAAGGCTAGGTAATGATCAACACATTTCTGCTTTTGGAAAATTATGAAAAGAAGAAGAAAAAGGTGAAGCAATTTCAGCAATGGTAATAGGTAAAGATTCGGCTAGCACAAGGGATATTTCGGCTTTTGATGCTATGAAGAAATCGGCTAGGCTTACTTGTGTTTTCGGTTTTGACAAAATAAAAGAGAAGAGAAGAGTCACTAAAGAATTCGGCAGAGGCACAATGAAGAAGAAAGAATATGGCCTCACTTCTACCCTATGGCCGAAAATACCACCAAAAGAGTCCCTTGGCCGGCCATCACACATCCCCTTCTCAAATTCCACATTTTTCTCCTTATTTTTATCACTCATTCGAAATAATTTAAAATAAATCTACATTTATCTCCTGAGCTTAGCCGAATTTTAAAAGAGATTAACCACATCTAAAGCTCATCCCCTTGGTGTCCCTATGCTGTCCACCTCTGTCTATCCTTGCAGCAAAATAAAACTCCCCTTTTTGCTTCCCTTGCAGCTCGAACCTAGGCCTCTCTGACACTCCTTGTGGCGTCACTTATAGAGGCTTTAAGTGGCGCCTCCTTGCCACTTTAACAAGCCTATTTTTTTGTGTCTAATTTCCCCTACAATTTCTCTTAAGGCCTATCAGGCTTAGCTCCCCTTTAAAAACTTAAAATCAAATAATTTCTAAGGCATTCTCCTACATTCTAATATTCCCGAAATTCATAAAACACATTCAACATACACCTAGACATGCTACTTCATACAATTAAGCATTAATGCATAAGCCATAAATCCCGGATATTACAGTTCTACCCCCTTAAAATAATTTCGACCTCGAAATTACCTTGCTAAAATAAGTGAGGGTATTGTTGTCGCATTGCTTCTTCTGGCTCCCATGAAGCTTCTTCCGATCCATGATTACGCCATAACACTTTGACTAGAGGAACTGATTTCCGTCGTAATACCTTCACATCTCGCTCCAAGATCTGTATCGGCTCTTCGTTGTAGGACAAATCGGGCCTCAGCTCCACCTCTTCAACTGGCACTTCATGAGATAGATCTGATCGGTAACGACGTAGCATAGAAACATGGAATACATCATGCATCTGTTTCAACTCCGGAGGTAACTCTAACTGGTATGCCACTGGTCCAACTCGCTTCAACACCCGATAAGGTCCTATAAACCTGGGACTTAACTTCCCTTTGCGACCAAATCTCATCACTTTCTTCCATGGCGAAACCTTAAGGAACACTTGATCTCCTACATCAAATTCTATTTTCTTCCGCTTAAGATCTGCGTACGACTTCTACCTATCAGATGCCTCCTTTAACCGTGCCCGAATTACCTCAACCTTCTCCTCAGACTCTGCCACAATTTCTGGACCCAAAACTCGACTTTCTCCTAATTCCGTCTAACACGTAGGAGTGCGACACCTCCGTCCATACAGCGCTTCATACGTTGCCATCCGAATACTGGTTTGGTAACTGTTATTGTATGCAAATTCTGCTAAAGGCAAGTATTCTTCCCAACTTCCCCTAAAGTCTATCACACAGCCCCTCAACATATCCTCTAACACTTAGATTACTCGCTCAGACTGGCCGTCCGAAATCTAGCCTAGTACCCAAAGCCTGATGTAATGCTTTCCAAAACCGAGACGTGGATCCCTATCTGAGATAATCGACACTGGCACTCCATGCAACCTCACAATTTCTGCCACATACAATTTCGCCAACTTCTGCAAAGAATAGTCAACCCTTACTGGAATGAAATGCGCAGACTTTGTCAATCGGTCCACCATCACCCATACCGAGCCCTTCTTAGTAGGCGTAAGGGGAAGCCCACTAACGAAGTCCATGGTGATTCTCTCCCATTTCCACTGTGGAATCTTTATCGGCTGAAGCAATCCTGACGGAACTTGGTGTTTAGCCTTAACTTGCTGACACATCAAGCACTTCCCTACAAATTCGGTAACTTCCCTCTTAAGACCAAGCCACCAAAACTGTTCCCTTAGATCCCTGTACAACTTGGTACCTCCAAGATGCATAGCATAAGGGCTACTATACGATTCCTGAAAAATTCTCTGCCTTAACTCCTTATTCTTCGGCATACAAACTTTACCCTTAAAACACAATACTCCCCCATCATTAATTCCATAATCTTCCAACTCCCCACTCTGCACTTGCCGTAACTTAGCACTTAAATCATCATCCATCAACTGTCCCTCTTTCACCTTATTCAACCACATCGGCTTAACTTGCAATTCTGCCAGCAAACTTCCATCGTCATATAGGCTAAGATGTGCAAACATCGCCCTCAGATCTGACACAACTTTCCGACTTAGGGCATCTGCCACCACATTCGCTTTGCACGGGTGATACTCTATAGAACAATCGTAGTCCTTCAACAACTCCACCCACCTTCACTGTCTCAGGTTCAGCTCTTTCTGAGTCAGCAGATACTTAAGGCTTTTGTGGTCTGTGTAGATCACTGACTTCTCTCCATATAAATAGTGCCTCCAAACCTTAAGAGCAAAGACCACTGCCGCCAATTCCAAATCATGAGTCAGGTAGTTAACCTCATGTGGCCTTAGTTGTCGAGACGCATAAGCAACTACCTTCCCATCTTGCATCAGAACACATCCTAATCCTGTGTGAGAAGCATCACAGTACACCATAAAATCCTTCCCTGCCTCAGGCTGAATCAAAACTGGAGCTTCAGTCAAAACCCTCTTAAGCTTCTCAAAGCTCTCCTGTTGCTTATTTGTCCACATGAAAGGTACCTCCTTTCTCAACAGCTTCGTCAAAGGTACGGCTATTGATAAGAACCCTTCTACGAACCTTCTGTAGTAGCCTGCCAATTCCAAGAAACTACGAACCTCAGCCACAGACTTAGGTGGTTTCCAATCTAGCACTACCTCAATCTTTTGAGGATCCACCCTTATCCCTTCTGCAGACACCACATGACCTAAGAATGCGACTTCCTTCAGCCAAAATTCACACTTACTGAATTTGGCATAGAGCTTCTTCTCCCTCAACACTTGCAACACAACCCGAAGATGCTAATCATGTTCCTCCTCAGACTTGGAATACACTAAGATGTCGTCTATGAACACAACGATGAACCTATCCAAGTAAGGTTGAAAAACCCGATTCATTATATCCATGAACGCGGCTGGGGTGGTTGTCAATCCAAACGGCATTACTAGTGCCCGTATCTTGTCCGAAAAGCTATCTTATGGATATCTGCCTCCTTCACCTTAAGCTGATGATATCCAGACCTCAGATCTATCTTTGAGAATACTGCCGCCCCCTTAAGCTGATCGAACAAGTCGTCTATCCTTGGCAAAGGGTACATGTTCTTAATGGTCAGTTTATTCAACTGACGATAATCTATGCACATAGTGCCCGTATCTTGTTCGAAAAGCTGTCTTATGGATATCTGCCTCCTTCACCTTAAGCTGATGATATCCAGACCTCAGATCTATCTTTGAGAATACTATCGCCCCCTTAAGCTGATCGAACAAGTCGTCTATCCTTGGCAAAGGGTACTTGTTCTTAATGGTCAGTTTATTCAACTGACGATAATCTATGCACATACGCATAGTTCCATCCTTCTTCTTCACAAACAAGACCTGTACTCCCCATGGAGACACACTGGGTCAGATAAACCCACGATCAAGCAACTCTTGGATTTGAGCCTTGAGCTCAATCAACTCCTTTGGTGCCATTCTGTACGGGGCAATTGACACAGGAGCTGTACCTGGCAGTAGGTCAATTTTGAACTCCACCTCCGTGTCCGGGGGTATTCCAGGTAACTCCTCTGAAAAAACGTCCACAAACTCTCTTACTGTTCTAACTCCACTAACTCCCCCTTCTTTTGCATCCAACGCACTAACGAAGGTCAAAAATGCCTCACACCCTTTCTGAATCATCTTGACAGCCTTTAAAGCAGAGACTACGTTAGACAAGTAGTTTTTTCTTTCTCCTATCATAATTATCGCCTCCTCCTCAAGCATCCTTAACTCCATTCGCTTAGCTAAACAATCCAACATACCCCGATGTTCTACTAGCCAGTCCATGCCAAGAATAAGATCGAATTCTCCGAAAGGTAGTTCCACCAAGTCGGCAAGGAATATCACTCCCTGAATCTCTAGAGGTACACTCTGAAATATCTTATTCACCATTGCTGTTTGACCTAATGGGCTTACTATAGTCATCTCCCTATTAGACAGTTCAGAGGCTATGCCTAGTATTTCAACTACTCTACATGCAACATATGAGTGGGTCGAGCCAACATCAATTAACGCAAAATAAGGCTTGTCAACTATAAGGAACGTACCGGTTATGACGTCCGGTGCGTCTCCATCCTCCCTCCGGCGAACTGCATACACCAGACCTGGCTGTCTTGCCTCTATGTTACCAACTCCTCGACCCAGTGTTCCACGTCCTCTTCCAAAACCATTACCTCTGCCAATCGGACCACGACCCCGCTGAGGCTGCTGTCCACCTCTTCCAGCCTGATTAGAACCCTGACCTGTTGGTCGGCTCCCGTCTATCTTTATAGGACAGTCCTTAATCATGTGGTCCTTGGACCGACACTTGAAACATCCTCCTGTCTTCTTCTAGCACTCTTCTAAGTGTATCTTCCCACACTGAGCACAAGTACGGTACTGCCCTCCTATCACAGCCTGCTGACCTCGCGGCCCATCAACTCTAGGCCTCTTTTGCACATTCCCGGATGGCCCTGATGACCCAAATCCTCTCTTTTGCCTATTCCGATCCGTGTTTTGCCTTACAGAGTCCTTAATCCCTTTGGCTACCTTAGCCTTTTCCACCAACACGGCAAACTCCCACTCCTACTGTGGAGCTATCAACAACCTCAGGTCATTCCTCAATCCGTCCTCAAACCGGACACATCGTTCATGCTCCGTAGCCACGATTCCTCGAGCATACCGGCTCAATCTTAAGAATTCAGCCTCGTACTCCGCTACTAACTTGTTCCCTTGAACCAGCCCCAGAAATGCCTTCCTTTGCGCATCAATATAACCAGTCCCAACATACTTCTTTTGATAAGCCGCCTTAAAATACTCCCAAGTGAGTTCCTCAGCTGTAGCACCATCCCGAATTGTGAGCCACCATTGATATGCCTCATCGTGAAGTAGTGACACCGTTCCTTTCAATTTCTCCTCAGCAGTCAGATCCAGCTCATCCATAATTCTCTCTGTCGCTTCCAACCAATACTCAGCTGTACTGGGTGCCACTCCGGATACACCACAGAATACTTCAGCTCTATTGGCTCGGAGTTGCTCGGGTACAGATTTTCAAGCTCCCATACCTCCACCTGCTCCATCCACCATCTCAAGAACTCGCAGCACTGCCTACGATACTGCATCATCCCCCATCTGATCCTGATGCTCAACTCCAACAGCTGGTGGTGGGGGTGGTGGTACCTCATTTTCGGACCCTTGACCAGACCTAACGGGTTCCGATACGGTCATCTTGCCTCTACCGCGTCCTCGCACATTACGACCATGTCCCCTAGAACTCATTTCTACGATCGCGCTTTAATCTGATTTAAGAAATTTTATGCATTAGTATTTTGTTCCACTGATTATCCGCGAAGAAGTTTTATGACTAGAAGTTTTGTAGTAGTTCCTTCGATCATTTCAGAGTTTTCGATTCAAGTTTTCTACCTTAATTCAGAGAAAGACATTCATTCAGTAGTTCCTACCACGCACATTCACCATTCGAACATTTTTGTCTGCTCCTATCCTAGGGGTATTTTTGTAATTTGTCCTACAAGGGTATTTTGGTAAATTTCCAAATCAAGGTATCTTGATATTTTGCAAAATAGGGTTTTTGGATATTTTTGTAAAGTAAGAGTGTCGTAGTAAAAATTGAGGGTAGCATGGTAATTTTATAAACCAAGGGCATTTTAGTAATTTTACAACCAGGGGTATTTGGGTAATTTTGTAAATCGGGGATATTTTGGAAGAATTTTATAAAATAGTTTTTACAAATCAAAGGGGTAATTTGATAATTTTAAAACTAAGATTATTATAAAAAGTATGGCTAGTCCCTTTCGGGTTTTAATTATTGAGTTTAGCCTGTGAATAAGTCCTCTTGGTTAGGGTGAACCATCACTATGCACCAGGTAGGATTCGAGCGAAGAGGAGGTGAGTCACTAGGACTGCTTAAATACCAGGCTCTTCCTGAATCCAATCCTAGACATGCGCACAATGGTTGCCACACCCTAATTCGGCGACTTGGTCATAGGTTGGTTTTAATTAGGCATTAAAGTTTTATGTGATTTAGTGTTGGGGTAAGCTAATCCTAGGGTTTAACAAATTAATAAACTAATCTACGTTCCCATTATACCCTTATACAAATCATACTATAAATCACACAACAGTTAGGGGACTTACCTGGTGGACTTTGGGTCAGAGACTTAGGTGCCATGCCAGAAAACCTGCTCAATTCACAAAACTTTTTCACAAAACTTATTTGGGCTTAATTTTGAAAATGTTATGGGCTTTAAACCCAAGGTCGAGAGTTTAAAATTGGGCTCTGATACCAAGCTGAAACACCCCAAACCCAGCCCACGAGCCTCGACCAGGTCTAGTATGTTCCTTGAGTAAAAACCGTTCAAAACTTGTTTGTTATTTTGGAAAATTTGGGTGGTTTTGAAGACTAGATTTTATTAAAACAATTTCTATTTGTACTTGAAATCATTAAGTCAAAAGTATTGCCGAGTTTTTAGGGTTTGACATGAAATTGAAAATCATTTGTGTTTATGTGTCAAAACATTTAAAATTTATTTTTAAGAAAAGATATTTAATTTTGATTTAATAATGTTCGTATCATAATAAACCGGATAAAATGCGTACTTAACACAGTTAATAGAAATGGCCTTATTACAACTGAAGAATACCAAATAAATCCCGAATAATAAAATATTAAGAAAACATAAATTCAACTAAATGAAATCCCGAAAATGTTCTGCATGGCCACCACATAGTCTCCGCTGACCCGGTCCATCTACTGAGTGTCACCTGAAAAGATATCCCACAACGGGGTGAGTCAAACAGACTCAGTGTATAACAACCAACACTAGGTCCCAAACGATTTAGGCATATCAGATCATACATATACATATAGCAAATATAAATAATGATGCAATCCCGAACCCAAACCTAGATGACCATCCGCTACACATCACCCGTACCTACCATCACACCGTAGGGATTACTAAATCGACCCTCCATCCGCTAAACATCATCGAAGGCAGTCACTGCAGATGACTTGCTCATCGCCCTTATAAATTTGTGGCATAGCCACCAGATAATATTATGTGACATTTGTCACCACATTCAGATTATGTGACTGAAGTCACCAGATATTGTGGTAAAAACCACCAGATCACTTCCCCTTTCATAATCACCCATATGCCCCATGTCATACAATTCATGCAAATGTAATGCTATATGCCTTATTCCATATTCATATCAATATTCACATATGTGCCATATTCCAAATGTTCATAACATTTATTAACATAATGTTAAGGTTACGTACCTGAGTACTTTGTACCATTGTATGGTACCTTTAGCCATCCCTTTCACATTCTTAATAACACATGTATTAAAATAATACCATAAATCCTTTAAGACTTAGGGTAAGGCTACACACCTGGTTTACTAACGTGTTCACTGAAATTCCGAAAATCCTGATCTAATGCTCTAGATCTTTAGTTCCTACATTCGGCCAAGCACTAGATCACTTAACTGGTCAGTTCGGCTTTTGAACAAAATAAGAAATAGATCTGAGTCACCAAGTATGGCCTTAGCGGAATGTCATTTCTACTTACCTTGTGGATCTAAGTCCCGAAGTCGTCCTTGCTCCTAGTGATGTCGAAATCCCTATAGGTATATGTTAGATCCGATTTCAATACTTAATGGACATCATTAATGGCCTTCGGCCTAAGACTACTCTAGCTTACCTTAGATCTTGAGATCCCGAATGATCTCCTTTTGTAGACGACAACTACCAAATCCCGAAGCCTCCTTCAAAGTTTTGACCAAAAACAATAATGGGATTAGTGTCCTAGTTTCAGTTAATCTAAGAGAAAAGGAGGAGAAGAACGATAGTTGATTCCTTACCCTCAATACAGAAGCCGACTGCTCTTTTGTTTGAACCCACAGAGATGTTCGGCAATGAAGGCTATGTAGTGATCAACACATTTCGACTTTTGGAAAATTATGAAAAGAAGAAGAAAAAGGTGAAGCAATTTCGGCAATGGTGATAGGTAAAGATTCGGCTAGCACAAGGGATATTTCGGCTTTTGATGCTATGAAGAAATCGGCTAGGCTTACTTGTGTTTTTGGTTTTGACAAAATAAAAGAGAAGAGAAGATTCATTAGAGAATTCGGCAGAGGTACAATGAAGAAGAAAGAATATGGCCTCACTTCTACCCTTTGGTCGAAAATACCACCAAAAGAGTCCCTTGGCCGGCCATCATCACTCATTCGAAATAATTTAAAATAAATCAACATTTATCTCCTGAGCTTAGCCAAATTTTAAAAGAGATTAACCACATCTAAAGCTCATCCCCTTGGTGTCCCTATGCTGTCCACCTCTGTCTATCCTTGCAGCAAAATAAAACTCCCCTTTTTGCTTCCCTTGCAGCTCGAACCTAGGCCTCTCTGACACTCCTTGTGGCATCACTTACGGAGGCTTTAAGTGGCGCCTCCTTGCCACTTTAACAAACCTATTTTTTTGTGTCTAATTTCCCCTACAATTTCTCTTAAGGCCTATCAGGCTTAGCTCCCCTTTAAAAACTTAAAATCAAATAATTTCTAAGGCATTCTCTTACCTTCTAATATTCCCGAAATTCGTAAAACACATTCAACATACACCTAGACATGCTACTTCATACAATTAAGCATTAATGCATAAGCCATAAATCCCAGATATTACACTTGGAATCGTTTTGTTCTTCAAGCATTAAAAGCCGAAGTTCATACCCCATATTTTCAAGGTGCCGACATTCGTTTAGTGCCAACTCTCCCAAAGGGTTTCTAGTATTGTGGTAAGGGGTTTCTCTTTTATTTGAATCTTGCTCTTTTCTCTTTGGGTTGCCGAAACCAAGAGTCTAACTCTATTTCTTGTGTATGGCCGAATCTTTAGAGGGCCTGATTTCGTGCCTGTTGTTTGTAGCCAGCATTAAGGAGGGGATTAAGGATCTTTTGGGATTTGATCAAACAAGGTACGAAGGGTATAACGTTCGGTCGAAGGCCACTTCTTTTGACCGTAAATGTTAGCGCCAAATCTAGCATGGGTTTGTATAGGGATTTCGACAATCGTTAAAGCTTAAGCGAATAGTCTTCAGGTTCTGTCGACCTTGGTAAGGTGTTCTTTCAATCAAAGTGTTCTTTTAGTTTCCATTATTATTTAATTCAATGTTTAACCGTATCTTCTGACCAAGATCCTATTTGATGGAACCGAGTACCAGTCAATTGAAAGGAGGGGTTGGACACGAGGTTCCTACCTCTAAGTTCAAGAAGCGGTCAGTTTTAGCGGTTCGGGATTGGCCACCATGGTGTGGGTGAGCGTCGGAAAAAGACAAGCAAATCGCTGTAGTCTCTTCGAGTGAGGACGTTAGGGAGATCGATAGTCTAGTTCTTCAGGTTTTTAGGTGTGTAATTATCACACTGTTTCCTTAGTTGTTTTAATAAAATATATGCATCATGTGTGGTAGCCGAAATAGTGGCCGTGGTGGTGTTATTACCTATATGGGGTAATCCGATAACCAGGTTAGTATACTATCTACAACAAAATTGAGAATAAATGATTGTGGATGCATGTAAGCATGTTGTATATGTGTATATGGATGTATTCATATTCTATTATGTTGCCATTTTATCATATTATGCTGCATGTGCATGGGGTTCGGGATATTATGATTAAAGGGGAAATGTGTATATATTAATATACGTGGGTGACTCTGTCACGATTGATGATGGCCTTGAGCTCACTGTGGATTGATGATAACCTTGAGTCTCATCGTGGATATTTGTGATTTAATCACGTGAACCAGTGGCTAGACCACTAAGTGGACTTTGAGCAGTGTGTCCGTCGGCATAGACTGCCAAAGAGGTGTGCAGCGAATGGAGGGTGGATTTAGTAATCCCCAGGTGTGTATGAGGATGGATATACTGATGGTGTGTAGCGGATGGATACTAAGTTGGGTTTGGTTAACATATTGCATGGTTATGCGTGGAATGTTGATTTGATGTGGATTTGGGGCCAAGCCCATTTGTGGAATCATGTGGATTAATTGCACACTGAGTATGGTGACTCACCCTATTTTTCAAACCAATGCAGGTAATTCATAACTCTTTGGACCGGGCTAGACTGGAATCAAGGTGGCCATGCAGAAGTTGTTTTTAAATATTTATGTTTTAAACTATTGGATATTAATTAGGTTATTTTTATGATGTAATAAGGCCATTTTAACTATTTTGGGATATCATGGATTTAAGTCAATATGTTAGCGGATGATTAATTAAAAATGACGTTAAAACATTTGCAACCTGGAAATCAAATTGAAGTTTTACAAATTCGGATTACTTATAAACAATTCGTTTTTGCAAAATTTCATTCAATTAACGATTTGAACTTTATGCAACCCGAAAGTTTTTATTCGTCGGCTATTTGCTAACTTTTAAACTACATCCCCTTTCAAGCGGAATATTTATTTTTAAAATTTAAAAATTATTTTTCACCTTCAAACATAATTTTTTTCGACACTTTTCCAGTAGCATTTCGAATTCGGCCGTGGTGTTTTGGGCCGGGTTTGGGGTGTTATATTTTAGCCTTGAGAGCAGACACCACATTAGACAAATAATTCCTTCTTTCGCCTATCACTAGCACCTCATTATCTTCTGAAGTCTTCAACACCATGCGCTTAGCGGCACAATCCAAGTTTGCTTGATACTTCACTAACCAGACCATGCCTAAGATCAGATCGAACTCACCGAATGACAGTTCCGTCAAGTCAGCCGGAAAAACTATCCCTTGTACTTCTAGAGGCACACTCCTAAAGAGTTTGTTCACCACTAAGATTGTCCTAAAGGGCTAATTACAGTCATCTCTCTAGAAGCAATCTCAGAGTCTATGTTCAGAATTCCAGACATAGTACTAGCAACATAAGAATGTGTTGACCAATATCAATCAATGCAGTAAAGGGCAAATCGAAAATAAGGAATGTACCAATTATGACGTCCGGTGCATCGCTTTCCTCTCGGCGTCTGGCTGTATAAACAAACCCAGACTGTCTCGCATCTGTATTCCCAGCACCTCTGCCTAGTGCTCCACGCCCTCGACCAAAGCCATTTCCTCCTTTGGCCGGACCCCGACCGCTCTGTGGTTGTTGCCTAACTCTTCTAAATTGCGCATGTCCTTGACCTTCCGACTGCGCTCTTACTAGCTCTCGTGGACAATCCTTTATCCGATGGTCCATAGACCCACATCTAAAACATCCTCTATTACTTGCCCAACACTCCCCTGAATGAAATTTTCCACATCGAGCACACTGCGGTGGCCAATTAACAGCAACAGGCTTCGCAACACGACTCGGCCCGTCTAACCTAGGCCTCTTCCGAAAACCCCCAGCAGATCCTGATGACCCAAAACTCCTTCTAGTCCTACCTCTGTCCCTATCCTGATTCTGCTTTTCAGACCGCTTCACCTCCTCGATTATCTTAGCCTTCTCAACCAAAACAGCAAATTTTTTTTCTTGCTGTGGAGCTATCAATACTCGCAACTCGCAACTCGTCCCTCAGACCATCCTCAAATCGGACACAACGCTCATGATCTGTTGACACAATACCCCGGGCATACCGGCTTAGGCGTAGGAATTCTGTCTCATATTCAGCAACTGACTTGTTCCCCTGGACCAAATTTAGAAACGCCTTTCTCTGAGCTTCCACGTAGCTCGACCCGATGTACTTTTTCTTGAACACAGACTTAAAGAAATCCCAGGTAATGCGGTCAGCCGCTGTACCATCCCTTACCGTGAGCCACCACTGGTAGGCCTCATCTCGAAAAAGGGAAATTACTTTTTTCAACTTCTCTTCTGTCGTACAGTCAAGATCGTCCATGATCTGTTCCACTGCTTCCAGCCAGTACTCCGCTGCGTTAGGAGCCACACCAGCAACCCGCTCCAAAACACGTAACATAGCTTGAGACACAACATCGTCTCCACCAGTTTGGTCCTGGAATTCTGCTTCCACAACTGGTGATACTGGCACCTCACCCTCCGGCCCATGCTCCGATTCCGAAGGTTTAGACCCAACACCCCTGCCTCTACCACGGTCGTGTACCTCACGTCTACGTCCTCTAGTGCTCATGACTACTGATTCGACTTAATCTGATTAAAAGTTTTATGAATTAGTATTCTCTTCCACTGTTTATTACCGAGCTGTCTTATGAAAATAGTATTTAGAAGTAGTTTTTTTCGCAAGGAATATCTCTAAAGTCTCCCCAGAGTTTAAAACTATCTACCACAACATATAATAATTCAAGTAACAATTAGAGTACTTACAGTGCGGACTGGTGCCGAAGACTCGGGTGCCATGCTTCCAGGAACCATGTATATATATCTTTTTTAAACCATTTTCCAAACCAACCTTTTGAAATCATTTTTGAACCTCATAACCCACAGCCAAGTTTTTGAAACCCAGGCTCTGATACCAAAATTGTAACACCCCAAACCCGGTCAATACGTTACGACCAAATCTGGTATGTTACAGGAATGAAAGCTTTGAAAACTCAACGAAACTTCGTGATTTAGAAACCATTTCCACTGAGTGTCTTGTTCGGAAGATGTTTTAAAGTTTGGTGTGAAAGCTTTATGCTGACTACTTATTAATCAGATCAAAAGGGTGTAGATAAATTCGTTATTTTACCAAAACCAAAACTAACGATTCTAAAAAATGTGACATTTGAAAACGATATCGCGATTTTTAATAAAATCTTCGAATTAATTTGTTAGCCGCAGACCATCTCTTGTTAATACATTGAAAACTATTTGCTTATGTTTTAGATTTTTGAAAAAAATCCCATATTCGACAGTCAAAAAATATGCAATATCAGCATTAAAATCCAAACCCAAAATCTAAGTTAAAGCGGCCTTATTACAAGATAAAATCCCGAATTAAAGTAAGTTCAAAAATAAAGTACAAAGTTTACGAATAAAATAGCATTGCATGGCCACCTCGAGTCCGACCCGGCTCCAAACCCGCGATCTAGCGGTTACCTGCAAAATTTAGCAGAGGGGTGAGTTACCAAGACTCAGTGTGTAAATCCCCGTATAATGCAAACTGGGCCTTAAACCCATATAGTATAGCATGATAATCATGTATGCAATGCAGCCCAACCAGTCTATTTTTCCGTCCTCTACATCTCCCGAATCTACTCAACATCTGTGGCACCCAGCTACTATGGTACCAAACCACTGGTGGTTCCAAACCACTAGTGACAGAGCCACAAAATATAATATGTGGGGTCAACCCACTGTGGTACCAAACCACTGGTGACAATCCCTGATGAATATATATGGGGCCAACCCACTGTGGTACCAAACCACTGGGACGAGTCACTGAAAAATATATGTGGTGCCAAACCACTAAGACATGGTCACTAGATAGAATTATGTGGGGCCAACCCACTGTGGTACCAAACCACTGTGACAGTCATAGAATCACATTTCCCCTCTTCACATCATACCCCAATCCCATGCACATGTTAACATACTGAGATGAATGTGATCATGCTTCAAATGCACAACAGTTAACTATTTCATACATTCACATATCTTGATCATAAAATCATAACGGAACTTACCCGGTGTCCCTACCTTACCCACGAGGGTATCTCGACGATCTATACCGTCATTTTTTGCTTTCAGCCCACACAATTATAATTGCAATTTAATAAACAAAGTGTGAGATTTACACACCTGGTAACGTGTAACACTAGACTCTCTACATCGATGCTCTCACTAGCAGGGACAACAGCTATTTGTCTATCCCAGGCAGATGTCAGCTCTCTACCACAACTCGACAGATAGTCACAAACCGCCGACACAGCACGCCTTTTAAATTTAGGAGCGGAGGCTATGGGTCCCCTCCCCTCCTCATCTTGATCGTTTCTTGAATCCATGAAATAGACTTTATCAGAGGTAGAGAAAACGTCGATTGACTATCAAAAGAATTGATTAAAGCCGACCACAACCAATAAGGGACTTAACAACCAAAACCGAAAGGAAATGACTCCTACCTTGGTAAATGATGAACCACACAGCAACTAGTTCGGCCTTGAATCAAAAATGAGTTGAGAGAAACAGAAGTTCGAACTTGCGTTGAAACAGGTGGTGGAAAGAAAAAGCAGATTCAGCAGAAATGTAACCCTTCACACCTTCGGCTACTCCAACGGCATTAATGAAAAAGAGAAACAGAGATCCGATTAGTGAAAGTGGAAATAGAGGAGTTTAGGGAAGAAAAGAGATAAAAACTGAAAAGAGATGGGAGGAGAAAGTGATTCGGCTTTTGTAACCAGAGAGAAAAGAAACATTACCTTCAATAATCTAGAAGTAGAGTGGAACCGATTCGCTTGGGATTATAGGAACTATTTGGCTAAAAGAGAAACAAAAAGGTGTCAATGAAATAGATGCGAGGTTTCAGCTTAGAGAAGAAAAAGTAGAGAAAATGAAAAAAATTGTTTCGATTATAATGAGTAAAAGATGAGGGAGAGGTTCGGGTAGAGTGAGGCTAAACAAAAGAAGGAGCTCTGAATGGCAAAGAAAGATTCGGCCTAAGGAGAAAATAGTAGAAGCGCCACGAAGAAGAAGGGAGGTTTCAGTTTTGGGAGAGCACAAAAGAAAGAACAAGAGAGGGGGAGTAGAGAAGAACGTACACAAAAGAAAAGAAGGCAACGTGAAAAGCAAAGAACCCGAAATGACCAAAGAAAAGCCTAAAATGTCAAAATGCTAAGACCACTAGAGATTTTCGACACACACTCAAGCAAGTTTCGATTTTCTTCCTTTGCTACTCACCTAACACCCAAATCTATTCCAACAACAAGCCTTAGCCGCAACTCCCCTCCCCACTCTCCAACATTCGACCACCACTACAACCAACACCAACCCACGATTTCCTCCTACTTTCACTCCCCTTCAATCGTTCAAACTTTTTGACCCGTTCGAACCCCACAAACACCTCATGGCCACCCATTCAAATGGCTTGACTCATTCAACCAACAACCTTGGAGAGTCCAGCCGAAAGCCACTTCCTTAGCTCCCTAAGCACAAAAAAAAAAAAATAAAGCTCTTGCATGTTGCTAACGCTACTCGAACTCCTTCCCTCCTACAACTCCCTTGTGACGCCACTCCCTGCGCCTTAAGTGGCACCTCCTTGCCACTCCACCACACCTCTTCTTGTGTCAACAACCACAAGAAATTTTCCTTAAGACCTGCTTCAACCAGCTCTCGCCTAAAGAGCCTAAAAACAAAATTTCCACCAAGGCTCTGACTTAACCCCGAGCCTTCCCAGAACCCCTAAACATACCAAATTAACAAACAGAACATGCCAAACACATAGAAAACATAAAAAATGCAAAACCCCTAATTCTAGGATGTTACACAACTCTTATGAGTTTCTATTGACGATGTACTCTTACCCATAAGTTGTTCTTCGAATGAAAAATCTTGGTAAGGTTTATTTAATGAATTTGAAAGACATGTTATTTATTTTTGTATTGATTTGAATATAGATGTATTTATCAATTGAAATTGTGAATGACAGGGAGTTCTCTTTGAAGATTTTTATTGTTTGATTTATTGTAGTTAGTTTGGTCAGATTTTCGTTTAACTCATCGAACTTAGCTTCATTAAGATTACTTGTTTTGTTTAATGTCATTGTAGATTTTCAAAAGGTTGGACGATCGGATCGGCACTCAAGTCACATTATCCAGTTTATCTCCGTACTTTTTGAAACGTTTAATTTGGATTATATGGCATGTATAGGCTTTTGTGCAATTTTGGTTAATGTTTGGCTTATGTAAATTTTGTGCAAATACACAATTTGCAAATGGTATGAGAATGAGGTATAATTGTTAGGTTAGTATGTGTGGCTTATATGTATTTGAATTATGGCGATTGTTGTAACTTTATTAGGTATTTTTTATTAGATATTGTTTGAAAAAGTTGTTGATTTGAATTGATCCTTATTTTGTTGTAAAAATGTTATATACTTGTGGTACCATTGAGGGTACATTGGTTAGACACTATTTAGGTAGGTTTGACGTGTTTATGGCTTGATTATTGTCGTTTCGAATTGGTATTTTGATTGGTATTTGAGTTTCTTAAGGTCTAAGAAATTTTGAAATGGTAAACTTGTTTTTTACGGTTCATTTTTGGGCTACACAGCCTAAGATACGGGCGTGTGTCTCAGCCGTGTGTGACACACGGCCTTGCGACATGGTCGTGTGTCCCCTGTAGGTTCAATGTTAACAAGTTAGGCCATTACACGGCCTAGCACACGGCCTAGCACACGGGCGTGTGAGGTCATTTTGAATGGTACACGGCCTGGCACACGGGCGTGTGGCTTAGCCGTGTGACCCAAGTCGGTGGGTTACATGGGCAAGGACACGGGCTGGGACATGATTTTGTGTCCCTATCTCGAATGTCCACGTGGGCGTGTGTCTCATCCGTGTGAGTCACACGGTTGTGTGACCTCTGCAGTTTAAAATTTTCAACTCTTTTCCTAAAATTTCCAAATGTTTTTGGTTTAGTCCCGGACTACTTTCAAAGTATTTTTAGGGCCTCGAAGGCTCGATTAAGGGACATTATGAATGTATTTGAATGTAATTAGATTATGTTTGTATTGATGTTGAATTGAATGGTTTACTATTTTGTTAGCCCGGTAATGCTCTGTAACTCTGTTCCAGTGATAGATACGGGTTAGTGGTTTACATCCAGGACACTTAGTACCTATAAATACGATCATTATTCCATGAGAATTCTCTCATCGAATATTCTACCTTCAGGTCTTTGTTCTAAGCCAAGTTCGTAACACCCAAGGTAAGCCTTTGTCCTATTAAGGTTGATTGTCCATAAAGCTAGTTTCTCTTGCATGAGTGAATTCTATAAGTTCTGTCTGCTTAGTAATTTATGTGTTCATGTATGTTGCGAACCAGTTGGACCATCTACTAGCAAGGATAAAAGCAAAGCCAAGCTTATTTGGTTTCTCAAATTTGTGATGAGTGATTTGGGATTTCTCATAAGTATGTTCGTTATTATGTTTTAAAAATGTGAGTGGTTAAGAAATTTCTTTAAGTATGCTATCTTTTATGATTTTCAAGAATTTTGTTTTCAAAATTAAGTTTTCTACAAAACCCTATTTTTAACTCTGATAGTTTGTTTTCAAGGTTAAGTTTTCAAGAGTTTTAAATATATATTTTATGTGAGCTCCTAAATGAGCCTATGTTTTTAAGAAACGTTTTTAACGTACTGCTTTATAAACTATGTTTTCATGAACTTTTGTTCGAGCTTTTTACAAGTGTTTTCTAATAAGCTCCTTATAGAGTTCTATGCGATAAGATTCTGTGCAAGCTTGCTTGTGAGCCTAGCTCCCTATACGAGCTCTCTATGATAAGTAAGCTCCTTATGCGAGCTCTCTGTGATATGTCTATGTACGTGCTCTTTTGAGAATCATAATGGATATATTGGTATACTAAAGGATTATGAGTACTCACCTTTCAATTCTGTGATTTTGGCCGTTGAGGCCCTGGGATATGTGGAGAGATAAGAGAATGTTGAGCTATTCTTTATACACCAAGACATGTTGGTGCACAGGAGAGTGTATTGCTTTGTGCTACACTTACGGACATGTTATAATAACTCTTTGAGTCATTTTGAGGTGTTATAAAGAGATCCACATATCCAACGAGACAAAGTTCTGATAACTATAAGTGAGAACATATCTTATGTTCCTTAGTCCTTCTAATAAGACAAGATTGTGAGCATGTTTCACGCTATATAAGACCTGTTTTTCGAACAAGCACAAGCTAAGTTTTTAAGATTTATTTTCAATAACACATACAAATCTATTTTGCATACTTATGTTTTTTTTACAAGATTTGCAAATCGGGTCTCACAACCTCACCCATGAACCCAGCACGTGAAACGATTTTTAAGACTAAGTTTTCTTTCTATTTTAATCTCTATTTTAAAAGCATACCTTGTAGATTCTTGATTATTCACTGAGTTCGCAATGAATTCAACCACTCCTTTGTTACTTTGTGGGTAAGTAGGTCGTGGATAGCAATGGCCAAGTATATGACTTGGCGAGGCTCATCTCTGAACATATACTAGGGAACTTGGAAAATAGGCGATGGGGTTTTGTTTTATGTGTGTTTAGAATTATCATAAGTTGACTCTATTATTGAAATAATTTCTTTTAATGTTTAAGTTTACTTTATCTTTGCGAACCATGCCTTAGAATATTTTATTATCGTTTATTAAAAATAAAGTTGATGTTTGTTCATGCATGAATGTACGTTGATTTACTATTAAAATGCGTGAGTTAGAATTATTGCTAACTACTATTTTTTGTGACACCTATATGTTTGCGATTCCAAAAATTACATGCGTACCCTATTAGTGATAATCTTATTATTTAGTGAGCCCAGGAAAATTGTGAGAACCAATATATGTATTTATGCGAACCCTACTAAAGTATAAAAACCCATGGATGTAGGAAGAATAAAATGTGGGGTGGAGGAAGAAAATGGGCAGCAAGGAGGGGTTAACCAAGGAAATGTTGAATTAATTGAAAAAAATACCCAAAGGGGATTCGAACTTGGGTCTCAAGGGAAAGCTACACTACTCTTAACCACTAGGTCAGAACTAGATCTTATTCGTAAAATAAAAATAACTAAATAAAAATTAGGCTTGCCATTTTATTCTATTTACAGTCCATTACATGTCTATGATTCGTCAACTAGTCTATTCACAATATTGAATCAAATTAATGAAAAAGGAGGGCCATGAGGTTGGCTGATGTAACATCCCGCCCGGCGAAGTGTAGTACTTGATTATTGTTAATTGAGTTAGGGCTTATAGTGTGACCCCCGAGTAAGGAAAGGGTTGGAAATTTATCAAGTATTTAAATACTATGAACGTGCCCTAGGGCGAAGTCCTGGTTTAGGCAAGCTTTGAGGTTTGGTGGACTCCCCAGTGGATAGATGAAAATAATGAGACATATTGTTAAACCTCTGGTCTAATAAGAACGATGAATATATTATTATCTTATTCACTGTTTTAACTATTTGGTTGGCCTAATGAGGACTAGTCGAGATTGGACAAAAATTTTTGCAAATGAAAAAACATGCATTTAAGATGAGAGAGAAAACTATTAGGTATGGGTATCGAAGGGAAGTTAGTGGAGGGAAAATAAGCTTGTCCACTAAGTTTTCCTACCGTGTGCATTCATATAAAGAAAAGATTAGCTTCATAAACAAGTTCTATATTTTCTCAAGAAATTCATACTTCCTTTTAGCAGTCTTTTCTGTGCTTCCAAGGAAAACAACAGAGCCAAGACCTACTTAGAGGGTTAAAGTTCATTGTAATCAACCAAATTCACCATTGTGAAACCTAGTAAACAATGATGAAAACCTAGTTGTTTTCATGATTGTTTATGGGACATTATGGTCTCATGCTTTAGGGACAAACTAATGATTTAGGAAAGGAAACTCTAGATTATGGATTTCCTGATTAAGTGCTCTTGAAAGCTTGTTTAGTTCTTCTAAAAACATGATCTGATAAGTTAACTATTTATGTCGTAGCTCAAGAAACTCCCAAAAGTTCTCGAGACAAGGGCAAGAGACCGTTGTTTAGTTTCTAATGTATCTTCTAGTGAGTTCCTTCATACCTTGTGTATACATCGTACATACCTGGTTCAAGGTAAGTTTACCTGACTGATGAAAGGTTTGGCTTTGCATGTCTGTGTAAGAAATAAAACGGGCCTTACTTCATCCTGAGTCATTTCCCACTTTACTTTGAGAAAGGAACCATATGGTCAAAACGAAAGAAATGAATTCAAGGTGTTTCCTTCATTGCAAAAACCAATGAACTAGTAGATAGCGATACATGAGCAATGTTATGTAACCTATGGTAAGGCAAGTATAATGCAAACCAGATTGGAAAAACGTAACAGAGGAAAAAGGAATGAACGTTACAATCTTTGAAACATGGACTAGGTTTAGGATAGCAAGAAAAAAGTTGTATGCATGAATGCATGGGCGTAGTGTACACGCCAAAGTGAGTCTTACTCTATTAAAGTCTATGCAAGTTCAATATTCACCAATAGGTGAGCTACTTCAAGTTAGTTTACACAGTGTCTTCGCCAATGGGTGAATTGTAAGTCCCACTGAGTTGGGAAAAACCCCTCAATCTATGTGATGTATAGATATTCTGGTGTTGCTTTGGAACTCACTAAGTTCTATGAAGTTACTCCGTTTATCTTCCCTTCTCAAGATCATTGAAGAAATAAAGGAACCTTTAAGGTCTAAGCCAAAGGATATATTATGTGTGAGGCTTATAGTGATTGTAACACCATTTACATGTATCCAACGCCGGGATAAGGTACGAGGCATTACTGAACTTATTCACAAGCAAACTTTCAAAACCGAGAAATAAATTTTCACTCAAATTTAAAACTTTTTTAAAACATTCATATCGTCCCTAAACGAGCCTACGAGGCCCAAAACATGCATCAAAAGTGGTTCGAGACTAAACTGAGAACTTTGGGAACTTTTGGAAAACTTAGAAAAAAGGGGTCACACGGAGATACGCCCATGCTTCAGGACATGTTCAAATTAGGGAGCATTCTGTTTATGACATTGAGGTCACACGGCCAAGTCACACGCCCGTGTGCTTAGGCCGTGTGATCGATTAAATTTTCATAATTTTTCATAAAATATGTGCAGACTTCACATGGCTAGGGCACACGCCTGTGTTCGAGGCTGTGCCATCCACATGATTGAGACACACGCCCGTGTCTCTACCCGTGTGCTCATTACTGAGCATTCTATTTTGCAATTATTTAGGGTGCAGGGGACACACAATCAGATCACATGCCCGTGGGGCAGACCGCGTGTCACACACGGCCTAGACACATGCCCGTGTGTCTACCTGTGTGGACAATAAAAAGGCTATTTACCAAGCCATTTGTCCCCCTTATTCACACATACATTCACATCAATTCAAAGACACATAACATTACATACTTAGGCAACCAAAGCATCCACATTCATGGTTGAAACATATCAACTTTATATGTTTATCTAACATAATCACTACATTTATTAAGCCCTAAATCAAACATACAAATCCCACATTTATTAGGCTTCATTCAATTTCTATCTAGTTACCAAATTATACTCAAATTTCTCATCCCATTAATAGGTCACAATTCCCACATCACACAATCATGCCATAAATCACCTTTCCAAATATTTGACATTCACCAAGCATACCATGATCATATCACCATAGACATTGACACATATATGAATATACTTAGGCTTTCAACCATGTTGTCAACATAAGCCAACTTACATGGCCAAATAGGAAACAAGCCTTTGACGATTACAAGCCAACATATTGGCTACAATCATAAAGACACATATAACCAATTGGCTTAGTCCCTATACATGCCATAACTCAAAATACATGAATTTATATATACCAAAAATGGTAGCTTGATACTGTGATAGAATTTTCGACGATCTCCAACTCGAGCTAGCTTAACCCTATAAGACATGGGAAAGAAAAGTGGAGTAAGCTTTAAAGCTTTGTAAGTTCATATGCAAATAATAAACAACATTAATTATACATTTTCATATGAATAACATCACATATATTAACATAAATGTAATTAAACTTCAAGAGCATAACTTACTCAATCATATGAATAACATAACGTGTACTATAATCAACAAACCATTTCAAATCTCACATAAAACATACACATTAATTATGAGCATTTACAATTCAAGCTAAAACTCTTATCTTTCCATGCTTCCATAATCATTTTTAATAGGCAATTTTGCCAATCTTTCCTTTATCTCATATCCGATGAATCATAATTTGCATGAATATAACATGCTATGTCATTACTCAATCTAGCCCGAAAGCCAATCACAAAATCGACAATCAAATTTACTATGTATTTCATACATCACAAGGACAGACTCATAATCATAAGGTTTTCATAAAATCATTCTCGTGGAAATCATGAACTCACAATTCCATGAAGTCAATACATATAAACTTTACTACATACCTGTACCAATTCGTAGTACTCACATACTTTTTTCTCTTCTTTGACATACTCGTTGAATTTCCAATTGAACCATTTGGAATACTAAAGGATACTCGGGAATCTCATACATACAGTACCGTACCAATGCCATATCCCAGATATGGTCTTACATGTAATCTCATATCGATACCAATAGCCCAGCTATGGTCTTACACGAAATCCCATATCTATGCCATATCCCAGATATGGTCTTACACGAAATCTCAAATTGATGCCATATCCTAGATATGGTCTTACACGTAATCTTAGATAACCCTAATGTCATGACATTTGTATCCTCCCTATTCTTAAGGTTCAACTGGAATTTCTCGTTTGTCGAACTTTGTCGATTTCATTCAAGAGTAAATCACAATTCATATAATAATAAAACAATTTAAAGCATAAATAATAATGCATTATTTACATACGAACTTACCTCGACATAAAAACGACAAAAAGGACTAAATCGTTAAATACTCGTTTTCCCCCATTCTAGGTTTAAACATGACCATTTTTTCCATAAAAATAGAAATTGGTCAAATTTCTATTTAAGGACCTCTAATTAAGAATCCATAACTAATTCATACTTAAAGCTTCTAGAACACACATTTTGCAACTTTTGCAATTTAGTCCTAAAAGTCAAATTGGACACTTTACGAACAAAATTTCTCAACGAAACTTTCACACAATCAAGCAATCATATCATAAACCTTAGAAAAATTCATAAAATAAATATTTCTACTTCAGATTTGTGGTCGAGAAATCACTATTTTGACTAGACCCTAAATCGGGTTGTTACACTGATTTTGTATTATGCATGACAAATGAGAGTGGCATCAAGGCTTGAAATATGAGAAACAATATTTTGTAACTAAAATTTTATCCACCAAAGGGCATCCTCTCCTTAAATCTTCACAATGAACTTTTGTGTTTTAAAGGTGTTTAGGCCCTTAAGTTTAAAAGTTTTATTTATTACTGCTATAGCAAATACCTTTTGTTCTTTTGTAATTTTGAGATTTCGCCAATTTTGTTACGATAAAGAAAGGTTTCAAATTTGTAACACACCATTCCTGGATCCTCCTCAAGGGTCGAGGATGGGGTGCTACAAGTTTTGGTATCAGAGCCTAGGTTTTTTCAATTTTTGGATAAATTGAAGGTGTTGTCACGGCACTATCATGCATAATACACCTCTAGCTTATCCTTTGGTGATTTGTACTAATATAAATTCTCTTTTATAGAAAATAAGAAGAATGTCTAAAAGTTCAAGAGAGGTGATTGGTGAGGATATGGAAAGCCATGTCCCCACCCAAGAACAGGCTACTACAACCAATAATAACAACGTTGGGAATGTAGGGAATACATTCAAAAATATGTTTTTTGCCATGATGACTAATTTATTTGAGTGGTTCATCGAAATTGAACCTAAACATCATTCTCAATAGCCTCAGCAATGACAACATCCTCCACAACCACACCTAGAGGCAGTGTGCCTAGTGCCACCTGTTTTACCTGAACATGCACCTATAGTAGCCTTCCTTAGGTTTGATCCTGTCTGAGAGATTCAGAAAATATAAGCAAAAAAAGTTTTGGGAGATAAAGGAGATGACCCCACTATGTTGGAGCAGTGGTTGTCTCGGTTAGGAAGGGTTATTAAGGAGCAGTGCAATGAAGAGGATAGTCTCTGACGTGTTTTATTCTTGTTGGAAGAAGAAGCATACCAATGGTGTAACACCCCTTACCCCTATACAAATAAACTTAACATAAAATGCACATAGTCACATTGATACAATGTCATTAATATTCCTCATTTGCAATTTCATATCATGTTCTTTGGCTCATTTGTTTAGCCATAGATTGCTAACATACCACATCTCAAAACATCACTTATGCTCATAGCATATTCAAAAATATATATCACATATTATCTTATCAAATTCATACACATATTCATTTTGGTAAGTTCATATACACACTTACCTTTCATACACATACATAGTGTACCTTTCAAACATACCTAACTCATTTTTACATTTTACATATTCTTTCATTTCTCGAATTTGACCGTTGAACCATTCATAATCAAATAGGAAACTCGAAATACTCAGAATGGTCGTACAATGCCAACGTCTCAAACGTGGTCTTACATGTAACCAGATATCGATGCTGCTATCCCAAACAGGGTCTTACACGAATCAATACGATGCCAATGTCCCAGACATGGTCTTCCACGTAAATCTCAAATCGATGCCAACGTCCCAAACATGGTCTTACACGATATCACATATTGGACACCTATGTCATGACATATGCAATCCTATCTACTCCTAGGTTCGTACGAGACTTTTTCGGATGTTAACACCATGTCAGTACTATCTCGGATATTATGTACTCATCATCTCATATACATTCATCATTATGAATTTTCATATAAACATACATATATCAATGTAAATACGTTTATTTGTAGTCTTACCTCAGATTCGTATAACAGAAATGAACTCGGCTACTCAATTACTTTCAATTTCCCATGATCTAAGTCTGTTTTCTTCAATTCTTGATCTATACATATTCAAATTTAACTCATTTATTCACTAATTCATTCAATTCAATCCACAGACACATATTTAGGGTAATTTACAATTTAGCCCTCATATTTTCACATTTTGACATTTTAGTCTTTATTTCACAAAATCACAAAATACACAAAATCTCAATACACCCATGCTTAGTTGAATTCTCTATAGGTCCCTAGCAACCCATATTTTTCATTTATTTCACAATTTAGTCTTTCAAAATATTATTTTCTTAATTTAGTCCAAATCACTCAAAATCACCAAAAACTCAAAGACAAATTATGTTAATCTAACACATATCTTTCATAATTCATCCACAAACATCACAAATCTTGCAAAATCATCAATGGAACATTTCAAAATCATCATCAATTCAAAAAAAAATTAAAGCATGGGTTTTGAAGAACACAAAGCAATGATTACAAAAACGTAGAAATTATCAAAAACCGATCAAAATCCATACCTTAATCAAACTCTTCAATGGTCGAACCCTAAGAAGCTTTATTTATTTCTTTTTCTTTGATAATTCGGCAAGATGAATGATGATAATGGCTTATTTTTTTCATGCTTTTATTTTATTTAACATAATACTATACCTTTTACTTTATTACCCCTATTAATAAACATATAAAACATATGTACATAAGGCCATTAATGTCCACTAACCATGTTAATGGTTTAATTACAACATAAGACAACCATATTTATAACGACATAACACATTGGTGCTTTTAACATATGGCATGAAATTTTTGCATCTTTCACAATTAGATCCTTTTATCAAATTAAGCACCCAAATAGATAAATTAAATCACAGAAATTTCACACATACTTAATCATATAATGCAGACACAGAAAATAATATTAAAATATTTTTCTTACTCAGATTTGTGGTCCCGAAACCACTGTTCCGACTAAACCGGACTGTTACACATATGACATTTTCTGTTGAACACACTATATCATCGAATTCACAACACAGACATAAAAGTGGTCGTCTCTAAATCACCAGTCGAATAGTTCTTTTTGACGTAACTTTAACCGTCTAAAAGCACAAACTACCTCTTTACATTCTTGTATTAAGACACACTCCAATTCGTTCAATAGCGCATTGCTGAAAATCATAAATTCCTTACTCAATTCATACTGAACTCAGAACTAGAACTTTTGGTTAATAATACCTTCAATTGTTTTCAACTTTTCTAACATGCAACAGAACATTCAAACTTTCACAAATGTGATAACTTTTCAACTCAGAACAACCTTAACTTGTAACAACATCATCCGGTTAGAATAATCCAATAGGCATATCTCTGTATTATGCTTTCTAGAATATAATTTCTTCATTCAGGCTATCTGTCTTCATACTTGTCAATACACAGAATTTATTCTCTTAGTTAAGGCATGCTTAAATATATATAACTCGAATCATATCTTAACAAATCAGTTCACTCAAATAAAAACAACTGAGTTGATTTCAACTATCGAATAATAACATATTAATATACTCTTTTCTTCATGCTGAGGATACAGCTCAAACACACAATCTTTAAAATTTCTTTTAGCATGCGAATCAAAGATCTTTTAAACCATATTTGCTCGAGGAAATAGATATCCTGATTGAACTCATTAACTTTAATCAAACTTACCTGAGGAAATAAAACTGCTATATAATTTAAGCTTGTGTTCTTACCATTTATACCCTTGCCGATATCAATTTTCGTCCACGAAAATTAGAGAAACCCTAATATCAGAATCATCACATTCCTATTATCGAATCTAGAAATACAATCATACTAAACATAACCATCATAGACCAAAGAACATACTTTAAAAATAAGCCATGTCCAATAATTTACACAATAATGGTGATAAGAAAACCCAATTACAATACCATACTGATCGCTGGAGTCAGAGTCTTAAAATTTATAAAAAGAATGATCGAACCTGGAAACTAACTCTGACAATGATTAAAGGCAAGTGTACCTATTGAACAGTAGTATAGCTTAGGCAAGACCGGGTTGTCGAACCCAAAGGAACTAAAAGTACTAATACTAAATTTCTTTTTATTATTTAGCATAAATATTAAGTGAAGTTGTTTTAATCTAATCTACTACTAAGCTAAAGACACAAAGACAAAAAGAACGAATTGGGAAAATAACTTTAGGAAAAACTCAGTTGATCAAGACGATACCCTCAGGAAGAATCTACCTAGACTTCACTTGCTATTAAACCCTGAACCATATGATTTATTTACTTATTTGATCCGTAAGACTCCATAACGTATATCAAACCCTCTCTCAAGGCGAACAATGTCTAACCCTAGGTTAATTAGTGGAACTCTCGTTCTCTTATAATAACCCCCTAGAATAGCAGTAAATCAATCTATGGACTCCCATATTAGGTTTCACCCTAATCTGGCAAAATCTCGTCACCCCATCTCTAGGAGTGCGATCAACTCCGCTTAATTATGCTAGATCTACTCTTAAGTAGGGTCTATTCCTCCTCCACCTAAGCATATCAAATTTGGATTAAGCATGCATAATTAAGAACAAACTAAGTATTTATCATATAATTCAGAAATCAATAACAAAATTTATCTAGGTTTCATCCCCTTCAGGTATCTGAGGGGCTTAGTTCATAATGAATAAAGAAAACATCTCAAGAGAAAAGATAAAACAAAGCATAAGAAATCCCTAAAACTCCCTGAAGGAATTGAAGGTGAAATCCGCCGTCTTGAGTAGAACTCCAGCTTCTTGAGATGGATCAACTGGCTTTCTTTGAGTGATTCCCACAATTCTGACCTTTTCGGCTTGGCTCCTTGGCCTAGCTAACCGCCCGTTTCGGCTTCTGCCAAACTCCCCTTTCAAGTTGCCCCATTGGGTGTTTATATAGACTTTTTGATGCTTTACTTAGCCCCTAAGTTTCCTAATTTTAGTAGAATTCCTACTAGGATGTTTGAATAGGCTTTGGGATGTGTTTCTTTGCCTCCAATTATCCTTTCTCGAATGAAATTGCTCTTTCCAGTGACAGGGACACGGCCATGGCACACGCCCGTGTAGATCGTGGTTAGGCCGTGCTCGGACTTCTTTAATAAGGCACGGCCGTGTGAATCAAGATCAGGCCTTGTTCTAGTAGATTGACGTGCCACAGTCGTGTGGGCTTAAGTCCAGGCCGTGTCGATTTCCTCCTTGGCCCAATTTGCTCCGTTTTGGGCCCGTTTTATGTTCTTTTCATCCTCGGGTGCTTTCCTAGGTATAAGACATGAAAAGAAAGGATTAAAAGCACCTTTTTATATAAATCAAGGGATAAATCATCCAAAAGCATACTAAATGTGGGCTTCAAATATGTTACTTTTACGGTTTATCAAATACCCTCACACTTAAGCTTTTGCTTGTCCTCAAGCAAAATTCTCAACTACAATTAAAACGAACATTCCATGATTCATAATTCCTACCAACAATGCCTTATCCTAATTCATAGATAATTTATACATGGATAATTCAATTCAAAGAGTCCTAAAGATTCAAACAAGATAAGTCATACATTTGTAGCACGAAAACCTAGGTGTTTCCCTTCATCTAAATAATTACCTTTAATTCAAAATCTACAAGGATTGACATCCTCACAAAAGATTCGCTCAAATCACTTAAGAAGTGTTTAAGGTTCAAAGTTAAAAGATCACTCATAAGTCAAACCTGAAAAGTTAATCCCATAGGCTTGCCTTAAAATCAAATCTCCACCACTGTAAAATGAAATGACAAACAGATCAAAAGGTCTTTAACAGGGTTGTAATGGGGCTAGGGTTAAGGGTATGGATAGAGTCTGAATTAGAGGGTTAGAATCGAGATCGAATAGATAAGTTACCTATCTAAAAAAAAATAAACTGATCTAAGATAATTTACATCAATTGAAAATTTATAATACTAATAATACGAGCTTTTTCTTTTGATAATTAGACTTTAACTGTATAAGATCACTCTTCCTAACACTAATACTAAATATACTTTGATTTTTTTTTTTTAAGAACAACTATAAAAATTACTAATAACTTTAACAACTGAAATGTAGAACATAGCTAGGTAACTGCTCAAAATCAAATCTTGACAAAAATGGGTAATTAGAAGGATGGTAATAATAAATACAGAGGTTTTTTGGGTTAATATTAGCGGGTGAGTCAATAAAAAGGGTTGTTAGGATCAAAGGGGTTCACTAGGGATTAATTATGAAGGTAGGCTTTTTAGTGGAGTGAGTGGGTTAAATCCTAAGTGCCTTTATCATCTCAGTATATCAAATCATAATTGTGGTCTTGACATGTATAATCAAGGCAAGTTCTAGAATAACAGTTCATAGTTGACACACACATAATAAAAAAGTGAGCATGAAAAGGAATATATGCTCTATAAGGCTCAAAGTCTCACAAAATTTATAGGTATTTTTGACATCAACCTTATAAATTTCAAACTTCAAGATAACATTCAAGTTCAGGTTAACAACCTAAAATTTTAAATTTTTGAAAATTAGACTTATCATGCTTGATTCCGTAGTATTCTTCAAATTTCATCATCATGCACAATTAACTATGACTTATTCAAAAACATATCAATAAAAATCATAAACCATCAGAAATTTCATCCTAATTACTAACATGAGAAAATTACTTAAGAACAAGATTAAATTCAGGGTTTTGAGAATAATGAAAAAAATTAAGCACTTTTACTCTCAAGGATTAAGAATAATGTAGAAAGTTAGGCACTTTCTCAAAATAATTATTCACCCCCCCACACTTAAGATGTACATTGTCCTCAATGTACAAAGATAGATATGACATTTAAGGGATAAATCAAAAGAGAAGGGGAAAGAATTACTCCTTGAATTTTGGATGTTTTCCCGGAGGAGTGTCTTTGGTGGTGGTGAAGGTCGGCCTGGATGACGAACCTGCACTAGATAAAGAGATTGGGTAGCGCACTGAAAAGTAGCCAGGAATTATTAAGACCTAATTAAAATAAACTAAATATATAATTAAAGATAAGAAAGATAGAGAAAGAGGAAACAAAAATGTAAACAAAATAAAGATAAAAGATAAATGGACCGAAGAGTCCTTATTGTTGTATGGTTCGTGAGATGGGTCTGACCTCTAAGGCTGGGGAGGTGCTGGCAGTGACGGAAGTGGTGTGATTCCCTAGTAGCCTGACGAACCTAACACTACGAAACTAAAATAAGTGAAACTAAATTAAACAGAAAAGAAGTAAAATTAAGGAAATTGAAGCAAAAGAGAAAAGAAAAATAGAAATTGTATGGTCTCAAAGACCCTTGCCTTGTTGTTTGGATGAAGCTATCGGTATGAACTCATGTAAGTTAGTCTCCTTTGAGGAGATTGGCCTTTTACGCTTCTTTGACATGTTATGTGATGGCTCAAGGATCTAGAGTTTTAGTAAATGGAGTGAAAAGTCTGAGAGGAAGAAGGGAGAAAAGAGAAATAAGTTTAGATGGGGAGAATGGGAAGGGCTGTGGGGTTTAAATAGAATTTCAAATCTGGCACGTTCCCACGCCCGTGGGCCGAGGGTGTGCCGATTCGCACGGCCGCTTTGTACAGCCGTATGCCTAGGCGTGTTGGCTCTCTATGCTCGTTCTTACGCAAGCCAAGCCCGTTTTCGACAAGTCAGCATATTGACACGGGTTGAAGGCACGGGTGTGTTCTACCTGTGCTTGGTAAGTCAGTAGCTTCACATGATTGTGGGGCACGACCGTGCCACTTTTTCAGTGCCCGTGGTGTAGTGGTTGGGTCTGTGAGGTCGAAAAGTGGTTGGGACTGATTCGCACGGCCTCTGCTATGTTAGTACCAAGATTCTGGTGGTACACACGGTTACGGCCACGGCCATGTGCAAGACCGTGTGTCCTGGAAATTTGCACTTTTTAGTTAGTTTAAAAGAGACGAAAAAGAAAAATAAAATGAAAATAAAAGAAGTAAGGTTAGTGCTCAGGTTGCCTCCCGAGAAGCGCTTGTTTATAGTCTTAAGCTAGACCTTCCTTGTGTTTGAATCAGGAAGGTTTAAAGGTTTGAATATCTTCCCTCATACTTACAGTTCTATCGTGAAGTTTAAGTCGAGAGGCGTTTACCTTAAGAGTTTCGAATGTTGTATTGCTTACCTCGACTGTTTCCTGTGGGAAGATGTTGCGTACCTCGACAGGAATTTCTCTCGTTGCTTTTAGGTCTATTGTGGTCATGGGCGGCTCTGTTTTGTCTAACAGTACTTGGCCTCCTATTTTGAAGTGATTTGATGTCCCTATGAGCTCTTCTGGGTGCTCCTTCGGCTTTACTTTGTATGGTTCTGGTTCTTCCTTGTGTATCCTTAGTTTTTCTTTGAAGTGTTTTTTCCACTCGTCTAGATCATTCATTTGAATCCCTTGTTCCTCATGAGTTATTTCTTTGTTGGTACATGGTATGGGATCGGGATCATGTTGTGTTGTTTCCTGCAAAGAAGATGTAATCGAATGGTTATCAAAAGAATTTTCTTTCTCACCTTTTTTACTTGATGTTCTAGCCGATTCGAGGGCTTGAATACTGATTGATTCATCCTCTACACAAAGTATAAGTTCTCCTGCATTAACATCAATTTTAGTCCTGCCAGTTGCTAGGAATGGCCTTCCTAAAATTAAGGGGATCGAGTTATCCTCATCCATGTCTAAAACAACAAAATCTACTGGGAAAGCGAAATTATCTATTTTGACAAGAACATCTTCGATAATGCCCCTAGGAATTCTAACGGTTTTATCAGCTAATTGAATACTCATCCTAGTTTGTTTGGGCTTTCCAAGACCTAGCCGTTTAAACAATGTATATGGCATGACATTTATACTTGCCCCTAAATCAGCTAACGCATTATCAATTGTTAAACTACCAATTAAACATGGAATTGTAAAACTCTCTGGATCTTTTTGCTTTTGCGGTAGCCTATTTTGTAGAATTGCTGAACACTTTGCGTTGAGTTCCACATGTGGCTCTTCGTCTAATTTGCGTTTGTTTGTCAAGAGCTGTCTTAAAAATTTCCTCCAGTTTGGCATCTGAAAAAGAGCTTCAAGAAGTGGTAAGTTAATATGTAATTTCTTTAGAAGTTTAAGAAACTTACCGAACTGTTCCTCTGTATCATATCTTTTTAATACTTCAGGATAAGGTATGCGAGGTTGGTACTCTTTGATTATCGGTTTCAGCTTTTCTTGCGTTGCCTCTACTTTACCGTCGTCTACCTTGGTTTCTTGTATTGGGTTTGGTTCATCTAACCCTTTATTGTCATGGGCTGTGATAGCTTGAATTTACTCCTTTGGGTTAATCTTGGTGTTACTTGGTAGACGTCCTTGCGGTCGTTTTGACATTAGCTTTGCGAGTCGTTCGACTACATTGGTGACTTCGTTGACTGACTTAGTAACTTTTTCAACCGATGCTTGTTGGTCTTTACGTATTTTCTCATTTTCTTGGAAACGATTTTCTGTGTCTGCCATGAATTTTGTCAGCATCTCTTCGAGGTTTGGCTTCATCTCTTGTGGATATGGATGATTTTGGAAGTTTTGAGGGTGTTTTTGTTGATTTCCTTGGCCTCCCCATGAAAAATTTGGGTGGTTCCTCCAACCTGGATTGTAAGTATTACTATAAGGGTTATTATTAGGTCTGAAATTATTACCTATATAGTTCATCTGTTCTCTTTCTGCTCCCAATTGGTAGGGTGGGTATTCAGGATTCGCCACAGTTCCACTTGCGCCGCACTGCATTACTGGATGTACCTGGGAAGAACATAAATTATCAAGCTTTTTATTCATTATCTCCATCTGTGTTGATAGCATGGTTACTGTGTCTATGTTGAAAGCTCCGGCTGATTTTGTCAGTTTCATCCTTGTAACTTGCCACTGATAATTATTTAGTGACATCTCTTCAATGAACTCGTACACTGCTTTAGGAGTTTTGTTGTTCAGGGTTCCACCGGCGGCTGAGTCGATTAGTTGCCTTATTGAGGGATTTACACCATTATAGAATGTTTGGACTTGTAGCCACAAGGGTAAACCATGGTGTAGACACCTTCTCAAGAGATCCTTGTATCTCTCCCATGTGTCGTATAATGTCTCTAAATCCATCTGCACAAAAGAAGAGATATCATTCCATAAATTGGCCATTTTGGCCGGTGGGAAATATTTTAATAAAAAAATTTTGGTCATTTGTTCCCATGCAGTGATTGATCCTCGTGGTAACGAGTTTAACCACTGTTTGGCTTTATTCCTTAATGAAAAGGGAAATAATCAAATATGTATGGCATCATCAGAAACGCCATTTATTTTAAAGGTATCACAGAACTCTAAAAAGTTAGCTATATGAGTATTTGGATCTTCGTCCTCCAAATCATCAAATTGAACAAACTGTTGAATCATTTGTATTGTGTTAGGCTTTAATTCAAAATTATTAGCAGCTATAGCGGGCCTAACAATACTTGATTCTGCTCCTGTTAAATGTGGTTTAGCATAATCAAACATAGTGCGTGGAGCATTGTGTTCCCCCACATCATGGGGTTATGGAATATTCTCGTCCATCCCTTCAGTAGGATTGGATCTGCCTTCTCGATTTTCCTCTGTGTAATTTAGGGCTCGCCTGATTTCTCGGCGATCCCTATGAGCGGTCGCTTCAATATCACTGTCGTATACTAAAGGTCCTCTCGGGTTCCTCCTAGTCATAAACTAGAGGTACCTGAAAAGACAAGAAAGAAAGAAAAATTATCAAAATTAAAATTTAACCTAAAAACAAAAATAAATTGCTAAAAATAAAAATAATGGCTAAAGTAATAAAAATAAAGTTCTCTTAATATTTTAGTTCCCCGGTAACGGCGCCAAAAACTTGATCGCTAGAATCAAAGTCTTAAAATTTATAAAAAGAATGATCGAGCCTGGAAACTAACTCTGACAACGATTAAAGGCAAGTGTACCTATTGAACAGTAGTATAGCTCAGGCAAGACCAGATTGTCAAAACCAAAGGAACTAAAAGTACTAATACTAACTTTCTTTTTATTATTTAGCCTAAATATTAAGTGAAGTTGTTTTAATCTAATCTACTACTAAGCTAAAGACAGAAAAACAAAAAGAACGAATTGGGAAAATAACTTTAGGAAAAACTCAGTTGATCAAGATGATACCCTCAGCAAGAATCCACCTAGACTTCACTTGCTATTAAACCATGAACCATATGATTTATTTACTTTGTTTGATCCATAAGACTCCCTAACGTATATCAAACCCTCTCTCGAGGTGAATAACGTCTAACCCTAGATTAATTAGTGGAACCCTCGTTCTCTTATAATAACCCCCTAGAATAGAAGTAAATTGATATATGGACTCCCATATTAGGTTTCACCCTAATCCAGCAAAATCTCATCACCCTATCTCTAGGCGTGCGATCAACTCCGCTTAATTATGCTAGATCTACTCTTAAGCAGGGTCTATTCCTTCTCCACCTAAGCACATCAAATTTGGATTAAGCATGCATAATTAAGAACAAACTAAGTATTTATCATATAATTTAGAAATCAATAACAAGATTCATCTAGGTTTCATCCCCTTCAGGTATCTGAGAGGTTTAGTTCATAATGAATAAAGAAAATATCTCAAGAGAAAAGATAAAACAAAACATAAGAAATCCCTAAAACTCCCTGAAGGAATTTAAGGTGATATCCGCCGTCTTGAGTAGAACTCCAGCTTTTTGAGATGGATCAACTGGCTTCCTTTGAGTGATTCCCACAATTCTGACCTTTTCGACTTGGCTCCTTGGCCTAGCTAACCGCCCATTTTGGCTTCTGTCGAACTCCCCTTTCAAGTTGCCCCCTTGGGTGTTTATATAGACTTTGTGATGCTTTACTTGGCCCCTAAGTTTCCTAATTTTAGTAGAATTCCTGCTAGGGTGTTTGAATAGGCTTTGGAATGTGTTTCTTTGCCTCCAAGTATCCTTTCCCAAATGAAATTGCTCTTTCCAGCGACAGGGACACACGCCCGTGTGGGTCGTGGTTAGGCCGTGCTTGGACTTCTTTAATGAGGCACAGTCGTGTGAATTGAGATCAGGCCGTGTTCTAGTAAATTGACGTGGCACGGCCGTGTAGGCTTAAGTCCAAACCGTGTCGATTTCCTCCTTCGCCAATTTGTTCCATTTTGGGCCCATTTTATGTTCTTTTCATCCTCGGATGCTTTCCCGGGTATAAGACATGAAAATAAAGGATTAAAAGCATCTTTTTATATAAATCAAGGGATAAATCATCCAAAAGCATACTAAATGTGGGCTTAAAATATGTTACTTTACGGTTTATCACATACCAGAAGTCTGAGAACATAACTCATAAGAAAATAATACTGAAGATCTGGATAATTTCTTAGAGAAAACCAAAAGAAAAAAATACTTATCAGCTCTGGAATTCCATTGTAACAAAGTTAATACACTTTGCAAATATTTATATACAATACAGAACAACATCTAGTAGAAATATATGAATAGTCTCACATAAATTTTACCTCCAACTTCATTCCAACATATTAGGATAGAATCCCGAAGAGATGAGGCAATTCCAATCATAAATCAAATAGACCATCAATACTTTCATCTAACATTAAAGTTATCTAACATTCTTATTCAATAAAAATTTCATCACAAAACGGACATTCACATGAATCCCTGAGGATGAATGAATTTTTGCAGAATACTCAAAAGAGATCATTGTAATCTATTCAACCATAATTGTTACACACAAACATCTTTACAATTCAAACATCGTTTCTCCGACTAATTCTGTTATCATAAACCCCATATTATTCCTCTCACTAACAAAAATCAATTCGGAAGAACTTTCAGTAAACACATTTTTAGACTTCAAAACTAATTGAGTTGATTAGCAGAGACTAACTTCTTATTTAATCGTGACATTACATAATCTGTATAATCTTTAAAACAATCTGATATTTCTTCTAAAACTGAGTTCATTTGTTACACTATACTCAACTCTGTTTGCATTACTAATTATTTCACCCCTGAACTCTTTAGTTTCCAACTTATAAACTTATTCAACATGATTCTCATGAATTTTCGTCATAAAGCAACACTGGTAAGGGGGTGAGATCGTAAACCCTCTAACTTGACTCTCTTAAATATAAACATATGACTTAGCATTCATCATTAATGTAATATCATCATAATCACACAATTCACTCGAGGGAAATTAATATACTTATTTATTTTACAAATGTTTTCTGCCATTCACAATTTCAAACAAGGAATTTACTTACTTGAGCTCAATATTAATATCGAATTAAATTCCAACATCTAACTTCAATTTCACTTACATTCAATTGTCAAATTAGAGAACGTCTTACGGGTTTGAGTATGTTATTTACTCGATGCCATAGTCCAATTATGGTCTTACACATAATTTGCCATGGCCCTACCATGGTCTTACACTAAGTCTCATATTGATGCCATGTCCCAAACATGGTCTTACACGAAATCTCATATCGATGCCATGTCCTAAACATGGTCTTACACGTATCACAATGCCATAGCCCAGCTATGGACTTATATGTCATTACGATGCCATAGCTCAGCTATGGTCTTACACGTACACACATGTATTGCCATGGTCCAACCATGGTCTTATCCGTCAATTCCTCATTAAACAATAGTACTCATTTCCTGCGTTCTATTCAATTTGATCTTCCAATTCAATTTTCATACTATTATAATATTCATGGTTCAATAACAAAGTAATAAAACAAAACACTATATTATCTCTAATTTAACAATTAAACATAAGATTCAACCATATGAACATACTGATTACACTTATTCAAGCAAGTGTACATAAACACACATTCTGTCAATTTGTGTAAGTGTACTTATCATATTCACTTAATCAAATATGTTGGGAAGATAAAGTCATATGCATGCCAAGTGAACATGGATGGGCTTATCACCATATAACTTTTATTTCGCTCCACGTTTTCACATTTCTCAACTTAGATTATCTCATTTCGTACCTTATCACATACATATCATGAACTTCTATTCATACCTTTCTGAATTTCGACACATCATTAGCACATTTCAATCATCTCAATATCATTATCAGCATTATCAAAAAATAGCTCAATTGGAAGTCATCTCTGTCTTAACATAACAATTTTTTTTTGTCAGAGTCGGGGGATATCACACTATCACGAGTAGTAATATGGCATGTATAGCTAGACTCACATACGCTAGGTTAGTCTGAGAAATAACTAAAGCATAGCTCTGATACCACTAAAAGTAACACCCCTTACTCGTATTCGATATCGGAATAGGGTACGAGGCATTATCGAACATAAACTCAAGCAATCATACAAAATCGAGACTTAAATTTCCCTCCAAATTAAAACCTTTTACACACATTCATAACGTCCTTTATATGAGCCTACGACGCCCAAAACATGCTTCGGGAGTGGTTTGGGACTAAACCGAGATCTTAGGAAGATTTTATGAAACTTAGAAAAATTTTGAGATTTTAGGGGCACATGCCCGTGTGGGTCAATGGACACGCCCGTGTTGCATGTCACACCCCAGTGTGCTTAGGCCGTGTCAATTTTAGGGTGCATTCTATTTATGACGCCAGCAACAAATGGTAGTCACACGGCCAAGTCACATGCCCGTGTGCTAGGCCGTGCGGTCGATTTTATTTTCATGATTTTTCATAAATCAGCTGCAGACTTCACACGGCTAGGGCACACGCCCATGTTCCAAGGCCGTGTCTTTCACAAGGCCGAGACACACGGTCGTGTCTCAGCCCGTGTGGCCAAAATTTTGAGATTTTAGGGGCACATGCCCGTGTGGGTCAATGGACACGCTCGTGTGGCATGTCACACGCCTGTGTGCTTAGGTCGTGTCGATTTTAGGTTGCATTTTGTTTATGACATCAGCAAAAAATGGTAGCCACACGACCATGTCACACGCCCGTGTGCTAGGTCGTGTGGTCGATTTTATTTTCATGATTTTTTATAAATCAAGTGCAGACTTCACACGGCCGTGTCCCAGCCCATGTGCTAGGGCGTATGATCCAGCCGTGCATCCCCTGCACCTTAATATAGCAAAATAGAATGTCCAAAATTGGCCACACGGGCTAAGACACGGCCGTGTGTCTCAGCCGTGTGAGTGACACGGCCTTGGGACATGGGCGTGTGCCCTGGCCGTGTGAAGCCTGCACTTGATTTATGAAAAATCATGAAAATAAAATTGACCACACGGCCTAGCACACGGGCGTGTGACTTGGCCGTGTTGGTACCATTTGTTGTTGATGTCATAAACAGAATACAACCTAAAATCGACGTGGCTTCAGCCCACGGGCATGTGACATGCCACACGGGCGTGTCTATTGACCCACACGGGCGTGTGCATCTAAAGCCTCAAAATTTTTCTGAGTTTCATAAAATCTTCCTAAGGTCTCGGTTTAGTCCCGAATCGACCTTAATGTATGTTTTAGACCTCATGAGCCCATATAAGGGACGATGTGCACGTGAATGAAAAGTTTTAATTTGGATGGAAATTTAAGTCTCGATTTTGTATTATTGCTTGAGTATATGTTCAGTAACGCCTCATACCCTGTTCCGATGTCGAATACGGGTAAGGGGTGGAACTATGGTTTAGTCAATTCTTGGGCTAACCTAGCATATGTGAGTCTAGCTATACATGCCATATTACTACTCGTGATAGTGTGATATCTCCCAGCTCTAACGAAATTATTTTGTTAAGACGGAGATGACTTCCAACCGAGCTATTTTTGATGATGCTAAAAATGATATTGAGATGATTGAAACGTGCTTATGATATGTTGAAATGTATAAAGGTATGAATAGAAGTTCATGATATGCATGTGTTAATGTACGGAGTGGGATAACCATAAGTTGAGAAATGTGGAAAAGTGAAATGAAATGAAAGTTATATGGTGATAAGCCATCCATCTTTGTTTGGCATTCATATGATGATAGGTGCCCAACATATTTTATTAAGTGAATATGAAACACCCCAAACCCGGCCCACGAGCCTTGACCGGATCTGGTATGTTCCTCAATGAAAACCGGTTCAAATTCTTTTATTACTTAGGAAAAACTTGTGTGTTTTGAAAGAAGGATTGTGTCGGGTTGGGCTCGAGTTGAAAACAAGTTTATTTTATTATTAAAATCCTTTACTTTACGTGACAAAACGTTTAGGCTTTGTTTTAATAGAAATCTACTTAAACTTTAATTGATAAAAAATTGTAAACATAATAAATAAAATAAATGTAAAATAGTTCAACTATGGCCTTATTACATCAAATAAACCCAAATAATTTAAAATACTTAAATAAAAAATAAAATGTCCAAATAAAATTCCTTGCTGAGCATGGCCACCTTTAAGCTCCTACCGACTCGGTCTATTACTGATCATCACCTGAAAAATGTTCCCACAACGGGGTGAGTCAACAGACTCAATGTGTACACAATCACTAAGTCCAAATAAATTCAGGCATTTCATATCATACATATTCATATATCATTAAATTAAAAATGACGCAACACGAACCCAAACCTAGATGCCATCCGCTACACATCACCCGTACCATCCTGCACACCTTAGGGACTACTAAGTCAACCCTCCATTCGCTACACACCATCGAAGGCAGTCGCTGCAGTCAACGTGCTCATCGCCCTTATGAGTATTCGTGGTCTTAGGTCACCACACTGAGATATCGTGGTCTTAGGTCACCACATTCAGATATTGCGGTCTTAGGTCACCGCATTTAGATATCGCGGTCTTAGGTCACCGCATTCAGATATCGCGGTCTTAGGTCACCGCATTCAGATTTCGTGGTCTTAGGTCACCACATTCACTTCCCCTTTTCAATAACCCATATGCCCCATATCATATTATGCATTAACATGCCAAAGTTCACATTCTTATCATTATTCTCATGTTAAATATAACATATTCCATAATCCTAGTAGGAGTAGGAAACGTACCTGAGTACTTTGTACCATAACATGGTACCTTAACCACATTCTTACACTTTCATATTCTCAATATCACATACATATATTTATTAAACATGCCATAAAACTTATTGAGAAATAGTGTGGGGTACACACCTGATTAGCTTAACGACTTCCTTGAAATCCCGAAAAAACTGATCTATCGCTTTAGATCCTAAATCCCTACATTTGGCCACATTTAGTATTTTAGGAAAAAGCCTATTCGGCTAATTTAATCAAATCCTGAAGGATTATCGTATCCACTTTCTTACCTTGCTTTGCCGATTTGATAATTAATCAAATCCAGAAAACTTGTATTCTTCCTCTTTGAAATCGGCTAATCACTAGATCCCTTGAATCGGTTAGTTTTAAACTAAAACACATAAAAATAGATCTAACTACTAAAATAGGCCTTGGCCGAATATTCATAGTCACTTACCTTAAGGATCTTAAATCCCGAAATTACCCCTTGGTTATAGCTTCACGTCGAAATCCCTAAAACCACATGTTAGATCAACTTCTAACCTTTAATCACAATCAATGACCCTTGGCGAATGTCGATATGACTTACCTTGATGGTCAAATCCGAAGATCTTTTCCTTTATAGTCGACTATGGCAAAAATCCGAAAGAATCCTTCCAAATTTCGGCAAATAAGAATAATGATGGGATTGGTCCTAGATTTCACAAATCTAAAAGAAAAGAATAGAAATCAAAACTTGTTCTTACCCTTTCTTGAAGAAATCGACAAAGACCTATGCTTGAAGCCCTCAAAGATTCGGCTTTTGATGGATTGGAAAGAAAAGAAATTGGCTAATGGTGATATCTTGAATTTTCTAGCTTTGGCTAACAAAAAGAAGAAGAACAAATGCTCTAGGAAATTCGGCAGAGAGAAGGGTTGAGAGAAAGAATTATGAATGGCCCTCTTTTCCTTATATAGCCGAATTTACTAACTTAGAATCACTTACTTGGCCATCACTCTTCTATGTTGGTAGATTTATCTCTTTAATTATCTCCTAAAATAAAAGATAATTCAGTAACTATCCTTACTTAGCCGAAATTATTAAACTCAAAGTCCCTTACTTGGCCATCACTTCTCCCTTATTTTCCTAATTAAAGAATAATTCCTCATTTATCTCTTGAAAATAATCTAAAATAAATCCATTATTTATCCCTTATTTATCCACTATTTATCTCTTAAAAATAAAAGAATAAAGGCTCCTAAATTATAGCCTTGTGTCGTCCCTTCTTTGCTACTCTGCAAAAAATAAAACTTTTATTTTGCTTCCCTGCACTCGAACCTTGGCCCAATACCCCAGTATGTGGCGCCATTTCCTGAGGCCCTAAGTGGCATCTTCAAGCCACTTTTCCAAGCCCGTTTGTGTGTCATATTTCACATACATTTTCTCTTAAGGCCACCTCGCCTTAGTTCCCTCTTTTAGACTTTAAAACTCAACATTTTCTAAGTCATTTCTTTATATTTCCAAGTTTCTAAAAATTTTCGTTGCCCTCTTTAAACTTGACATTTCCTTATATTTCCAAGTTTCCAAAAATGTTCGCTTTCCTCTTTTGAATCATTTCTAAATCATTTCCTTACATTTCCTAGTTTCCAAAAATGTCCACTTTAAACTTAACATTTCCATACATTTCCAGGTTTCCAAAAATATTAAAAATCCATTCATAACACATAAGACATGTCATTTCGTACAATTAAACCGAAAATGCATAGGCCCTTTTCAGGATGTTACAGAATATGCTAAGTACACTTACACAAATTGATGGAATGTGTGTTTATGTACACTTGCTTGAATAAGTGTAATCAGTATGTTCATATGGTTGAATCTTATGTTTAATTTTTAAATTAGAGATAATATAATGTTTTGTTTTATGTCTTTGTTATTGAACCATGAATATTATAATAGTATGAAAAATTGAATTGGAAGATCAAATTAAGTAAAACGCAGGAGATGAGTACGACCATTCAATGATGAATTGATGAATAAGACCATGGTTGGACCATGGCAAACAATGGAATCTAAGACCATAGCTAGGCTATCGCATTTCAATGAAAAGACCATAACTGGGTTATGGCATTTTGAACATAAGAACATAATTGAACCATGGCAGTACATGTGAGTACGTGTAAGACCATAACTGGGCTATGGCATCGTAATAGGTTGTAAGACCATAGCTGGGCTATGGCATCGTAATGACATGTAAGACCATAACTGGGCTATGGCATTGTGATACGTGTAAGACCATGTCTGGGACATGGTATCGTTATGAGATTTCATGTAAGACCATATCTGGGATATGGCATCGATATGAGATTTCGCGTAAGACCATCTCTGGGACATGGCATCGTTATTAAACTTTGTGTAAGACCATAGTTGGACTATGGCATCAAGTAAATGACGTATTCAAGCCCGTAAAGCATTCTCTAATTTGACAAATGTTGGCAAGTAAAATTGAAGATAAATGTTGGAATTTAATTAAATATTAATATTGAGCTCGAGTAAGTAAATTCATTGTTTGAAATTGTGGATGACAGAAAACATTTGTATAATAAATAAGTATATTAATTTGCTTAGAGTGAATTATGTGATTATGATGATATTACATTGGTGATGAATGCTAAGTCATATGTGTGTATTTATAAGAGTCAAGTTAGAGGCTTTACGACCTCACCCCCTTACTAATGTGGTATTTTATAATAAGATTTCATGAGATTTATGTTGGATGAACCCACAAGTGGGAGACTAAAGAGTTCAATAGAGGAATAACTAATAATGCAGATAGAGTTGAGAGTAGTCAGGCAAATGAACTTAGTTTGGAAGAGATATAAGATTGTTTTAAATATTTTTTAGATTACGCAATGTCTCGATTAAAGAAGAAGTTAATTTCGATCAAATGACTCATTCAAGTATGATGTTTAAAGTGTGAATTTACAAGAAATTTCTTCCTAATTAAATTTTCGCTAGTGAATGAAATAATATGAGGCTATTGATGACAGAGTTAGTCAAAGAAATGATATTTGAGTTATAAAGATGTCTGTGTATGACAGTTATTATTGAATAAATTATGATGACCTTTTTGGGTGTTCCATATATACATTTATCCTCAGGAGTTTATATGATCGTCTTTTTTCTGATGAAAATCTCATTGTATGAATATACTGGCTGACTCTAATGTTAGATGAAAGTAATGTGGGTCTGTTTGAATTATAGTCGACGTTTCCTTATTTCTCCGGATTCTATTCTAATATGTTGGAATGAAGTCGATGGTAAAAACTTTTGTGAGACTATTCTTATGTTTCTACTAATTATGATTTTGTTTTATATATGCGAAAAAAATATTATCTCTATTATGAAGGAAGTCTAGAGTTGGTAAGCAATATTTTTCTTCTAGTTTTCTCTAGGGGATCATCCTGATGTTTATAATTATTCCCTTCTGAGTCATGCTCTCGGCTTTATGTTATGATATCGTAGTTGGATTTTCTTATCGCCCTTATTGTTTAAATTATTCAAACATAGCTCATCTTTAAAGTATGTTCTTTAGTCTATGATGGCTATGTTTGATATGATTGTAAAGATCTTTTGACTAGCATGTGAGGGAATTTTGAAAGATTCTATGTTTGAATTGTTTTAACAGCATGAAAAAGGGAGTATTTTAACATGATATTATTTGATAATTGAGATTGACTCAGTTGTTTTTGTCAGAGCAGGCTAGTCAATTGAAATATAAATTAAGTTATGTGTATTTAAAGTATCCTCAAGTATAGTAATGAATTCTGTGTATGCACGAGTATGAAGACGGATAGTCTGAATAAAGAACTTATATTTTAGAAAGCATAATACAGAGATATGCCTATTGGATTATTCTAATCGGATGATGTTATTACAAGTTAAAGTTGTTTTGATTGGAAAAGTTATCACATTTGTGAAAGTTTGAATGGTCTGTTGCATGTTAGCAAAGTTGAAAACAATTGAAGGTATTATGAACCGAAAGTTCTAGTTTTGAGTTCAGTTTGAATTGATGAAAGACTTTTTGATTTTTAGCGATGCGCTATTGAACGAATTGGAATGTGTCTTAATACAAGAATGTAAAGAGGTAGTGTGTACTTTTAGACGGTTAAAGTTACATCAAAAAGAACTATTCGACTGGTGATTTAGAGACGACCACTTTTATGACTATGTTGTGAATTCGATGATATAGTGTGTTCAACAAAAAATGTCATATGCTTCCTAAATCCTAACGGGTTAAAGTATCTAATGTTGTAGAAAAATCTGAATTTAAGACAGTGTTAATGGCTTGAGTTATTGCAAGAGTATGTGTAGCTATTGATTTACCTTTGGGAAAGCAGATATAGTACAGATGTGTAACACCCCAAACCCGGTCCAACACCACGACCGAATCTGGTATGTTACGAGGGAAAACGAGTTTGAAAATTTCGAATTTGTACCAACTAGACTTGATAAAAACTTTGCTCTTTTTTTTTAAAACAAGTTGTTTAATGATGTTACTAAAACATTTAAACTTAGTAAAAGTTTGATTCCACGTTAGAAAACAATCGATTTTTATTGGTTTATAAAAAGCGATGTGATACCCGATGGTATAGTTGAAAACATATCGTTAAAGTTTTAAAATCGTTGTAGTGTCATGTTTTAGCAAATTAACCCAATTAGTCTGTTAAGGCATATTAAAATTAAACTTAAAACATAATAATAAAAGGCATAATTTAAAGGCTTTTTACAAGTCCGAAATAAAACCCAAACAAAATTAAATAACTAAAGTACTCAAATGCAAATGGCTGAGTAAACTTTTATTTGAGCATGGCATGCGCACCCCGAGTCCATCCCGGCTCCATGTCCGCGTCTACGAGTCACCTGAAATGTCAAAGGAGAGGGTGAGTCGAGTGACTCAGTGTGTAAATCCCGCTCCCGATAGAATCAACATGCTAACACACATCATACATAGCAATACAATCAATGCAACCCGATCCTAACCATCCATACTCCTTTCTACCCCGCGTGGTACCAAACCACTGGTGACATACCGTCACGATGTGTTACCAAAACACTGATGTCCCAAAGACATAATATCCATCAATGTGGTCCCAAACCACGGGTGTCCCAAAGACACAGTTGTGCTACCAAAGCACTTCGTGACCAAGTCACAATCCAATGATGGGGCCAACCCATCGTGTGTTACCAAAACACTAGCAGACAATCCCATATCTCAAGTGGGGCCAACCCACGGTGGTCAAACCACAGGGACAAGTCGCAAGGAGGTGCCAAACCTCTGGTGTCCCAAAGACACAATGTGCTACCAAAGCACTGGTGACCGTAGTCACGAATCCGGTGATGGGGCCAACCCATCGTGTGTTACCAAAACATCGGGCGTCAATCCCGATAATCATCTCGGGCCAACCTTTGTGGTGCTGAGCCATCGGGACGAGGCGCTGGTACCAAACCTCTGGAGGTGCCAAACCTCTGTGACCCAAAGTCACAAAGTGTGCTACCAAAGCATCGGTGCTCGTCAGCACAAAACATCACTGCTCCCTCAACTCGTAATACCCATCAATATGCCATACTCATGTAATCATGCATATCATATAATCATGCATCTCATGCTATATTTCATGTCACATATACCCACAGCCATGATATCATATAAATCATCAGTAACTCATAATGATATTAGTAATAACTTACCCGAATCAAGCTCATACCCAAATGGGTATCATATCAATCCATCAACTGCCATAATTTTAATAGGCATACAGGTTTATTAATAATATTACAAAATATAAGTGTGTTAGTATACACACCTGATTATACGAGCCTAGGAATCCCTACGGACGATCTATGTCCCTCGATTGTCAAGCCCCTAAAACAATCGGCCAACCTAGGATTAGGCACTTACAACATTCGGCTATCAACCAATAACCAAAGGGATTAATATCGAACCCTTACCAAAACTTACCCCTCCTGGCTAATCAGAAAACGAAGGCTCCACTTGATTGTATCCAAAATCCCAATGACCTATAACAAAGAGGTTAATACCCTTCCAAAAATAACCATATTCGGCCTTCAAGCAAACCCACATCAACAGAGTGTAAGGGAGAAGGGAGATGACCATTCGGCCAAAGACTTACCAATCTCCAAACGATTGAAGCAAAACTACCACACCAACAAGGTTCGGCCAAGGTTTTGAGAAGAAGAAGAAAAGTAATTATGAGGTAGGTGCTTGTCGGTTTGAGAGAAAAGATAATATGAAATGGAAGCAAAAGTTTCGGCAAGAGTTGAGAAAGATGAATGGAAGAGTTGGTTTGGAAAGAAAATGGTGAGTTCGGCTCTTAAGAAAATAGGAGAATTACGAGAGGGAGCAAAGCAATTTCGGCTACCAAGTATTCAACAAAAGAAAAGAAGGAAAAATTGGAAAATAAAAGAATACCACTTTCGGTTTGAGTAAAGAAAATGTGAAGAAGCTCTTTGGAAATTCGAAACAACTCAATTGAAAGAAAGAAGGAAAAATGGGGAGTAGCATTCGGCTAGCAAGGAGAGTTAGAAGAAAACAACAAACTTCGGCACAAGCACTTGGACTTTCGGTTTTAACCAAATGAAGAAAATTGAGAGAAAACCTTGGTAAAATTTCAGCTAACCGAACCCAAAATGGACACTTTTGCTTACCAAAAGAAGACCAAAAATGTACCCAAAACCAAGTACATTCGGCCTCCCCCTTCCCTACACTAAGCCGTCCACTCCCCTTCCAACTCCCCAAAATTCGGCCAAATCCCTACTTTTACTCCAAGCCACCATTTCAAATATGTTTGAACAAGTCTTCACCCTTAATTTGCTCTCCACCATCCAAGTCACCCCTTGACCAAGTCTTAGGCGAGTTCAAATTGCCACAAACTCTTCCCTCCTATGCCGTCCAAAAGAAAGCAAAATATGGCCACTTTGCAGCTTGAACACAGGACCACACCCCCTGCAAGTGGCGTCACATTCACAAGCCCTTAGTGGCGCCTACAATGCCACTCCACCAACTCCTCTTTTGTGCCATAAAACTCCATTTTATTTTCTTAAGCCCCAACTCTATCGCTCCCACACCTAAGGCCAAAAATTAAAATTTTCCTACCTACTCGTGCATACACTTAGCCTATAATTAAACCCCTAAAACACCGAAATAGCAACACAAAGACACCAACACATGCAATATCATGCAAAGACAAAATAGCCCCTAACCCGGATATTACAGTTCTACCCCCCTTAAGAATAATTTCGGCCTCGAAATTACATGGTCAAAAGAGTTGCGGGTATTGCTGTCTCATCGCATCCTCGGGTTCCCACGTGGCTTCCTCCACACCATGATTCCGCCAAAGAACCTTAACCAAAGGCACGGACTTCCTACGTAGAACCTTGACATTCCGATCTAGAATCTGCACTTGTTCCTCTTCCATAGTCAGATCTGGATTTACCTCGATCTCCTCCACTGCTACTACATGAGATGGATCTGAACGATACCTCCGAAGCATCGAAACGTGAAAAACATCGTGAATCGACTAAGTTCTCACGGCAACTCAAGCCGATACGCCATCGGTCCAACTCGTCTCAATACCTTATACGGCCCATAAAACCTCGGACTTAGCTTGCCTTTTCTCGCCAAACCTCGGCACCCTTCTTCCAAGGCGAGACCTTTAAGAAAACTCCGATCTCCCACAAATAACTCAATATCTCTTCGCTTAAGATCGGCATAAGATTTTTTGCCGGCCTGAAGCTTCCTTCAATCGAGATCAATCAACCTAACCTTGTCTTCTGTCTCTCAAACCAACTCGGGTCCCAACAAGCGACGTTCTCCCAACTCGTCCAACAAGTAGGTGAGCGACACTTCCTACCATCAAATACCATACGGTGCCATTTTGATGCTCGCTTGGTAGGCGTTGTTATAGGCGAACTTCGACCAACGGCGAAACTCATCCCAACCGCCCTCAAGTCCGAACACAACCTCTCGGCATGTGTTCCAAGATCTGAATGACCCTTTCGATTGCCCGTCGATCGTGGGTGAAAAGTCGTCTGAAATCCAGCGCGCACTCCGAGCTTTGATGCAACGCTCTCGAACCTCGACGTAAACTCGGGATCCCTATCCGAGATTATCGAAACCGGAACACCGTAGCCTCACTATCTCGACACATAAAGCTTTGCCAATCTCGAAGTGAATAGTCCACTCTCACGGGAATGAAATGAGCCGACTTAGTCAAACGGTCCACGATAACCCAAATCAATCCTTCTTACTTGGCGTGAGCGATAAACCACCGACAAAATCCATAGTTATCCTTTCCCATTTCCACCGAGGGATTTTCACAGTGAAGCAAACCCGACGGCAATCGATGTTCCGCTTGACTGGCGACAAGTCGGACACTTCCCAACAAACTCACACCTCTTTCTTCAAGCCGTGCCACCAAAATCGTTTCTTTAAGATCCCTATACATTTTACTACCTCCAGGATGCATAGCATAAGGACTGCTATGTGCGTCCTGAAGAATCTTCCGCCTCAGCTCAACATCTTTAGGCATACAAGCCTTCCCTTGAAAACACAGAACCTCATCATTAGACAAGTCAGTAACCTCCAAACCACCATTCTCGCACTTGTAACCTTCGCGCACTCAGTACCTCATCCTCCAACTGTTTCTTTTTAATCTGCTCAACCCAAGTAGGCTTAACCTGCAGCTCTGCCAGAATACTTCCGTCATCATACAAACTCAAATGGGCAAACAAGGCTCTTAAGTCCGAAACAACCCTACGGCTCAACGCGTCTGCCACCACGTTAGCCTTGCCCGGGTGATACTCGATCGAACAGTCGTAGTCCTTGAGCAATTCAACCCATCTACGCTGCCTCAAATTCAGATCCTTCTGAGTCAATAGGTACTTCAGGCTCTTATGATCGGTGTAGACTATTGACTTCTCCCCGTATAAGTAGTGCCTCCAGATTTTTAGAGCAAAGACTACAGCTGCTAGCTCCAAGTCGTGCGTCGGATAGTTGACCTCGTGTGGCCTCAGTTGCCGAGAAGCGTAAGCCACCACCTTACCCTCCTGCATCAGCACACAACCCAATCCCGTATGTGATGCGTCACAGTAGACCGTGAATTCCTTACCAGCCTCAGGTTGAATCAAAACAGGAGCCTCCGTCAAGATCTTCTTCAACTTATCAAAACTCTCCTGCTGCTTCTCAGTCCAAACGAACGGAACTCCCTTCCTTAATAGCTTAGTCATCCGGTCGCAATTAACGAAAACCTCAACAAACCTTCTCTAGTACCGCCAAACCCAGAAACTCCGAATCTCACCCACCGACTTAGGAGGCTTCCAATCCAAAACCGCCTCAACCTTCCGAGGATCTACTCTAATCCTCACCGATACTACATGACCCAAAAACGTCACTTCACTAAGCCGAAACTCGCACTTATCGAACTTAGCATAGAGTTGCTTCTCCTCAAAATCGCAACACCACTCTTAAGTGTGCATCATGCTCTTCTTCCGACCTTGAATATACCAAGATATCGTCAATAAAAACCACGACAAACCGATCCAGATCTCTCTGCTGAAAACACCCTATTCATCATATCCATAAAAGTCTGCGGAGCGTTAGTCAACCCGACGGCATTACCAGAATTCGTAGTGCCCGCATCGAGTCCAAACGCCGCCTTTATGGATATCCGCTTCCTTAACTTTCAACCGATGGTACCTGGACCTCAAATCGATCTTGAAAATACCGATGCACCTTTGGTCACCGATCAAACAAGTCATCTATCCGTGGTAACGGATACTTGTTTTTAATCGTCGACTTATTCGGTTGGCGGTGAGTCGATACACATCCGCATCGTCATCGCCCTTCTTCTTGACGAATAAAACCGGCGCTCCCCGCGGCGAAACACTTGGCCTAATGAAGCCTCGATCCAACGACTCCCGAATCGAGCCTTAAGCTCCACCAATTCCTTTGGTGCCATCCTATATGGAGCAATAGACACCGCGCAATCCACGGTAGCGATCTATCCCAAACTCTACCTCACGATCCGGTGGCAAACCCTAAGCTCCTCCGAAACACATCCACAAATTCCTTAACTGTGCGAACCTTCTCAACAAAGAGACTCCTTAGCCTCTAAGGCATACACATGAACCACATACGCCGCGCGGCCTTCCCGACCATCTTTACAAACTTTCAAAGCGGATACCACATTTGATAAGTAATCTCTCCTATTACCTATCATAATCACTTCATCTCCTTATCCGTCGATAGAACCATGCGCTTAGCAGCGCAATCCACTTTGGCCTGGTACTTCACCACCAATCCATCCCGAGAATCGGATCGAACTCCTCAAACGGCGGTTCCATCGGATCGCTGAAAAAAACTACCCCTTGGAGTTCTAGGGGTACATCCTTATACAACTTATCTACCACTACTGAGTGACCTGAGGGCTAAGCACGGTCATCCGCCTAGAAGATATCTCGAGTCTAAGTCCATGGTCTCAACTATACTACTAGCAACATACGAATCGCGTGGAACCCAAATCAATTAAAGCGGATAGGAGAACCAAAAATCAAAAACGTCACGGTGATTACGTCCGGTGCGTCGCCTCTCTCGCGGCGCCTAGGCCGCATACACTGCATCAGTATCGTGCCTCGTAACTACCACACGCACCTGCCTGCTCCACGACCTCGACCAAATCCATTACCACCTCGCCATTACCACGGCCCTCTGTGGTGGCGGTCCATTACCTCGAATCGTTTACGGCCGACTCTCGGGATCGAATCCGCCATCCTACGCGGACCGTCCCGATGCGATGATCCGTAGAACCACACTCGAAGCAACCTTTACCACCACCCAACAACCACCCCAATGAGATTTCCCACACCGACACATCGGTGGTCCCCGCCTAGCGACACCAAATCTAGCGGATCGATTACGCCCACTCGGTCTAGCCTCTTCTCGCGGATTTACCCGGCGATCCGTAAGACCCAAAGCTCCTCTTAAGCCTACTCCCGTCCATGTTCGCCCTCACCGATTCCTTAACACCCTCGGCTACCTTAGCCTTCTCGACTAAGACAAAGAACTCGCGCTCTGGCGAGGAGCAATCAGCGACCTCAACTCGTCCTCGCAGACCATCCTCGAAACGAACACACCTCTCATGCTCGGTGGCTACAATGCCCCGGGCATACCTACTCGGCCAGAATTCCGCCTGCGTGCTCAACATGATTTACTCCCCGAACAAGCCTCGAAATGCCTTTCTCTGGGAGTCGATGTAGCTAGCCCCGATGTACTTCTTTTTTGGTATGCGACTCAAAATAATCCCATGTCGGATCCTCACCGCCACACTGTCCCGAACCGTGAGCCACCACTGGTATGACTCATCTCGGAGAAGCGATACAATTCCCTTAAGTTTCTCCTCAGTCGTCAAGTCCAGATCGTCCATGATCCGCTCAGTTGCCTCTAGCCAATATTCAGCAGTGCTGGGAGCAACACCCGATACACCTCGGAAGAACTTCGGCCCAAGTAGCCCGGTCGCTCGAGAACAATTTCCTAACTCCCGCACCACCACTTACACCAGCTACTCTTTCCAACACCCGCAGCATCGCCTGTGACACTGCGTCCTCTCCAGTCTGATCTTGGAACTCCCCACCTCCAGCTGGTGGCGGAACCGGCATCTCATTTTCCGAACCCTGCCCGGATCCTACGGGCTCAGAAACCGTCATTCTACCCCTACCTCTACCACGAGTATTACGACCACGTCCGCCTCGAGTGCTCATGTCTAAACGATCTACGTATCTGATTATAAAGATTTTTATGCATTAGTATCGTTCCACTTTCTTAACCGCAAAGAAATTTTATGAATAGAGTTTATTCAGGGGTTCTTTCAAGCAATCAAGGTTTCAGTCCTCTATCCTATTCATCCAAAAGAGATTATACATTCATGCCTTAACCCTTTCCATACCTATTCACTCTTCGGACATTGCTGCCCATTCTAGCCCAAGGGTATTTTCGTCATTTTCCCTACAGGGTATTTTCGTAATAAAAGATATTTTAAACTTTCGTAAAACCAGTCAATTTGAAATTCCAAAAATTTGAGAGTGTTTTTTTTTTTGAAAAATTTTGTAAAATACTTTGTTTTGGAAACCAGGGGTATTTTAGTAATTTTCACAAACTGAGGGCGTTTTCGTAAATTTTCCAAAATCAAAATTTTGATTGATATTTTGTAAAACAGAGTGTTTGAATTTCAGAACATCATTGAAATTTTGGGGCAAAATCATTGTGTTGCTATTTTATAAACCAAGGGCATTTTAGTAAATTTACCCTAAGGGCATTTTTGTAATTTTCCATAAATCGGGTTTTCCGAAAAAAAGTTGTAAATGTGACATTTTCGGTTTTGAAAGAGTGTATTGCAAAAGTTTTGAAAACATTAGGGTTGTCGTTGTATTTTTGAAAACATAGCTAATTCCCTTTTCGGGTTTTAATCGTTAGGTTAAGTCTATGATCGAGCCTTCTTGGTCGTGAGTGAACTCGAGCTACGCACCGTGGGATACTGCGAAGAGGAGGTGAGTCACGAGGATCGCTTAAATACCAAGCTCTTCCGATCCTCTCCTGAGACATGCGTGCAGGGAGTTACCACACCCTAGCCCCGTGGTGAGTCACGATTGGTTTAGTGCTTTAAGTCTTATGCTTGATTCAGTGTTTGAGTACTCTAATCCTAGGGTTCAAGTCCTATAAGTCTAACTACGCATCGTATCACCTACCCTTCTACAAATAATAATTCACGAAGAGTTAGAATTACTTACAGGCGAATCTGTGTGCGGAGACTCGGTGCCATGCCTTGTAAACCATGTATCCAATCCCAAAAAACTCTTAAAACAAATTTTTGAAAACAGTTTGGGCCTCAAGCCCACAAATGAGCTTTTGAACTTAGCTCGATACCACAATTGTAACACCCCAAACCCTACCAACACCACGACCGAATCTGGTATGTTACGAGGGAAAACGAGTTTGAAAATTTCGAATTTGTACCAACTAGACTTGATAAAAACTTTGCTCTTTTTTTTTAAAACAAGTTGTTTAATGATGTTACTAAAACATTTAAACTTAGTAAAAGTTTGATTCCACGTTAGAAAACAATCGATTTTTATTGGTTTATAAAAACAGTGTGATACCCGATGGTATAGTTGAAAACATATCGTTAAAGTTTTAAAATCGTTGTAGTGTCATGTTTTAGCAAATTAACCCAATTAGTCTGTTAAGGCATATTAAAATTAAACTTAAAACATAATAATAAAAGGCATAATTTAAAGGCTTTTACAAGTCCGAAATAAAACCCAAACAAAATTAAATAACTAAAGTACTCAAATGCAAATGGTCGAGTAAACTTTTTATTTGAGCATGGCATCGCACTTCCCGAGTCCATCCCGGCTCCATGTCCGCGTCTCACGAGTCACCCGAAATGTCAAAGGAGAGGGTGAGTCGAGTGACTCGATGTGTAAATCCCGCTCCGATAGAATCAACATGCTAACACACATCATACATAGCAATACAATCAATGCAACCCGATCCTAACCATCCATACTCCTTTCTTTCTACCGCGTGGTACCAAACCACCGGTGACATACCGTCACGATGTGTTACCAAAACACCGATGTCCCAAAGACATAATATCCATCAATGTGGTCCCAAACCACGGGTGTCCCAAAGACACGCTTGTGCTACCAAAGCAATCGTGACCAAAGTCACAATCCAATGATGGGGCCAACCCATCGTGTGTTACCAAAACACTAGCGGAGACAATCCCATATCTCAAGTGGGGCCAACCCACGGTGGTCAAACCACGGGGACAAGTCGCAAGGAGGTGCCAAACCTCGGTGTCCCAAAGACACAATGTGCTACCAAAGCACTCGGTGACCGTAGTCACGAATCCGGTGATGGGGCCAACCCATCGTGTGTTACCAAAACACCGGCGTCAATCCCGTATAATCATCTCAGGGGCCACCCACTGTGGTACTGAGCCACTGGGACGAGACGCTGAGGTACCAAACCTCTGGAGGTGCCAAACCTCTGGTGACCCAAAGTCACAAAGTGTGCTACCAAAGCACTGGTGCTCGTCAGCACAAAACATCACTGCTCCCTCAACTCGTAATACCCATCAATATGCCATACTCATGTAATCATGCATATCATATAATCATGCATCTCATGCTATATTTCATGTCACATATACCCACACCATGATGATATCATATAAATCATCAGTAACTCATAATGATATTAGTAATAACTTACCCGAATCCAAGCTCATACCCAAATGGGTATCATATCAATCCATCAACTGCCATAATTTTAATAGGCATACAGGTTTATTAATAATATTACAAAATATAAGTGTGTTAGTATACACACCTGATTATACGAGCCTAGGAATCCCTACGGACGATCTATGTCCCTCGATTGTCAAGCCCCTAAAACAATCGGCCAACCTAGGATTAGGCACTTACAACATTCGGCTATCAACCAATAACCAAAGGGATTAATATCGAACCCTTACCAAAACTTACCCTCCCGGCTAATCGTCAAAACGAAAGGCTCCACTTGATTGTATCCAAAATCCCAATGACCTATAACAAAGAGGTTAATACCCTTCCAAAAATAACCATATTCGGCCTTCAAGCAAACCCACATCAACAGAGTGTAAGGGAGAAGGGAGATGACCATTCGGCCAAAGACTTACCAATCTCCAAACGATTGAAGCAAAACTACCACACCAACAAGGTTCGGCCAAGGTTTTTGAGAAGAAGAAGAAAAGTAATTATGAGGTAGGTGCTTGTCGGTTTTGAGAGAAAAGATAATATGAAATGGAAGCAAAGTTTCGGCAAGAGTTGAGAAAGATGAATGGAAGAGTTGGTTTGGAAAGAAAATGGTGAGTTCGGCTCTTAAGAAAATAGGAGAATTACGAGAGGAGCAAAGCAATTTCGGCTACCAAGTATTCAACAAAAGAAAAGAAGGAAAAATTGGAAAATAAAAGAATACCACTTTCGGTTTGAGTAAAGAAAATGTGAAGAAGCTCTTTGGAAATTCGGCTTAACTCAATTGAAAGAAAGAAGGAAAAATGGGGAGTAGCATTCGGCTAGCAAGGAGAGTTAGAAGAAAACAACAAACTTCTAGCACAAGCACTTGGACTTTCGGTTTAACCAAATGAAGAAAATTGAGAGAAAACCTTGGTAAAATTTCATTCTAACCGAACCCAAAATGGACACTTTTGCTTACCAAAAAGAAGACCAAAATGTACCCAAAACCAAAGTACATTCGGCCTCCCCCTTCCCTACACTAAGCCGTCCACTCCCCTTCTTCCAACTCCCCAAAATTCGGCCAAATCCCTACTTTTACTCCAAGCCACCATTTCAAATATGTTTGAACAAGTCTTCACCCTTAATTTGCTCTCCACCATCCAAGTCACCCCTTGACCAAGTCTTAGGCAGAGTTCAAATTGCCACAAACTCTTCCCTCCTATGCCGTCCAAAAAGAAAGCAAAATATGGCCACTTTGCAGCTTGAACACAGGACCACACCCCCTGCAAGTGGCGTCACATTCACAAGCCCTTAGTGGCGCCTACAATGCCACTCCACCAACTCCTCTTTTGTGCCATAAAACTCCATTTTATTTTCTTAAGCCCCAACTCTATCAGCTCCCCACACCTAAGGCCAAAAATTAAAATTTTCCTACCTACTCAGGCATACACTTAGCCTATAATTAAACCCCTAAAACACCGAAATAGCAACACAGCACACCAACACATGCAATATCATGCAGCACAAAATAGCCCCTAACCCGGGATATTACAAGATGTCTGAATGGAAAATCCTTGTTTAGTTGGTGTGAGTTGGTTACTCGATTAATCTTATTTGATGATGGTCTAATTCTAGCTATATTAAATGCCAAAGCGAGGTTTTCTTTGCAAAACTAAGAAGATCAAAAATGTGATAGTGAATGGTAATCTAAATGAGTTCAGAGTATCTAAATGAGTTCAGAGTGAGTTTACTTCTAATGTTAAATTTTAGGTTGGACATGATTCCTGTTATTATTATTATTTCAAGATAGAATTTATGTATTGATGAACCCAGAACTTATGCAGAAGTTTTTGGTACGAGGCTCAGTAGTAGCACGTCTGTTCATCCAAGAATAATACAATGTGCAGTTATATGAGTAGATGTTCTGGTGATTGAGTATGTATCACAATATTTTTGAGGTTATGTTCAGATGTCTATTTGTTAGCAAGTAAGCCGAAATCAAGTGTATGCAGGACTAATACAGTTAGTGATGGTACGGGAGTGATGATGAGATAGAGTTCCCATAAGCTTCGTATCTTGATTGTCATAATCTTTGAAAAGGAAGATGTAATTTTGGCAAAGATCCGTATGATGATTTTAGTATGTGCAGAGTTCTTATTTGACAGATTACTGAGTATATGTATTCCGGGAGTAATTCAGATTTTGATAATGTACTCCAACACTGTGTGCTAAAGTTTAAAGGCTATTGGAAAGAGATATACGAGGTTAAATCAATTTGTGATTCTGGAAAGCTAGTGAAAGTGTTTCATGAGAGTTGAAAGCAACTTCTTCTGGTAAGATTTTCGGTGACAAAAATCCCTAAAGGAGGGAGAGTTGTAACAACTCGATTTTGGGCCTACTCGAAAAAGTGGTTTCGGGACCAGAAATTTGACGTAAGAAATTTTATTTTTATTATATTTTTATGGCCTATGATTTCACGAAATGATTTCGTGAAAATTTCGTTTGAAATTTGACGTTTGGGCACTCAATTTAGTCAAAAGGACTAAATCGTAAAAAGTGCAAAACTTGAGTTCTAGAAGCTAGAGGTGTCTAATTGCTATGAAACTTTAAATTAGAGGTCCTTGGTTGGTAATTAGACCGTTGGATAAATTGTTGGACAAAAATGGACATGAAATAAGTGAAATAGAATATTTTTAAGTTAGGGGCAATTTGGTCATTTAGTAATTAAAAGGATTAAATAGCCAAAAATTTGTCCATCTTCTACCTCTCTTGGCCGAAACTTGCATGGACACCATGCCTAGGGTTTTTTCAGCTTCCAAGCTCCATAGTAAGTCCGTTCTTGCCCCGTTTTTAATGATTTTCACTTTTTTGAAATCCTTGTAACATGATCTACCTATTTCTACCATTTATTTGAGATATGATGAAGGTCTAGGGTTTGAAACATGTTATAAATTTGTGTATTTTGATGTTTAATGGTAGATTATGCATGTCTATGGTTAGAGAAACAACTTTTACTAAGTGATTTTCGATAAAAATGCCTAAAAGGACTAATTTGTAAAAGATATAAAATATTCATAAAAGTGTGTTATAGTGGAAAATATGGGCTTATATAAGCATGAAAATGTTTTGGCTAGGCTTGGGTTACAAAAAAATTGAACACATTTCATTTTACGAGCCTAGGGGCAAAAGTGTAAATATGTAAAACTTTAGGGGCAAAAATGTAATTTTTCCATAATGTGATTTTTGGATCACATTGAATAATGTGACTAATAAATAGACTAATGAGTCAAAGAGAATGAGGTTCGGACCTAGAACGAGGTTTGGACCTAGAACGGGAGAAAAAGAGAGAAATTGACTATTAGGTCCCTTTTTGTCTTTTTGGTATCGAGGTAAGTTTGTGTGTAAACAATGCAACTTTATATTATGCATTTAATATTTGTTATTGCATGAATTTTTTATTTATTGTTATGAGTACGTTCGACGAAGATTCGATGGGGTAAAATTCTTGGTTGAACCTCAGGAATAAATAGGTTACAAATGTCATGACATTAGGGTTATGTGTGATTTCGTGTAAGACCATGTCTGGGACATGGAATCGATATGAGACATCATGTAAGACCATATCTGGGATATGGCATTGGCATCTTACTATGTGTATGAGGTTTCTTGGGTATCCTTTAGTATTCCAAGCGATTCAGCGGGTAATTTAAAGAGTTCGTCAATGATATGAAAGGCTATGATTATGTTATGAAGTGGTACAGGTATGTATGCAGAACTCATGTGAAGTGAATTCGGTATATGATGAACTCTTGGTAAGAATCTACACGAATAAATTATGCTTTTTGAGATATTGCTAACCTTACAATCAATGATCTACATTTATGAAGAGTGGATGCATGATAAGATTTGAAAATAACCATATGTTAGGCTTATGAGTCTAATTTGGGTTGTGATACAGTACGATGTATATGCTTAAACTGTGATTTATTTGATATGAGAAATAAAAAAGAAAGACAGGTGTAATCGTTGATTAAAGTCATTATGAAAACATAGAAAGACGTGAGCTACAGATAAGTGAAAGATTGTTAAGCTATATGTTGAAATTATGATTACTCGTAAATGATGTGCATGTTGTTAAGAGAGTTGAAACAACTTGCTAAATAATGTGATATACTATAATGAGGAGATTACGGATGCTAGTCTAATGCCAAGACATGCAATTAGTGTTTGTAAAATAAAAAAGTAAGCATTATGAATGAGTAAGTGGTAATCATGAGGTTTAATGTAAATTGTACTAATAATATTCCTATGGATGAGTAAAATAAATGAATGTTAATAGTTGTTTATTATATGCATATGAACTTACTAAGCTTTGAAGCTTACTCCCCTTCCTCTCCCATCTCTCATAGGTTAATTTAACTAGCTCGGGTTGGAGATCGCCGAAGATGCTATCACACTATCAAGCTGTCACTTTGGGTATAAGTATTCAAGCATTTTTAAGATATGACATGTATAGGGACTTTGTCTTTTGATTAATTATGTCATTATTAATGTGGCCAAATGTGCTGGCCTAGAATGGTTTTTAGTCCAATTTGTATATAGCCATGAATGATCGCTTATGTTGATTATATGAATTTCCAAGTGCATATGCTAATGTCTTGAAAAGTGATGGGTATGGTTAATAGCCTTGTTGTTGACTAGTTAAGTTGGCTAAGGATGTTTATGGGTTTAAGGTATGGGTTAATGTTTTTATAAAAATGAAATTGACATGAATAGCATTGGTAAAGCATAGTGCTATTAGAAATATGGATGTGAGTATGTAAATGGCGTGTTATTGCATGATTATGGATGGCTTGATTGCATTTATATGCTTAATAATATGCCATGTGATGTTGTGTGAATGTTTGCAAGTAAGGGTGACAAATTGGCTTGGAAAATAACCTTGTATTTGTCCACACGGGTAGACACACAAGCGTGTGTCTAGGCCAGGTGTGACACACGGTCTGCCCCCATGGGCGTGTGATCCGGCCGTGCGTTCCTTGCACCTTAATATAGCAAAATAGATTGTCCAGAATTGGCCACACGGGCTGAGACACGGCCGTGTGTCTCGGCCGTGTGAGTGACACGGCCTTGGGACATGGGCGTGTGCCCTGGCCGTGTAAAGTCTGCACCTGATTTATGAAAAATCATGAAAACAAAAATTGACCACACGACCTAGCACATGGGCGTGTGACTTGGTCGTGTAGCTACCATTTGTTGCTGACGTCAAAAACAGAATGCAACCTAAAATCGACATGGCTTAAGCCCACGAGCGTGTGACATGCCACATGGGCGTGTCTATTGACCCACACGGGCGTGTGCCCCTAAAGCTTCAAAATTTTTCTGAGTTCTGTAAAATCTTCCTAAGGTCTCGGTTTAGTCCTGAACCGCCCTCAATGTATGCTTTGGACCTCGTGGGCCCATATAAGGGATGATGTGCATGTGAATGAAAATTTTTAATTTGGATGGAAATTTAAGTCTCGATTTTGTATGATTGCTTGAGTTTATGTCCGACAACGTCTCATACCCTGTTCCAGCATCGAATACGGGTAAGGGGTGTTACATGTACATCTCGTAACATAATCACTTGCTTTCTCATCTTTGGCATACCTGTTGAACACTTGGAATACTAATTGGATACACGAAAAGTCTTTGCACATAAGTGCCACATAAGTAGCTAAAGTTACCTCATATCTCATATCACATAAATGCTCACTCTCGAGCTAATCACGGGCCAGCTCACACAAGCTGTCAGTCAAGACGTCACTACGCAGCGCTGCTCACACAAGCTGTCAGGTATCCGTAACACATGTCTGACTACCCAGCCACTGGTAGACATACAAGACCAGCACCCGGATCACATAAGCACAAATATATCACATGGTTCCCTAGTGACATGTCACTTATATCCTATTCTATTCCTAAGGTTCAAACATGATTTTTCATACTTATCGGAACTTGTCGATTGTACCCATAGAATTAATCATTCATTCCACACATTAACGAAACATTTAAAATATTTAAAATACAAATATAATAATACATTATTCACATACGAGCTTACCTCGATACCAAAAAGGTAAAAGGGACTTAATCATTAATTTTTCTTTTTCCCCCGTTCTAGGTTTGAACCTCGTTTTTTTGATCTATAACATCACATTTAGTCTATTTATTAGTCACATTATTCAATGTGATCCAAAAATCACAATATGGAAAAATTACATTTTTGCCCCTAAATTTTCACATATTTACACTTTTCCCCCTAGGCTCGTAAAATGAAATGTGTTCAATTTCTTTGTAACCCAAGCTTAGCCGAATCATTTTCATGCTTATAGCAGCCCACATTTTCCACTCAAACACACTTTTATGACATATTTTATAACTTTTACAAATTAGTCCTTTTAGGCATTTTTACCGAAAATCACTTCGTAAAAATTGTTTCTCTAACCATAAACATGTATAATCTAACATTAAACATCAAAATAAAAAAAATTTCTAACATGGGTCAAACCCTAGACCTTCATCATATCTCAAATAAATGGTAGAAATAGATAGATCACGTTATAAGGATTTCAAAAACGTAAAAATCATTAAAAACGGGGCAAGAACGGACTTACTACGAAGCTTGGAAAGATTGAACAAAACCCTAACCATGGCTTCCATGGTATATTGGGCCAAGAGATGAAGAAGATGAACAAATTTTGGCTATTTTGGTTTTTTAATTCTTTTAATTACTAAATGACCAAAATGCCTCGAATTTAAACATATTCCATTTCACCTATTTCATGCCCATTTTTGTCCAGTAAATTATACAATGGTCTAATTACCATTTAAGGACCTTCAATTTAAAATTTCATAATAATTGGACACCTCTAACTTTTGCACTTTTTTACAATTTAGTCCTTTTGACTAAATTGAGTGCCCAAACATCGAAATTTTTAAATGAAATTTGCCAAAAAATCATTTTGTGAAACTATAGACCATAAAAATATAATAAAAATGAACTTTACTACATCAGATTTATGGCCCAGAAACCACTGTTCCGGCTAGACCAAAATCGGGCTGTTACAAATGGTGGGAAATCATGATCAGCGTTACCCTTGAGCATCAAATCAATTGGGAATTATTTTTAGAAAGGTTCCGTTAGAAGTACATTAATCCAATGTTTGTTGAACAAATGAATGTCTTCATGTATCTAAAACAAGGTAGAATGTCTATCTTGGAATATGAGCGTGAATTCATGCAACTGAATCGGTACGCCAAAAGTATGTTTCCGATAGAAAAAGACATGTGTGATAAATTAGAATGGGGACTTAGAGATGAACTTCGCACCCTAGTCGACCCTATTTGAAATGACGACTATAGCTCATAAGATGGATTCGATCCTTAAGGGTAAGAGCAAGAATTATGAGAAGGAAAGAATGAAAAGAGGAAGATCAAGTCCTACAACTTCCTCGAATTTTAAGAAGCTAAAGGATCACCTTTTTCCAAGTTTAAGGAGTGAATCATAGACCTTTAGTTTCAAACATGAGGGATCCTTTAGGCTAGCAGTATCCATGGCTAGTTCTGGGGGTTCCCAAATGGTGAAAAGGGACTGTAACTTCTATTGCAAGAACCATATAGGTGAGTACAAGAAGAAGTTAGGGGCTTGCTTCAGTTGTGGGTCCAAATACCACATGATTAAATATTGTCCGACCAAGTCTAAGTACACTAAAAAATAATCAATAAAAAGCCCACCAAAATACCAACAAGAAATTTGATCAGAAATGGCGACTAAGTCCAGCTCGATCCAAAGGTTACGAAGGAAAGGTTTTGGTAAAACGAGTTTTGGCACGTCAGCATGGGCCTGCATGATGAAAGCCAAGGAAGATGCGGACCTACCTGAAGTCATCACCGATAATTTTTCTTTCCATGGTAATGAAATTTATGCATTGGTTGACCCTAGGTCTACTCATTCTTACATATGTATTAAAGTCATAAATGGTCTAAGTCTTGAGGTAAACTATTCTGAGGCCAATATATTGGTAATGAATCCTTTGGGGCAAAGCCTTGTAATAAACAAGTTAATAATGAATTGTCCTTTAGTTATGGGCAAGTACGTGTTTTAGCAAATTTGTTGTTGTTGAGCTTTCATGAGTTCAATGCTATATTGGGATTAGACTGGCTGACTAGGCATAATGCTATGGTTGACTGTCAGTCTAGAAGCATGCGTCTAGTAAGTTTGAAAGGAAAAGAAATATTATTATCTAAGAAAAAGTTAGAAGTGGTGGATAGGATTATTTCCACAATGACCGCCAGAAAATTGATTGCTTAAGGCGCAGATGCCTACTTGGCGTATATTATAGACACGCTCAAGTCCAGGAGTGAAGTCATCCAAGTGTCGATAGTAAAGGAATTTACGGATGTGTTCTCTAAAGAACTCCCTGGTATGCCTAAGAACAGAGAAATAGAATTTTCAATAGAATTGGTACTTGGAAGAACTCATATATCATGCTCGCCCTATAGGATGACATTGGTAGAACTTAAGGAGTTAAAAGAATAGTTATAAGATATGTTAAGTAAAGGATTCATCAGGCCTAGTGTATCTCCTTGGGGTGCGCCAATTTTGTTCGTTAAGAAGAAGGATATATCTATGTGTCTATGCAGAGGCTATCGTTAGTTGAATAAAGTCATTGTTAAAAATTAGTACCCCCTGCCTAAAATTAAAGACTTATTTGATCTCTTAAGTGGAGTTTCAGTGTTCTCCAGGATTGACTTAAGGTTTGGATACTATCAGATAAAGATCAAGAATAACAATATACCTAAAAATGTGAGTTCTGGTTAAGAAAGGTATATTTCCTTATACACGTAAGTTTTTCAGAGGGTATCATGGTAGACCCCGCCAAGGTAAAGATAGTTCTCGAATAGAACTCTTCTAAAAATTTCACTGAAGTACACAGCTTCCTGGGGTTAGTTGGGTACTACATAAGATTTGTGAAAGGTTTCTCTATTATAACATCACCCTTTACCGAGCTGGTGAAGAAGAATGAGAAGTTTATGTGGAGTAATGAATGTTAGCAAAGCTTTGAAAAGCAAAAGGCGGTTCTGACTGAAACTCCAACATTGGCACAACCTGAGCTTGGAGTTGAGTATACAATATATATAGACGCATCATTGAATGGATTAGGTTGTGTCCTTATGCAAAACAGGAAGGTCATTGTGTATGCCTCACGCCAATTGAAACCGCATGAAAAGAACTACTTCACCCATGATATGGAATTGGTAGTTATGGTCTTATCACTAAAGCTTTAGCGATATTACTTATACGGGGAAAGGTATTGTAACTATTCTAATCATAAAATTCTAAAGTACTTAATGACCCAGAAAGAATTGAACCTACGCCAAAGGAGATGGCTGAAGTTGTTAAAAGACTATGACTTGATTATCGAGTACCACCTAGGAAAAGCAAATGTGGTGGCAGATGCCTTAAGAAAGAAAACTGTGGCGGCCTTGTTGTCCCTACAAGCTAAAGTGACTTTGGCCGATAATGGAGCATTGTTGGTGAAGTTGGTAATGAAACCAACTCATCTCCCTCAAATTTTGGAAGAACAGAAGAAAGATATTCAATGCGAACGATTCAAACAAAGGATGCTCTCAGGTAAAGCAGTGCACTTCAGTATTGGTAAAGAAGGCGAACTTAGATTCAAAAATCAATTTTTTTTACCATTAGGGAATAAATTAAGAAATTAATTATTAAGTTAAGCTCACCAAGGGCCTTTTTCACTACACCCTAGTGGCATCAAGATATATAGAGACTTGAAGGAATCTTACTAGTGGCCTGGAATGAAGAAGTAGATCTCAGAATACGTCCCAACATTCTAACATGCCAAAGAGTGAAGGCAGAGCATCAAGTTCCATCAGGAAAACTGTATCCTTTAGAAATTCTTGAATGGAAATGGGACAAAATCACCATGGACTTTGTATCGGGATTGCCCATCAGTCCTTCCAAGAAGATCTCTATTTAGGTGGTGGTAGATAGGCTCACAAAATTAGTACACTTTTTGCCTATAAATACAACATATTCTTTAGAAAAGCTGACTGAACTATATATTGTTGAAGTGGTGTGTCTCCATGGTGTGCCATCGTCTGTTGTGTCTGATAAGTATCCTAGATTTGCATCCAGATTTTAGCAACAATTACGGCAATCATTAGAAACCAAGTTAAAATTTAGCACTGTGTTTCACCCTCAAATAGGAGTAATTCACGTTTTAGAAGATATGATGCATTGTTTTGTGATCGGTTTTGGGATAAATTACGAAATGTATGTTCCTCTTATTGAATTCGCTTACAATAATAGCTACCACGCCAGTTTAAAGATGTCTCTTTTCGAGGCCTTTTATAGTAGAAGGTGTAGAACACCTGTTAGAAAAAGTTAAGCGAAAGAAAATTCGTGGGTCCAGACTTAGTGCGTGAAACTGAAGAAAAGCTATCGTCATTCACAACCACTTGAAAGCCGCTCAAGATTGACAAAAGTCCTATGCAGATTTAAAGAGAAAGGAAATCTCCTTCAAATATTCATAATGTCTTCCATGTATCAATGTTGCAAAGATATAGATCCAACCCTAAGCACGTAGTACAAGCTGAAGAGCTTGAGATTGAACCAAACCTATCTTACGAGGAAGAACCAGTCTGTATTTTGGCCAAAGAAGTTAAAGTAAGAGAATTTCCTTAGTAAAGGTACTATGGAGAAATCACAACACTAAGGAAGCCACTTAGGAAAGGGAGAGCATAATTAAAAAGTAGTATCCACAACTGTTTTCAGGTATGAATTTCGGGGATGAAATTTCCTAAGTAGGGGAGAGTTGTAATATCCCACCCGGCGAAGTGTAGTACTCGAGTATTGTTAATTGAATTAGGGCTTATAGTGTAACCCCCAAGTGAGGAATGGGTTAGAAATTTATCAAGTATTTAAGGACTGTGAATGCATGAAGTCCTGATTTAGGAGAGCTTTGAGGTTTGGCAGACTCTCCATTAGAGTATAACACCACACCAACGAATAGATGAAAATAGCGAGACTTATTGTTAAATCCCTGGTCTGATAGGAACGATGAATATATTGTTATCTTATTCTCTAATTTAATTATTTAGTTGGCCTAATGAGGACTAGTCAAGATCAGACAAAAGTTTCTGAAAATGAAAGGACGTGCATATAAAATGAAAGAGAAAACTATTAGTCACGAGTACCGAAGGAAAACTAGTGGAGGGAAAATAAGCTTGTCCACTAAGTTTTCCTATCGTGTGCACCCATATAAAACCAAACTTAGCTCCCTAAATACGTTCTATATTTTCTTTGGCAATTCACACTTCCTTTCAGCAATTTTCTCTGTGTTTTCTGAGAAAATGGTAGAGCCAAGGCCTACTTAGAGGGTTAAAGTTCGTTGTAATCAACCAAGTTCACCATTGTGAAACCTGGTAAATAACAATGAACTCTTGTTATTTTTGTGATTATTTACGAGGCCCTAAGGTCTCATGCTTTAGGGATAAACTACTGATTTAGGAAAGGAAACTGCCAGATTCTGGGTTTCCTGATTTCTTGAAAGCTTGTTTAGTTCTTCTGAAAAACATGATCTGATAAGTTAACTATTTATGTTATAGCTCAAGAAACTCCCGGAAGCTTTTGAGACAAGGGCAAGGGATCTACTGTTTAGTCTCTTATGTATCTTCTAGTAAGTTCCTTCATAACTTCTGTGTGTGTTGTACATAACTGGTTCAAGGTAAGTTTACCTAACTGGTGAAAGGTTTGGCTTTGCATGTTTGTGTAAGAAATAAAAAGGGTCTTCTTCGTGCTAAGTCATTTCCCACTTTACAATAAAAAAGAAACCATATGATCAAAATAAAAGAAGTGAATTCATAGTGTTACCTTCGTTGTAAAGAGTAATGAATTGGCAGATCGCGATACATGAATGATGTTATGTAGTCTCTAGTAAGGGAAGTGTAATGCAAACCAGATTGGCAAAACGTAACAGAGAAAAAAAAAGAATGAACGTTTCTGTGAAATACAGACTAGGGTTTTGGCTAGCACGAAGAAGGTTGTCTGCATGAATGCATGGGCATAGTGTACGCTTCAAAGTGAGTCTTACTCTATAAAAGTCTATGCAAGTTCAATATTCACCAATAGGCAAGCTACTTGAAGTTAGTCTATGCGGTGTCTTCACCAATGGGTGATTTGTAAGTCCCACTGAGTTGGGAAGAGTCTCTCTATGTGTGTGATGTATAGATATTCTGGTGTTGCTTTGGAACTCACTAAGTTCTATGAACTTACGCCGTTTATCTTCCCTTCTCAGGACCATTGAAGAAATAAAGGAACTTTCATGGTCTATGCCAGAGGATATATTATGTGTGAGGCTTATAGTGATTTTGTATTATGCATGACAAATGAGAGTGGCATCAAGGCTTGAAATATGAGAACTAATATTTTGTAACTAAAATTGTATCCACCAAATAGCATCCTCTCCTTAAATCTTCACAATAAACTTTTGTGTTTTAAAGGTGTTTAGTCCCTTAAGTTTAAAAGTTTTATTTATTACTGCTATAGCAAATACCTTTTGTTCTTTTGTAAACTTGAGATTTCGCCAATTTCGTTACAGTAAGGAAAGGCTTCAAAGTTGTAACACACCATTCCTGGATCATCCTTAAGGGTCAGGGATGGGGTGCTACAACTGAAAACTTGTAACCTTGCACTTTTTGGATTAGTCACTAACACATGATAGATGGAAAACATGGCCCTCTTATGTAATCGAAAAGTAATGTGGTCACAGGTCATTTGTCTAAAATAGGATCATATTGGGAGAACAAATTTTGTTTCAAAGAGAGTAAGGATGTCCTATAAGGGTAACGCACATATGACAAGTTGGATGAACACTAGATAAAGTAGCACGAGAAAACACATATGCCTAGTCAGTTCCTATGCTAGCTCGATATATCCTTGATGGTTTGCGTTTGATTTGATGATGTGAATATATGAAAACCATGAGCAAGAGTAATAGATCGCATGTCTATCAATAGTGAATGTGTTTTCTCGTCATGCATAAGAGATGACTTGGAGGTTAAATTTAACTCCTTTGAATTATTATTTAATTAAATTGCAATTAAATAATTGATGTTCGAAGTGAAAATTAAATTAATTCGTCATCATAGTTTCATAAGACAAGGTAATTAAATTTATTTTCTTATAGATTCTATTACGGTAAAGTCATCATGACTTTAATGAAAATAGAATAGGGTTGACAAATTGATTTAATAAAGTAACTAAATTAATTAATTAATTGAATAAATAATATTTTGGGTATAGGAATAATGTTAGTTGGGTTGAATAAATTATATGAATTGATTTAAAGACCAAATAATATATATAGTTATACTCAATACATGATGAGGCCCACCTAGACCTGGTGCAAGGCAATGGACGACAAACCCTACTCCCTGAAAGGGCATAAAAGGTAAAATAAAAAGGTGATACAATGTTGAAGAAAAAATGCGCCATCCAATTTGTAGCAACCCAAACCCTGCCTATGCGTTAAGGCCAGATTTGACATGTCACACAAAATAAATATGCTTTGAGTCCTTTTTAAGTAAGACAGATTTTAAAATTTTGACGAAGTATTTATGTTCCAATTTTTTTTTTCATCTTGGCCCATTTTGCAATTTTTTTTTCAAATCGGCCCATATAGCAAATTATCAATCGGCCCATATAGTCAAATATCAATCGGCCCACATAGTCATATATCAATTTGGCCCACATAGCAAATATATCGATTTGGCCCACATAGCAAATATATCGATTTGGCCCACATAGCCAATATATCGATTTGGCCCTCATAGCAAATATATCGATTTGGCCCATTAAGGGCATTTTTTTTAGAAGTCTTTCACGGTGTTAATACCGATTTTGTCAATTTTATCAAATTAATGAGATCTAAGTCAATTTTTCTGATTTCACCAATATACGATTTAATCAAGCGATTTACTACCAATATAATAGTCTTTAACCCACAGAATACGGTGTGAGATTACACACCTGATTACGGTAAGCACTATGCTTTCTTGATCGTCAACACCTAAATTATTATAACACTTGATTAGTCGACATACACGATTTATCAACACTAAATGAACGATCTACGGTGCTTACCCTTGGAATCGTGAATGACCACGATTTGTCGATTTTCCCCGGTTAACTGTTCACAACCTGGTGGAAAATCCCGAATCGCTGACGCCTCAAAATTGCGAACGACCTCGAATAGTTGACTCTCACCGGATAAGGGTCCACAACCCGGAGGAAAGTCTTGAATTGCCGAAACAGCCCTTCGCTTGAATTTAGGAGTAGGGATCGTTAATCCACTCCTTTTGAGATTTCTACTCGACTTTCCTTTCGAATCGATATGGCTTGCCTCCATTGAAAACAAATATTAGTCAAAAATAATATTACGTTGATATGAACGATTGATTAAGGAGAAAGGTCGGCTTACCACTAAAATCGTATAATCACTAGACAATGGATCGAGCGATTTAGCCCCTAAAACATAAAGTCAATTATTTCAACCTTCCATCCGATTAACACAATAACCAAATGGAGTTATCGAATGGACTATGAAAAGATCCTTACCTTAAGGATGATAATCCCGATTCCCACCAATTGATTTATGGCTATGGATGAATCAAAGGTAATAGATTTCGCCTTCCCACTTTTACACTACAAAAAGGTATCGATAAAGATATGAGGGAGTATGGAGAAACTCCGTTATGGTTTTGAACAAAGCGAGTATAATCGAATAATAATAAGCACACATTCAGTTAGGAAGGAAAAGAGAATGAAAAGAGTAGAATGAAGCCCTTACCCGATTTAACCAAGGAGAAACATTCAACACGCGAGAATGGAGAAGAAAGATGATGTAACATCCCAAAATTGGGCCTAGTAGAATTGGTCCCAATGGGCCTTGGGCGTAGGAATGTTTAAAATTTTTTAGAACAAGAGAATGACATTATTTCAAGTTGGACTTTCTAAGAAGGTAATTTTGGAAATTTATGGGGTTTCTATGAAGTCTCGGGTTCAAGTTAGGCTATAAGAAAATTTTATGTTTAAGTCTTTAAGGAGATAGAGTAAGTGAGCTTAAAGCGTATGGAAATAAGTGAGTAAATGGTTAGCATAAATGAGCTATTGGTAAAAGGGTTATGGCATCAAGTGATGGACTTTAAGGGAAGAGGTTCAAATCCCATTGTGTGCAAATTTTGACTAATATTTTTGCACTCTTTCCTTAAGTGTCGGCCAAGAGGTATATATGGCAAGTTTGACTTTTTTATTTTTGGTAGGGTGGCTAAGGAATTAAGGAAAGGTTGAGGTTGGGGAAAGGAATCAACAGGAAAAGGCAAGTAAGGGGAACAAGTGGCTTATTTCATGAAGAATGCTATGGAAAGTATGGTTGGCAAAATTTTGACCCTTATGGTTATGCATGTGGATGGTTTTGGGGGTAGATAGGTAGCTGAAATTTTTCTTTGGCTTTTGGTAAGGTCTCGGTATTGTTTTGGCCAAAAATCTCATTTGCAACTTTGTGTCATTTTCTCCCAAATTGCTATTCTCCTTGCCGAAATCTTCTAGCACAATAGTGCAATTCTTTTGTTTCTTTCTTCTCTTTGGATTGGTCACATATTCATCTTTTGTCCATCTTCCTTGATAGCTGAAACCTTCATCTCTTCTTTATCATTTTTCTCAATTAGGTTGACACTCTTTTCTTCGATTAAATCGGTAAGTGAATTCTTTTCTACGTTCATATTCTTTTCTTTCTAGCCGAATAGGTATTTATCACCATTCGGTTGTAACTCTTGGTCTTAACCGAAATGGTGTTATCTTCCACTTCTTCATGTCTTAATCACCCTCTTTTCGTAGTGCTTTAAGTGGGAAACCGTGTATTGTTCTAGCCGAAGTCAAACGATGGAAATTGGATCCAATATCGATGAGGTAAGGGGGTTTATTTTGGATTTTTCGCTATATCTCTATTTGGCTATATTGCAAATTGGATTGAAGTTTCAAATAATCGACTATATGTTTTAGGGACAAATCACTCGATATATTCTACCTTCGGACATAGTGGTAAGTGATTCAAGTGTAAGTGATACGAAATCTTTTGGAAACCCAAAGCTAACTTTTGGTTGGTATTGTTTTAGATCATCGACGAGTGGTTCGTTAGGAAATCGAAATCAGGTGTGTAATCCCGTACCTTCCGTAGACATATCTGAAATGGTGTGTAATCTCACACTTCTCTAAAAGTTTATATGAAATATTCTGTGAATCCATCGAAATACCGAAGAAAACTAAAAAACCGGCATCCGTAATCACTTGGGCGTGCGTATGATCGTAGTAGTAATCGTATTTTGTAATAAAACAGTTTCGATTAGAAGCAGTGACATGTTTTTGAAAAATCACGAAAAATAGGATAAAGGGAATTAGAAAGTGAATAAGATATCAAATTAAATCTTATTGTATCCAATTTAATATGGAAGAAACGGAGAAGGAAAAGGATTTTTATATTCTGAGGTACATTAATTTTAGTGAGACTGGTTCTGAATGACTTCATGGTTCCCTAATCTGTCTTGGAAAAATCGTATAAAATTGTACAAAGTGAATTATGAGCTATAGTTTATATGTAAAGCTTACTTAGTGAGTTTATTTTCATTAGAAACAAGTGGGAGCAATATATGAAAACCGTACAGTGAGATATTTGAAATTAAGGTAAGATAGGTCAGAATTGTTGGATAGTGAAACAATGGAAAATTTAAGGAATAAACTATATAGTTAAGCCAAAAATTCTGGAAAAATTGTAGTAAGAAGATATATGAGTCTAGTTTCAAGGAAAAATTACGGATCTAGATTTCTAGTTTTCTAACCTGAGATATGGTCAATTTAGTCAATATGATGCAGATGAACAGTTTCAAATGTTATGCCCCAAATTAGTAGTTAAGCCTAGGTTACGAAATTACCATAATACCCTTAGAGGGTAAATTACCAAAATACCCCTGGGTTGCGAGATTACCGAATTACCCTTAGCGGGTACGATTGCTAAATTACAAAAATGCCCTTACGGGCCAAATTACGAAATTGCCCTTATGGGCTGAATTATGGAAATGCCCCTAAAGGGCCGAAATACGAAATTGCTTAATGGGCCTAACTGACATATTACCTTATGGACCGATTTGATAATTTGATATATGGGCCGATGTGATATTTTGATATATGGGCCGATCTGATATTTTGCTAAATGGGCCAATTTGATAAATTGTTATAGTGGGCCATAATTTTTGTAATAAATATCCGAATAAATTACTGTTGTTACATTATGATTTGTTATGCATTATATACATGATTTGCATGGGATGGGATAATGATGAAGAGAAGTTCTGGTAGCTCTGTAACATAATTCTGGTGGCTCTGCCACAAATCTGTAAAGTGGCAATGCCACGTTAATTCCGTTAATCTGGTGGCTTGACCACAATTATAATTGTTATAAATGGCTTAATGCCTGCGATTGGTGTGTTGGCGGGGTAGGTTGACTAAAGATCACCCATAGGTGTGTTGGTTGGTACGGGTGGTATGTAGCGGATGGATTATTAGGATTGGTTTGGGAATTACATTTCATACACATGTTATATTTGATACATTATTGTTATTGTAAATGGGCTTAGGCCCAAAATATTGTTAATGGGTTCTGGCCTAATGGATAACGGTAAGGGGATTTCACACTGAGTTCTTGTAACTCACCCCCCTTTTTCTCTTACTCCCTGTAGGTAATGCTCAGTGACGTGGACTTGGGCCATGGATGACTCGGGTGGAGGCCATAGTTCAGAAATGGTGTTTTTATTTTGAAACTTTAGATTTCTATCTTCGTTCACTTTACTATTTTGGATTTTTATGTTGTAATAAGGCCTCTGAAGGATTTTATTATTTTCTTTATGTTTGATATACTTATTATTTTGCTTCAATTGTTTTAAATGGGAATTTTCAAAAAACTTAAATAAAGGTTTTCCAAAATCGATTAACAAATGGATTTCAAAATAAACTTTTACAAAAAATTTTAACACGGATATTTTCTTTTGAAATATCAACGAAATATTCAAAAGACTCAGATTTTTTTCAAATTTTCAAATGTCGTTTTCAAAAGTCACGGTTTGTAAAATTATTACTTCAAATTTATCGATTTATCAATCAATCTTCGAATTCATTAAAATTTTATCAAATAGTTTAAATCAAAATTATTTTCCTTGATTTTAACAAATCAATACCTATTTTAGTACGAATAAAAAGGGTTTAACATGTTTTGCTCGTGTGACATCCAAATCCGCTCATAACGCATGGCTCGGGTTGGGGGTGTTACAGATGATATTAAGGACTCAGCTAATGAAAAGGAAAAGGGCAAGAAAGATTCGGTCTTTGTCAATTAAGAAGAAGAAGAGAGATTGAAGAAGTGGTGAAAAGAAAAGAAGAAATGGAGAAGGGTGCTAGATAGTTTCGACTAACACACAAAGAAAATAAGCCCAAAATGTCATGAGTGATTTCGCAAAACAAGAAGTAAGATGAGCAAATGGCTAAATGTTTCAGCTATCAAAGAGAAAATATGCACACTTTTGGGTTTAGATTTTCGGCAAATGAGGGAAAATGTTGAGAGAGAGCAACCAAAAAAATGCTAGAAAGGAACAAGCATTTCACATCAAAATTGTAAAATGCCTAAAGGAAAAATCGGCTACTAATCTACCCCAAAAAAACATCCACATCCATTACAATATTGGTCAACATTTGGCCAACCACACTTTCCAAAACAATCTCCACAAAATAAGCCACTTGTTCCCCTTACTTGCCTTATTCTTTTGATTCCTTTCCCCAACCTCAACCTTTCCTTATTTCTTAGCCACCTTACTAAAAATAAAGAAGTCCAACTTGCCATATATACCTCTTGGCCGACACTTAATGAAAGAGTGCAAAAATATTAGTAAAAAATTTGCACACAATGTGATTTGAACCTCTTCCCTCAAGGTACATCATGTGGCGCCATAACCTCTTTACTATTTTCTCAATTATGCTAGCTATTTACTCATTTATTTCCATATGCTTTAAGGTCACTTACTCCATCTCCTTAAAGTGCTAAATGCAAAAAAATTTTACTAGGTCCAAATAAACCCCGAGCCTTCTCAGGACTTCCTAAACATACACAATTAATAATTTAACTAGCTTAGCACCAAAAATAATGCAACACATAAAATTCTAAATTTTAGGATGTTATAATTCTACCCCCTTAAAGAAAATTTCATCCTCGAAATTTACTTGATTAAAAGAGATGGGGATATTGCTGCCGAATCGTGTCTTCAGGCTCCCACGTAGCTTCCTCCGCTCCGTGATTGCACCATAATACCTTGACTAACGGTACCGACTTCCTTCTCAGCACCTTAACGTCCCGATCTAAAATTTGCACTGGTTCCTCCTCGAACAACAAATCAGGTCTTATCTCAATTTCTTCTACTGGTAATATATGAGACGGATCCAATCGGTAATGCCTTAACATTGAGACATGAAAGACGCTATGTATCTGACTCAATTCTGGAGGTAACTCAAGCTGATAAGCTACTGGCCCAACATGCTTCAAAACACGGTACGGTCCGATGAACCTAGGGCTCAACTTGCCCTTCCTTCCAAATTTGAAGATCTTCTTCCAAGGTGAGACCTTTAGAAAGACCTGATCTCCCTCCGCAAACTCAATATCCTTACGCTTCAGATCTATATAAGATTTTTGTCTATCCGAAGCTTCCTTTAATCGTGTCCGAATTACCTTTACTTTTTCCTCCGTCTCTGATATCATCTCAGGACCCAATAACTGTCGCTCCCCCAATTCAATCCAACAAGTAGGAGTACGACACCTACGACCATACAACACCTCATAGGGTGCCATTTGAATGCTGGATTGATAGCTATTGTTATAAGCAAACTCTGCCAACGGTAGGAAATCCTCCCAACTACTCCTGAAGTCAATCACACAGCCCCTTAACATGTCTTCCAGAATCTGGATTACTCGCTCCGACTGACCATCTGACTGAGGATGAAATGCCGTGCTAAAATTAAGCTTGGTTCCCAAGGCTTCATGTAAGGCTTTCCAAAATCGTGATGTAAACCTAGGGTCCCTGTCTGAAATAATAGACACTGGTACCCCATGTAACCTCACGATCTCTGACGTACAACTTGGCCAACTTCTGCAATGAGTAATCCATATGAATAGGTAGGAAATGAGCAGTCTTCGTCAACCGATCCACTATTACCCAGACGGAGTCTTTCTTAGTAGGCGATAAGGGTAACCCACTAACAAAGTCCATCGTTATCTGTTCCCATTTCCATAATGGAATCTTCACCGGTTGTAGTAATCCCGACGGGAATTAATGTTCCGCCTTCACTTGCTGACATGTTAAGCACCTACTCACAAAATCAGTAACCTCTCATTTCAACCCTGGCCACCAATACTGCTCACGGAGGTCTGGATACATTTTGTTTCCCTCGGGATGCATAGCATATGGGCTACTATGCGCCTCTCGCAGAATCATTTGCCTCAATTCCGAATCTTTGGGCATACAAATTCTTTCGCGAAAACACAATACTCCATCATTATTCAATCCAAAATCCCCTATCACACCACCTTCCACTTGCTGAAGTAAAGAACCCAACCTTTCATCTAATAACTGTTTTTCCTTAATATGACCAATCCACGTAGGCTTCACCTGAAGTTCGGCTAGCAGACTACCATCTTCATACAAGCTGAGATGAGTGAACATCGCTCTCAAATCTGATATCACCTTATGACTCAACGCGTCTGCCACCACGTTAGCCTTTCCGATATGATACTCGATTGAGAAGTCATAATCCTTCAACAGTTCTATCCACCTCTGCTGTCTTAAGTTCAACTCCTTTTGGGTGAGGAGGTACTTTAGACTCTTATGATTCGTATAGATGATTGACTTCTCACCATATAGGTAGTGTCTCCAAATCTTCAAAGCAAACACCACCGCAACCAACTCCAAATCATGAGTGGGAAAATTCACCTCGTGCGGCCTTAACTGACGAGATGCATAAGCCATCACCTTTCCACCTTGCATCAACGCACATCCCAAGCCCGTGTGTGACGCATCGCAGTAAACAATAAACTCTTTTCCAGCCTCATGTTGAATCAGTACTGGCGCTTCCGTCAGAATCTTCTTCAATTTCTCAAAACTTTCTTGCTGCTGATCTGACCATACAAATGGTACTCCCTTGCGCAACAATTTAGTTAGGGGTGCAGTAATCAACGAAAACCCCTCAACAAAATGCCTGTAATAACCAGCCAATCCTAAAAAACTCCAAATTTCTGCCACTGACTTCGGTGGTTTCCAATCCAACACAGCCTCTACTTTCCGAGGATCAACTCTAATTCCTTCGGCTGACACAACATGCCCCAGGATGGTCACTTCCTTCAGCCAAAATTCACACTTACTAAATTTGGCATAAAGTTGCTTTTCCCGCAATATTTGCAATACTACCCACAAATGTGAATCGTGCTCTTCCTCATTCTTCGAGTACACCAAGATGTCATCTATGAACACCACTACAAACCGATCTAAATAGTGTTGGAAGACCCGGTTCATCATGTCCATAAATGCAGCTGGCGCATTGGTCAACCCAAATGACATTACCAAGAACTCATACTGCCCATAACGAGTTCGAAACGCAGTCTTATGAATGTCCGCCTCCTTGACTTTAAGTTGTGAAAACCAAATCTCAAATCTATCTTCGAGAAACCGAAGCTCCTCGCAATTGATCGAACAGGTCATCGATTCTCGGCAATGGATACCTATTCTTGATCGTCAACTTATTCAACTACCTATAATCGATGCACATACGCATCGACCCATCCTTCTTTTTGACGAACTAGACCGGTGCTCCCCATGGTGACACACTTGGTCTAATGAATCCTCGATCCAACAAGTCTTGAATTTGAGCATTAAGCTCCGCTAACTCCTTCGGTGCCATTCTATAAGGAGCAATGGACACCGGAGCCGTTCCTGGCAATAGCTCAATGCCAAACTCTACCTCTCGATCCGGAGGCAATCCAGGAAGTTCCTCGGGAAAGACGTCCGGAAACTCTTTCACTGTTCTGACACCTTCCACCGACAATTCCTTGGCATCCAATGCACTAGTGAAGGCTAGGAATGCTCCACACCCTTTTCGCACCAACTTTTCTGCCTTTAAAGCAGATACCACATTCGATAGATAATTTCTCCTTTCACCTATCATCACCACTTCCTTATCTTCCGAAGTTCTTATCGTCATCCGCTTTGCAGCACAATGCAAGTTCGTACGGTATTTCACCAACCAGTCCATGCCCAAAATAAGGTCGAACTCGCCGAAAGGCAGTTCCATCAAATCCACCAAAAATGTTTCTCATTGAATTTCTAAGGGCACGTCTCTAAACAATCTATTCACTATCACAGACAGTTCTAAAGAACTAGTTACAGTCATCTCTCTAGTAGTAATCTCAAATCTAATGTTCAGATTTCCAGATACAACACTACCAACATACGAATGGGTGGATCCAATATCTATCAAAGCAGTAATAGGTACATCAGATATGAAGAATGTACCGATTATCACATTAGGTGCATCGCCATCCTCTCGGTGTCTGACCGCATAAACCAACCCTGGCTGCCTCGCCTCCGCATTACCCCTGAAACCAGTATCTCTACCCGGTGTACCCTGACCTCGTCCTACGCCATTACCACCTCGACCTGGCCCACGGCCTCTCGGTGGCTGATGAGCACCTCTAGCTAGCTGTGCATCAAAGTTACGAGCTTCCTGATTCGGAGCAGTCTTTCGAGGACAATTTTTAAGCTGATGATCCTTAGAACCACATTTGAAACAACCACCGGTTCTCTTCCAGCATTCACCCAGGTGTCGTTTTTCGCAGTCCGCACATGGTTGTATCTGATTGGTAGCAGCTGGTGCTTTAGCTCGAGCTGGCTCATCATTCCTGGGCCTCTTTTGAAACCTTCTAGTAGGACCCAGGTACTTAAAGTCCCTCTTGCTCTTGCCTCTATCTTTTTCTCAGTTTTGTCGCTCCGAGTTCTTAGCCTCTTCGGCTATCTTCGCTTTCTCCACAAGTGTGGCAAAATTCCTTTCTTGTTGTGGGGCTATCAGTACCTACAACTCATTCCTTTCTTGTAGTCAGTTGGCACTATACCCCGGGCATAACGACTCAGTCACAGAAATTTCGCATCCTAAGCTGCCATAGTCTTACCTCCTTGGACCAGATTTAGGAATTCCTTCCTTCGGGCATCCACATAGTTAGCCCCAACATACTTTCCATGAAATGCAGTTTTGAAGAATTCCCAAGTAACACGGTCGACCTGAGTGCCTTCCCGAACAGTGAGCCACCATTGATATGCCTTATCTCTCAACAAAGATACAGCTCCCCTCAATTTCTGCTCGACGGTGCAATCCAGATTATCCATGATCTGCTCCACAGCCTCGAGCTAGTACTCTGCAACATTTGGGGCTACACCCGAGATACCCCTAAAAACTTCAGCACCATTTGATCTGAGTCGCTCCGAAATTGACCCACGAGCTGCTAGCCTAGTTCTAGCCCCAGCCACCCTTTCCAAGACTCACAACATTGCTTGGGACAGAGCGATGTCCTCCCTCATACGGTCTTGTGATCCAGTTTCAATCACGGGTAACGTAGGTGCGTCCATTTCCGGCATATGTCCCGACGCTTCAGACGCAACTCTAGCGCCTCAGCCTCTACCACGGCCACGTCTACCGCGTCCACATCCTCTAGCGCTCATATTGGGTAATTATATTTAATCTGATTAAAAGTCTTATGAATCAGTATACTATTTCGGTGTTTATTAAACAATGTTTTATGAAACATAAGAAGCAAATTTGTTTTCGTAATCGTATCCTATAGTCTCAATCTCTATAGTTTCAACACCTAAAACTAAAAGTTCTAGAGTGTTCTTATAGTCATATCACAATAATCATAATCATTCAATAACATACACTTACTTGACTTGGTGCCGGATACTCGTGGTGCCATACTTCCTTTAAAGACATACGTTCTATATTTCAAAACAGTTTTGAACAAAATGTTTTTGAACCCAAAACAGAGCTGAGTTTTGAACCGAGCTCTGATACCATAAAATGTAACACCCTAAACTCAGCCTATGCGTTAAGGCTAGATTTGACATGTCAAACAAAATAAATATACTTTGAGTCTTTTTTAAGTAAGATAGATTTCAAAATTTTGACGAAGTATTTATTGAGTAAAAGATTTGATTGATAAATCGACAATTTGAGATGTAAGATCTTATAAATCATAACTTTGAAAATATCGTTAACAGTTCGAGAAAATTTTAAAATAAATAAAAAAATATTTTTTTCAAAAAGAATTGATGAAAATTATAAGAGTAAATTTCCAAGTTAATATTATGAAAATTATTATGAAATCCTTTTTGTATATTCATTTTTGAATAAAGCGTTTATTTAAGTTTTTAGAAAAATAAAATCTTAATATGAAATACTTAAAGCAGTTTATAAATTCATCAAATAATAAACAAAAACAAAAAAAATTAACCCAGAGGCCTTATTACAACCTTAATTCAAAATAGCAAAGTAATTAAAAGTGCTAAAAGAATTCCAAATTCCAAATTTAACCGTTTTTGAAGTATGGCCTCTACCGAGTCATCCACGACCCAAGTCTCCATCACTGATCATTACCTGAAAGGGATAAGGAAAAACGAGGGTGAGTTACTAGAACTCAGTGTGTAACCTCCTTACCGTTGCCCACTGGGCCAAAATCCCATTAAGCAATTATTTGGGCCTAAGCCCATTTACAGTAATAAAAATGTATCGATTATAATATGCATATGAAATGCAATTCCCAAAACAACCCTAGTATTCCATCCGCTACACACCACCTGTACCAACCAACACACCTGTGGGGATCAAGTCAACCCACCCCGCCAACACACCAATCGCAGGCATTAAGCCATTTATATCAAATATAATTATGGACATGCCACCAGAATAACAGAATTTACGTGGCATTGCCACTATTCAGATTTTGTGGCTGAGCCACCAAAATTATGTAGCAGAGCTACTAGAACTTCTCTTCAATATTATCTCATCCCATGCAAATCATGTATATAATGCATAACAAACCACAATATAAGAACAGTAATTTATTCGGATATTTATTACAAAAATTATGGCCCATTATAACAATTTATATCGATTGGCCCATTAAGCAAACTATCATCTTGGCCCATTTTGCAATTTTTTTTTTCAAATCGGCCCATATAGCAAATTATTAATCGGCCCATATAGTCAAATATCAATCGGCCCATATAGTCATATATCAATTTGGCCCACATAGCAAATATATCGATTTGGCCCACATAGCAAATATATCGATTTGGCCCATTAAGGGCATTTTTTTTAAATCTTTCACGGTGTTAATACCGATTTTGTCAATTTTATCAAATTAATGAGATCTAAGTCAATTTTTTCGATTTCAGCAATATATGATTTAATCAAGCGATTTACTACCAATACGATAATAGTCTTTAACCCACGGAATACGGTGTGAGATTACATACCTGATTACGGTAAGCACTACGTTTTCTTGATCGTCAACACCTAAATTATTATAACACTTGATTAGTCGACATACACGATTTATCAACATTAAATGAACAATCTACGGTGCTTACCCTTGGAATCACGAATGACCACGATTTGTAGGTTTTCCCCAGTTAACACTTCACAACCTGGTGGAAAATCCCGAATCGCTGATGCCTCAAAATTACGAACGACCTCGAATAGTTGATTCTCATCGGATAAGGGTCAACAACTCGGAGGAAAGTCTCGAATTGCTGAAACAGCCCTTCGCTTGAATTTAGGAGTAGGGATCATTAATCCGCTCCTTTTAAGATCTCTACTCGACTTTCCTTTCGAATCGATATGGCTTGCCTCCATTGAAAACAAATATTAGTCAAAACTAATATTATGTTGATATGAACGATTGATTAAGGAGAAAGGTCGGCTTACCACTAAAATCGTATAATCACTAGACAATAGATCGAGCGATTTAGCCACTAGAACATAAATTCGATTATTTCAACCTTCAACCCGATTAACACAATAACCAAATGGAGTTATCGAATGGACTATGGAAAGACCCTTACCTTAAGGATGATAATACCGATTGATTTATGGCTATGGATGAATCCAAGGTAATAGATTCGGCCTTCCCACTTTTACACTACAAAAAGGTATCGATAAAGATACGAGGGAGTATGGAGAAACTCCATTATAGTTTTGAACAAAGCGAGTATAATCGAATAATAATAAGCACACATTCGGTTAGGAAGGAAAAGAGAATGAAAAGATTAGAATGAAGCCTTTACCCGATTTAACCAATGAGAAACATTCAACACCCGAGAATGGAGAAGAAAGATGATATTAAGGAATCGGCTAATGAAAAGGAAAAGGGCATGAAAGATTCGGTCTTTGTCAATTAAGAAGAAGAAGAAAGATTGAAGAAATGGTGATAAGAAAAGAAGAAATAGAGAAGGGTGCTAGATAGTTTCGGCTAACACACAAAGAAAATGAGCCCAAAATGTCATGAGTTATTCGGCAAAACAAGAAGTAAGATGAGCAAATGGCTAAATGTTTCAGCTATCAAAGAGAAAATATGCACACTTTTGGGTTTAGATTTTCGGCAAATGAGGGAAAATGTTGAGAGAGAGAAACCAAAAAAAATGCTAGAAAGGAACAAGCATTTCACACCAAAATTGTAAAATGCCTAAAGGAAAAATCGGCTACTAATCTACCCCCAAAAAAACGTCCACATCCATTACAATATTGGTCAACATTTGGCCAACCACACTTTCCAAAACAATCTCCACAAAATAAGCCACTTGTTCCCCTTACTTGCCTTATTCTTTTGATTCCTTTCCCTAACCTCAACCTTTCCTTATTTCTTAGCCACCTTACCAAAAATAAAGAAGTCCAACTTGCCATATATACCTCTTGGCCGACACTTAAGGAAAGAGTGCATAAATATTAGTCCAAAATTTACACACAATAGGATTTGAACCTCTTCCCTCAAGGTACATTATGTTGCGCCATAACCTCTTTACTATTTGCTCAATTATGCTAGCTATTTACTCATTTATTTCCATATGCTTTAAGGTCACTTACTCCATCTCCTTAAAGTGCTAAATGCCAAAAAATTTTACTAGGTCCAAATAAACCCCGAGCCTTCTCAGGACTTCTTAAACATACACAATTAATAATTTAACTAGCTTAGCACCAAAAATAATGCAACACATAAAATTCCAAATTTTAGGATGTTACACAATTAGGCATAATCTTTGCAATAGCTGTATAATTAAAGTTGCACAAACTAATCAACCGGGTTTATCTCGGAGATAAAAACAATACTTGTGTTGTTGATTCCCCTAAGCAATCTCTCACTTTCAAAAAAGCCCATTACACATGTAACACCTCTATCCCGTGTCCGTCGTCAGATTAGGGTTAAGAATGTTACCTGAAAGATCAAAACTAAATCAGACATTTCATAAAGTAACACATCGAATACAAACATAAGGTCCCTTATTGCGGTCAACGAGACCTTAAGCATGCTCAGAAATAGGGTCGGGACTCAACCGGAACACATATAGAAATTCTTAAAAATTTAATACTTTTCAAAGATCCAGGGGTTACACGCCCGTGTAGGCAGGCCGTGTGCCTCACACGGCTGTTTGACACCCCCGTGTGTCTACCCCGTGGTCGAAACTGACTTTACTCCACGGCCACTAAGCATTCCCGTGTACTGCGGCGTGGCGATCCTCATCAAAAATCACACAACTACGAACGCACGTCCGTGTGCCAAGACCGTGTACCCTTAGGTAGCTACTGACTTAGCCCCACGGTTACTAGGCACGCCCGTGTGCCACAACCGTGTGACATTATAGGCCATTTGCAAGGCTAAAATGCCACCCAACAAAGGTTAAACTTACAACCAATTTACCAAGCCATCTAATGCATATTTGGCAACCAAGAACATACCAAAATAACCATCCAACTTACAAGACTAAAACTCATCTCATCACAAGCATAATTCATTCATTTGCTTAATCAAAACATGACCATTTCATGTATCAACTAACCATGCAAAAAACATGCTTCACATATCACATTCATTCAAGCAAATTCTTAACTCATAACTAGCTAAATCACATGGCTAATTTCATATAACAAACTTATATCAAATACTAGCCTATACATGCCATATCTAGCTATATACATTTCCAAAGTGTACCCAAAATGAGTTTAGTAGTGTGATGATGATCCTTGACGGTCCCGAGCCTTCAATAGCTTTGACAACCTATAAAACAGAGAAAACACACACACAGAGTAAGCTTTCCAAAAGCTTAGTAAGTTATAATACAACAAACTTAGAATGGAAGGCATATGTGCACATAGGTACATTGGCACATCTTAATTACTTAACAAACTATCACATCTATACTTTGGTCTATGTACTTGGCCATATTTGCCACATTCATCAATTCAAAAGTCTTATATATACAAAGTTTCATGCTTACTTTCACATATCATATTGTTATCCCAATATACATAATCATCTTAGTAAGATCACATAGGTACCTACCTTATATACACACTTAGTGTATAAATCAACATACCTGAAACGGATTCACTATTTACATAGCATTTCGTATCACAGACTTGCCCGTTGAACCGTAAGGAATCTAGTAGGATACTCAAAAAGCTCGGAATAGTCGTACAATGCCAACATCCCAGACGAGGTCTTATATGCACTTAGATATCGATGCCACTGTCCTAGACAGGGTCTTACACGAATCAATACGATACCGATGTCCTAGATATGGTCTTACATATAAAGATCATATCGATGCCAACGTCCCAGACAAGGTCTTACACGAAATCTCGAATCAATGCTAACGTCCCAGACGTGGTCTTACATGATAAAACAGAACAGATACCTATGTGATGACATAGTTAATCCTATCTATTCCTAGGTTCGTATGGGACTTCTTGGACATTGTCACTAAGTAATTCTTATCACAGAATTCATGAACAGATCATATCATAAGTATTCATCGATAATAATAGTCATAAGAACATGCATAATTCAATACGAATACGTTTATTTACATAATGACTTATCTCGGATTCGATTTAACAGAAACGAAAACGGCTACTCGGTTACTTTCGCTTTCCCGCGATCTAAGTCCATTTTCCTTGGTTCTTGATCTATACATGTTCAGAATTAACCCTTTTATTCACTAATTCATTCAATTCAATCCAAGGACACACATTTAGGGCTATTTACAAATTAACCCTCACATTTGCACAATTTATCAATTTAGTCCATTTTTCTCAAAACATCAAATTCACAAAATCATCACACATCCAAGCTTAGCCGAATGCATATATATCGTACAAGCCCATATTTTCCATCAAATTTGCAATTTAGTCCTTCAAATTACTATTTTCTCAATTTAGCCCTAATTAGCTAAATTCATCAAAAATTCAAGAATAAAATATGTTCATCTAGCTCAAATCTTTCATTTAACACCATAAATCATCACAAAGCTCAACATAACATTAATGGCATTGCTCATGAACAACATCAATTCATCAAATTGAGACATGGTCTTGATTGTAACGCCCCAAATTTGGGCCTAGTAGAATTGGGCCCATTGGGCCTTGGGCGTAAGAGCGTTTAGAATTCTTAAGAACAAGAGAACGGCACTAATGCATATTGGACCTAATAGGTGAGTGATTTTGGAAGGTTAGGGGGCTTATATGAAGTCCCAGGTTCAAACTTGGGCTTTAGGAAAATTTTGGTTTTAGGTGAATAAAACCTTGAGAGTTAGTAAGTAGGCTTTAAGAATAATATATGGAGAAAAATGACAAAAAAGGGTTGTGGTCTAGTGGCAAATGGTGCCACATAGGAGACAAGGGAATGACGCCACACAAGGAAGTAAGGGGTCCAAGGTTCAAGTCTTGGCGCTTGCATTTTGATTTTATTTTTAAGTGAACTTAGAGTTTGGCCCATAGATTTATATTTAGTTGCTCATGATTTTAGACACAAGAGGAGCTTGTGGCCCAGTGGCTAGCAGCGTGGATTAAGCTACAGGGGAGCCTAGGTTCGAATCTCATGACAAGCAAGGGAGTATTTATTTTGAGGATTAGACGACCAGAGTTTGTGTTGGATTTAAACTTTACTGAAGAAGGGATCCCACATCGAAAAGCTAGCAAGAGGGAAGGTGAGAAGCTAGCTTTAAATAGAGCTACCTATGAGGAGAGGAAGCATACCTTGGTGGGCGTTTGGGCATAGGAGCATTCGGAGCGCGGATTTAGCTTCAGACTCCTATCAGGTGTGTATTTCACCCTACTCTAGCTATGGAGCGGCAAATGCCGAAATGCCGGTCACACGACGATGGTAGCCACACGAGTGTGCGAGTGCACGTGTGCGAGCTTCGACGCGATAGTCGAGGCCACCATGAGTATATTCTTGTGGGCTGATGCAGTTTGGGCCACGATGGGCCGAATGGAGCCAAGTGGGCCCATTTGAATAGGTTGTATGATTGTGTAGTAGATGTTGGATTAAACTGTGTGAATCTTATATCTATGGCTAGATTTGTGCTAAATATGTCACCCGAGCGTGTGGGCCCATTTGGGCCGAGAATGGGCCTTAGGCCCATTTACATCATTATCTCTGTTTAGAATGCTTGAGTCGCTCGAGGCGACTGTAGACCTTCTGAGGAGTTGACAAAATTACTGAAATACCCTTGGTTTACAAAATTACTGAAATACCCTTGGTTTACAAAACTACTGAAATACCCTTGGTTTATAAAATTACTGAAATACCCTTAGTTTACAAAATTACTAAAATACCCCCGATTTACAAAATTACTAAAATACCCCTGGTTTATGAAATTACTGAAATACCCTCGGTTTGCAAAATTAATGAAATAGCCTTGGTTTGTAAAATTACTAAAATACCCCTCGTTTGTGAAATTACCAAAATACCCCTAATTTGTGAAATTACCGAAATACCCTCGATTTGTAAAATTACTAAAATACCCCTAATTTGTAAAATTACTAAAATACCCTCGGATTGTAAAATTACTGAAATACCCTCGATGGGTAAAATCATCGAATTACCCTGTATGGTAGAATTACCGAAATACCCCTGAGAGGTAGGATTACCGAAATACCCTTATAGGGTAAATGACTGTTTTGCCCTTGTAGGTAAATGACTGATTTAGACTGTGAATTTGACTGAGTTGACTGTGATTGTATGACTGTGTTTTAACTGACTTGACTATGGGCGTGTGTCTGATTTGTTGTTAATATGTGTTGAAATGACTGTAACTAAGCATGGCCATTTTGCATACACGTGTGTAATGATTGAGCATGACATACACGGCATATTGCATTGGGTTGGGTTTGATGATCGGAGGAAGTGTATTCTGGTGGCCCTGCCACATTCTGTTTTAGTGGCTATGCCACATATATTATTTTGGTGGCTCAGCCACATATCCGCTTATTAGCGGCTTTTGGTCGCATTATTGAGAACTTGGCTCTGTGCCATCTTGAATATGGCTTTGTGCCAATCGTATTTACCCGTGGCTTTGTGCCTAACAGATATCGATGACTCTGTGTCGATCCTATTTACCCAAGGCTGTGTACCGATTATATTACCGTCGCTTATGGCTATATGCCGATTATGATTCTGGTGGCTCTACCACATTCTGTTCTGGTGGCTACGCCACGTATATTCTGTTATTCTGGTGGCTCTGCCACAAATTCTATGGTGAGCATCTTGTCTGCCATACTGGTGTGTAGCGGATGGGTGGGTCGATTTAGAAATCCCCACAGGTGTGTTGGGCTGGTACGGGTGGTGTGTAGCGGATGGATTATTAGGTTGGGCTACATTACATTGTGCACTATCATGTTTATAGGGCTAAGGCCCAGTCTGCTTCTGTATGGGCTTCGGCCCAGTCTGCTATTGTATGGGCTCAGGCCAGTTAATGACCGATTAGGGGACTGAGTTCACGTAACTCACCCCCCTCTGCTTTAACCTTGCAGGTGATCCCCAGCGTTAGAGGATTTAGAGCTACGAAGGACTCGGAGGTGGCCATACTTAGGATTTGCTTCATACATTCGGTTTTAACTTATCTTTATTTTGTTTTCTTTAGTTTGGGTAAATGTTTTGTAATAAGGGCATTGGATTTCAGTTTTCTTTTAAACTTTCGTTTCAGTTCTATTCAAATTATAAATGATTAAACTCTGGGTTTTCTAAAAATTTAATAACTGTTTTTTCAAAATATCACGTTTCCGCAACTATGCAAATTATTGAATTTGATTTCTACGAAAAACAAAGTTTTCACAAATAATAATAATAACGTTTTTACAAGAAACCCATAAAAGCAAATCTGAATTTCACAAACATCAAAGCTCGGAGTTTTAAAAAGAATACGAAGTTTTTAACGAACGTGCAGTTTTTAAACAACCCTTTTTATGTGACATGCCAGATCCGATCATAACGTCTAGGCTGGGTTTTGGGGTGTTACATTGATAATATACTAAGCAACAATCTCAAAAACATAAAAATCATCAAAATCCAACTCAAAATCATACCTTAATTCAAGCTTGGAATGGTCGAATATGGAAAGCTTAAAAACCTTTCTTTTTCTTACTAGTTTCGATCAAAACAAAAGAAATGAAAGATGAACACTTTCATCTTTTGTTTCATTAATAATATGTTAATAATTCACTTACCTTTTTAGCCATTTAAAAGACATTTGACACCATTAGACAACAAGGGTATATTCGGCCATTTACCATCCATTATCTTATTAATGGCTTAATTGCCATATAAGGCCTTCACCTTTACAAAGCCACAACACATTGGTACTTTAACAAATAGCAACCAACTTTCACATTTAATGCAATTCAATCCTTTTGTCAAATTAAACACACAAACGGGCAAATTAACTTACGAAAATTTAACACATGCTTAAACACTCATCAATGGCATAGAAAATAATATTAAAATATTATTCAGACTCGAATTTGTGGTCCCGAAACCACTGTTCCGACTAGGATATAAACCAGACTGTTACAACACATGTGCATAGTTTGTCTTTAACCAAAGCCCAATAATAGTGATAGAAAAGGTCATGAAAGCGATCTGAAACCGACGTTTTGTAAGACCAGATGGCAAAAACATCCTTGGTTTATAATATCTCTATGATATGAAAAGATTATTATCTTGATTGCTTTTATTTGAAAAGATTTTTTTTGTAAAACATTGAAGATCAATCTTACATGAGTAATATATTGTTGTAATTTTAAGACCACTCATGTACAATTCCAAAACTGGGTGATGGGGAACATAATCTTCTATGGGAACACTAGCACTTAATTTTGATTGCTTCACTTTGAGTTGGATGAAAATTATCATGGAATCTTATCCTTTCCTCTCAAGCTTTTCTCCACCTTTACTCTTAAAAACTATTTCTACCTTTATTGAATTGAATCAAAATATTTCCTCCCTCACATATATATATATATTATCCAAACTTAATTTTAGGACGACTAAATAATATGTTACTTAAAATACATGTTTAATCTTTTTAAAAAAAATCTAATTCATACTCATCTACATTATATCATCTATATATGAAAGTCAAAACAGGAACACTTTAAAATTTCAAAAAAAAAAAAAAAAAAAAAAAAAAAAAACAATAAACATGTTCCTACACATTGTAAACGAGAATGTGAATGCTGCATCTAAAATTTCTACCCCATAAAATAAAAAATAAAATGAAAAAGCAGGAGAATTAGAACCAAAAAGCGACTGTTTATTTTCCTAATAAAATTATATCACCATTTTATCAGTGTCCTTCCCACTCATGTAGTGGATGACACAACTTGCACCTTTCATATCCAAAACATACTTCACTTTAACATAGGCATGCTCTCAACTATACTATTCTTAATTAAATACTTCACCACCCCAACACATTAAGATCACCATACAAGTTATTCTTGTCCGGATCTCAGTTCAGTATAACTACGCTTAAAAGTGACGATATACAACACATCAAACCAATGCAAGTAGCCCTTGAAATTGGGATCAATGTGTCACTCAAATCACACCCCAACGTATCTACAAATACATACTTTGGAACCGGGTACATGCCTAGACAGGTAGGTTGTTTACAAACGCGTTATTAAAAGTGGGACACACAACCCTGCTTCCTCGCCCATAACTGGTTGGAGCAAGTTCAACTCTCCATATCGCTCCAGTACACGCATCCTACAGTCCTCAGCAGCCATCTGCCCAGTTGAAAATGCACCATGAATGGACCCTGGGTAGCTCATACTGGTTGCCTCCCCCGCAAAGAATATGTTATCCACTGGCACCCTTAGCCTCTCATACAGATCATGGGACATGCCTACTGCATCATAGCTATAGGAGCCTAGTGTGTTCACATCTGTGCCCCATCGAGAAACAAGATACTGAATCTGTGGGTTCAAGATCGACATTATAATTTAGTTAGTTCGATCACAATCCTACAGAATCTGAATGATCAATTGGCAAACAGATGTGTATACACAAATTTGTAATCTGACAATATCATAATTGAATTTAGACATTGAATAATGATTCCATTCTGTATACATGCAAGATCGAAGCAACAGACTAATTTAAAACACAATTAATCAGAAGCACCCAACAAATTTAGAACACAATTATAGCTTCGAAAATTTGACTCACCGGGGCACATGCCTCTGGAAGGATCTTCTTGAGTTGCATAAAAGCAAACTCCACAGCAGCTTCATCAGACATTTTCTCAATGTCTCTGGCCAGCTGCCCAGCAGGCATATAAACGAGGACAGAATGACCTGTCGCCTTATGAAGGTTTAGAAAGTAGCTGCAATGATAAGATGTGTCAGCAACAACTCCCAAAAACTCCACATTAGGCCAAAACACCTTGTCAAAGTGCAATATAATTTTATTCTCAATTCCCACTCCAAGTTCATCAATTGCTGCTTCCTTCCATTCAGGAAGCCTTGGTTCAAACTTGATTGTCTTGGCTTTTAGTACACCTAGAGGAACAGCAACGATAACAGCATCCGCCGCAAATGTAGTACCATCTTCCACAGTAACCTTCACTCCAGTGTAACGCCTCACTATGTTTGTAACCCTAAGGACAAAGTCATTTCAATGGTGGACATTAGCTGATAAATTCATCCACGCTAAAGGACATACAAACCGGTGAACTATTCAAGTTAAATTACCTGTGGCTCAAGCGGATGTCAATACCTTTGGCCAGAGTGTTTATGACAGGAAGATAGCCCCTTACCATGAGTCCGTGACCACCAGGTAATAGCTCTTCCTAAAGACAGAAAATAGAAACAGAAAGTTGCAGGTACAGAAAGTCAATGTAGTTGAGGAGCATCATAGTAAATGGAAGTAGAAGTAAGAATTTGGCAAAGTACATGAAAATGTTTTTCTTTTTTTTTTTTTTTTTTTTTGGGGGGGGTTGTTAGTGAGTCAAACTAGGATCTATTCGATTTTCATTCATCATGTACAAAGACAACAACCCTAAATACGTTCAATAGTTCATGAACATTCTAGGCCTCCATTATGCATTTGACTTCCTATAGTCTGCATAAGAAAACTCATCTCCACTATATTCAATCTTGGTGCCTCATTGAACAAAAAGTCAGTGGGAAAAAAACATCAAAAGCAATTCAAATATAACCTCAAATTTCTAAGTGTGAAAACCTGCCTGGTCCCAGCTTTTAAGTGAGATGGTATCAGCATCCGAAGCAAACCAACCTTCCATTCTGCATACATACCACTGAAGTACCTTATGTGCAAGCCCTTCCAACCTGTAGATTATCAATTAGATTTTGAATATTCCCGCTTTCAAAGTTGTAAATAGGAAATGAATAAAAAGATATTGAATAACAGTCATGTTTGGTTAGACCTTAATTCTGGTCTTCTTTCGAAAACAATTGAGAAAGCACTACTTATGGACATGTCTTCACTGTGCTCTTGTCTCACTTTATTCGTCTGCAATCACATAACAAAAAGTGACAGCAACATCAGATTGAGAAAGAACATCATCACGGTTCTAGGATTCTAAGAAAAAGGAAGAAAATAATTAAAAGTTCTGTACAGTAAACAATGTTAGCTACTAGAGAGATATGCCAATAAAACAATATAGAAAACTTGCCTCTTCCAAAATGCACTCAAATGTTTCTCCAACCTTAGTGACCAACTCCTGTGGAACTTGATGACCATCCATATCAAAAAGTGCATAACTGCAGCAGTAAATAAAAATCAGCAAAACTGACCATTTACAGCATGAGTAAATGTACAATATCATCATGCGTGTAAGATCATTCTTTAGGAGTGAAACTCCTTTTCTACCCAAGAAAAACCAAGACCGCTTTTTCTTATACACCAGACGAGAAGTTCCGACATATACAATAAAAAAAGAGGTAAAAAGTAGCAATTAACATGTTCCAACCACCATATAGAATCAAAGACTAGTCCCTTGAATAAATGTTTCTCACCTCTCCAAGTCATGGTCATACAGCACAGAGTTATCACCACTAGTCCGATAAAGTGGTAGTCCAAGTCTACTGATCAATGGTGCCAAGGGATTTTCTTTCGAAACTCCATGCAACCTGAAAGATTTGTATTTTTTAAAGTATTTAGTCAGATAATATTCATTCACAAAATTGAAGAGGATTTGCATGTACACAAGTAGAATGAAAAAACCAGCAAGTGTACCATGAAGCACCAAGGTCAACAGGAAAACCAAATGAGTAATCAGTATGAACTCGACCTCCAATTCTGTCCCTGGATTCTAACACCGTAACCTAAAAACACAACCAAATTCTGCCAAATGTTAAGAAACAATAAAAAATAAGTCCAAATGTGCAAAGCTTCCATCTTTAATGAGACACCAAATGCTTAATGTTTGATTTGGTCAAGTAAATTCGAATCTTGAAGAAGTAACGAACATGCCTTATAGGATAACGGAAAGCTCATGGCCAAATATACCGTCATGCATATATAATATAATAAAAAGGAGAAAAGCTTCATTGGATTTAGGCTCTGCTTTGTACGGAGGATGGAAAAGTGAGAATGCGAAACTTCTCAATCTAATGATTAAACTACAAAGTAAGAAAGTGGCTATGAATCTTAATCATTTGATTAAGAAATTATCCATCCACTTTTCCATCCTTCATATCAAACAAATAGAGAAGCCCCAACTTTAGAGGATTTAGTTACCTGAAATGAGGCTTCATGGAGAGCACGTGCAGCTGCAATGCCAGCCATTCCAGCCCCAATCACGATTACTGAAGGTGTTCTTACTGGCCTCCTTGCCCCATTCGGATAGCAAATACCTTTCAAATAGTAACCAAAAGTTTTCTTTTATTTAATTATTTTTTCAGCTTGTGCCAAATTTCAAATGAAACTTCTAATATCATGAAAATTAGCAGAAAATATAGTAAATGTTAAATAAAAAGAATGAGATCCTTATTTCATCAGCATCAACATGGCCCCAATGCTTCATAATTTTTATGCATGTATATTTAGACATGATTTCCACTATCAGCTCAATATTTTTGTACATATATCTACTGATAGCTTTTTCACCATATTCTCGAACCTTAAAAAATATTTAAAGATCATTTTTTTAAATATTTTTTTCAATCTAACAAAAGCAAATCATACTGAAAAAAAAAATTTGTACCTTGTATACTTCAAAAAACGACACAAAATCTTTGATACGTTTTAAATAAATAATGTTTTCTAAAAAAAATTGAATGTTTGAATTTTAAGCTTGCCTATTAAATAAAAAATTCCGTACATAACACATAATCACTAGTCAAACATAAATAATTTTAAGAATTAAAGAAAAAGAAAAGCTAAAAATGTTGAACTAACTTAAACAACCAGTCACCTCATTTTTATTAATATAATCGCATGTTGTCAAATGAATCACGGTGTCAGATAAGCTGCATCTCCAATTAATTAAACAAAACTACCGACAAAAAAACATAAACATAAAGAGAAAGAGAAAGAAACAACGTACCTCCACGCAATTGGTGATTACTCTTGTCCGACGACTCCATGGATTAAAATCGGGATTAGGATTTAGATTTAAGATGTAAGGGAGGAATATGATTGGAATTAGAATTAAACAATAATAATAAAGGCTCAGTTGATTTTTTTTCGAATTTAAATAACGAAGGAGGTAATTGAGGGGAGTAATGAAGAATAAAAATTAAAAGACACGTTATAAAATGGTTGGAAGAATTCAACGAAGAGAAGCAAGTAAAACCCAGATTTCCCAACCAGCTCATGCGATTTCCTTTCTTTTTCCGATTCTATCCCTCCTCTTCGTCTTTAATCCCCGTTTTTCCAGAAAGAAACCGGCAATGATAATAAGATCTCGAGATCGAAACGAGAATTTTTAATCGCCGGAGTTTTGAGATTACGGGGGGTATATTTGGAAACCGGAGATTTCACAAAAGAGGGAGAGAGAAATGGAAATAAAATTAGAAAATTCTAGAGAGAGAAGGGACGTTTTGGATGAATCCTTGTATATGCCTTGCCTCAATTTATAGAGTTGCTTTGCCATCGTGAAAAAAAGAGCGCCAAGTGTTCCCACTCGCGTAGGTGAGAAGGAACTGTACGCGCTTACTTTTGAGACCACGTGGTTATATTTTAAAGGTGCTTTAAGATATTGAAATTAGTTGAACCATGACGAGAGGTATGTGTTAGTTAAACGTGTACATAAAGCGGTGAGGGTTGTGAGAATAAGGGTGTTTCAGTCATGTGATAAACGTCTCCAGCCTGCTGCGTTACTATTGTTAGGAAGGTAAAAGGAGGAAAAAAACAAAAAGTGAACGTATTCCTTGAGTTACAGGGGATGGTAAAACAGTGAAGTTTTGGAAGGATAGTTGGATTCTATGTATGGGTCCTTCGATTCAACATTTTGAGATTCCAATGATGTTGCAAGGCTCAGCTCACGTTTTTTATTATGTGGACGGGAAGGGTTTTGGGGATTGGAATAGGTTTCGTGCCTTACTTGGATCATCAAACAACTGTAAAAATTGCTTTTCAGTGACTATAGACATGGACCTAAGTCTTTGGTGAGACACAGTGAATGGAATATGCACTGTGGCAGCAGCACATCACAAGCTTGTTGGTGCAAATTGGGAAATAGAATGTGATTTGGAAGTTTCAAGGCCATTAGAGGACTAACCGTCAAGGAGCGTTTGCTGACAATTAGTAAGCAATTGAGGAAAGGCATTTCAACCTAAGATCTTTGCCCAATTTTCAGGTGTTATCCTGAGACCTCTCTTCATGCTCTAAGATATTACTTTGGTGCTAGAGAAGTTTGGGGTCAGTCAGTTTCAAAAGATGTGAAGAACATGTTTTATGCTGGGGATTTCTAATCTTGGCTGTGAGGAAGCATTGGAAACTGCCGGAGCATCTCGAGGAGGCAGGTGGACTGAAAAATCTATTTTGTTATGGCTTGCTTTAATATTTGGAAACAAAGGAACTGGTTTATTTTTCAGAACAAGGAACTAAATCCAGGAGAAGTGGTGCTATGCAGTTTGTGCATGGCCAAGGGATATATTATATTCACTAATTATATATGTATAGATGAGGTGAAATTTATTAAATTCAATTTATCAAAGCTGTCAATTTTCAAATTTGAAAAATCATTCGCCTTGCGATGACTTTTTGGATGAGATCTAGACATTTCTTGATTGAGATATCTCATAGCATTCATAGAGCTATCTCTTAGCTTCGAAACGCACTTTGAATCACTGATTTTGAGTTCGGAGACTCAACTTATGACTGCTTTAGAGAAGACCGTGCAAGCAGATTTTTTGGATGTGATTAGTACGGGAAATTACGAGTTTCAAGCTTTATTTCAAGTTTAAATCTTATTGGGTTCAATTTTAATGCTTAATTTTTATTATATATGAGTCTAATATTGTATCTAAGAGTTTTATGTTTCTTAGCCAACAAGAAAGTTTAGTTCCACTAGAATGTTTATTGTTTAGATTAACTAGAGTTTCATTCTATTTAGGAGTTGTTGTAATGGCTCGATTTTCTACATTGTTGAAAAATTCAATTTTGAACTGAATTTTTTAATAAATTATAATTGAATAGTCACATGTTGAATATGGAAATAGTAGGATTGAATCATTAAATGAAATTAAATTAGATAAATTACTAAGAATAGTAATAATGTAACACCCTAGTTCTGGTGAGTACAAGGTTTGGCGTATAATCCTAAGGTAGTATGATTGGCGGAGTAAGCTTCGCCCAAGTGCAGCTTTCGGCGCATAGAGTGGGTGTGTACAATTATATGGTTAAGATAATAAGGGTTCATTGTCAGGTGGTTATGTTAGTTGGAAAAAGATCAATGGCCAAATAAAATTGGTACCGAAAATATGAATTTGTGTCAGGAATAGTGCGCCCGTTAACTGTGGTATTGTGCAGGTTAAGTTGCAAGGTAAATTGATTAGGAACCAACTAAATGTGAACCAGAATAGTTAAAATATAAGGGAATACTCAATTCATTCTCTCGAAAGTTGTAGATTTTTTATAAGACAATTTAGTAATGATGTTACATTTGTCAAGTTCCAATAAGAACTTAGATTATAATAATAGATATTCAAGTTTTGGAAAGGGGGAGTTTTCTTCTTCTTTCTTCTAAGACAGGTGTAACGCCCCGAATTTTGGGCCTAGATGAATTGGGCTTTAGGTTTTGGGTCCATAAAATTTTTTTTAAGCAAGAAAATGACAAATGACATGTTGGCTTTAAAGGTTTAATAAACTTGGAGTGTCTAGGGGTGTTGGAGAAGTTCTGGGTTCGAACATTGAGGAGAAGGAATTTTTAATTAATTATTAAAGGAACCAAGGCGGTGAGTAGTTGGGCTTTTAAATAAAAATAGGGAAAAATGACATCAAAGAGCCTTATGGTGGAGTGGCTAAGTGACACCACTTATGGTATAGGAAGGTGGCGTTATGGGCTAGCAAGGAGATCCTAGGTTCGAATCCTAACTTAGTACTTTTTTAGGAGTTTAATTTTGGCCTTCTAAAAGGTTGGAAGTGGTGTAATGATGGACTCTAAGGAGAGTGATCAGAAGAGAAAATTTAGGAAAAGGATTGGGGAGTTATCAAGGAGAAAAACGAGGAGATGAGATGGGGAAGAGTTGCAGTCGATTGGGACTTTGGGGGGGTCGATTTTGTGTATAAATAGGGGGTGCCGAATTCCCTCTGTCTTATTTCGGCAATTGGAATTCCCTTTGTGCTATTTCGGCAACTATAGTGCTCTACCGAATTCTCCTTCACTTTTTCTGTTCTAAACCTCGCCTCTTCCTTACGTGTTTTCTTTTCTTCTCTCCTAAAGCCTTAAATCGAATATCATTCTCTTCTTTCTCCATTGCTTGTGCCGTCCCACCTTCATCTCAATTGTTGGGGACCAAATATTCGTGACTTCAAAAGCCGAAAACCTTTGCTCTTAGAGCTGATTTCTTCATCGCCCCAAAACTTGTGCCGAATACTCTAGTGACCAAATCTATATCATGCTATCATCATTCCTTTGATTTTTGGTGGATCGGATCTTGGAAAAATCAGAATCAAGCTTGGATCTACAAGTCTCTGCCGAAAAGCTATCCATAGTTTCGGCTTTTGGGTAAGTGTTCTTGATTTTGGGATAAGTTGGTCGAATAGTATATAGTAAGGGAAAGGGTGACTTTAGTGGATACAAGTCACCTATTATTTTATCTTTAACGATTAATATTGATGCAGATCTAGGGGATATTCGTGAGTAGTAGCTAATGAAGGGCTATTAGGACTGGTGGCACACGGTAAGGTTATGGTGAGGCTTTAGTTTTTGGTAAATATTGTGGTTAAGTGTGTGATTGATTGGAGGTTGGTATTGGTTGTAGGTTCAAGGATGAGGATAGCGTAACACGTCTCATTTACCAAGTGTGTACATACACTTCACACACGACAAATCGGTAAAAGCCGAAATCCCAAAAAATCGAAATGTCGAAAAGCTGAAAAGTTGAAAGGTTGGCACCGGCAACCACACGAGCGTGCAAACATTCGTGTGGGAACACTAATACAACTACCGAGACCAAGAGAGCGATTTTATGGTCTCGTGCCACTATTTGGCCAACCGGGCCAGAAGGGGCTAAATGGGTCTGCCGAGCTCGTGGGCTCAAATCGGCAAGAATTGATATGTGAAATTGAATGATGGATTGATATGTATGGTTGTATGATTTGATTATGATCGAGCCTAATGGGCTACATATACATGATTGGGTTTAATGGGCTATATGGACATGATTGGGCTTAGTGGGCATTATGGGATTTTAGAAATGCATGCTAGGGTTTTATTCGACTCTAGGCTTAGTTCTGATGAATTCTTAAACAGCATAAAACTTAATTTAATAAAATAATCAAACACGTCTGTGGACAAGTCGTTAGGGTAAACTGTGGCAATGGACATATGCATGTCTAGGATTGGATCTAGGGAGAACTTGGTACTTAAGCAGTCCTAGTGACTCACCTCCTCTTCTTTGGACTCCTACCTGGTGCGTAGTGTCCGTTCACTTTAGCCGCGAAGACTTGTTGACAGGCCAAAGTTCGTAATAAAGACCCATACTGTTAAGAATTACTAAAATACCCCTATAGGGTAAGATTACAAAAATACCCCTAAATTGTAAAATTACCGAAATACCCTTGATTTGTGAAATGACTAAAATACCCCTATGTGTTGATTGCAAGATTTATGGATATTGCATGTACATTTGCTGCATTCATATGATATTCTGTTTAGGATGCATATGGGTGGGAATTATGAAACAGAAGAAGTATATGAGGATCGCATGGTTGCGTAACAACTGTGGATCCACCGGTGACTTTCTAAGCCTATTATATGATAAGCAACTTTGCTGCAATGTTTGGTAGTACCACAATCGAGCTACCCTTGAAGTGTATCGGATGGGTGGGTCGATTTAGAAATCCCGATAGAAGTGTTTCAGTTGGACGGAGATGAAGTGTACCGGATGGATTATTTGGGGAGGGTTTGCACAGCATTGCATGTATGATATTATTATGTTATTATTATGATATGTATGCTATTTGTTTGACGAGGGTCGTACACACTGAGTTTTCGAAAACTCACTCCCTCTTTTATTTTTCTCAGGTGATCCTCAGTAGGCGGTTCGACGAATGGAGGGACTCAGAGGTGGCCAACTAGCAAGAGGATTAGACTTGTTTTTCTTATTATCTAAATTCTAGATTTCGGTTTATTTATTTTGAGTTATTTTATTCCGGATTGTAATAAGGTTTTCCCTCTAGTTATTATTCCATTACTTCCACTATGCATTATGATTTTGAAACGGGACCTGGATTTATTTCTTTTAAGTATATTTCAAGTTTTTGAAAATAATTGTGTTTTAAGAACGAGCTTCCGCTGTCAAAGGAATTTTTTACATAGCAACAAGGAAAATGGTTTTTGGCTACACCTCATTTTAAAAGCGAACTGGATTTTACTTAACTTTTCTCTAGAAGGGTTTTCAATGAAAATAAGGTTTTTGCAAAAACACTTCAATGTGACACATCAGATTCGGGCCTAACTTCTTAGCCGGATTTGAGGTGTTACATTTAGTGGTATCAGAGCCCAATTGTAAAGCTCGAGCTGTGAAATGGGCCTTATTACTTGGGTTTTAAAAAAAACTTTTTGGATTGGATCAAAATGTTTGGAAATTCTTGTGATGTGGCACACCGAGTCTCCGACATCGAACCAAGTAAGTTCTCTTATTATTAAGCTTGTTTAACTTGATATATTGTAGATAGTTAGTGGGCTACTTTAGATGATTATACTAAATCTTTTTAGTTAGAGTGAAACTAAAGCCCGTAGGAACTTGAAACTGTAGAGGATTTACGGAAACAACATTTTTATTTAATACTATCATAAAACATCGGATTAATTACTGAAACTAGCTGAGATTTCATAAAATTCCTAATTCAGATAATACGAGAATCAACGATGAGCGCTAGAAGAGGTGCAAGGGGTCACGACAGAGGCTGTGGAAGTGTTAGGGTTGGTTTATCAGCATCGGGCCACACATCTGCTGGGGAGGCACCAGCTTTACCAGAGCATGAGATGGTCCAGGAGAAAGAGGTCAGAGTGAGCCCACCATCCTCGAGTAACGGTAACCCGGAACTCGTTACTGATGTGCTGACTTAACTAGTAAGGGAGGTACTGGAGGAGGTTAAAGAAATTGGTGAAACACTTCGGGTTAGGTGCGTAGACTGTAAGAAAAAAAGAAATCACATTTCTCTAGGGCTGCAGTCTCGTCCTGTAAAGCATGTTAAGGTACGTCCAATCTTTTCGTCTTGCGAATATTGCAGAAGGCTTCATCCGGGTGAATGCTGGAGGAAGTCAGGAGCGTGTTTCAGATGCAGGTCTAGGGAGCATCAGGCTCGGTATTGTTCAATCACCATTAAGTTGGGTATGTTTTGTGTGGATGCGATATTTTGGGTATAGAAACTATGTGCGTGCAATGTTTATCTACTCCGGTGGGTAGGTTTTTCTTGGGTAAGTGTAAGAGGTTCAATTAGAGTTAAAGTGTGTTAGTGTTATTAAAATCAGAGTGCGCAGCGAAAGCATAGTGGTGTGACTTGAGGGTGCGATTAATAGTTAGTTAGAAATTTCGAAGACGAAATTTATTTAAGGGGGTAGAATTGTAACGCCCCGACTTTTGGGCCTAGATGAATTGGGTTTTGGGCTTTAGGTCTCATAAATTTATTTTTTTAAGCAAGAAAATGACAGATGACATGTTGGCTTTAAAGGTTTAATAAACTTGGAGTGTCTAGGGGTGTTGGAGAAGTTCTGGGTTCGAGCTTTGAGGAGAAGGAATTTTTAATTAATTATTAAAGAAACCAAGGCGGTGAGTAGTTGGGCTTTTAAATAAAAATAGGGGAAAATGGCATCAAAGAGCCTTGTGGTGGAGTGGCTAAGTGACGCCACTTAGGGTATAAGAAGGTTGCGTTATGGGCTAGCAAGGAGATCCTAGGTTCGAATACTAGCTTAGTATTTTTTTTAAGAGTTTAATTTTGGCCTTCTAGAAGGTTGGAAGTGGTGTGATGATTGACTCTAAGGAGAGTGATCAGAAGAGAAAATTTAGGAAAAGGATTGGGAAGTTATCAGGGAGAAAAACGAGGAAGTGAGATGGGAAAGAGTTTGAGCCAATTGGGACTTTGGAGGGTCGGTTTGTGTATAAATAGGGGGTACCGAATTCCCTCTATGCTATTTCAACAATTGGAATTCCCTTTGTGCTATTTCGGCAACTATAGTGCTTTGTCGAATTCTCCTTCACTTTTTCTATTCTAAACCTCGCCTCTTCCTTATGTGTTTTCTTTTCTTCTCTCCTAAAGCCTTAAATCGAATATCATTCTCTTCTTTCTCCATTGCTTGTGTCGTCCCACCTTCATCTCAATTGTTGGGGACCAAATATCCGTGACTTCAAAAGCCAAAAACCTTTGCTCTTGGAGCCGATTTCTTTATCGCCCCAAAACTTGTGCCGAATACTCTAGTGACCAAATCTTTGTCATATTGTCATCATTCCTTTGATTTTTGGTGGATCGGATCTTGGAAGAATCAGAATCAAGCTTGGATCTACAAGTCTCTGTCGAAAAGCTATCCATACGTTTTGGCTTTTGGGTAAGTGTTCTTGATTTTGGGATAAGTTGGCCAAATAGTCTATAGTAAGGGAAAGGGTGACTTTAGTGGATACAAGTCACCTATTATTTTGTCTTCAATGATTAAGATTGATGCATATCCAGGGGATATTCGTGAGTTGTAGCTAAGGAAGGGCTATTAGGACTGGTGGCACACGGTAAAGTTATGGTAAGGCTTCGATTTTTGGTAAATATTATGATTTAAGTGTGTGATTGATTGGAGGTTGGTATTGGTTGTAGGTTCAAGGCTGAGGATAGTGTAACACGTCTCATTTTCCAGGTGTGTACATACACTTCACACACGACAAATCGGTAAAAGCCGAAATCCCGAAAAATCAGAATGTCGAAAAGCTGAAAAGACGAAAGGTTAGCACCGGCAACCATACGAGCGTGCGAACATTCGTGTAGGAACACTGATATGACTACTGGGACCAAGAGAGCGATCTCATGGTCTCGGGCCACTGTTTGGCCAATCGGGCCAGAAGGGGCTAAATGGGCCTACCGAGCTCGTGGGCCCAAATCGACAAGAATTGATATGTGAAATTGAATGATGGATTGATATGGATAGTTGTATGATTTGATTATGATCGGGCCTAATGGGCTACATATACATGATTGGGTTTAATGGGCTATATGGACATGATTCGGCTTAATGGGCCTTATGGGATTTTAGAAATGCATGCCAGGGTTTTAATGGACTCTAGGCTTAGTTCTGATGAATTCTTAAACAGCATAAAACTTAATTTAATAATAAAACACGTCTGTGGACAAGTCGATAGGGTAGAGTGTGGCAATGGACATATGCACGTCTAGGATTGGATCTAGGGAGAGCTTGGTACTTAAGCGGTCCTAGTGAGCCACCTCTTCTTCTCTAGAATCCTACCTGGTGCGTAGTGTATGTTCACTTTAGCCGCGAGGACTTGTTGATGGGCCAAGGTTCATAATTAAAACCCATACTATTAAGAATTATTGAAATACCCCTGTAGGGTAGGATTATAGAAATACCCCTAAATTACAAAATTACCGAAATACCCTTGATTTGTGAAATGACTAAAATACCCCTATGTATTGATTGTAAGATTAATGGATGTTACATGTACATTTGCTGCATTCATATGATATTCTGTTTAGGATGCATATGGGAGGGAATTATGGAACGGAAGAAGTATATGAGGATCGCATGGTTGCGTGACAACTGTGGATCCACCGATGGCTTTCTAAGCCTATTATATGATAAGCAGCTTTGCTGTAACATTTGGTAGTACTGCAATCGGGCTACCCTTGAAGTGTAGCGGATGGGTGGGTCGATTTAGAAATCCCATAGAAGTGTTTCAGTTGGACAGAGACGAAGTGTACTGGATGGATTATTTGGGGAGGGTTTGCACAGCATTGCATGTATGATATTATTATGTTATTATTATGATATGTATGCTATTTGTTTGATGAGGGTCGTACACACTAAGTTTTCGAAAACTCACTCCCTCTTTTATTTTTCTCAGGTGATCCTCAGTAGGTGGTTCGACGGATGGAGGGACTCAGAGGTGGCCAACTAGCAAGACGATTAGACTTGTTTTTCTTATTATCAATGTAACACCCCTAATCCATATCTGACGCCGAAATAAGATTATGAGGCATTACAGATCAACAATTCAATTCAAACTTTGATATATTCACTAATGTCACTCATGACTTAACATTTAAAATTATACTTTTAATATTCATGTCTATCATATAATCATATTATATATTTTAGAAAATAATCACATATGAACATTTAAAACATCATACCATAACCGTTTGTGCAATTAGTATACATGAACATGATATACAACCAATCATAAAATAACATTCACTTTTGACATTGAATATATAATAAAATGATTGGTCAAATATTCATGAAATACTTGAAATACTTAGCACTTATCAACCAAACCAATTAAACTAATATATATATTACACCTTTATTCTTCCATAACCGAATATAAACACCTAATACCACATATACTTTCAATGTTTCCATTAATAATTTATTAACAGTCAAGTTATTAAACCTTTTAACTAAACATATGTAAAACCAAATTAGACAAGACAAACAAACCATTTCAAAACATATATTATCTATCACAAACATTTTATACATTCATAGAATATAATGATGAAACCAGGATAAACATATCCATACCTAGCATAACCATATTCAAATATAAAAGTTTAGCCATTTTTGCATGGCTTATATACATTCAACTTAAAATTCGACATTTAATTAGTATTTCCAGCCTATACATGCCATAATTCGAGTTTGAATATTTAAATACCAAAGACCGTCGATAGTGTAGTGAACTTTGCTGACGATTCCCGAGCCTGTAACTGGAGTCCAAAATCTATAAAACAGAATAAACATAACATACAGAGTAAGCTATCATAGCTTAGTAAGCCTTAAGCAAATTACAACTTAATAATATAATTAACTCCTTAATTTTTAAACTGAATCAATTTATTATATCAATGCCATATTCAGTTTCAACTTAAACATTCCATAACCATATATGTTTAGCATAACTATCACCTTGGCCGAATACTCAATAGGTTAAAATCTTTCAAATTTCATTCAACTATCAAAGCCAAATATCATTACACATTTGGATTTACTTCTACTTATTTACACAAGTTCATAATACAAGAATTAAATCCATATACAAACCTCACATATTTTTATCATTAATATCACCCATGATTTAACATAAAATTTCAAAGTACTTACTTACCTTATCTATCATAGGTATCAAGTTAATTCATACCTGTCCATTTATCTTGATTTTCTTATTCAAATACCACATCAACATGAAATCTTTTAAGCATAAACTTATAATAATTCACCAACATAAAGCCTGCTAGGTCTAAGCCTGTATCATACACCGGCACGAGGCCTGCTAGACTCAAAGTCTGATTTTATACACCGGCAATAAGCTTGCTAGGCATAAAGCCCAATATATTTCACAAGCACAAAGCCTGCTAGGCCCAAAGCCTGAATAACAATACTATAGAGCTGTCTCATACTCATATCAAATGTCAAATACTTCAAATATTTCACATTATTCAAACTAACTTTCCAATGTAACATTTCATTTAATATAATTCAAACACATAATTTATAAGCCAAATTCTATTCGGCTAACTTGCTAATGACTACACAAAGTCCATTCAACATATTACTAGGTATCAAAAAAAAAAAAAACTATGTTTAATTGCTTAGGGACTTACCTCAAATATCGACAAATGATGAAAATCGTCTATTCGTCTATTTTCGTTTTTCCCCGATCCAAGTCCAATTTCTTTGGTTCTTGATCTAAACATATTCAAATTAAATTCATTCAAACATATTTTCATTCAATTTAGTCCAAAAACACATAAATGGGCAAATTACTATTTTACCCTTGACATTTAAAATTTTTACAATTTAGTCCCTATTGCACAAAACACAAAATACTCAAAATTTCAAGGTACCCATGTTTGGCCGAATTTTCATAGTGTTCATAAAAGACCATATATTTCATTTATTTCACATATTAATCCCTCAAATTATTAATTTTGCAATTTAGTCCTAAATTACTCAAAATCATCAAAAACTCCAATACAAAATATGTTAATCTAAAACATATCTTTCATTTTTCATCATCAAATAACAAAAATCACAAGCTATCAACAATGGCATAACACAAAATATTCATCAAAATAAAAAATCAGGACATGGGCTTGATAGTACTCGAAGCAACGATCTCAAAAACGTAAAAATTATCAAAAACCGAGCTAAAACTCACCTTGAATCAAGTTGGAGAATAGCCGAACCCTAAAACCCTTTTATTTTCTTTTTATTTTCTTTTGTATTCGACAAGAACAATATGAACACTAAAATGGCTTTATTTTTTTATGTTTTATATTATATTATAACATATATTAACTTAATGTTTAATTTACTTATTTAACCTTAATGGTTTTTATAATAAAACCATATATTATATATCTAATGCCATCCAAACATAAAGTTAATGGCTTAATAGCAACATAAGCACTTCCTCTTATAAAGACACATTCATCTTGGCCCTTTTATAATTAACCATCAAATTTTCATTTTACACGATTAAGTCCTTTTATTTAACCAGACACCTAAACGATAAAATTTTTAAACGAAAATTTAATACACACAAATTCACACATTGTAAACACCAAAAATAATTTAAAATATATTTTTCTGACTCGGATTCGTGGTCCCGAAACCACCGTTCTAATTAAGGTCTAAATCGGACTGTTACAATCTAAATTCTAGATTTTGGGTTATTTATTTTGAGTTATTCTATTCCGGATTGTAATAAGGTTTTCCCTTTAGTTATTATTCTATTACTTCCACTATGCATTGTGATTTTGAAACGGAACCTGGATTTATTTCTTTTAAGTATATTTCAAGTTTTTGAAAATAATTGTGTTTTAAGAACGAGCTTCCGCTGTCAAAGGAAATTTTTACATAGCAACAAGGAAAATGGTTTTTGGCTACACCTAATTTTGAAAGCGAACTGGATTTTACTTAACTTTTCTCTAGAAGGGTTTTTAATGAAAATAAGGTTTTCGCAAAAACACTTCAATGTGACACGCCGGATTCGGGCCTAACTTCTAGGCCGGGTTTGGGGTGTTATAACAATGTTATGTAAGGCTTAAGGAACCGAAGGCACTTCTCTAAACTGAAGTTGAGATATTGGATTTTATGAGTAATAGCTCCATGTCAAGGTAAGTTTTATTACTCCATATGTTGTGCTATGAAAGAGTAGGTCTATAAGAAGGTATGAACAGTAAGATGAAGAATTAAGGTTTAGTATAAGGGTTATATGGGTTTGTGTTGATGGTAAAGGTTACAAATGAGTTTTAATGGTGTTCTTTTTATTTATAAACAGTGGTTACTGCAGTTCCTTGTTGGATCTAAAGTTCAAGCTGCAGTTCATAGTTGTCAGGTGAGTCTCTGCATCGAATCTTGCATGTATACTATTCACATGAGATATCTTTGTAGAAACTGATTAAACAATGAAACTGAAGCTAGAGAAGTATAGTATGATCGTCATGTAACTATATGATTGAATACATGTTATGGTATGGAATCTGAGAAGTAGGTTTTGTAACACTCCTCACCCGTATTCAACATCAGAATACGGTTAGGGAGCATTACCAGACATACGATACATTTAAACGTACATTTCACATACTTTATCAAATTTATTTCAAACATCAATTAACAGCATTCATATTGTCCCTATTACGAGCCTACTTGGACCTAAACACGCATTCAGGGTGGTTCAGAACTAAACCGATAACTTAAGAAATTATTCAACACTTATAAAATTTTTGCATAAAACAGGGGACACACGCATGTGTGCCCTAAAAATGGCCATACACGCCCGTGTGCCAAGCCGTGTACTAGGCCATGTCAATCCTGTAGGGTATACTGACTTATGCCACATGACCAAGTCACACACCCATGTGTGAGGCCGTGTGGAGCATATTGACTTGATTTCAATTTCAACACCAGGGGACACACGGCTGTGCAACATGACCGTGTGTCACACACGGCTGAGACACACACCTATGTCTCTGCTCGTGTGGACAAAAATTGAAGCACCCCAGACCCAGCCCACAAGCCTTGACCGGATCTGGTATGTTCCCTGAAGTAAACCGATTCAAAATTCTTTTGTTACTTTGGAAAAACTGTGTGTTTTGAAGAAAGTTTGTTTGTGGGTTGGGCTCGAGTTGAAAACAAGCTTGTTTTATATTGGAAACCCATTTATTTTAGGTAGCAAAACATTTGGAGTTTATTTTAAATGAAACAGTAATAAAATAGTGCACTATGGCCTTATTACATCAAAGTAAAACCCAAAATAAAATTCAAGGTACTTAGAAATAAAAGAAAGTCCGGAATAAAATAAAATCTAAATTTTCGCATGGCCACCCCTAAGCTTCTGCCGACCCGGTCCATCACCGATCATCACACGAAAAAATATTCCCAACTGGGTGAGTCAAACAGACTCAATGTGTACACAACACTAAATCATAATAGAATTAGGCATAACAAATATTACACATTCATATCATAGCATACATATTATGATGCATTGCCAAACCCAAACCTAATAAGCCATCCACTACACTCCCCCGTACCAACCTGTACACCTTGGGGACTACTAAGTCAACCCTCCTTCCGCTACACTCTATATCGCGGTCTTAAGTCACCGCATTTGTAGTCTTAGGTCACCACATTCAGATATCGCGGTCTTAGGTCACCGCATTCAGATTACTGTAGTCTTAGGTCACCACATTCAGATACCACGGTCTTAGGTCACCGTGTTCGTGGTCTTAGGTCACCACATTCAGATATCACGGTCTTAGGTCACCGTGTTCGTGGTCTTAGGTCACCACATTCACTTCCCCTTTCAATAACCCATATGCCCCATTTTGTAATATGCATTAATATGCCAAAGTTCACATTCTTATTCTCATATTACAAATAACATATTTCATATTCCTAGTAGGAGTAGGAAACGTACCTGAGTACTTAGTACCACATTATGGTACCTTAGCCATATTCACATTCTTAATATCACATATATTAATTAAACATAGCCATAAAACATATTATGAAATAGTGTGGGGTACACACCTGACTAGCTTAACGAATTCCTTGAAATCCCAAAAAATTGATCTATCGCTTTAGATCCTAAATCCCTTACTGCCGATTTGATAATTAATCAAATCCCAGAAACTTGTATTCTTCCCCTTTGAAATCGGCTAATCACTAGATCCCTTGAATCGGTTAGTTTTCGGCTTAAAACACATAAAAATAGATCTAACTACTAAAATAGGCCTTGGCCGAATAATCATAGTCACTTACCTTAAGGATCTTAAATCCCGAAAGAATCCTTCCAAATTTCGGCAAATAAGAATATTGATGGGATTAGTCCTAGATTTCGACAAATCTAAAAGAAAAGAATAGAAATCAAAACTTGTTCTTACCCTTTCTTGAAGAAATCGACAAACCTATGCTTGAAGCCCTCAAAGATTCGGCTTTTGATGGATTGGAAAGAAAAGAAATTGGCTAATGGTGATATCTTGAATTTTCGGCTTTGGCTAACAAAAATAAGAAGAACAAATGCTCTAGGAAATTCGGCAGAGAGAAAGGTTGAGAGAAATAATGATGAATGGCCCTCTTTTCCTTATATAGCCGAATTTACTAACTTAGAATCCCTTACTTGGCCATCACTCTTCTATTTTGATAGCTTTATCTCTTTAATTATCTCCTAAAATAAAAGATAATTCAAAGCAACTATCCTTACTTAGCCAAAATTATTAAACTCAAAGTCCCTTACTTGGCCATCACTTCTCCCTTATTTTCCTAATTAAAGAATAATTCCTCATTTATCTCTTGAAAATAATCTAAAATAAATCCATTATTTATCCCTTATTTATCCACTATTTATCTCTTAAAAATAAAAGAATAAAGGCTCCTAAATTATAGCCTTGTGCCGTCCACCTCACTTCTTCCGAAAGCAAAATAAAATTTCTTTTATTTGCTTTCCTTGTGACTCGAACTCAGGCCCAATCCCCTTGCATGTGGCGCCATTTCCAGAGGCCCTAAGTGGCATCTCCAGGCCACTTTTCCAAGCCTGTTTGCGTGTCAAATTTCACATACTTTTTCTCTTAAGGCCACCTTGCCTTAATTTCCTCTTTTAAACCTTAAACTTGACATTTCTAAAGCATTTCCTTACATTTCTAAGACATTTCCTTACATTTCCAAGACATTTCCTTACATTTCCAAGACAAGACATTTCCTTACATTTCGAAGTCATTTCCTTACATTTCCAAGACAAGACATTTCCTTCCATTTCCAAGTCATTTCCTTACATTTCTAAGACAAGACATTTCCTTCCATTTCCAAGTCATTTCCTTACATTTCCAAGACAAGACATTTCCTTACATTTGCAAGTCATTTCTTTACATTTCCAAGTTTCCAAAAATGTTCACCATACATTCATAACACATAAGACATGCCATTTCGTATAATTAAATCAAAAATGCATAGGCCCATTTCCAGGATGTTACAAAAATAGGCTATTTACCAAGCCATTTTGCCACCCAAAATACATGTAGCTACACCACAATTCAAAGACACCAACACAAGGCATAATAGGCATTAAATCAATCTCATATCAAACATATTACATATCATTTCGTTACCCATCAATACAAATCATAAACTACCACAATATGCCATCTAATTTATTACCTAATTCACATATACACTTCAATTAACTAAACCTTTACCAAAAATACATCTTTTGGCACCAATTTACAAGCATAAACATTTTCAATTCATAAACTATTAGCTACCTCAAAAGTTGTATTAAACAATTCATTTCCAAGCAAATATGGACAACATCACTAAAAGGCATTAACACATATATAAACATCACATAATTTCCAAAATAAGCCAACTTACATGGCTAACATGCAACCAAACATTTAATATTTACAAGCCAAAACAAATGGCCAAAATCATGCTACAATACCAAAATGTTTGAAAGTCCCTATACATGTCATATACTTAAAATACCAAAGTTCATAGGTACCAAGTGACAGGTGGATAGTGTGAAGCGATCTCCAACAATCCCCGAATCTGAGATAGCTTGATAAGACTATAAAACACGGGAAAAGTAAACAAAGTAAGTTATAAAGCTTAGTAAGCTCGTATGAAATAAACTCAATGCAATCTCACATTTATAATTCAATAATTTGAATATACCAACATATAGCTTACATTAATTAACAAGCCTTTCAAATACTCAATTATGAGAGCATACACTTCCTTCACAAGTTTCCTCGATTTGAAACTTATATAATTCATGTACGTACCTATATCATCTAGCATCAATCTCATACTCACCCACATCTATCGTTTACCCGTTGAACCATTCGGAATAGAGGTCAGATACTCAAGAGTCTTACAAACTAAGTACCTATACCATGTCCCGAAGCCAAATCAAGGTAACTTATGTCTAAAATACTGATATCATAGCTCGAAGCCAAATCAACCGATATTCATGGCCCGAAGCCAAATCGGTATAACTCGCACCTGATGTAACAACCCGTTTTTAGTCAAATCAGAACAGTGGTTTTGGGACCACAAATTTGAAGTTGAAATAATTATTTTATTATTATTTTAATGTCCGTGGCATGATAATATGTTTGTGTGAAAATTTCGTTAAGAAATTTTATTGTTTAAATAGTTAATTTGAGAAAAAGGACTAAATAGCGTAAAGTGCAAAAGTGATGTTCTATTAGCTAAAGGTGTCTAATAGCTATTGATCATTAAAATGGAGGTCCTTATGTTGTAATTAGATCATTAAAAAAGTAAGTGTACATTAATGGACATAAAATGTATGATATATATGTTTATTCATTAAGGTTAGTTTGGTAATTCATGAAATAAAGGTTCATTAATAAAACAAAAATGAAAATTTGGTTTGATTTGTTATTTTGGTCTTGTGGCATGTATATAAGTTTTTAGAGTTGGTAAAATTGAAGTTCTAGTTCGTAATGTAATGTGTTTCAAGTTGATATGTAGTATGTTATATTATATGGTATGCTTATAAGGCATGTGATGAAGCAAATTTTGGGATTTACATGTTGAATTAAATTATGAAATGGTTGAACATGGAAAGTGGAGTGCGGTTTATGCTTTAGTTGAAGATTATGTGAATTTTATGATATATGATATGAATTGTTGAATTAAATTGATGTGATGGTGCCTTATGGCATACTGGTTAGAACTAGGAACTTATGTTATTATGGAAAATGTTTGATGTGTTTTGAGTTGTTTAAATGTATGATCTTAGTAAAGCCTAGTGCAAAAGTTATATGGTTGTTATGGAGTCAAATGGGTGATTGTTTGAATGGCTGAGTGAATGCATGTTTGATTGATTCTTTAAGGTGTCATTGAAGGCATATTGGTATAGTTGAGTGTGATACACCTTGGTCTATTAGTATTGAAAATGCTATAATGAAAGTTAGTTGAAAACAAGAAGTCTTGTTTATTAGTTAGTATGTTTTTGATTGATGATTTCAGGGCTCTAATTGTTTATACAAAGTATTGTTTGAATTTTAGATGTTTTGATAATGAAATAGACATTTTAAAGATGGAATTTTACCATTTCTAAATTGAAGTATCGATATTTTTATACTTGGTATCAATACTTGACGATATGAATAATTTTTAAAATAAACAACATACTAAAACGATATCGATTTTTACGAGTATCGATACTTTTCTTAAATTATCGATATTAGGAAATAAATATCGATACCCTTATTTTTTCCTGAAAAATAGAATTTAATTTTGGTATTGTTATTTAGGTATGGTATGGATACAGTATCAATACCAGTAATCAAATATCGATACAAATTTTGAAACTTTAAAACTTTCAAATTTTTTCAAATCAATCATATTTATTACTTGAATTTCACAATTAACTCATTATAGATTTCAATTTATTTCATTGCAATATATGTGAATTGTATTATATAAATTTTAGATATAGTTGTGATTGTTGCATGTAGCATCCTATTATTCGGGTTCAATGATCGAATTGGGTAAGGGGTGTTACATTTCTGGCGTATTCTGCAATGTCTATGTGACATATTATGTAATACCTTAGTGGCGTATTCTGTAATGCCTTTGTGGTGTATCCTGCAATGCCTTTATGGTGAATTCTGCCATTCTTATGTAGTCTACTTAACGTTTTTCTATATAACAATCTACCAAGACAAATAACTATGTGTATAGTATTCTAGGCAAAGCATTCAACATCTGTTTGAGTGAGAATTTGTCGAAAGTAACTTCTGCATGAATATCACTTCGAGAAATGTATCCAGCTTCTGCCTTTCTAAAAAGTGAGAAACAAGGCCTACGTTGAGGGGTAAATTCTGCAATCCACCTAATAGGTGAAATGTGTATATGAGGTCAACTGTAAATATAGGTGTATAGGCATGCCCCTGGTGTTCAGGAAAGTGTCTGCCAAAAATTAAAGAGAAATTCAGAATCTTCGAGTCGAAGAATTCTGCAATAAATTTTCAAATGTAACATTGGTTAAAATTCACTAAGTTTATTTGAACTTATGAATGTCTGGTTGTGATGTAGGTTTTGAGGTAAATTTAATGCAAGTAGGGACCCGGCTAGGAATCATGTTGCGATAATATGCATGCAAAGAACACCTTAGGAATATGGCGCTTAGTACTCTACGCCATAAAAAAGTTCGTCTTTAATAAAATTTTAAGTCTTAACATTATATACTGCTTTTTGAAAATCTGATGTAATTATTAAATGTTCTCTTTCATTTATCTTTTTTTTAAGAATAGTAAATAAAGAAATAAGAAGTTTGTGTTAGAATGGTTTTACGCTTGTTTTAAATTATTGCTAAGTGATTAAATCTTGTAGAACCCAATATCTGGATTCAGTAAGTTGGGTTGGGTAAAGGGTGTTACAGATTAATTGGTATCAGAGCTTTCGATTTAGTCGATCCTCTGATGGTGGAGATAGAGTTAGCCCTGTATGCATAAAGCACCGAACCTCGCTTAGTCTTTCAGGCAAGTTAAAAACTTTTGTGTGGCGAACACTTTGGTATATTATTAAAGTTAAGGAAGTGGCACAAGAAAGAGAAGGAAATTGCATGAGGCTAGGATCAGTTTGGGGGTAAATTGTTATAAGTCTTTCTAGTGGTAACTATGTAGTTCTCGTGTTTAAAAAATTTTAATTTTTTTATACTGGTAAGGTATGATTATACGAGTTATTGAAATCAAGTTTTTGTGGTTTAAGAATATGTTATTCTTATTTAACAGGTACTGTTAGAAGTGGAGAAGAAGAATCGGTAATCAAGTGCTTAATTTGGTTGCTAAAAACTACTACCAAATACTTGATGTTTCAACTTGTAATTGCTGAGTTAAATGTGCTATAATGGTGCTTCTATAAAGGGCTAGTTGTTGTTTAAATGGGGCTTAATGTTGAATTAAAGTTGTCCAAATGGTCATTTTTTGAGGTTTTAACTCTAACTTCACACCTAAATTCTTGTCTAATTAGCATGCAAGTCTTGGTTATAGAGCACCTTGATTCAAGTTCACATATAATTGGTCGTGTTGATTTTAAATTGCTTGTTGATGTTGAATGAGGCTATTTCTATTTGACTTAATGATTTATGATTATGTCTGCTCTATTCTGTTGTAATGCGTTCAAACACGGTTGTTAAATTTATGTTTCTTAAATGTGTTTAAAGGTGTTGTATTCATGTTGTCTCAAATTAACATTAAAATGTTGTCCATTTTATGCTATTGATGTCGTTCCAAAATGATATTGAAATGTTGTCCATTTGGTAATTCTAATGTTGGACCTTCAACACTTAGATTCTTTGTTTTAAAGATGTTTTAAGCTTGCTGGAAAATGCCACATTAGTGTCACACTTCGAGTCTAGCAGATTCGAGTTTAGGGTGTAGAGTTGTGAAGGTACTATTTGGCGTAGTACAATCCACCACTTTATAGTCTTCTGGCGAATTGGATTGTGGTGTATAGTAATTGCTGAAGAGATGAATAAAGGTTTCAGGTTATGCTTATTTTGTTATCTAAGAGAAGGGTATATCAAGTGAAGTATAAGTCGGGTAAGTTACCACCATATGCATAATACACCTAGTTTGCCTAAGTATTGTGTTAGTTGGGTTATGTAATGAGATTTGGTTAGAGTCAATCGTAAATGATTTTTCGGTTTAGCTAAATCAAAGCAAAGGGTTTCAAACCACAAATTTGATGTTAGAAAATTATTTTAATATTATTTTTGGTATCTACAGCATGTTGTGTGATACGTGTGAAAATTTTGTGAGCTAATTTTATCGATTGGTTGGTTAATTTGATAAAAAGGACTAAATCGCGTAAAATACAAAAGTTGCATTCTACTTGTTAAAGGTGTCAAATAGCTTTGGCTTTTAAATATGATGGCCTTAAATGGTAATTAGACCATTTTAAATGTTAATGGACATTAATGGACATGCATTATAAATTTCTATGTTTATTCATTATGGGTAAATAAGTAAATTGATTAATTAAGTTAATAAAATATAATAAACATGATTTTGTTTATCCATCTTTGCCATTGCCGAATTTCCAAGGTGAAAAGTGCCATTTTTATGCATATTGAGGTTCAGCACACTCCTAGCTTGATTAAGGTACGGTTTTAGCTCAATTTTTGATAATTTCTATGTTTTTGTAATCGTTGAGCTCAATCTAGCTAGCCCGTACCTTTAATTTTGAAATTGTTAAAGATTTTGAGAGTTGCCATTGTTGAATCTATGTGTTCTTTGATGTTTAGTGTTGAAATATGAAAGCTTGATGATAGTTTTACATGTTTTGTTAAGTGATTTTTGATGAAAATGCATAATAGGGATTAAATTGTGAAGAGTGAAAATTGAGTGGTTGAAATGTGAAATAAATGGAAATTTTTGGGCTGCTAAGGGTATATTGGTAATTCGACTAGCATGGGTTAGTCTTGAATTTTGTGTTTTGTGAAATAAGGACTAAATTGTAAAAGTTGTGAAATACTTGGGCAAAAGTGTAAAAGTGTTTTCAAGTGTGATATGGACTAAATTGAAAGAATATGTGATTGAATAAGTTAATTTTAATTCATATAGATTAAGAAAGAAAGAATTCGGATTTAGATCGAGGGAAAAGCAAGGTTATTGAGTAGTCAACCTGATCCGTCATTTTCGTATATGAGGTAAGTTCGTATAACTAAACTTAAATGTGTATCTATTTATTTGATGGATGAAATTGAGATAGTATTTATTCTATTAGATAAATGTGGAGATATTAGATTAAATGCACGGTTTAAGTAAACGAGTTGTTGAATAAGACCATAGTTGGCCTATGGCAAAATCGAATAATAAGACCATAACCGGGTTATGGCATGTGAATGAAAGACCACGGCAGGGCCTTGGCAATGTATGGGTAAGACCATAGTTGGACTATGGCATCGGAAAATCAACGTACTTATATCGTAAGCAATTATAAACTCGAAGTGATTCGATAAGCAAAATGGTGAGAATAGATATGTATCAGTACAAGTATGTACATAAATCTGTTCGAATGAGGAATTATAAGAAGATGAGAATTTACGAGTTGCGTTATAGTTAAAGTTTATGTTATCTCATTGATTGAGGTTTTAATTGTAAATTATGTATCTACTTGGAATTTTTTATGAATGATGTTGATTATTTCATATATACATACGAACTTACTAAGCTTTATAGCTTACTTTGTTTATTTCCTTTTATGTTTTATAGTAAATCGAAGCTAGCTCAGAACCGGGGATCGTTAGGAACTTCATCACACTATCGGACATCTATTTTGGTACTTTTGAGTTGTGTATATATGGTATATGGCATGTATAAGCTTGAGTCATTTTGATATGTTTGATGAATATGTATTTTGGGGCAATTTAAGTTGACTTGTGATGATGATTTTGTTAATGAATAAAGATGTGTGAATGACTTTGTTTTGAATTAGGTAAATTGGCTTATAATGAATGAATGAGGTTGAAGATAATGCATATTTGGAATGGTTTTATTGAATGAATCATATATATGAATTATGGTAAATGAATTATATTGTTGATGTTGTTTTTCGCTTATATTTGAGTAAGTGAAATGGTTATATTTGTATAGCATGAAATTTTTCTAACCATTTCTAAAGCATGTTTAAGGCCTCGTAGGCCCTTAAAAATGACAAATTCTGGATTAAAACGGAACTTGTTAAGTTCCAATAAGGGAAGTTGGTTATATATATTTGGGTGAGAAAGGTTTGGAGGGAAGTTTTCTTCTTTCTTCAATATTACTTTTTGCTTTTTTTTTCCTTAAATCTAAGTGTTACCTCTTCCTCAATAAGCTAAAAGCTAAGTTTCTAGATCTAATTTGTGGTTGTTCCATCTCCTGGTAAGTATTATAGCTCTGCATGTTAAGTTTTTGAAGGAGTAAAGATGTTAAGAATTATAGGAATAGTAAGTTATGAATATAAGGTCTTGCATGGAGGTTATCTATGATTGAGATGTTAGCAATTTGTATGAAAAAGGGGTTTTAATAGTGAGTTTGTGTTTTTTAAGGTTGTTGCTACTAGGTCAAGATGGATGTCTGAGTTTAGAGCTTTAAGCTACAGTTTAGGTGAGTATCATGTGAGTCTCGATTCTGACTCCTGCATGTTAATCGTTCAGGTAAAGACCTATATATAATGATAGTGCCTCAGATAACAAGTAAGTGGGTGAAGCATACTAAAGATGTTATGTATGTAATGATATTATGTATGAACTACTGTATGAATAGAAAGTGATTGGTAAGTATGCAGGTAAAGTCTAATATAAGAATATATGAATGGATTAGTTGTGCATGAACAAATTTGGGTATGTAAATGTCTCTTGTGATGCCTCTGGTAGGGCAAGTATATTGCTAACCAGATTGGCAAATCACGATACAAAAATAAGTTTAAGACCATGTGGTTGAGACCCATGGCAATTTATGATGTGAAAACACTCATGGTGTAACCTCCAGTAAGATGAAGGCTAGACTGGAAGATCACAACATGAGAATGTGTAAGACCATGTGACTGAGACCCATGGCAATATATGACTGTTTGAATATTCATGGTGATGCCTTTGGTAATGTGTAGATCAAACTGCCAGATCATGACATGAAGTTAAATATAAGTCCGTGAGGGAGAAACCCATGTCACCTTCTGTAAAAGTCCGTCAGAACAGTAAATACGTGATTCTGTATGTTTGCTGTGTGGGGTGATCTACTAATTTGTTGTGGCCAGTCATGTATCATCATATTGGTGTATTCGATGATACATGTGTGATAGAATGTGGTTATCCACCGTTATGGTAAGTTCTGGATAAGTTTTAAGAATTCCTTGATAGATAAGTATATGGTAAGGGTATGATACGTCTGAAGTTAATTTGGTTGAATTAGTTTTGTGATGTAATTGAATAAGTCTTAAGGGAAGTCTCTTAAAAAGAAGTTTGTATCTGTATGTTCAAAGAGACTATCTTCCATGGTAATCTGTTAGTCTAGAATATGGGCATATTGGTAGTCATGAAAGAAATAAGCATGTGTCAATTTGAGTTGTTTGTCATCTTGGTTTATTCTAGTATTCTGTAACAAAGATGTGTTGGAATTCTTCTAAATAATCTAGAATAATTCTCATCGGTATGAGTATGCATTGGTCTGAGATAGGATATGATATGATTATTAGACTTAGTAAGGGTATCCGTCAAATGAAAAATCTGTAAGTAGTATCCGCCAAGAGAATAGTACCAGTGATCAACTATTTTGGAATAAACATTGAAGGTTGTTTGTTGATAATAGAAGAGATTGTACCGTCTGGTAAGATTTGGAGATAGCCAAATACTTAAGTGAAAGATAATAAGTAAAGAATGGTAAGTGGTGTGTAAGCATGTATAAAGTGTATATATATATCTGAATCTGTGAAGGTATCCGCCAAAGGCAGAATAGGTAATCCAAAGAGTCATAATGTAGAATTCATCAAGTATTGTTGTGAATGATTATGCTATGAGGTACAATGTCAGGAATGTGCCAAGGAAGGGGCGAACTGAGTTATTATGCATATAATGGTCAATCTAGAAAAGTGGCGTATAATAATTTTACGCCTTCTAGAGTAAGACTTTAGTAAACATTTTTGTTGTAGTTTAATTATGATAAGTCTTTTGTATTATTTTATCCTTAAATATTTTTCTTTAATAATGAGACTTTTGATAAAATAATTAAGAAATGTGCTTTAAAATCAAGAGTACATGTTGTCTGTTTTGATAATCTGTCAAGTATCATGGCGTAACACAAAAGACCAGACCTGGTGATTTGGGTCAAGTTAAAGGCATTGCAATTTGTATACACTATTTGCTGGATATAATAAATGTTGGTAAGTTCTCTATTTTCTTCCTTGGTTGTTTTGTTGTATCTTTAAGTTGGCATGAGTGATGGTATTAGGAGAATGTGAGTGAAATCCTTGTCTATCGAGGAAGCTACCAATGTATGTGGCTTGTGTGCATACTATCAATATGTTAGCTCAAAAGATCAACTCAAAATCACTAAGAGGGGGTGAATTGGCCTGAAGAAAATTTGTGGAAGAAAAGAACAAATATGCAACAATGAACACAACAATTTATAGTGGTTCGGCCCCAATTGCCTACTCCACTACCTTAGCTTACCACAACTAAGAATTTCCACAAATTCACTAATTTTGTAACCTTGACAAAGTTTAACCTTACAATTATCTTAAGATTTATGCCTCAAAATCTTAAGATTGCACTCCCTTAAGGTTTCTACACAAACCTTAAGAATTAACCCTCTCTCAAAGAGATCAAATAAGAAAAGTAAGAAGTAATCCTTACAACATCAAAATGTTTTTCGATTAAGCACTAATACAAAGAAGAACACTTGAGCTAAATGAATACAATGAAAGCTCACAAGTGTTTACAAGAAAAAGTATGAAAGAATTAAGCTCTTAGGTTGTTTTAATTGATCTTTAAGATTTTCACATGTCTCTTATTTTGTAGGACCTTTGGAAGATGGTATTTATACCCTCTAATTGATTTCCATCCGTTGTGGTTGTTGTGAGAGTGAATAGAGCCATTGGGATGAAAATACCAGTTCATTTAATTCACCTGCAGTAAAAAGTATCAATACTTTTAGCATTTAATGCTTGATTCAATGACTGTTGAAATTAGTTTATAATGATGCCAAAGACAATTTATTGAAGCCTGGTAAAAGGTATCGATACTTTTTGTGAAAATTGACAACAAAATGCCAATTTGGTATCAATTTTAGAATGGGTATCGATGTCTTGAAAACTATCGATACGTGGAAATAAAGTATCAATACTTTTTTTCCTAGAGTATTACTAACTTGTTTGAAGACAGTTAAAACATAATCGGTAAATTTATTATATCAAAACATATTATCAAATAAAGCTTAGTTTAACAATCTCCCCCTTTTTGAAATAACAAAACATTTGGTAAATTTGGTTTTGAATAGATTGCTCCCCTTAGTCAAAGTCAGTTTCAATTTAAGCTCCCCCTATATAAAATTTATTTTCAATTTAAGGCATAAAGGTTTGGAGCATAAAATTTTGAAATAAGCTCAAATTTGACATTCATTTTGCTTTGAAAATTTGGTCACTAATCTTGGCATAAAAGCAATAAATCAACTATAAAATTTACCTTTCTCTTCTCCCTCTTTTTATTATATCAAAAAATAATCAAGTAAAACTTAAAAGGAAAAGAATATGGTTAGTCCAAAGATAGATATTAAAAATAAAGAACAAATGAACTACCATACAAAACGACATTAAGTTGCAATCACATAGAATTTTCATTTGTTCACCTTGAAGCAATGCACCTTCCCTGCAAACATAGAATTAAATTTTTGGTACCCAATTTCTTTTGTGTCCATAAGCATTAGTTTCCAAAATTCTAGTCCCTTTAGGTATCCATTTTGAAATAGCTTTCTTGTCTTGAGTAGCACTAAGTCTTTTATGGACCCATACACTCTTAACAAGTTATCCCTTGTAAAATCTTGAGGGACCTCTATATTTATAAAAAGTAAAGTTAAGTTTAACAACGTTTTGTTTTGAATTTCTCCTTTTTCAAAAACTTTGTTAGAGTGAGCTTTTTCACTCTTAAGCAACTCAAGTTGCTTTTTATGATCCTTATGAACTTTTTAGAGTAAATTATGCAAGTCAAAATTTTTCTTTTCAAATTCATTAATAATTTCTTGCATTTTTTTTTTACTTTCTCTTCAAGTTCATGATTGGTTTTGGAAAGTAAGTCATTTTCATTTCTCAATTTTGAAACATTTTTCTTGTGCTTTGACATCATGACTTCAAATTCCGAACCTAACTCATTATAGGCATCTTGCATCTCATCAAAAGAATAATCATTTCAAGTAGACGAGCTAGAAGTTATCTTAGGATCATTGATGGCCATAAGGCATAAGTTGGCTACTTCTTGATCTTCATCATCAGATGAATTCTCATCACTCCAAGCAGTAACATAGGCCTTGTGTTTTTGTTTACTAGACCTATTCTTCTTCCATTGTGAACAATCAAACTTGATGTGTCCCAGTTTCTTCCTTTATTGGACTTCATGAACCTCTTGAATCTCTTAGCAAACATCTCCAACTCTTTATCTTCATCGACCTCTTCACTTGACGCACTATCTTCATTTGTGGTGGATTTTAGAGCAATACCAACATTCTTCTTCATAAATTTTTATTCTTCACCCCCGATGTTGAGTCACATCTCATGTGTAAGCATAGAATCGATGAGCTCATCTAATGTAAAAGTTTCTAAATTCTTTGCTTTTTCGATTACGATCACCTTGGCTTCCCATGATGTAGGTAAGCTTTGAAGCATCTTCCTTACCACCTCTTCATTCGGATAAGTCTTCACATAAGAATTCAATCCATTTATGATGATTGTAAATCGGTCAGACATCTTTTTGATATCCTCTTTGGGCTTCATCTTGAAATTTTAGTAGTTGAGAGTACAGATTCCAAGTTTAGACTTCTTCACTTGGCTAGTTCCTTCATGGGAGACTTCAATCTTGTCCCAAATCTCCTTAGTGTTTGAACAAGATGAAAAACTACTATACTCACCTGGACCAAGTGCACAAAATAGATTGTGCATTGCCTTGACATTGAGTTGAATGCTTCTCTTATATTCCTAATTCCATTCCTTCTTGCTTTTTGTAACTAAAAGCTCTCCTTCTTGTTTGGATAGAATTGAATGACCATCCACAATAACGTCCCATACAGCAAGATTATTTGCTTGGATGAACAACATCATCATTGCCTTCTAATAGGAATAGTTAGCACTATTGAAATAATGAGGTTTGGAGATAGATTAAAAATCACCAAAGAAAATTAACCCGAAAGTAGATGTCATTGTTGTAGAATGAGTTGATTATCGTTTGAGCTTCTCCAGGGATCTTTTCTTAGTTGTTAAATCACCTTTAGAGACTAGCTATGATACCAATTGTTACCTCATAAGATCAACTCGAAATCACCAAGAGGGGGTGAATTGGCCTTAAGAAAATTTTTGAAAGCAACAAACAAAAATGCAACAATGAACACAACAATTTATAGTAGTTTGACCCCAATTGCCTACTCCACTACATTAGCTTACCACAACTAAGGATTTTCCCAAATTCACTAATTTGGTAACCTTTAAGGACAAGGTTTAACCTTACAATTCTTTTAAGATTTATGCCCTAGAATCTTAAGATTGCACTCCCTTAAGGTTTCTACCCAAACCTTAAGAATTCACCCTCTCTCAAAGAGAATAACTAAGAAGTAATCCTTACAATATCAGAATGTTTGCCAATTAAGTACTAATACAAAGAAGAACACTTGAACTAATTGAATACAATGGAAGCTCACAAGTGCTTACAAGAAAAAGTATGAAAGAATTAAGCTCTTAGGTTGTTTTGACTGATCTTTAAGCTTTTCACATGTCTCTTATTTTGTAGGACCTTTGGAAAATGGTATTTATGCCCTCTAATTGATTTCCAACCGTTGTGGTTGTTGTGAGAGTGAATAGAGCCATTGGGATGAAAACACCAGTTCATTTAATTCACCTACAACAAAAGGTATTGATACTTTTAGCATTTAATGCTTGATTCAATGACTGTTGAAATTAGTTTACAATGATACCAAAGACAAATTATCGAAACCTGGTAAAAGGTATCGATACTTTTTGTAAAGGTATCGATACTTTTTGTAAAAATTCAAAATATAATGTCAATTTGGTATCAAATTTAGAAGGGGTATCGATATCTTGAAAACTATCGATTCTTGGACAAAAAGTATCACTTTTTGTCCTGGAGCCATACTAACTTGTTTGAAAACAATTACAACATAATTGAAAATGTTTGATTCAATTGAAACCTGTAAAAGTCCGATTCAAACCCTAGTCAGAACAGTGGTTTCGGGACCATAAATCCGAGTCAGTGAAATATTTTAGTATTATTTTCTGTACCTTTGTTATGTGATTTAGCCTGTGATAACGTTCCGTAAGATAATTTATCTATCTGTATGTTTAATTTGATAAAAGGATTAAATTGCATTAAATGTAAAACTAGCATGATATTTGTAAAAGTGTCCATTTGAGATGGCTTCTTAACGGGAAGGCCTTATATGGCAATTAAACCACTTTTAAGATAGTGGATAGTAGTTGGACAAATATGCCTTTATTGTATAATTGTTTCAAATGTTTATTAAATGGCTAATATGGTAAATGGATTAATTATATGTTATAATAAAACAAACAATTGAAAGATGGCTTTTATCATCTTATTTGGCCGAAACTTCAAAGAAAAAGAAAAGAAAATTTTGCTAGGGTATTCGGCTAGCTTTTAACTCAAATTAAGGTATGTTTTGATTTTAGTTTTTGATGATTTTTATGTTTTTGAGATTGTTGCTTAGTCTATTATCAAGCCCATGTTGTAATTTGAAGAATTGATGATGTTTAAGAGATGTGCCATTAATGAAATGGTGAGTTTTGTGATGATTTTAGGTGTTAAATGAAAGATATGTGTTTAATGAACATGTTTTGTTCTTGAATTTTTGATGAATTTAGCTAATAAAGGCTAAATTGAGAAAATATCATTTTGAGGGACTAATTTGTGAATTTGATGAAATGTTTGGACTTGTATGAGATATATGGGCATTTAGCTAAGCATGGATATAAGGTGATCTTGTATATTTGATGTTTTGAGAAAAATGGACTAAATTGATAAAATATGCAAATGAGAGGGCTAAGTTGCAAATAGCCCTAAATATGTGATTTTGGATTGAATTGAATGTGTTGTTAAATAAGAGGGTTAAATTTGAATATGTATAGATCAAGAACCGAAGAAAACAAACTTAGATTGCGGGAAAGCGAAGGTAGTCGAATAACCGAGTCCAAACGAATATCCGAATCCGAGAAAAGTCAATACACAAATAAATGTATTTGTATTGAATTATGTATGTTCATATGACTATTGATAATGATGAATGCTTATAAGATGTTGAATACGTGAATTTTGAGATAAGATCGACATAGTGTTAACATCCGAAAAGTCTCGTACGAACCTAGGAATAGATAGGATTAACTATGTCATGACATAAGTGTCTCTTATGTTATATCATGTAAGACCACGTCTGGAACGTCAGCATTAATTCGAGATTTTGTGTAAGACCACGTGTGGGACGTTGGCATCAATATGAGATTTACGTGTAAGACCATGTCCGGGACATTGGCATCGTATTGATTCATGTAAGACCCTGTCTGGGATAGTGGCATCGATATTTGATTATATGTAAGACCACGTCTGGGACGTTGGCATTATACGACTATTCCGAGCACTCTGTGTATACTAATAGATTCTGAATGGTTCAACGGGCAACTCTGAGAAATGAATGGATATATGAATTGTACATTCCTTTCAGGTACATTTGATAAGTACACATTGTGTGTATAAGAAGGTAAGTATTTTCTTAAACTTACCTAGTTGAATTATGTATATGAATATGAGAATGTAAATGTGTTATATGAATGGAAAAACTATGAGCTAATAAAGTATGTGGTGATATACAAGATTAAAAGATGAATGGCTAAGTAAATGTGCCAAGAAGAATGATGATTATGAAATTAACTAATAGTGATCTCATATTGATTATATGTCTTGAATGCCTATATGTTAAGTTTATTTGTATATGGCTTACTAAGTTTTTGAAAGCTTACTCTGTGTGTGTGTTTGCTCTATTTATAAATTGTCAAAGCTACTGAAGGCTCGGGGACCGTCGAGGATCGTCATCACACTACTCAAATTCATTTTGGTACTTTTAAAATGTGTATATATCTAAATATGGCATGTATAGGCTAGTTGTTTTGGATTAAGGTTGAAAAGTGTTTAATTAGCCATGAGATGTGGCTACATAAGTGTTGTTAATATGTATGAGTAAATATGAAATATGGTGTATGATTTGGTATGACTTAGTAACTATAAAGTGCTTATGTTAAAGGTAAGTATATGGATGAAATGTGAGTATGCATGTTTGATCAAAGAAGAGGATATATGAAAGGTAAATATGGATGAATCATGCTTGAATGCATATGTGTTTTAGTTGTACAAATTGGCATGATTAGTATTGTAATTGTATGTAGAGATTTGATGATTAATTTGATATGTTTTTGGTTACCAAATGTGCATGAAATGAATTGGTAATTTGCTTATAGGGATTGACCCTTGTGTGGGTGGCACTTTGGCCTTGCAAGTGGCTTGTTTTGCATACACTGTTGAGGCACACAGGCATGCCTAGTGGCCGTGGGATTAAGTCAGTAGTTAACCTAAGTGTGCACGGCCATGGTACATGGACGTGCCTAGTAGCCGTGTGAATAAATCAGTATCTAGCCTAAGAGTACACGGCCATGGTACACGGGCGTGCCTGGTGGCCGTGTGGATAAGTCAGTATTCATGCTCTGATTTGGCACGACCTGGACACATGAGTGTGTCCAGTAGCCGTGGGAGGCACACGGCCTGCCCACACGGGTGTGTAACCTTTGTAACATAGAAAAGTTTTTAAATTTTTGAAAGTTTCCATATGTGTTCGGTTTAGTCCCGCATGATTAAGGTCTCGATGACCAGTCTAAAGGACACTTTGATTGTGATTGATGAATGGTTGTATGAATTATCTGTAAAAGTTTTCGATCTGTCCGGTAATGCCTTTAACCCTAATCCGGCGACGGATACGGGTTAGGGGTGTTACAAAACCATTTCAACTTGATTTTGTCAATTTGTTCAACTTAACTCTTATTCAAAAACACTTTAATTTGTTATATCAAAACATATTATCAAATAAGGCTTAGTTTTGCACAATATTTTTGTCCATTATATTGTTGTTCAAATAAATTGTTGATGCTTATGTAATTTAAAGGGGTTGATTAGTTAGAAGTTAATCGTTATATGTTGTAAATTGTGATGTTTGATTGGTAGTTAAAGGGTTTTCAAATGCTCAAATTTAATACGTTTGAATAGTTATATTTTGTAAATTATAATGTTCGAATGGTAATATAATGATATTTACATGCTACAAGTTATCATGCTTGAGAGCTGAACTTGGAAGTGCTTAATGTTATAACTTATGGTGTTTGAAGGTTGTTGTTTTCGTGATTAAATGCTAAACCTAATGTTGTTTATACGACGGATTTATAGTTATCATTTTTACGCCACTGTGCCTTAACTAAGCTGGAAATGTGATTAATTGTGCCTTGCATTATTAATGTTTTTATGCTCCAATGAGGGACATATTGATTTGTTCTGCTACCTAATGTTGTTGTCTATATTATGAGGGTTAAAAAAAATAAAATGTAAGAAAGTTAGTTCGTATGTGATATTTATATTTAATTTGTTATGTATTCAAATTACGGATCATGTGTATATAAATGTGTTACGATGAGTTTGGAGTGTGAAATAGTATTGTGACTAAGGTAGACTAAAGTTGTTATTAGGAAAGTGAAAAGAACTGTTATGGGATTTGGGCGCTTATTATGCTCAGGTTGAAAAGTTATGGTTTAGTAACTTATATGAGTATATATACATGTTTTTTTGGAGAAAGGAAAAGGAGATAAACACCTAATATTTTTTAAAGAAGCAAGCGCATATGAGAAGTTTTTCAAAGGCAACTATTCAAATTCCTTAATCATGACTCAACACCTATCAAAGGCTTATGGACATATAAAAATATGGAAATACCTGCAACAAATGAGAAGCTCGCTATGTTTATGTTGGGCATGTCGCCAAATATTAGGCTATGTCTGATTCAAAAGTTGACTGCACACCACTGGCAATGGTGTTACTAGGTTAGAAAAATTTCGAGAATGAAATTTTCGTTAATGAGGGGAGAGTTGTAACACCCTAAAACTAGTAGATCCAAGAAAAAGGCAAATAGATATATAGGTTAAATCTTGACGCATAATATACTCTCCCGTTTAGAATTTAAGTATTTCATCTTAAGGTGTTTCACAATTGAAGAAGAGTATGCCAACCAAAGATTATGCCTAAGAATTTTGACTAAACATGACGTGCATATCAAGTGTGCGTGAGAGTTGTGGGAGAATAGATCGTCTTCAAGAACACGCCTTATGAGAATTTTCTCCTAAGGTATAGTACGTCTGGTTTGCTCGAACACTATGCAATGTGGGTTATGTAACTTGATTTGTAACACCCTCAACCCGATCCATTTTGTCGGATTTGGATATTGGGTATTAACATACGAATACAGACAAAAAGTTAATCTACTTATACAAATTACAAGTAATTTGCAAGTTAAAATCATATGGATCCAACCTAATTTACATAAATATATGTGGCACATAATAATTTAATTACAATGATATCTAAATTGAAATCCTAGTCTATTACAATTATCCCAAAATATGGATTTCTAACATTTCAAACTTTGAACACGCCACCAAACTTGCTTTGTATGCATAATAACTCGATATGTCATTTTATTTGGCATAACCCTGGCATCGTCCCTCTTGGTGCAGACTCACATTGTCTCACCTGAAACACTATACATAGAAGATAAGTTCATAAGAACATAGTGAGAGAACATCATTAACCTGAGTAGTACTTGCACATTATAACTGGCGAATCATAATGACGATCTTATCGCTCGTAACCCGGTGAGTACTTCCTCTAATTCTATTATTATACACATCGGATGCCATGCCTCACTTTGTAATCATTCCTTCTTCATGATTCAAGAATGAACTCCTACACAGGTAACAGATAACTCCTTTGAACAATCAACCTTATGTCCTTATTCAGTTCACATTTTCAATACAGTTACTTCTCTACATCTCTTCAATTCATTATTTCCAATCGACTCACCATCTTATATAATTCTTTACCGTGTAAATCATAGAGACATTATACCTTACTGACCTTACTGGTTACACTTAAGAACCATACTGAGTACGCTAATCAACTTAATACATAATCCACCACAAGAACATTTTTTTAGAGTATCCCACAAAATCCATTCCTTCCAAGCGCATCATAAAGGCGTTTCTTCCAGTTCATCACCACGAGGGTTATCCTTTCAGAGATCGCCACAAAGGCTACTCTTTCATTATTCGTCACAAAAGCTATTCTTTCCTATTGTGTTTACAATATGGATTTCTCTAAACTCACGATACGTGATCTTTTTCCATCATCATCTTGGTTCATGCAGAGAACCCCATTGGATAATCACCATTCCTTAATTCTTTTCAGAGGATGCCATGGCCATAGACTTTTCCTTCAAAGTTCATATCAGAATTCACTTTTTCAGTCCTGACGGACTCCATTGGACACCACCGCAGTGAACAGATACGGACTCTCTTGACAAACTCTTTATGCATTGACACAATCTAAATTCAACCTTTTACTTCATTAACATACACCCAAACAGTACGTATGTAACACCCTTAACCCATATCCGTCATCAGAATAGGGTTATGGAGCATTACCAGAGTTTACATTTCAGAACTTTTCAAAAATATAAATCATTTACTTCACAACATTTATCATATAAAATTCCATCAATAGCATGCATATTGTCCCTTATATGAGCCCTCGAGGCCCTAAAAACACATTAGAAATAAATCGGGACTAAATTGGAAACATATATAAATTTCAGGGAAAAGATGAAAATTTTCAAAATGAAAGGGTCACACGGTCCTGTGGACAGGCCGTGTGGACATTCAAAGTAAGGACACACGGTCATGTCTCAACCCGGGTCCGTGCCTGTGTAACTTACAGACTTGGGTCACACGGCCAAGCCACACTCCCGTGTGCTAGGCCGTGTACCTTTCAAAATAACCTGACACACCCGTGTGCCAGGCCGTGTGCTAGACCGTATAACAGCCTGACTTGCAACCCTTTGAAAGCTACAAGGGACACACGACTGTGTCGCTTGGTTGTGTGTCACACACAACTGATACACACGCCCTTGTCTCTACCCATGTGGACGAAAAATAGGCCACTTTCAAGCCATTTTGCTCACCCAAACATGCATCCACCTACCACCAATTTTCCATATATAATCAAGCACTGAAAGTGCAACAAACCATGCTATAACAAGCTATCCAATCAAGGTACATAAGCATACAAACAATGTGCCCAAAAGGCACCTCAATTACAACCATTAAACATGTATATCCATATACATAAGTTGGCTAAAAGTTCAACTAACTTATAACTAAACTTATGTTATAACTTACCACTTTGTTCACATATCAAATTCACATTCAAATATACCAAATTTACCATTTAACAATTAGTATCAATAATCATATATGACAACTACATTTTTCATACCAATATGAACATGTTCAACTTCCATCATAAAACCACACACATATATATCAACATATCAACCATTCAAAGTACCAAATCTACAAGCCGAAACATACTGGCTAAAACATCAACCAAAATGACATATATATATATATCAAACTCATAAATTGAACATTAGACATAGTACACCTATACATGCCATTATAACCTTAACCAAGACATAAAAATCTACCGATATAATCGCTGGATAGTGTGATAGATTTCCGACGAGCTTCCAACCTGATCGAGCTTCTGATAATCTGTAAGGTAAAGGAAAAATAACTATGTAAGCAATGAATGCTTAGTAAGATCTTATAAACTTTGATCATATCAATCCATTTCAAATATGAAATTTATACATATCAAAGATAATCCTATACCAATTCCGCAAGATTCATGAAACCATATTCAATAACTCACAAAGTGAATGAATCCACAGCATCACATATACATATCATCCGTAGCATGGTAGGATTTTATAAAACTTTAAACCATTTCAAATTTTCTTATTTTCATTTGCATTTCATTACTTTCCATTGCATTTACTATCTTTAGCTTAAATAACAACATCAATTCAACTCATCATTCCCTTTTTCATCTTACACTTCAAGTATGAACTTACTATTTCATTACCTTTCCACACCTGTTTCATATACATATCACACGTGACATAAACATATCATTCAACCATAGCTACAAGCTAGTGCCTTTAAATATTATTCTTTTTAAAATAACCACATGATAAACCATTTCAATAGAAATTACATAATTTAAACCTTACCACCCTTTTATTATCACAAGCATATTTCTATTTTGGCACTTACCATTTCAATGCATAACTTATAAGTTTAACATGGCATAATCCAACCACAACTTGGAAAAAGCCTAAGCATGTACACCAAACATGTTAGCCAAACAAACATATAACATAAGAATTATAAACATGGATGAGCACAACATTTAGTCATATATCATATACATATATCATCCATTTCCACTTTCAATATACCATGTAATACCATTTCAATGAAATTCACATGTATCTATATCTTAGTTCATATCGAACTCTCATATTCGAATAATGCCCGTTGAACCATTTAGAATACTGTTGGATACCCGAGATAGCTCACACATAGTGTGCTAGCTCATATAACTGTAATCCGTCAAATCATGCACATGTATGCTCACACGAGTTGTGAATCGGTATGCTCACACAAGTTGTGAATTGGTATACCCACACGAGCTGTGAATCAGTATGCTCACACAAGCTGTGACTCGGTATGCTCACATGAGTTGTGAATCGATATGCTCACACAAGCTGTGAATCGGTATGCTCACACGAGCTGTGGGTCGGAATGTAGCTACACGATGCTGCTCACACGAGCTGTGGAGTATCCGCAACACATGTCGGACCTCAACCATTGGTAGGAAGTTTAGGACCAGAACCGAAATCATGTAACCCTAATGACATGTCATTTGTATCCTACGGATTCCTAAGGTTCAAACGGGGCTCGGTAATCGTCGTACGTTGTTGGATTTACGTCGTTTCATAATAAGGTAAATTGCATACTAACATATATATATTAATTTAATCATAATATAATCACATATTAACATTCAATTAAATCAAAATTATAGAGAATACAGTTCATACGAACTTACCTGGCTAAATTGCAGAAATACCAAGGTTTAGGGGCATTTTGGTAATTTTTTATTTTCCTCAATTTTCCACTTGATCTTGATCTAAATTAATAATTTCATTTAATTTATCAATTTAGGCATTAAGATAATGTATTTCATGCAATTTGGTCATTTTTGACATTCTTACAAAATTGCCCCTAAAATTTTACTTTTATTCAATTTAGTCCTTGAGCCCAAAACATGCAAATTAACCATTTTTACCCAAAATTGAGCATAGCCAAATGGTCATGGTATCCATAACAGCCCATTTATGCAACAATTTCACATTAAATCCTTATACTTTTATTAATTTAACAATTTAGTCCCTAACTAGTAAATTCATCAAAAATCACTTAACAAAATACTTTTAATTATCAATCAACATTTCAAATTCATCATTTAACAAAAACAACACAAGATTCATCAATGGAAACATTCAAAATCTTTAACAGTTTCAAAATCAAAGGTACGTGCTAACTAGACCTAGTTGCAACGATCTCAAAAACATAAAAATTATTAAAAATGGGACTAAAATGTCATACCATGCAAATTTAATGAGAAAGCCAAAAGCTCAACCCCTTCCATGGCTTTTCTTCTTTCTCAATTTCGGCCAAACTTCAAAAAAGAGGAAGATGATATCTTTTGTTTTATTTTATTACCTTTTTAATTTGTTTTATTTTTTTAATTAATAAAACACACATATATATTCATAATAAAATAAAACCAACCACCCACTCCAATGTAATATGGTATATTTACCATATTAGTCCATATACTTTCATTCATTAAGCCATTAAATCACTAACATCAAATAGCGATTGACTTTTTCAACTTTTACAATTTAGTCCTTTTTAATTAATTAACTATCGAAACATTAAAATTTTCAACGAAACTTTAATACCACCTTAATGACACTCCGTAAATATTTATAAAAATATTTACGGCTCGGTTTATAAAAACAAGGTCCTGATACCTCATTTTTTAAAACCACTTGACCTTAGGGTCATATCACTTGAACTTAATAAAACGCTTATAAATCATAATATATCAAATCAAAACCTTTTTAAAAAACCATACATGACTCGTAAATATTAAATAATAATATTTACAAACTTTCTCATTGGATTTGGTGGCCTCGAAACTATTGTTTCTGATTCCATTGAAAAACGGGTTGTTACAACGCACATCTCAAAGCATTCATTTCAGACATATACATACTCAGCCATACTTCAATATTTTAATACTCATACATCAATCATCACATACTAAACATTCTATACCTTCAAATACAACCATACAACACATCATATTGCTCATACATCATTCATCACAAACTCAAACTTATCAGAATCTATACCGGATATACATACCGTCCTCAACAAACATTCACACAATCACATATATCCTTTAGTAATCACTTATATAGTCACATACATAACGTACTATAACATTCCGAATCTTAGCATTACCTTTCAACCAATTTCCTACAGATCTTCTAGTATGAACAGTATGCATGCAAGAGTCAATATATAGACTCACCTAACAACCACGGATGGCAGCTTGAACTCCAGATTTTGTTATAGTATGTCCAAAGACTAATCATGATATGATTGCAATTACATACTTATTTTACCTTGTTTATTAATATAAGGCATTTTCATTATTATTTCAGTTTCTCTTTTTGTGTAAATAAATATATTAAATTGTAATAAAGTCATAAGAAAAATATGATTATTCTTAAAAGGTCCTTAGTTAAGTATTATTGTAGGCTTGGAAAACAATAATGCATTGAGACCAATGTGCATTTTATTGATGACAAAGTGTTGTCATTGACATAGGGATGTCAAAATCAATACATGAGTATGTGCTAGAGAACAACATATTGGACTGACTCTTTATGAGTATGTTTCTTGGATTATTATGTAATAGTCTCAACATTACTCATAGTGATAACTATGTGTACGATTCTTAGACTTGAGATCATCATTATCCCAACATTATGAGACGTATATTTTGATATAGTCAAACGTCTTCTGTAACAAGTTGTACTAAAAAGACTGATGTTGGATATGCCATAATCTATGTAGTAGGATATGGTTGATCAAGATAGGATTTGTCCCTCCTACATAATGGGAGCTGTAACACCCCAAACCTAGCCTAGAAGTTAGGCCCGAATCTGGCGTGTCACATTGAAGTATTTTTCGAAAACCATGTTTTCATTGAAAACCCTTCTTGTTTAAAAGCTTAAGTAGAATCCTAGTTACGTTAGTTTATTTTAAAATGTGGTCCATTGAAAATTTATTGATTTTATTCCCAAAATATCTTTTTAGTTGCGGAAGCTAATTTTGAGAGTATTCAATTTACGAAAAAGATTAAGTCGCGAAACCATTTCAAAAATGTTGTGAAAACGTAGTGTTGTTTTGAAAACAGTTAACATTTTGAAAAAGTGTGATTTACTTCTAACGGATATAACTCAAAGTAAATAAAAAACCCCCAAGTTAAAACCCAGAACCTTAAAGAGGCCTCATTACAAAAATTAAAACCCAAAACGGAATCTAAACCATAAACGAAGTCCAAAGGCAGTCGTGTGGCCATCTCCGAGTCCCTCGCAGCACCGATCCTCCTAATGCTAGGGATTACCTGCACAGTTAAAAACAGGGTGAGTTTGGGAAAACTCAGTGTGTAATCCCCTCCTAACTAAAAATAGTTAGTAAAACAGACAGAATTCAGGATCAGTCTGGGACAGAGCCCAATACAGTATCAATTTCATATGCATAAAGTGTGATGCATGCTAACCCATCCCATCCAACCCTGCACTACCTGTGGGGAATAAATCACCCACGCCATCCCTACACTTCCAATGTTAGCACCGGTTACGGCATTAACCAAAATCGCAGTAAAGCTGCTAGTAAACAGAATGGCCAAGAGCCATAAACAGAATGGTTACAAACCATAACCAGTATGGCACAAGGCTATCGGTAACTGTAATGAGTTTGGCACATAGCCATCAGTGACGGTAATATAATCGGCACATAGCCACGAGTCATCAATATATATGTTAGGCACATAGCCACGGGTAAATACGATTGACACAAAGCCATAATCAAGATGGCACAAAGCCATATTTAGGTTGGCATAGAGCCATAATCAGATTACGCGGCATTAAGCCGTTAGTCGGTCCACAGTCGTCTCATGCGGCCCGTACGACCCTATCAGAACTTCCTCTGTATCAATTTCCCAACCCCATGCAATATGTCGTGTATGTCATGCTCAATCATTACACGTGTATGCAAAATGGCCATGCTCAGTAACAATCATTTAAACATATACTAAAAGTATATCAGTCACACGACCACAGTCAAGTCAGTTAAAACACAGTCATACGTTCACAGTCACATCAATCAAATTCATAGTCTAAGTTAGTTATTTACCCACAAGGGTAAAATAGTCATTTTACCCTATAAGGGTATTTCAGCAATCCTACCCTTCAAGGGTATTTCGGTAATCCTACCTTCGGTAATTCTTCCCTACATGGGTATTTCGGTAATTCTACCCTATAGGGGTATTTCGGTAATTTATCAAATCGAGGGTATTTCGATAATTTTACCCTACAGAGGTATTTCAGTAATTTTGCAAAACTGGGGGTATTTCAATAATTTTGCAAATCAGGGGTATTTCAGTAATTTTGCAAACCATGGGTATTTCAGTAATTTTGCAAACCAGGGTATTTCGGTAATTTTGCAAGTTTGGGGTATTTCGGTAATTTTGCCAACCAGGGGTATTTTAGTAATTTTGTAAATTAAGGGTATTTCGGTAATTTTATAAACCACATGTATTTTGGCAATTTTGCAAATTAGGGGTATATCAGTAATTTTGCAAATCGGGGTATTTCGGTAATTTTGTAAACCGAGGGTATTTTAGTAATTTTGCAACCCAAGATATTTCGATAAATTTTCAAATCAAGGGTATTTCGGTAATTTTGCAAATCGAGGGTATTTCAGTAATTTTGCAAACCTCGGTATTTCGATAATTTTGCAAGTTGGGGGTATTTTGGTAATTTTGCCAATCAGGGTTTTTCAATAATTTCACAAATTGAGGTTTTAGCGACCCAACAGAAGGTCCATCGTCGCCTCAAGCGACTTAAATAACCTATACAATCACAACGGTGTAAATGGTCCTAAGGCCCATTGCTCGGCCCAAATAGGCCCACACGCTCGTGTGGCCCAATTAGCCCAGAAATAGCCATAGTTATACAAACGTCACAGTCCAAACAACACCTACCACAACACATACATTTTATCCGTGTGGACCCACAAGCCTACTGGGCCCACACAGCCCACTTCGGCCCAGAACTACCTAAGCCATGTGTGCGACATGACAAGTCTTTCTACGTCTCACTTAATAGTGAAGTTTACACATGCGAGCCCACAGGCCTATTGGGCCCATATGGCCCATTCTGGCCTAAGCCCATGAGATCGCTCATTGCGGCCTTCCTCGTCGTACGCCCTCGGTTGATCATATGAGCATTCGCACGCTCATGTGGCCCAAAAGCCCAATCCTTCGGCTTTTCAGCTTTTTGGCAATTTAGCATTTCGGTATTTTCTGCTACCGCTAACACCGTGCGAAAAACATTCCCACTCTATCAAATTTTGACTGATTAGCAATTACGGTACTAATACACACTTTCGGCTTTTCAGCCGATCGTCAACTGAGCACAAAGTTATACACCTTCGGCTTATCAGCCGACTATCAGGTACAGGGTAAAAATACACACCTCTTTGCGAAACTAGCTAAGATCCACGTTCTCCGAATCTTTGACTGAACACTAATCAGTTTGTTGCCCTTGATTCCCAACTAGAATCAACTACACGATCCTTATTGACTAGCTACAATACAACCACAATTTTATAACCACCAACACCATTTGAACAGTTAAATCCCAAAGAGAAACGCTTACCCCAACGTGTAGTCCAGACGTGGAGAGGAGGCAATAGGCCAAACTTAAACACACCCTTGGTTGATCGAAGAGCCGACGACTTGTCAGGAACTTTTGAAGAACCATAATAGAACAACAAAGGAGAGTAATCGGCTAGCCCTGTATAACTAGATTGAGGGAGAGGAGGAGAAGATTCGATTTGAGCGATATGAGAAAAGGCACTTGAAGAAGGTTGAAAGAATAAATATAAAAGTAGAAAGATGAGGTGAGAATCAGCAAGGAAGAAAAAGAGATAGGCAAAGAATAAGCACTCAACGTTACCGGAAGAGATAGAAAAGAAAATGCACGAAAGGTCGGTTTCCCAAACAGGTTCGGCAACACTGGAAGAGGAGAGAAAGGAAACAAAAGCAAAGGAAAACCCGAGAATAACCACCAAAGAATTCGGCACAACCCAAAGAGGTATTCAAAAAAAATGCTCCCAAAATGCCAAATGCACATTACTAAGGACCCCTTAGCCGAATTTGCATCCCCCAACATCTCCATTCGGCCACAACTCCTCCCTCTTTTCAAATTCCTTAAACATCTCCATAAATGCCTCCTTGATTTGCTGCATAATCTTCTCCCAGCAACTCAATACAATTTCAAACTTCCCAACACAGAGTTCAAATCCAACATAAACTCTTGCCCACTCATGAGGAAAATAAATAACCTCATTATGCTGTGCCAACACTCAAACCTCAGACCTCAAGGTTACTCCACATGCCACCTTGCTACTAGACCACAAGCTCTTCTGTGACTTAAAACATGTGCAAATATTTATAAAGCCTATGTGCCAGTGTCTAGACTCTTTTAAGAGAAAAATTTAAAAATTCTGCAAGAGCCAAGACTTGAACCTAGGCTCCCTTACAACCTTAATGACGCTACAACCACTAGGCCACATGCTTCCTTGTGTCATTTTTTTATCACAATAATTTAAAAGGCCTACATCCAAGCCTCCAGGGTTTTATTCACTTAAAACCAAAATTTTTGCTAAAGCCCAAATTTGAACCCAGGACTTTTTCAACACTTCTCAGGACCCTTAACCACTGAAGCAGACATTTAATTGTGTCATTTCCTTGCACAATTAAAAACTTATTTGCAGCCTCCTTACGGACCCATACTGAAGGCCCAATACTTCTAGGCCCAAACCCGGGGTATTACAGGAGCAATATCTTAGGCCACTTGATCGAGTAAGACTAGAAATGCATGACCATACTCGAATAAATCGATATGATATATCATACTTATTTATTTATTGTAGTCTACTCGAGATATCAAGAAACATGATATTCGATTATGCAAGTGTGACTATTCCATGACTTTTGTCCAGTTTAGATATAAAGGACAAAAGGATATAATACATGAAAGGTTTATCACAAAAAGGTTATGTCGAATTACAACTTCTTGTAACTTAGGTAGCAATGATGTATTTCTAGATGCCACTCATTGCTTGTTTTATTAGAAATGTTTTAGTATTACTGCTAACGTTACAAGAACCTACAGGGTCACACCCTATGGTTAAAACAAACAAAATCCAAACATAGTTGATATTGTGTTTAGCTATCACATGAATTAAATTAATTATTGAATTAATTTAATTTGACAATTAAATATTAAACAAATTAAATGTATAAGCTTGTTGTACACAAATAGAGAATATAGTTAAAATTAATTATGAATTTGAGTCATATAAAATTTTAATAGGATATAGTTTACCAAAATTATTATAATTAAGATTTCGGTCAAACATTGAAATATGGCAGTTATAATTGTTTTTGGAAAAAATTGTAACGTTTTTAATGCTTTCCATCTATAGGTTGATTCTGTTTTAATATATAGATACCAAAAATCCCAAATTAGGGTTAAGTGTGTTTTAAAAGAAAAATAAGAAAAAGGTCTAGTAGCTGTTTCGGGAGATTTTCTCTGGAAAGGTTCCAAGAGAGTTTTTGTGCTCGTTTTAATATTGGGTGGACTACGTAGAGGCCAGGATGTTTTCATTGTGGCTTGGAATCGAATCGAATTATTAGCATCCTTTCATCATTTTTCAGTTAAGAAGGTATATCTTCAACCTTATTTCAACATGTTTGTTCCTCGTACATAGATCCATGGTTGAGGATCGCTGGAATAGAGTCTAAGTGGCTACTAATACGATTTTATTGTACGGAAATTCATAAAAGAATATTTTACAAGAAAATTAAACATTCTACTCTAAGGACTAAATTGAAAGAAATGTAAACTAACGGGACTATCCAGCAAATCACTAATGGGGGTTGGTTGACTTCGATGTGGTTCACCAAATCTCGGGCTCGGGACATATATCGCTTAAATTACTAAGTGGCTCCATTTTATCTCTCGATCTCAACTTCACCGATTTAGACGAATTAGGTCTGGTTCATCTCTTGATCTCGCCGGTTAATTTGGGACTAACGAACAAGTGCGCGACAAGATCACCTCTTGGTCTCACTTTATCTTGATATTCCCTTAAGGGCGTCACTACCTAAGTTCTTAGTTCTACTCAAATTAGTCCAATTTGTTACGATTTAGTCCTTTGTTTAAAGATTTTAGTTTATCCACATCTTCATCAACCAATCTCCTTAAAGGTTTAGTTTCTCATGCTTAAAGTGAAGAAAATAAACATAACAATGAAAAATAAGGCAGCCATGAAAGTAAAGTCTAAGAAAAATATGAAAGTTGAGATTTTTATGCAAAAAGAATTAAATAGCATGGAACCAAAAGCATTTAACAAGAAAATCTAAGGCAAGAAACATAAAAGGAACAAGCTTTAATAGATTTAAAGTGCAATAAACTAAAATGCATTAAAATAAAGCTTAAAAGTCTTGAAAGTAAAGTATAGGGATTGAAATGAAAATAAACCTTAGCTACAGTGTTAACTAACTTAACTAACATCAAGAACAGAAAGAACAAGAAGTAAATGCAGAAAATAATGTCTAATCTAAGGTAGAAGAAGAGAAAAACTAAAAACTCTAGAAAAGTGCAAAAAAAAAAAAAAAAACCTAAAGAAAACTTAGAGAAAGCTAAACCTAAAACTAAGCTAGAATGTGTCTCTCTCCTCTTCAACAATTTTTGGTTATTTTGAAGGGTGTTCTGATGACTTTTCGATACCAAAATTAACCTGCAGGGTCTTGTCTGATTGGTGAGCCGAGTAAACAAAGGTTACCCTTTTTCTCCAAGTTTGTCCCCTTGACGAAGGCGATATTGCGATACCTAGGGGAGGATATCAGGATATCATGGGTAGTATTGAACTTGGGGTCTTCCTTGAGAGGTGGATATCGCGATACCCAAAGAGGATATCGCAATACCACTGAAGAATCTCATTGGTCTTCTACTCTGTCGAAGGTATCGAGATTCTAAGGGTTGGATATCGTGATACCCTTGTACTAGATGTTGTTCTTGCTCGTTTTCGACCTCCGACACGTCCCTATAGTACTCAAACACATGTTAGGCCTCTAAATGGCACTATCGACCAATTTGGATAAAAAAATGAGACAAAAAAATGTGTTTTAACTTATTACCCGAAAATATTAAAATAACAAAATAACGAAAAACTATACTAAAAACTCTATTTTGCTTGAGAAAGATCTCCTTAAGTGTGTCAGAAAAGCCTAATTTTTCACATCAATTTGTGGTAGATCATTAACCTTCATGCAAAGTCTTACTTCTTCATTTTATTGTTCATGCACTTTTACAAACTTAATCTTTCATAACTTTAACATGCAAAGTCAGAAAACTTACCTTGACACGTAGTAATCACTGATAAAATCCAAAATTTCAGTAATCACTGATAAAATCCAAAATTTCAACTCCAACTTAAAAGAGAAAAAAATATTGTTGGTTCCTTAAGATTTATATAGCAACACTTTGAAGAAGGAAGAAAACTCCCTCTTTCTCTAGCCTGAAAATATATATAACCTAAGTTCCCATCAGAACTTAGGTTATATTGTTGGTTCCTTAAGATTCATATAGCAACACTTTTGAAGAAGGAAGAAAACTCCCCTTTCTTTAGCCTGAAAATATATATAACCTAAGTTCCCATAGGAACTTGACACGTGCCACAAACTTTCAAAATTGCTTTTATAAATGGTTTACAGCTATAGAGAGAGAACATAAATAAAAAATCCTATAAATTTATTTACTTGGTTCATCTGTTCCATTAATTCCTAACCAAACCGTTTATAACATAACTAGCACAGTAACTCAATGAACTTGGCGAACAATACTTTCAGCAATAATCCCAACTTACAAGACTTTCAATATCTTTATACGACTTTTCTTTAGAACTCCACACATTCTGAGGTAAATCCTTACTTAATATCCTAACGTTTGCTATACGCTCGATCTACACGCCAAAATAACAATTAGGTAAATAGAATTGCATCTCACAAACTACTGTCAATCTACTCACCAAAACATAGAACCCACCAAAACTAGGTGTTACATGATTGGTTGGGAGTCAACTGAACAGACTAGGCTGGTCAAATGGTATTTGCACCAGATTCTCTTTTATGTTTTTCTCAATCTTAGTAGGGCATTAAAAGGACAATTTCTATATGCATATGACACTTTCAAGATCCACTAAGAGGAACCGAGTATATATATGATAAGAAGGAACATTTATATGTTTTTCTTTTCTTCCTTCTGTTCAACACTCTGGTTCTTCTTCATAAGCTTAAGTATTTTCTTGTTTGTCGTTAAATTAGAAGCTAAGGTTTTTAGGATAATGGGTGGATGTTTCAACTTCCTGGTAGGTCTGATAGTTATGCATGTTGCGATTTTGAAAGAGTAAAGATGTTAAGAGACATAAAAACAGTAGAGTGTGAGTAGGAGGCCCTATGGGGGTCATATATATCTGATATGTTAGTAAACGTTCTGAAAATAGGATTTTAATGGAAGTTCCATAATCTGTTAAGCAGTTGCTACTGCTGGTTCGAGTAGGATTATTAGAATAGAAATTCTGAGTTGAAGTGAATGTGAGTTCTTAGGAGAGTTCCTAGTCCCGACTCCTACAAGTCATTTTAGAAAGTTCCTTCATATGGTTGATGTTCCAATAAAAGTGCATGAGTTCTTGATTGACTGCTAATTGTATATGTGTGATCCTTGTAAAGTATCTGCATAAGTTTAAATGTGTGATGTGTTGTATGCATGAGTGGATGTAGTTCTTGGAAGCAAGTGTATGTTCATAATGGAGCATATACAGTGCTGCATGATTGTGTCAATGTGTGGTAAGCATGAAAAGAGGTATGATTCTATTATGGGTAGGAGTAAAGTTTACATGAATGTGTACTTATGTCATATGCATGATGCATGATTGAAAATGTTAGAGAAATAAGGGTTTGACGGAGTTCCAGGATAATTATTGTGGGATGAGAGTTGACCCTGTGGTGATATTTGACGAAGCCTGTTAGGATAGTAAACATGAAATTCAGTATGGAAAATCTAAGAAAAGACCATGGCCATCGCATATTCTGTAAAGGGCTGATGGGCCGCATTTATCTACCAAGGTTTCTACGTATCCCGGGGCGATGATGGGCAAACCTCACGTGATGATGAGTTTAGGAAAATCCATATCGCAAACACGATAGTTCATATAGTGCCTTGGTGGCAACCAAACAGAGACTTTTTAGGCAAGTTACTTGTAAAGCCTTTGTGGCGTATTCTATAATGCCTTTGTAGCGTATTTTGTAATGCCTTTATGGAGTATTCTGCAATGTCTATGTGGCGTATTTTGTAATGCCTTTGTGGCTTATTTTGGAATGCCTATGTGGCTTATTATGTAATTCCTTTATGGCGTATTTTGCAATGCCTATGTGACTTATTCTACAATTCTTTTGTGGTGTATTCTGCAATGCCTATGTAGCGTATTCAATGTTTGTCTGTATAAGAATCCACTAAGACAAATAATTGTGTGTATAGTATTCTAGACAAAGAATTCAGCGTCTATTTTAGTGAAAATCCTTCGAAAGTAACTTTTACATAAATATCACTTCGAGGAATGTATCCAGCTTCTACCTTTCTAGAAAGTGAGAAATAAGACCCTCGTTGAGGGGTAAATTTTGCAATCTGCCTAATAAGTGAAATGTGTATATGGGGTCAAGTGTAGTGATTGGAGTATAGGTATGCACCTAGTGTTTAAGAAAGTGTCAGCCAAAGACTAAAGAGAAATTCAGAATCTTCGAGTCGAGAAATTCTGCAACAAAATTTCAAAGGTAACATTGATTAAAATTCGCTAAGTTCATTTGAACTTATGAGTGTCTGGTTGTGATGTAGGTTTTGAGGTAAAGTTGATGCCAGTAGAGACCCAGACAGGAATGCGCCAAGGTGATAGTTTGTGTTGCGATATTATGCATACAGAGGACACCTTAGGAATATGGCGCTTAGTACTTTGCGGCATGAAGAAGTTTGTCTTTAACAAAGTTTTAAGTCGTAACATTATATACTGCTTTTGAAAATCTTATGTAATTATTAAATGTTCTCTTTCATTTATCTTTTGTTTCAAAAACAGTAAATAAATAAATAAAAAGTTTGGGTTCGAATGATTTTATGTCTATTTTAAATTATTGCTAAGTGTTTAAATCTTGTAGCACTTAATATCCAGATCCGGCAATTTAGGTCGGGTAGAGGGTGTTACAAAAACACCTACGCAACTTAATTCAAATAATTTTTTTAAAGATATATTGAAAATAATTTTCTTCAAAGTGTGTTTTAATAGGGGATGTATCACTTGAAAAATGATTATTGATTTAAGAGGAACTTTTAAAACAAATTCTTCTTTTAAGGTTTTATTATATAAAAAAAAAAAGAAGAAGACTTTTAACTTTAATTGACAAAAGTCTTTTGATATAACAAAACATTAATAATTGATTTATACTTTCAACCACTTAATCAATTATGTTAAATTCAATTTAAACATTTTTCAAATATTTTCAAGTGTTGCAAATACTCAAAAACAAGTTTCCACAATATTTTGACTTATAACAAATGTTTTTGAGATAATCCCAAGGCCTTTATAAGTGTTCCAAAATGATTTACAAGCAATTTTAAGGATAAATATCAATACCTTAGTATATGGCATTAATATTACCCTCAAATAATCTCCACAACACATTTGAGAGGGGTGAGGTATCGATACCCAACATCTTGGTATCGATATACCTAACCCAAAGTGTCAGTACCATTAGTAAGGTATCTATACCTTGGCAAGCCAGTGGCCACAACACTTTTTAGAAAGTTAAAATAGCGATACTTGTTTTTAAGGTATCAATACCCAACCCAAGAGTATTAATATTGATCTTCATGGTGTCAATACAACATCCTTTCTAACAATTATTTTTGCTAAGAGTGTCAATAACTCATTTATGAGTATTGATACGACAAGTTGTACACGACCTTTAATAAGCATAATTAATGCTTCAAATAGTTAAAAACTCCCTTTAACAACCCAAATGACTACAATTCAATGAGAGGTATAAATAGGGTCTTACAATACTCCAATGGAGACAAGAAACAAGTTCAACGTATCAAAAATCAAATATTCATTTATTATTCTCTTTATTCTCATTTTATTCAAATTCTATTTGTAAACACTTATTGGGTAAAGTTCTTATTTTTCATTCAAATGTTTATATGTAATTTAGTACTTAAACTTTGCAAATCAATACATTTGAGAGGTTTTTTTTCATCGTTTGCTTTAGTTTTTCTATTTGTGAGATTAATTTTTGGATAGAAAATCTTGAGGGGAGTGGTTCTATATTACCAATTTAAAAGATATAGAGTTGCAAAGGTTATACACTATCATTGAAAGTTATCAATTCTAAGTTAGTAAAATGAGAAAATCATTAGAAAAGGAAAAACTAAAGTAGTGGAAATAAATAATTGAAATAGTGAATTTGTAATTTTTGTGCTTCCAGAGATCAATGGATCAAAGACCAAATTGGTCTTCAACAATATTTTAGGAGAGAGCCACTATCTTTATGGCAAAAATGTACGAAGGACAATGCAAATGGAGGGTGAGGTTGTTTCAGGTTTAGCTAACAACAGAACTCTTGAACTTGGTTCTCGTTGGAAGAAGCCCCTTCTTTTTTTTTTCCCCCTAATATTAAGGTTAATTGTGATGCTGCTTAGGTGAATGTGACAGGGATAGCTGGTATTGCAGCTGTTTCTAGGGACTGCCAAGGTTAGGTTATTGACGGGGTTAATGCTCAATCCATGCTACATCTACTAAGGTGAAGTGATAGCGATTGGATTGGGAGCTTCCCTTGTCTCTCTTTGGAAGTGGAAGCAAGTTGTTCTTGAATCAGATAATAATGAGTTGGTGTATTTAATGACTAGGAATCTCAAGCAGTGAAGATTGATATTCGATTCTTGCTTGAGCCTGTATCTGTCTCGTTTTGTTGTAAATACACAAACTTGGTGTTGCCCAGTTGATTGGGTGAGCTCCCCGCCACAACTCCTTACAAACCTTTTGTTAAAAGATCTTTTTCAGTATTGATAGGAGGCTTTATTCATGTTTTAACCCCTAAACTATACTTCCTTTTTTTGAACAAACCCTAAACTATACTTATTTTCTCATATAGGTACCTAAATTATTTGTCCTACCTGAACTTTATTTCTGTTAATATTTTGGGTCCAAATACTTAACAGCGTTAAAAAAAAGCCCAATTAAATTGGAGATATGTTCTATATTTCCATATAAGATATTTTAATATGATAAATCATTTTTTTAAATAACGAAAAAAAAAAATCAGTAAGAAGAAAAGGCAAAAAAGTTAGAAATATTCAACAGTGGCGGTTCCTAGGATTTTTAAGGTAATTTGAAAGCTAAAACATGAATAAAGCCTTAATATAATGAAGTTTATTAGACCCCCCCAAAAAAAAATTAGGAGACTGACCATAGAAATGGATCTATTTATTTTTAGCAAAGATTATGGTTTAGTTTCCTAAAAATGTCTTTACAAGTTTTCAGAAAAAACTTTCATTGGCATGTAGTTTATTTTTTATGGAACAATTTCCTTTTTCCCCCTTAAATCAAGCGCCAAAACACCAAAAATAAAAAAGAAAATCATAATTTTAGAAGCCTTTTTCATAAATCAAACAAATCCTATAAAAATTTTGTTTTGTATTTGAATCCAATATTAGTAGTTAAATTGATAGTACTTCAAGCAAAGCAAATCTTTGAACCAACTCAAATAGTGAAGAAATTATGGCACAAATTGTAACTTCCGAATCCAATCCCTGGATTTCTTTAGGCTTGAATTCTGCCAGATTTTAGGTCAATGATAAATTTATCATATATGAAAACCGACGTAAACACGTACACGCACAGACAAAAGAGACCGTAACTCATAAATAGAGCCAGCCCAAAGGAAGTAAAACTGGGAGCAAGAACAAAAAATACATCATTAGCTCATGTGACATGAATTAATCAATCAATCGTGCGGTGCGGTTGAATCTACTTGCTCATAGTTGACGACAAGTAAAAGTTCCAAAAAATGGATCCTACGGACATGAAAGCTACACGGGCTTGAAGAGGGACCATCCTGTCAACCACCAAACAGAGCCAAAGAAATATTATCAGATATGGAATGTCAAAATAACCAATAAGCACATGAAACACAAGGAATTAATAAGAAGATTTTTTAGCATAGATAGGTGACAGAAACAGATAAGTAGGCAGAAAAGTTGAAGAAATGGAGAATCAGAAACTGAGGGTTAAAAGAAGGGAGAGAGAAAATAAAGAGGGTGATTGTAAACTGAAATAGCATATTAAATGGATGTATTCAAGGTTTTTCCTTACTTTCAACATGGGAGTTATGTTGAAGTACTACCATGATTCAATGACAAACTGAAATAAATAGATGACATAAATATACTGGTTTACCAAAAATTCAACAAGCTGACGGGGATCCAAAACCTAAATCCTGCATAAGAATCAAAGACAAATATCAAATTACACCAAACCTAGATATCTTTATAAGCCAATATGCAAATTGCATCAAATGAGGATTTTACCATAAAAAAGTGTTGGAAGAGCATCCTTCTGATATTTGTTAGGAAGCTCTGAGAGCTTTCCTAGCCATAAATTGTTCCATGCAAAGACAACACCAATTACACAAGGACCAAGCACTATCTGGTTTAGTAAAACCTGCAATAAGTAAATATTGTCAGTGTTTTTCAGTTATTTTCCAACCTTAAATTCATTGCACTATGGAAGAATGAAAATGAAACAACTTTACCTTCAACATTATATTTTGTGGTGTCTGATGTGGCAAACAGTGATCCAGATATTTATACCAAGCATATGAACCAGGACCATATAAAAGGAAACCATAAGAAGTCATCCTCACGGCACGAAGCCAATCATGATCTGAAATGACGCTTGGCATGATATCCTAAGATGAAAATAAGGTTAGAATACAGATTATAACAGTAATTCACTGTTATACTCAAGTCAGTATAATAAAAAGCATCCTACCAAGATACCAAAGGTTTGTCAAAACTAAGAACATATATAAAAGAATATGGTTCATGGTAAATGAAACCGATACTCCCGATATCTGTTATGGATGCCTTTGTAGGCAAGACATATGGGAGTAGCAGGCAACAAAAAGTCAAAGGCGCCAAAGATGAAAGGGAAGACAAATAATTTTATTGTAACAATATTCCTAATTAAAAGAATTTATTTCAGCTAGTATTTTTATTGCAATTAAAAGTAGTTAATTTTAATTTTCTTATTTTTCAAGAATAAATCCCTATGTAACCTCTATTTAAGAGGATGATTCATAGTAATAAAATAAGATAGAAATCTATCCAATTATAAAAGTTTAAGACTCGCTCTTCCTAACAAATTTAAGGTTAAGTTCACAAGTTATGGATCATGTCACAGGGCAATTCCTAGGAAACCTGCTTCATTTAATGAAGCCTTACCCTTGTTGCTATTCTTACCTCATGAAGAACCTATGAATAATGATATATGGAACTAGTTTCCCAATATATGTGTATAGATAGATAGAACTCCTCGAAGGGAGCTCCTAATCTAAGACTCGTTAGGAAGAAAGAGTTTTAAACCAATGTAATAAGAATGATTTTTGTCTTATTTTATTACTACGAATCATCCTCTTAAATAGATAGGAATTTATTTTTGCAAAATTAAGATACTAAAATTAAGGACTTTTACTTGCAAAAGTAAAATTTCCTAATTAGGAATACTACTAAAATAAAGTTACTTGTACTCCTTTCCATCTTGAACCTGACATTTTGTGGCCAACGTCTCCCATATGTCTTTGCCCACAATGGCATTCATGACCATATCCTTTCAGCACCCAGTGCCCCTCCTCCCGAAGAAATAGAAAATGGGATTGTAGGGTGTTGCATGAAGATACAGTCCAAGGCTCCAAAAAGATATTCCCAGTTGTTTGAGGGTAAAAGTAAATAGATCCACTTTCAACAATTTGATCCACCCAAAGACCATATCCCCCAAGATTAAGCTAATAACTCAGGCCACATGCAGTGATTTCATAGGCTATGTTCTCTAACTTCGGTGATGTAGGCAGTTAGTGATTAGGGTTTATGGTGATTTTCTGATCTGATTTCTTGAGGAAAAAAAAAAAGAAGAATAAATCAACAAAAAGAGATGAATCTTCAAGCTTCACCACTTGGGGTGCCTTAGGAATAACACTAAATGTTGCATCATACAATCACAAAGAACAAAAAGGCTGGAAATTATTTGACAATTAATCTATATCTAAATAGTAAAATATATCTATTTATTTAACTCCCAGCATCCCTACTCCATTAAGTACTTCAAAGAATACTTAAAGATAACTTTTAAAAGTAAAAACAAAGTCCAATAGCATTAAGATAAAAAGCAAGAAACAAAATCTTCAATTTTCAGCAACTCAAAAAGGTCATAAAGATTCCGAACACTTGAAATGTCAAAAGAAGAGATTAAAATAAGAACCTACAACTTCACCTTAAAGAAATATAGACACAGTACTCAAAATGAACTACTGTATTAGAGCCAGCCTTAGACTTTGTTTACCATTGAGGTTGAAATGCACTTCTCAACCCAAACCTTAATTTTAAACAAAAAAATTCTAGCTCTTGGCTTTTGAAAAAAATGCTTTTCAATTAAGTTACCTTTTTATTCCCCATTAAATCTTCTACTTTATATGTCTAAAATTGACATTTTATCTTCTCAAAAACACTTTTTGACAGCAATGGTAAACACTACCAAATTTTTCAAAAGCACCTTTTAAAAATCCTTTTTCACCACACTTTTTAAAAGCAATTTTCAACCCCAATGATAAACTAGCCTTAGTAACCTGTATGCTTTCTAAAGACCTCTAGGCTACTGCAAGGAGGCATCATACTTCCTGTTAAGGGTAATCAGTTAGTTTGTTAGAAGCTGTTATACCAGCTAACAGTCTACTAATGAGTAGTTTTTCAATTTGTTAACTATCTTGAAGTCTATAAATATAGCTATTGTTGTACAAAGGAAGCTAAGAATTCATTCAATAAACAGAGAGCTTATTTTCAGTTTGTGTTAAGTGTTTAGTTTACTTGAATCGTTTCATCGTATTAGTCGCCTTGTGATCCTAGGAGAATGGCTACCACAAACTCTGCTGATTCGGCCTCCGTTGACGGTGGATGTGCTGTATGGCTACCACAAACTCTGCTGATTCGGCCTCCGTTGACGGTGGATGTGCTGTGTTCAATGGTGAGAAAGCTATAAACTCGTTTCCTCGGCATGATGTTGTAAAGCTCGAGGAAGGGACGTTCATTCAGTGGCAACAACAGGTACGTCTTATTCTTCGTGGTTATGACTTGATTGGATTCCTAGACGGGACGTTACCTCCGTCGGCAAGGTTCGTCAGTCACCGGATGGATCACTTGCTCCAAATCCGTCCGCAATGGTCTTTACGGAACAGGATCAATTTCTTGCGTCGTGGTTACTGTCCACGATCAGTGGCTCGCTCTTGTCCTCTTTTACGGATGTTGGGACGGCTTGCGATGTGTGGACTACGGCTTGTTCGCGGCCGACACTGGTACTAAGCAATCACGGATCCACCATGAGCTTCATTCTCTCAAGAAAGGTACACTTTCAATCAAAGCCTTTGTTGCTCGTATAAAGAATCTGTGTGCTATTTTTGAAGCTTCAGGCATTCAAATACCGGAAGTAGAGAAAACGAAGATCATGCTTGCGGCCTTACCGTCTGAGTTTGATGCGATCATTTTTTTCGGTGGCCATTTCTTCCGAGCCGGTGTCATTTCAGCGCCTTGTTGATGCCTTGGTGGAGTGCAAGAACCGCCAGCTCCGAGCTGTCCAAGAAGTGGCCATGTATGCCAATCTTGTGAAGGAAATTTCGTCTCACACATCCAACGGTTCTGTCCGTGGTGGTCGCCCCCCGTCCGACGGTCGTGGGAGAGGTTTTCAACCTCGCATACAGTGCCAGATCTGTAGTCGATTCGGCCATCTTGCTCAACGGTGCTACTATAAGTTCAACCGTGAGTTTGATGGTGTGATGGCATTGAATAGGGCATCGCGCAATGGAGAGTGGCCTGCTCCAGCGTTGGGTAGTTCTCTTGCTCCGTCGCCTCATGCGCCAAATACACCTAATTTTGAGGGAGCCGAATATCCCTCTCGACGAATGAGGTTTACTCCCCCCTCTAATCACCAAAGTTTCAGTCAAAATTATGCTTATAATGGTCAAAACTGTGGTGACCGAAATTGCTTCACAGCTAGCCCTCATTACTTTCGTCAAAATTGTGATTATAATGGTCAAAATCACAATGCTCAATTCGGTCAACATTTTGCTTTCAATGATCAACATTAGCAAGCTCCCTTGTGCGTCACAGTTGGCCCCCACAATTAAGATTTTGGGTTTCAAAATGGGCCTCACGCACATGATCATCTTGGTGGGCCTCATGCACGTGATTTTCATAGGCCAAAAAGGGTGGTTTTTCATGAGTCAAATGCTATGTTTGGGCAAAGACATTTAAATACTGTTTAGCCCATTAACAATTGTGTCCAAGTCGGATCTCAATTGGGCCGTGGTCAACCGGTCGGACCATTTAATGGTAAAGGTGCTTCCAACCCATATGTTCCTTGGAAAACCAAATCGCGCGCTCGTGTGTACTCTGGTTCAGACCCGTGTATTGGTCTTCCTCGGGTCGGTGATTTGCATGCTTCTGCTTATTCGGACTCTTCTGGCTCGCATATCAACACTGCTCAACTTGGATCTAATGGTGGAGGCACAGATTCGTATATACCCATGCAGGTTGGTTCTGCGCCGTGGTACCCCGACTCGGGTGCTAGTAATCATGTCTGCCGTGATACGTCGGCTCTAAATGACGTCACACCGTATTTAGGTACGTCTTCTCTCTTAATGGGTGACGAGACTTCAACTCCAATATCGTCTATTGGTAATGGTGTTTTACATACACATTCTAAACTACTTCGGTTATCTAATGTTTTATGTGTGCCGAAAATACGAAAAAATTTGTTGTCTGTGTCTCAGTTTGCCACTGATAATAATGTGTATTTTGAGTTTCACTCGACATATCGTGTAATTATGGACATCATGACCCGGGAGACACTGCTGAAGGGCCACATTCGTGACGGTTTATACTGGTTTTCACTGCCAGATGTCTCTCAACAGTTTGTTCGAGCCCCGATTGCTGCATCCGCTGATCTTCAAAATAAGTCAAATAAAGGTGATATATTTTCTTAGTGGCATAAACGTCTTGGCCACCCGTCTACTACTGTTGTTAAAACTGTTTTAGACAAATGTAATATTGTATTACAAACGAATTGCCTTAAGAATATATGTACGGCATGTCAAAAAGGGAAGTCGCATAAGTTGCCATTTACACTGTCTACTACTGAATATAGTAATCCGTTCGACTTGGTTGTATCTGATCTCTGGGGACCTACGTGTATTGCTTGTGGGAATAATTGGTATTATATAGAGTTTGTCGATGTTTGCACTCACTTCACGTGAGTTTATCTACTTCGTCAAAAGTTTCAAGCAGTATACTGTTTTGTTCAATTTCAACAACTAGTTAAAACTTAATTTGGCAAGAGTATTAAACAGTTTCAGAGTGATTGGGGCGGAGAGTATCGGGCTTTCACCTCTATTCTAGCTTCTCAAGGCATTATTCATCGGTTGTCGTATCCGCATACTTCTGAACAAAACGGGATGGCTGAGAGCAAACATCGTCACATTGTTGACATGGGCATCACTCTTCTAGCTCAAGCTGGTCTCTCTATGGAATACTGGAGATATGCATTCTGCTGTGCCGTTCATCTCATCAATCGACTTTCTACGTCTGTTTTGAAAGGACAAACTCTGTTTAAGGCTCTCTATGGAACTGAACCCACCTACGATCACCTGAGGGTTTTTGGGTGTTATTATTTTCCTTATCTACGTCCTTTTCAGGCAAATAAGTTGGATTTCCGATCTCAACCGTTTGTTTTTTTGGTATAGTACTCAGCACAAGGGATATCAGTGTCTCTTACCTAATGGTAAGATTATTATCTCACAACATGTCGTTTTTTATGAAAACAACTTTCTGCACTCCGAACCCGCTGGAAAGGAAGCTGTCTTTGAACACACAACCGGTTTCAATCTATGTTCCACTTGTTCGGACCGATTGTTTCCGTCCTGTGGCGCCATCCGTTGCTCAATCTCCTGCTTCATGTTCTCGACAAGCTGATTGCTCATCAAGGTTTCCATTGGTTGAAGCTCAGCCTAAGGATGGATCTGATCGAGAGCTGCGTAGCTCCTCTTTGTCCAATGAGAATGGTAGCTTTGATCATTCTCCGATTGCTGAGCCCTCTCCTGATACTCAAGTACCAGTAATGCCTGTAACTAATGTTCATCCGGTGGTAACTCGTTCAAAGGTCGGTGTATTCAAACCCAAAGCTATGTTTGCTGAAGCTATGGAACCTTCCACAATTGAGGAAGCATTTTCCCATTCAGAATAGCGTGTTATTGCTCAGGCTGAGTATGATACTCTTATTCGGAATTCTACGTGGGACCTTGTCCCGCTACCTTCAAATCGCAAAATTATTGGGTGTAAATGAATTTTCAAAGTCAAAAGGCATCCGGATGGTACGATTGATCGACGTAAGGCTCAGTTGGTTGCAAAAGGCTGTTCTTAAGTCCCTGGGTGTGATTTCAAGGAAAAGTTTAGTCCAATGGTGAAACCTGCTACTATCCGGGTTATTCTATCCATTGCCGTTTCAAGAGGGTGGCAACTTCGCCAGGTTGATGTAAACAATGCCTTCTTAAATGGTGATTTCGACACTGAAGTATTTATGCAACAACCTTCGGGGTATGTTAAGTGTGATTCCGATGGTAAGCCATTTGTGTGTCATTTAAAAAAAACCTTATATGGCCTTCGTCAGGCTCCACATGCGTGGTTTGAGAAGCTTAAGCAGTTTCTCGTTTCTATTGGGTCCGTTGGATCCAAATCTGATGCCTTGTTGTTTATCCGAATCCAGTCTGGGTCTACTCTCTATGTACTTGTGTACGTTGACGACATTATCATTATTGGAAGCCTAACCACTGTTATCGATTGGTTTGTTCGGCTGTTGAATGATGAGTTTTCGCTGAAGGATATGGGCGACCTTCACTATTTTCTCGGGATAGAAGTTACTTGAGTTTCCGGCTCACTTCATCTCTGTCAAAAGAAATATGTCCGTGACATTCTTGATTGATGTTCGTTGACAAATGAGAAGAGTGTTCATACACCGATGGTTAGCTCATCCACTCTGTCAAAAAATGATGGTGAGTGCTTGAAGGACCCAACGGAGTATAGGAGTCTTGCTAGAGCACTTCAGTATGTTGTTCTTACTCGACCCGATATTGCGTATGCCGTAAATCGAATCTATCAATTCATGCATAATCCTACTACTGCTCATATGGTCGCACTGAAACGCATTTTGCGATATCTGTATGGCATTCTTGACTTTGGGGTTGTTTTTCGTCCGTCTGCTCATCTCTCTTTGGTAGGCTACGCCGATGCCAACTGGGGATTGGATTTTGACGATAGGCGGTCAAGTGTGTTTACTTTGGTCACACTCTCATATTTTGGCGTTCTAAGAAACAGCAACTGGTTTCGCGTTCCACAGCTGAAGCAGAGTATAGGAGTCTTGCTGCGGTTACCAGTGAGGTCACTTGGTTGTTGTCTTTGTTTCACGAGTTACAAGTTCAATCCGCTGATACACTTACTGTGTGGTGTGATAATTCCAGTGCCGTTGCTATTGCAGCTAATCCTGTCTTACACTCAAAGTTTAAGCATGTTGAATTGGACCTATTTTTTGTGTGCGAGAAAGTTGCTGATGGGTCTGTTCTCGTGGGTGAAGTTCCCGCGTGTGATCAAGTGACTGATATTTTCACCAAGCCGCTATCAGTGACCTCCTTCGCTCGGTTTAGGAATTTTCTTCGAGTATTACCCATAGGGAAGATGGATGAATGTTAAGGGTAATCAGTTAGTTTGTTAGAAGCTGTTATACCAGCTAACCGTCTGCTAATGAGTAGTTTTTCAATTTGTTAACTATCTTGAAGTCTATAAATATAGCTACTGTTGTACAGAGGAGCTTATTTTCAGTTTGTGTTAAGTGTTTAGTTTACCTTTTCACTTCCTTACCAACTTCGTAACTCCCTAAACCTCATCATAACAAATCATTTAACTGATATGCTGCATTGGTCAGCACAAATATGGATCAGAAACCTGGCAATTAAAGTAACTTTATTGACACATTTTCCATCAAAAAATTGGGAATTTTCAATAAAACTGAAATTGAGATTTCCCAACATTCAGATGCTGATTGAGCTCGGGCAATACCTTTCAACATTGAATTTAAGAGAAGATGACTAATAATATAAACAATCTCAAAGCCTAAATAACATAAAATGCTAAATCTGCTGGTTCCAAACTCCAAACAACGGGAAAGTTCATCAATATATATATATATACATACACACACACACACACACATAAAAGCAGATGCGCGAGAGCCACAATTTCTCAAATTTTAGAGACTACTACGTCCTACACTTCCTAAAAAAATTCCAACAATTCAAACTGTTTCAAGCTCTCTCTCACTAACCCCAAAAAGAAATTGCTTAGAAATATATATAAAATAAAGAACTAAAGCATAAATTTGAGAATATTACCATACTTGTATCACTGGAACCAGAAATGGAATCTTTACGTTTTCTCCAATGGGAGCTTAGTTGAGCAATAGTATCGCCCGTGAGAGCGAGTGAGGAAGCTGTCACCGCTTGCTTCAACGGGAAACGGTAGCCTCGACTGCCCGTTGACTCTGGGGATGAATCCGAGGATTTCGACTTTGACGGAAACGGCCTCTTTGTGTTTCTTATCTCCGGAAGTTTCCAACCCCAAAACGCGCCATTACCGCCCAATGCCTCCATTTTCACCAGTACAAGTATCAGAAATTTGGGGGGGAAAGATTTAGAAATGAAAGCCGTCCAATTGCAGTTTACTAGAGCCTGAGCCGGCAAATGAGATGAATGGAACGGAACGGAATAGAGCGGCAACGGAGTTGCTAATAGGTGAAAATGGAAAAGATATATAGGAATGGACGAAAAATGAAAATTTTAACCAAATAATTTTTATTTATACTAAAAAAAACATGTTTGAAATTAATTAATTATAATAATAAAATATTAAATTAAATTGTATAAAAAAATTTAAATATATAAATACATCCTAAATAATATTAAATATACTACATTTATTTATGATAGTTTTGTCATTAATTATAAGTTAATATCGAATTAACTTACTATATGTATATAAACAAGTGAAGGAGATAATAAATTATGTATGATAAAAAATGAGTGATAAATTTAAAATTCTAATAATTCAATTGGCATATCTTTAAATCTCATCGTATGTATATTTTAATTGTTATTTTTGTTAAAATAAAAGACTAAAATATCCTAAAATTATATAACTTTTTAAATTATGAAATGATAATTTCGTAATTTTCTAATCAAATTGGTGACTCGTTTGAAAGTGACACAAACTCAGTTAAAGACTTAATAAATAATATAAATTATTTTTAAATTTTTTAAATACATTATTTTTTAATAAAATAAAAAAATATTATGATTAAATCATTTATAATTTTTTTATATAATTTATAAAATATTTATAAGTAAAATTATATTAAAATATGATCGAAATAATAATATGTAATAATTAATATTTAAGTCACAAATATAATATTATAATATACATAAATATTATTTATCCTATTTATTACTTCCATAAATATTATTTTAATACATAATATTTTAATATATAATATTAATATCTCTATCTATACTTCTAGAAGTCCTAAAGCTTTCCCTACATGACACCTGTCCAATATTAATGGTTTTATTTTTATCTTTTATTTTTTTTACATGACAAACTAATGATGAAATTCGATTCTAATCCCTCTACATTTTACTTGATACATGTTCAATACTTCAATGTCAATTGTTTTCTTTTTCTTTTACATGAGAAGTTAATAGCTAAATATCAATTGTAATACCTCAACTTTTTACTTGAAACCTGTCGAATACTCCAACAGCAATTGGTCCCCCCCCCTTCTCCCTCAATGAGAAGCTAATTGCCAAATATAGATTCTAATCCCTCATTTTTTTGAGATGATATAAAAAATGGTTAAATTTTAGATTTAATTCTTAAATTTCACTCAAATATGAAATCTGATCTTTATACTTTAATTTTGATAAAATTTGGTACCTCAACTTTTATAATATCATTAGTTAACCTAAAAATTTTATTTTAATTAAAATGTTCATGTGATTTTTTTTAAAATTGTTAACACCTTTAAATTTTTATATTAAATTCATGTATATTATAATGTTTTTTTGTTAAGTGGATATTAAGTGAGTTCTTTTTTTCTTCAAATTTCAAAATATTACAACAATAAATTTCATAAAAGAATTTTAACAATTTTAACAAATAAATCTAACTTTTTGGATTTAAAAAGTAAAATAATTAAATCCTTAAAAATAAAATATAAAGATTAAATTCTAAATATACAAAAAGCACAATAACTTTATGCATATAACAAGTTTAATTTTTTATTCTATAATTTAGTAAAAAACAAATTCCCCAACACAAGCGTGCATAACAACCATACAAATTAAATATTATTTTAATGTGATAGCTATAGCATTTAATGTTAAAAAAAAGTATAGGTTTAATGTTATTTAATACTAGTTGACCAAAAATGTTATTTAATACTCATTAAATATCTTAATTACAATCTTTTTTAAATATATATAAAAAATTAGTATTGTATAATTCTTTTTGCTTTTTAATATTTTCTAATAGTTTTTTTCTCTATGTAATCAAACTTCACTTTCAAATTCTCTCTCCCTCTCTAATAAAACAATAAACATTCATCAGCACATTTTTAGTTTTAAAAAATCGATCATTCTCCCCCATGGTAGTTGTCATCCATTATCGCCGATCGACATTTATTTTCTCCAACAAAATTCATTTCTGGAAAGCTCTTAATCTCCTTTTTTTGGATCTCCAATTAGTTTTCTCTAAAGCAACTCATATAGTTGTAAATCTGCAATTGAAGTTTAAAAAATAAAATAAAATAGAACTCCTTCCGGCCACCACCATTCTTCTCTTATTCCTCCATGAATTTCATGTTCAAAATACTCTTGCATGTCTTAAACCAAAATCACAAGGAACTTTATCTCTTCTTCATATTTCTTGGGGCTCAAAGTTCTTCGTTTTATACAATGTGGTTTTCGTGTTTTTTTCTATTGATTTTAAGATTTTACATGTGATTTCTTTTTATTTTTTATTGAGGTTTGATTGTGCATCAACATGTGTACTATTGGATATAGGTCCGTATAAACAACGAGATAGTAAAAGTGGAGAAGAACGAACACAAATATTTTACGTGAAAAACCTTCAAAGGGGAAAAACCACAGACAAATGAGGCTTCAACTTTTCACTAATGAGTAAACAAACGAGAGTACAGTATGGAGAAAATAAACCTAAATGTATACAAACCCAAACCCTAAAAACAAAGCCTTTACTTGAGAACAAAATTCTCTCCATAGTTTCTACGAAACTCTCACTAAAAATCATATGCAACTACATCTTGTCACCTTCAAGAAAAATCCTTGCTGATTGGCATGTCAAAACAAGGATGGCCCCTTTAAATAGGTTTAGATTATAGTTCTAATTATACTAAAATATACCTGGAATAATCAGAGTCCAACTGGGAGAAACAGTTTTGTTTGAAGTCTAAAATGCGGTTGCATAACTTGGAGAAATCATTATGATGTCCCATACATGCTCTTCACGACATCCCCGCCACGTTCGTTTGTGGTTTTGTCGCGACATCACCTCTGTTTTATCTCTTCTTCGGTAAATTGTTGAGCATCTTCTTAAGTGCCTGTAAAACGTCTGATAAATGCGAGGCACACCCTCCAAATTGACACATACTTACCATGCCTGTAACACCCCTTACTCGTGTCCGACACCGGGACAGGATACGAGGCATTACCGGACTTAACTTGCTTAAACATACAATATCGGGCTATAAAATTTCATTTCAACTTAAAGCTTCTCATTTCAACCTATGAGGCCCTAAACATACATACGGAAGGTTTCGAAATTAAACAGGAAACTTTTGTGCACTTAGAAAATTTTTGCCTAAACAGGGCCACACGCCCGTGTGGAATGGAAACGCCTGTGTGGGCAGGCCGTGTGGTCAGACACGCCTGTGTGGGCAGGCCGTGTGGTCACACACGCCCATGTTCCTAGTCCGTGTGAAATTTATTTTTCATTTCGAACCTACAGGGGTTTTCACACGGCCGGTCACACGCCCGTGTCAGTGGCCCGTGTCCCTCACCCGTGTGTGAAAAACCTGGGTATTCTATTTATGACGTCAACAACCTTTTAAGGGGCACATGACCCATTCATACGCCCGTGTACTGGCTCGTGTGACGAATCGAATTCTTGCAATTTGATACAGGGGACACACGGCCTATCAACACACCCATGGGGCTAACCGTGTGTCGCACACGGCCTAGACACACGCCTGTGTGTCTACCCGTGTAGACAAGTAGAAGGCTATTTTCCAAGCCAATTGTCACCTTGAAACATAAACACACATATACCTACACAAGCAACACATAACATGACAATAACACACTATATAGAACCACTAATCTTCATTCATACATTTTACATTTTACTCCATCATTTGCATGAAATTTCACTTCATAAAACTCATCATCATTAAAGTATGAAACTTGACAAATATTGGCCAATTCCCAATGGCCATTTACAAAATTAGTGTATAACATTAGTAGCCAACACTTTGGCTTTCAAATATGACAAAACACAAAATTACCAAGTTCCTATACATGCCATACCCAAAATAAATCAACTTTACTATACTAAAAGAATGATTGATAGTGTGATCCGAGCTCCAACGTTCTACGATTCCCGAGCTAGCTTGGCGATACTACAAGGAAAAGGGAAAAAAAAGGGGTAAGCATATAGATTAGTAAGTTTTCATGAACTAAAATAGCAACATAAGTACTCATGGTAAAATCCATTCATCTCATAGAACAGTAACAACACAAATTCTCAAGTACTTTGACATACTTACTCATACTTATGCTTACCCATCACATATCACATTACGGTTTCATAACTCGTATTTTACTCATGGCACCTGTATCACTTCATCACATAATTTAGCACTTATGTTATCTTAAACATAAACTTAAATTATTATCATCCTTAACTTAAATATAACTCTTTGTCATCTTTGTATAGCTTAGCTCCTTTGCCCGTTGAACTACTCGGAATATCGGAGGATACTCAATCTCGTCATACATGTATCACGATGCCAATGCCATATCCCAGATATGGTCTTGCACGGGATCCCTTAGCTCAATGTCGATGCCATGTCCCAGACATGGTCTTATACGAGATCGTACATAGATGTCGATGCCATGTCCCATCATGATCTTACACGAGATCTTCCTTTGGTGCTGAGGCCATGTCCCAGACATGTTTCTATACGGGACCTTCCTTATTCGGTGTCGATGCCATGTCCTAGACATGGTCTTATACGGGACTTACATTCGGTGCTGATGCCATGTCCCAGACATGGTCTTATACAAGACCGTCCTTATCTCATGTCGTGACATAGGTATCCTCGTTATTCCGAATCTTTAACCGAGACTTCAACTTAACATATTCTCGTCATTTTCTTATCGAGGCTTCACTAGTCAACTTTATGGAAATAATATGCATTTCTCATAATAATAAGTAATTTAAACATCAAAAAACATATGTAGCCTTAATTTCACACAAACTTACCTCGGTACTCAAACTGTGTGTAGATGTTCAATTTAGTCCAACACTTTGTTCTTGCCTCGATTTCGGTCCGAGCTTCGCATTTCTTGATCTATAATAACAATTTCACTTGTTGAATACTCACATTGACTAAATTGACTCATGAATCATACTTTGGCAAAATTATGATTTTGCCCCTAAACTTTCACATAATTACACTTTTGCCCCTATGCTCGTAGAATAAATTTTATTCAACTTTCTTATATTTTAAGCCTAGTCGAATTATTTTCTTAACTACAACAGCTCCCAATTTCCACTATTTCACTCATGTATGACCATTTTTATAACTTTTACAATTTGGGCCTTTTATGCATTTTCCATGAAAATCACTTAGAAAAAGATGTTTATCATACATCAAACTTTCATATTCTTCCTTAAAACATCAAAATACATACATGTCATACATGGGTAAATTTTTGAACACAAACCCTAGCTCAAAATATAGCTAAAAATAGCTAAATCGAGCTATGAGGATCTCAAAAATACGAAAAAATATTAAAAACGGGGCTAGGATGCACTTACTATCAAGCTTGGAAGTTGAAGAAACCCTAGCTATGTCTCCTTGCAAATTTTGGCACTTAGAGGAAGAAGATGGACAAGATTTTGGCTTATTTTTTCCTTTTTAATTCATTAATTAACTAAATGACTAAAATGCCCTTAAGGCCCATTCTTGAGATTTTTCCTTCCCATGTCCATTTTTGCCCATCTTGACATTTAATGGTCTAATTGCTAATAAGGGCCTTTAGTAATTTTTATAATTCTATTTCATACTTAAATCTTCTAGAATCTCATATTTTCTAATTTTTTTGCAATTTAGTCATAATGGACAAATTGATCACTAATAGATAAAATTTCCTCATGAAATTTTCGCACAATCATGCAATTACATCATAAGCCTCATAAAAATCATTAAAGACATATTTCTACTTCAAATTTGTGGTATTGCAACCACTAGGCCCTAAATTGAGCTGTTACAATGCCTCCTTTTCCATGCTTTGTCACAGGCCAAACTTGAATTTTGAAGAATGTCAACCGAGTCTAAACTGTGCTCAAACTTGGAAACTGAAAGGCTCCTAATCTTCAAATCAAAGTTGTATAATGCAATAAGGGGCAGTAATACCCTAATAGAAGAGAAAGCATCAACTCTCTCCACCTAACTGTAACCCTTTGCGACCAACCTTTCCTCAAACATTCGAGTTTAAAAACGAAAAAGGGGATTAGATTATTTTCTAAGCCAGGCACATGCCTAAAATTTGACACGACTCCACCTTCAACTGGATTATATGGAGAGCAACAAATCATTACCCTTGTCTTCGGCCATATCAGCTACATCTTTAATTATCTAAAATTGCCAGAAACTAAAATTTTTTATCTGTCAACTTTTTGTTATCCAAAATCATTGTTGTGTCACCGAACGAGTTGATCTGTGAAAGCTGAACCTTGACTCTGATACCAATTTGTTTGGGATTAACCTGTATAAACAGTGAGATAATAAAAGTGGAGAAAAATAAACACAAATATTTTAGTGAAAAACCCTCAAAGAGGGAAAAGCCACGAGTAAATAAGGCTTCAACTTTTAACTAAATGAGTAAATAAATGAGAGTACAATATGGAGAAAATAAACCTAAATATACTAAACGTAATAACCCAAACCCTGAAAATAAAACCTTAACTCGGGAACAAAAATCTCTCCATAGTTACCACAAAACTCTCACCAAAACTCATATGCGACTACATCTTGTCACCTTCAAGAAAAGCCATTGCTGATTGGCATTGTAACAACCTGTTTTCAGTGATATCGAAAATAGTGGTTTTGGGACCACAATCCCAACAAGTAAATTATTATTTTATTATTTATTTAGTGTTTACGGGATTATATTAAGGTGGTATTAAAATTTCTATAAGAAACTTTAAAGTTTACTTAGTTAATTATGTGAAAATGACTAAATCGTAAAAAGTGAATAAGTTGAGTTCTATTAGTTAAAAGGGTTAAATGGCTATGAAAATGAAAGCTAAAGGACTTGAATGGTAAATGTACCATTTAGAGAATTAGTGGATAGTTATGGGTAGGTTTTATTGAAATTTTAATGGTTAATTAAGTAATTTGATAATTAAGTTAAAATATTAGTTAATTAAAGGATGAGAAAAAGTATCATCTTTCTCATTCTTTCTTTCAAAAACCTAAAACACCATTAAAGAAAGCTTGGAGCATTCGGTTGGCTTTGTTCTTGTGCATGGTATGTATAATTGTCTCGTTTTTAATGATTTTTATGTTTTTGAGTTTGTTTTAGCTTGTTAATTTGAAAAATTGTTAAAGGTTGAGGGACTTACCATGAATTCTTTTGAATGATTTTTTATGTTAATTGATAGATTATGAATCCTTATTGAAGAATAAATAAGTTTTGTTAAGTGATTTTTGATAAACTTTAGAATTAGGGATTAAATTGTTAAAGGTGTAAATTTATAGGTTTTATTGTGAAATGATGGTAAATATGGCTTGTTTCAAGGTCCCTTGCATCTATGGCGAACATGGATTTAGGTTAAAATGTAGATTTTGAGTTATGAGCTTAAAGACTAAATTGTGAAAAGTTAAAATGTTAGGGATAAATTGGTAATTTTGCATAAGTGTGAGATATGGATTAAATTGAATACTATAAGTATTTAATTAACTGAAATTATCTATTTAGATCAAGATAAATCGAAAAGTTAAAGCTTCGGATTAGTTTGACTATATTACTACTCCCTAGTTATTGAGGTAAGTTCATATAAACTATAATCATTTTAATGTTATCAAAATTGAATGTTTATTATATTTTTTTACCGTAAATCAACCAATATATAAATGTATCAATGCTATGAAAAATTGACAGATATCGAGTCACGGTTGAACCTTAAGAATTCTTAGGATACAAATGATATGTCATTAAGGATTTCATGTTTCGGGTGCTGGTCTTGAATGTCCTCCTGATTGCTGAGGTCCTGCATTTGTTTAGGATTCTCCATAGCTCGTGTGAGCAGCATCGTGTAGCTTACATTTCCACCCACAGCTCGTGTGAGCGGACCTATTTCGCAGCTCGTATGAGCATTGATGTAAAAGAAAGGTTACAATTATATGTAAAGGCACACTTCGTGTGAGCTTTCCTGAGTATCTGATGTAATTTTAGATGGTTCAACGGGTAAGAAAAGGGAATGATATGGCAAGTATGTAAATGGATTGAATTATGACGTTATGAAAGGATTAATAATCTAAATGATGTTAGTACATATGGAAAATTTACATATCTTATGGTTGATTTCATTTATGTCATGGATAAACATACTAACTTGTGAGTTGGTGATGTTGATTAGGCTTTTGTTAAGCTTATGGCATTGGTTATGAATTATGTTAAATCTTTGATTTGTATAAATGACATGGTAAGTTGTGTTTTAGTTTATACGAGCTTACTAAGCACTCATTGCTTACGTAGTTTCTTTCCACTATTTTATAGATTATCAGAACCTCGATTGATTAAAAGCTTATCAGAGATCTATCACACTATTCAACAGTCGATTCGGTTGTTTTTTAGTATTTTGACCAAGGTTTATAATGGCATGTATAAGATGTTTTGTAATTATGATTTGGTATGTTTATGTTTTGAAGATTATGTGTGGTTGATGCACTATAATATTTTACCAAGTTTTGTTATTTTGGTCACTTGCTAATACTTGTAAATAAGGCTCTTTATGGTATGTTTAGAATGGTTTCAAAATGGTTATTAGTGGTATGTTTTGGTACATAGTTGAAATAGGTTATCATGCATGAAATGAGGCAACATTGGCATGTTTTGATAGTTGTTGTTTTGGTATAATTGTGGTTCCTTTGAATGAAATATTGGTTGGTTGATTTAAGTCTTTGAAATGGCATCTTTATGTGTGCTTAGATGATGTTTAGGTCCCTTGAAAGTGTGTACAATTGGATTGTATATTTATGCATAGTTTGGTTATGAAATGGCTTAATTTTAGGTGAATTTTGGGTTCATACGGCTTGGCGACACAGCCATGTGTCATTTGAGATTTCTTAAGGTTCCAAGTCAGTGAGTTACATGGCCTACCACATGGCCTGGCACACAGACGTGTATGGTAACTCAGAGAGTTACACGGCTTGGCATACGAGCGTGTGATCCTACTCAGTGAGTTACACAGGTGAGAACACGGACTAGGACACGACCGTGTGTCTCTTGTTCGAAAGTTACACATCCTGGGGTGATGTAACAGCCCGTTTTGAGTCAAATCAGAACAGTGGTTTTGGGACCACAAATCTAAACTCAAAATAATTATTTTATTATTATTTTAATGTATTGAGTGATTGTGTGAAAGTTTCGTTTAGAAATTTTATTGTTTGAGTACTCGATTTGATAAAAAGGACTAAATCATGTAAGGTATAAAACTTATGTTCTTTCAGTTAAAAGTATTAAATGGCTATGAATTTATTTGTGAGTGCCCTTATGTGGTAAATATACCATTGTTAAGGGTAGTGGACATTTATGTATATGGTTTAAGTGATTTTTAAAGGTTATCAGTAAGGTTAAAATTATAATTAGTTAATAAAAGTTAATTAAATAAAAACAAAACCAAATTTTAGTATGTTCATCTTCATCATAGCCGAATATTGAAGAGGAGAAAAGCCATTTCTTTAGGGTTTCATTAGGCCAAGGTATTGTTACTTAAATAGGTATGCATTTTGTCCCGTTTTTAATGATTTCTATGCTTTTGAGATCGTTGCAACTAGGTCTAGCAAGCCCAGGGATTAATTTGCAAAACTTTTAAAGATTTGGAATGTTTCCATTGATGAATAATCATGTATTTTAAAGTTTCTTGATAGATTATGAATGCATGTTGATAGGTATACAAGTTTTGTTAAGTGATTTTTGGTAAAAATGCAAAATAGGGATTAAATTGTGAAATGTAGAAATTTTGTGGTTAAAATGTGAAATAAATGAAAAATATGGGCTGCTAGGGATCTAATTGAAATTCGGCTAGCATGGGTTGTGATTGAATTGTGTCAATTTGTGATTTTATGAAATAAAGACTAAATTGTGAAAAATGTGAAATATTAGGGGCAAAAGTGTAAATTTGCTTAAATGTGAATTTTGGACTAAATTGAATAGAGAGGTGATTAAATAAGTTAATTTTGATTATATTTAGTGTAAGAAAAATGAAGTTCGGATCTGGATCGAGGGAAAAACAAAGTTTCAGATTAATCGACCAATTTCATTATTTTAGAAACCGAGGTAAGTTCGTATAATATAAATTTTAATACAAATGTATTTCATATGCTTTGATATTACATGAATTGCGAATACGAGACTATAGATATGATCGATAGTGATTCGAAGATGATTCGACATTCGAAATCCCGGTTGAACTTTAGGAATAGTTTAGGATACTAGTGACATGTCATTAGAGAATACATTGAGTTGGCTTCGGGCCATGATATTAGCACTTCGAGTGCAAGTTATACCGATTTGGCTTCGAGCCAAGAATATCAGCTGAATTGACTTCGAGCCATGATATCAGAACTTCGGATATAAGTTACCTTGATTTGGCTTCGGGCCATGGTATAGGTACTTATTGTGCGAGACTCTTGAGTATCCGACTTCTATTTCGAATGGTTCATTGGGTAAATGAAAGATGTAATTGAGTATGAGAATGATATGAGATGGTACAGGTACGCACGTGACATATATAAGCTTCAGTGTGAAGAAACTTGTAAAGAATGTGATTAATATCATAATTGTGTATATGAAAGGTTTGTTAGCTAATATATGCTAAATGTTGATATATTCAAATTGTTGAAATATCATCTTGAGATTGAATTGAGTTTATTTTATACGAGCTTACTAAGATTTATAGCTTACTTTGTTTATTTTCCCATGTTTTATAGTGTTATCAAGCTATCTCGGATTCAGGGATTGTTAGAGATCGCTTCACACTATCCAACTATCACTTGGTACCTATGAACTTTGGTAGGTACCTATGAACTTTGGTATTTTTGGTATATGTATTTTGGCCATTTGTGTTGGCTTGTAGATATTAAGTTTGATTTTGTGTTTAGCCATAAGAGTTGGCTTATTTTGTCCAAGATGGTGATGTGTATATATATACATGTGTTAATACTCTTTATTGATGAGTTCATAATTGCTTGTGATAGGAAATATGGTTGTTAAATGGTTGATATTAGATATGAATTGTGCTTGTGAATTGGTGCAAAAGGATGTATGTTTGGGAGAGGTTTAGTTAGATGATTTGTATATGTGTATTTGGTATGTTTTGAAGGAGTAAAACATGAGTTAATAAGCATGTTGGTTGTTAGTATTGGAAATGGTATGATTTAGCCTTGATTGTGGTTAAGTTAGAAGTTCATTCATGCTATGAATTGGTACCAATTGGTTTGATGTAGGTATGTACAAATTTGGGTGGCAAATTGGCTTGGTAAATAGCCTATTTTTGTCCATACAGGCAGAGACACGGGCGTGTGTCTCAGCCATGCGTGACACACGGTTATGTTACACAGCCGTGTGTCCCCTGATGTTGAAATTGAAATCAAGTCAGTATGCTCCACACGGCCTCACACACGGGCGTGTGACTTGGCCGTGTGACATAAGTCAGTATACCCTACAGGTTTGGCATGGCCTAACACATGGCCTGGCACATGGGCTAGCCACATGGGCATGTGTGTTGGCCGTGTGACCTAAGTCAAAGAGTTACACGGGGTTAGACACGGGCTAGGAAACGGCCATGTGATCCCATTTCGAATGTCCACACGACTTGAGACATGGGCGTGTCTCTTGGCCGTGTGAGTGACACAGCTGTGGCACACGGGCGTGTGACCCCTATAGTTTGAAAAATTTTATAAGTTTCATAAAAGTTTCCTATGTTATCGGTTTAGTTTTGAACCACTCTTAATGCATGTTTAGGGCCTCGTAGGTTCATATTAGGGACAAATTGATTGAGATTGAATGATGAAAAGATGAATTGATTAAATGTATGTGAAAAGTATGTTTAAATGTGTTGTAAGTCCAGTAATGCTCCGTAACCCTATTCTGGCATTCAATACGGGTGAGGGATGTTACAGGTGATGTCACACGGCCTAACTACACAGCCATGTGACCCCTATTTTCAATTTTTGCAACTTTTTCTTAAACTTTCTGTTTTGCTTCAAATTAGTCCTGAATTGCTTCCAAGCTATTTTTAGGGCCTTGAGGGCTCGATTTAGGGACGAAATGTATGTGATTGAATGGTTTATGATATATTTAAATTATTGAATGTTATGATGTTTAAATATATTTTATTGTATGATAATGCTCCGTAACCTTAATCCAGCGACAAAGACGGGTTAGGGGTGTTACAAACATGTCAAAACAGGGATACAATGACCCCCTTTAAATAGTTTTAGATTAGAGTTCTAATCATATTAAAATATCCTTGGAATAATCAGAGTCTAACTGGGTGAAGCAGTCATGCTTGAAATCTAAAACACGGTTGCAAAACTTGGAAAAATCGTCGTGATGTCATGACGTCCCATGCATGCTCATCACGACATCGTGACCACATTCGTTTGGGGTTTCATGGCATTATTGATAACTCTTGAAAAGAGTTATATTTCATGCCTTTAAACCTAGCTAATTGTTTGTACTTAGTACATTTAGTTGCATTTTAGGACTTTTCATTGGTATTTTTATCATTGCATTAGGAGCTTGGACTGTGTTTAAATGTTAGGTGCTTTTAATTATATGCGAAAGGGTTGTGTTTGGTGGTTTGGTAGGTGCATGATGTGGAGAAAGAAATAAAGGAGTGAAGGTTTGCTAAGGCAAAAGGTTGGGCAGTTTGCCAACACGAATGTCGTGGCAATTTTAGGAAAATTACCGAGTCAACACTCAATGCATACCAGTTTTAGCCCAACTCTACTTGTATCAGAAAAATCTACCTAAAAAAGAGGAGAATATATCGTGGGCTGTTGGATTTACCCTAAGAAGAAAAGCTTATAGAAAGCCAAAGGAGGAAAAACCCTAAAAGGTGTGAAGATCCGGAGGCAACAATAAAGGGTAGCGACTGAGGAGGGACGAAAGGAGGAAACCCTAAAGGGTGTGGAGATCCGAAGGAAACAATAAAAGGTCGCGGCTGAGTAGAGATGAAAGGAGGAAACCAAAGGCAGTCCCTCTTAGCCACCACAGGACGCTGTGCTGCTGGATTGTTGATTGACATGGAAACAACCATCTATCTAACTTCTTCCATTATTTATTAATCTGTTCTTCCGTGAATTAATTTGATCGAAACGATGTTGGGTGTTTGTTTGAACTTGAATTTTAATTGCCAACCCATGAGCTAAATCTCATAGGGTTGAGATTGCATGATGAACCTTTTATTTTCATTAATGATTGAAGCATATATTTGATTTAATCTATTGTTTCATTCAATTATTTATATTTCCCAATTGTATGCAACATTATCTAGACATGTAACACCCCTCACCTGTATTCAACGCCAGAATAGGGTTACAGAGAATTACCGAACTTATAACACAAATAACATACATTTCTCATACATTTTTTTCCAATTCAAATAGAAAACACTCACAAACATCCATATCATCCCTAATACGAGCCTAAAAGGCCCAAAACATGCATTAGGAGTGCTTTGGGACTAAACCGATAACTTAGAAAACTTTTGGAACACATAGAAATTTTATAAAAAATAGAAGGGACACACGCCCGTGTGGCCCGGTTGTATGTCTCACACGGCCAAAGACGCGCCCATGTCACAAGCTGTGTGGACATTCGAAATGGGATCACAAGGCCATGTACCAACTCGTGTCCTATCCTGTGTAACTCACTAACTTGGGTCACACGGCCAACCACATGACCGTGTGACCAGCCCGTGTGTGTAACACCCCTAAGCTGAGTCCGTTGTCGGATAAGGGTGAAAGGTATTATCGGATAGATCGAAAACATTTACAGAAATTTCTTACAACCATTCATCAATCGCAATCATAATGTCCCTTAAATAGGTCGATGAGACCTTAATCATGCTTCAGAGTAGAGCCAAGACTAGGCCGAACACTTAAGGAAATTCACGAAAATTTAAAACTTTTCTAAGTTATACAAGACACGCACTGGTGTGGGCAGGCCGTGTGCCTTCAACGGGCGCTAGACACACCCGTGTCTTTTCCCCGTGGTTGAATCTGACATTACTCCACGGCCACCAAACACGCCTATGTACCTTGGCCGTGGTCAATTCTGACTTGGCTCCACGGCCACCAAGCACGCCCTTGCACTTTGGCCATAGTCGATCCTGACTAAACCACACGGCTACCAGGCACGTCCTTGTACTCTTAATCAGCTACTAACTTAGTCCCATGGTCAATAGACACGCCCATGTGCCATAACCGTGTGGCAAAATAGGCCATTTGCAAGGCCAATATGCCACCCACATCAGGGTCATACCTACAAGCAAACAACCAATTCAACTCGTGCACCTTTGGCAACCAAGAACGTACCAAAATAACCATCCTATCACTACATCTAAAATCCAATTTCAACCAAGCCAATTTACCAGACTAAAACTCATGCAAACACAAGCATAATTCATCCAAATACTTACCTTAAACTTAACCACTTCATACACTATCAAACCATACCAAAACATACATCACATATCATATTCATTAAAGCATATAGCCAACACATAACTACCCAATTCACATGGCTAAGTTCGCATCTCATTCCCATACAAATAACTAGCCTATACATGCTATACTTAGCTATTACACATTTCCAAAATGTACCAAAACAAGTTGAGTAGTGTGATGACGATCCTCGATGGTCCCCGAGCCTTCAGTAGCTTTGACGATCTATAAGGCAGAGAAAACGCACATAGAGTAAGCTTTCCAAAAGCTTAGTAAGCCATATACAAATAAACTTAACTTAAAATGTACATAGCATATTTATACAATAACAATAATGGTTCTCATAGCATATAGATTTCACATAGAGTTTGGCTCAATTGTTTACCCATAATTTATCACATACTTCAACTCATTACCACATATGCACAAAGCTCATCATCTAGCAAAATTTCACATATCATCTCATCATTTCATAGTACATATTCATTCTAGTAAGTTTGTATAGATACTTACCTTCCATACACACTTTGTGTACTTATTAGCGTACCTGAAATGGATTTATCATTCACATCACATTTTGTGCCACAAATTTGCCCGTTGAACCGTTCGGAACCTAATAGGATATTCAGAAAGCTCGGAATAATCGTACAATGCCATTATCCCAGATGAGGTCTTACATGTACTCAAATATCGATGCCATTGTCCCAGACAGGGTCTTATACGAATCATTACGATGCCAATGTCCCAGACATGGTCTTACATGTAAATCTCGTATCGATGCCAACGTCCCAGACGTGGTCTTACACGTAAATCTCGTATTGATGCCAACGTCCCAGACTTGGTCTTACACGAAATTTCGAATCAATGCCAACGTCCCAGACGTGGTCTTACATGATATATCAGAACAGGTACCTATGTCATGACATAGCTAATCCTATCTATTCCTAGGTTCGTACGGGACTTCTCAGACATTGTCACTAAGTCGAACTTATCTTGAAATTCATGTATACAACATCTCATAAGCATTCATCCTTAGCATTAGTCACATGAACATACATAATTCAATACAAATATGTTTATTTGTATATTGACTTACCTCGAATTTGATTTAATGAAAATGGAAACGGCTACTCAGTTACTTTCGCTTTCCCGCAGTCTAAGTCCATTTTCCTCGGTTCTTGATCTAAACATATTCAAATTTAACCCTTTTATTTACCAGTATATTCATTTCAATCCAAAATCACACATTTAGGGCTATTTGCAACTTAACCCTTACATTTGCACATTTTATCAATTTAGTCCATATTTCTTAAAACATCAAATACACAAAATCATCACATACTCATGTTTAGTCAAATGCTTAGGTATATCATACAAGCCCATATTTTCCATCACATTTGTAATTTAGTCCTTCAAATTACTATTTTCTCAATTTAACTCTAATTAGCTAAATTCATCAAAATTTCAAGAACAAAATATGTTCATCTAACACATATCTTCCAACTAACAACTAAACTCATCATAAAGCTCATCAATTCATCTATGGCACAACTCACAAATATCATCAATTCTTCAAATTGCAACATGGGCTTGATAGTAGACTACGCAACAATCTCAAAAACATAAAAATCATAAAAAATCATACTCAACACATACCTTAATTTTGCTTAATTGTTGCCGAAAATCAAAAGAACTTAGCCCTTTCTTCTTTTTCTTATTTTCAGAGAAAGATGAGTAGAAAATAGCTGCATTCATTTCATATTTTATTATAAATTCTTTAATAACCAATTTCCAATTTTAATCTTATAATAATAAAGTTATAAAACATAGTTCTCAAGGTTATTATGGACCATAACCGTCCACTATCTAAAGTAATGGCTAATTTGCCATATAAATCCTCCATACTTATAAAGACATGGAAAATAGGTATCTTTTCATGAAGCATGCTAGTTTTGCATTCAATGTAATTTAATGCTTTGCTCAAATTAAACACACGAACAGACAAATTAGCTTACGAAAATTTAACACATGCTTTATCGTATATTATAGGCACAAAAAATAATATTAAAATATTATTCAGACTTGGATTTGTGGTCTCGAAACCACGTCCCAACTAGGGTATAAACCGAACTGTTACAATTCTCCCCCTTAGGGATTTTTGTCCTCAAAAATCTTACTGTTAAACAGATTCAGATATTGTTGTCTCATTGAATCTTCAGGCTCCAATGTAGCCTCTTCTATTCCGTGTCAATTCCACAGTACTTTCACTAACAGAATTTTCTTGTTTCTCAACTCTTTCTCTTCACGAGCTAATATATAGATTGGTTCTTCCTCATAAGACATATTAGATCGGATTTCAATTTCAGACGGAGCAATCATATGTAACGGATCAGAACGATATCTACGGAGCATCAAAACATGAAATACATTATGAATCTTTTCTAGCTCAGGGGCAACCTTAATCTATATGCTACAGGCCCAATACGTTTAATAATTTCATACGGCCCGATGAACCTTGGACTTAACTTGCCTTTTCATCCGAATCGAAGCACTCTCTTCCACGGAGACACTTTTAGAAATACTTTGTCACCGATTTCAAATTCAATATCTTTTCTTTTCAAGTCCGCATAAGACTTCTGACGATCAGATGCTGATTTCAGACTATCACGGATTACTTTCACTTTCTATTCAGTGTCTTTTATGAAATCAACCCCGTGTAGCTTATTTTCACTAAGCTCAGTCCAATACAGAGGTGTACGACATTTACATCCGTACGAAGCTTCATAGGGTGCCAATTTAATGCTCAACTGAAAACTATTATTATACGCAAATTCAATCAATGGCATATATTGTTCCCACATACCATTAAAATCAAGAATGCAACATCTCAACATGTCTTCAAGAATCTGAATAATTCGTTCGGACTGACCATCCTTCTGTGGATGAAATGCAGTACTGAAATGCAATTTCGTGCCTAAAGCTTATTGTAATTTCTTCTAGAATCGTGATGTAAACCTCGAATCTCTGTCTGACACAATGGATAGTGGCACTCCATGCAATCTCACAATATCAGAAATGTAAAGCTCGGCTAATCTATCAAGTGAATAGTCAGACTGTACCGGAATAAAATGGGTAGATTTCGTTAATCTATCAACTACAACCCAAATCGAATCTTTCTTTTTCGGAGTCAGAGGCAATCCAGAAACAAAGTCCATCGTTACTCTATCCCATTTCCACTTGGGAATTAGAATTGGTTGTAGCAATCCAGATGGAACCTGATGTTCAGCTTTAACTTGTTGACAATGTAACACCCCTAACCCATATCCGTCGCCGGATTAGGGTTACTGGCATTACCAGATAAGACAAACTTTTATTTAATCAATTTAATCTTAGTTAAACATCCTTATTAAAAGATTCAATTATAACAGACAATCATATATGCGTTATACATGTTTAATACACTAAACTAAGTCATTTACAATATGATCATGGATGAACACAAAATGATCATGCTATGTACATTTCAATAATACCACACAACAATGCAAATACCATAAACCTCATTTATCATATCTTTATTGATTTATGAAATACTCAAACAAACAAACCAATCATATCTAATTGATTTAAATAAACATAATTCAAATATCATCTCATTTTAACTTACTATAAGGCCGAAAACACATGATTTAAAAATTTTATCCCATATGGCCGAATAAACAAGCTCATTACAATGACATATGTCTGGACATACAAGCTCAATAAATATCATACACCCAATTATCTACTTGGCCAAATAGACAAGGATACCTATAGGAAATTATAGGTACATTACACAGCTCATACTAAGTTTAGATAAATCCAATACTCAATCAAATCAAGCAATCACACATAGCTAATTATATATATATATATACACATTATAGTGATATGCACATTTGCCATATTCAAAAGTAAGCTTAAACATTTGACTCTTCAAGCATAATAGTTTCATTTGGATATTTCTCATAAGCTAAGTCGAACATATACATGCATTGCATAACATAATTTATATTTTATGAAATGACCAAGGCTAATACATGCACATAAATTCTAAATGATGCTTAACTAACACATTGCTTGCCTTGACTTAAACATTTATCCATTATTAACTTCTTTGCTTAAACCTAATAACATTTTATAAAATACATTCGAAAGTTATGCATACCAAAACTCATCCCATTCTTGACATATTACTACTCATGTCCACTTTTCATAAGTTAACAAGACTATACCAAAATGACCACATGACAATCACCCATGCACAAACATACTAATTTAGCATGAATTATTTTTGTCACATCCTCATTTGTCATCCAAGCAAAACAAACATGCATATTACATCAAGGATAGAGTAAACCATCGAACATTAACATTCAACAACTAGCCACTTTCGCATGGCTTTTATACATTATCATAATATCATTCGAAAACTTAGATAGCCTATACATGCCTTAAGAACAAAAGTCTAAACATTATAGGTACCAACATGAGCCGATAGTGTGAATGACTTCAATGACGGTCCCAGGAGCTCGTAGCTTGATTGAAATCTATAAAACGAAACAATGAACACACACAAAGTAAGCTTACTAGCTTAGTAAGTCTTAAGCAACTACATTATAACACTCAACCATTCAAGCATTATATACAATCGACTCATAACATTGGATATACATGGCTTACTTATAAACTCACCATAATAAAGTATCATTACCTCACATAACTTAATAACTTTCATTTCCTTACCAAATACACCATTTACCGAATATACATAAATTAACACATATCTATGTATATAAATACACCTACTTGAACCTCTCAACCACACTCATGCTTTCGAATAACCAGTAACCACATGGCATATTTTATATACAAATTCCACAACCAAATGTAAAACACATTTCTTTCATCATTTTATTTACTCATCAGCATAGCATATATATATATAACATTAAAGTATGAAAAATACATACCTTGTAGCCGAATTAACAAATTCATTTTCAAAAGCTTAAGCTTACTTGATTTGTTTCATGACTTTATTACTACATAATCAAATTTCATAATTTAAAACTCACCGGTATAGAACCTGCTAGGCATTAGCCCGAATTGCACACACCGGCACTAGGCCTGCTAGACTCAAGGTCCGAGATTTAAACACCGACATTTAGCCTGCTAGGCAATAAGCCCGATATAATTCACCGGCACAAGGCCTGCAAGGCATTTAGCCTGATATAGATCACCGGGACAAGGCCTGCTAGGCATTTAGCCCGATATAGATCACTAGCACAAGGCCTGCTAGGCTCGAAGCCCGAGTATCAACATAATTAACCATTCCATACACATTTTTTTAATACGAAAATCACATATATCACATATATTTCATAATATTATCACATATCAAATTCGAATAAGCTTAATCACATTACATTAGATAAAAAAATCAATCCAATATTATACCACCAACATTCGTCAATCTCATATATACATCCTCAAAATTTTCAAATTTCAACATTTATTAGATTACAAAAATAACTTTCGACATATATTTGCTTAAAGACTTACCTCGACTATCGACGGACAACGAAGACTGGCTATTCGACATCTTTTGCCTTCCCCCGTTCTAAGTTTGTTTTTCTTTGTTCTTGATCTAACATATTAAAATAAGTTCATTCAAGCACATTTCATCTCAATGTAGTCCCAAAACACATAAATAGGCAAATTACCATTTTACCCCCTAACATTTACAACTTTTATAATTTAGTCCCTATTGTACAAAACACAAAATACACATAATTTGCACTCAATTCTTTAGGGCCGAATCTTCTATACAATTGCATACATTTCATTTATTTTGCAATTGAACCCCTCCTAAAATTTATTTTTACAATTTAGCCCTAAATACTCAATTTTACCAAAATTTTCAATTCAAAACATATTAATTTCTATCATACTTTTAATATTTTTCCATCAAACATTATAAAACACAAACATCTAACCATGCCCGAATATCAAACATGCTCAAATTCAAAAATTCTAACATGGGTCAACTAATATTCGAAGCAACGATATCAACGTAAAAAGTATCAAGAACCGAAATCAAACTAACCTTGAAATTGAGATTATAAGTGCCGAAATTCAAGTGGAACCAAACCCTTGTTCTCTCCTTCACATTCGGCCAAGAAAATAAAGGATATAATGGCCTTTATTTGATTTTATTTTAACATAATATGATAACTTACTTACTTTACCAAAATACCCTTTATTACTAAATATTATTAACATATAAAATAAGGACAAAGGTGACTTTAGCCGTCCACTAACATTAATAATGGGCTATTTGTGTAACACCCTAACCCGGTCAACACGCTACGACCGAGTCCGACATGTCACAGGGTAAAAATATTTTGAAGGCACAATTTGTAGGGTTAACTTTTGAAAAGAAACGCTGTATGAAACACTTCGTCATTTTAAATTTGAAAGAAAAACTCTTTTGAGAGAAATGGTTTGTCGTTCCTTGCTCTGGGAAGCCGTCTGATTTTATGAAAACCTGAGTGAGTTTAAAATAATAAAGTTGAAAACTATTTCGTATCTGAACATAAAGAAAAACTTAATTTGGAGAAATTCTGAGTTAGTTTGTTGACTTCGCTTGTTTAGTATTACCCGATGGTAAAGTTTGAAAAAAACCCAATAAGTTGTACAATTTTCGAAAACGTTGATTTTACAGGTTATTTGAGCATGCTATGTTATTTAACTTAAGCACAGTATGATAAAACTTAAAGCAGATAATCAAAAACCCTAAATAATAAAATTTAGTGGCTTATTACAAATCCAAAACCAAATTTAAAATTAAATTAACCCAAAGTAGTAATTGAAATAAAACCCGAAAACATAGCGCATGGCAACCTCGAGTCCACCCCGGCTCCACATCCGCGATCTATGCCTCATCTACAAAATGTAAGGGAACGGGTGAGTCACCGAGACTCAGTGCATAAATCCCCATCCCGATAATAACAAGGCACTTACACAATTTATAAGTCAATATGCAATTCATGCAAACCCCAACCTAACCATTCGAACTCCTGTGTCTACCCCGTGTGGTCAAAATCACTGGAGTTCAAAACCACTGGGGACCGTAGTCACAAATCATATAAGTGTGGTCAAAACCACTGGTGATCGTAGTCACTAATCATATGGTGGGGCAAACCCACCGTGTGGTCAAAACCACTGATGACAATCCCGTAATCAACATGTAGGGCCAACCCACTGTGGTACCAAACCACTGGGACGAGTCACAATAATCTATGTGTGGTCAAAACCACTGGTGACCGTAGTCACAAAGAATAGATGTGTGGTCAAAACCACTGGTTGTCAAAACCACTGAGACTTAGTCACAAATCATATAGAAAGTGGGGCCAACCCACTGTGTGGTCAAAACCACTGGTGACAATCTAAATCATCCTTCCCCCTCCTCTTAACATACCCATTATCATGAACACATTTTTCGGGTCATATTAACATGTTTATAATGCAAATATCACATAGCATAGCATAATCTAATGGTATAACATCATATATCGATAGTCAATCAACAAGGGACTTACCCGGAGTCCACGCTCATACCCACAAGGCTTTTAACAGTAAACACAATTAGCAAATTAACTAATGGAGTGTGTAAGTGTTACACACCTGATTACTCGCGAGTTTAATGAATCCCGAAAACTAAGATCTAACCCACGAATCGAGTGAAACCCGGAAATCTAATCGATTGCCTTCACCCTTCCTATATTCAGCCAACACCATATCATTAAACAAGAAGCCATTCGGCTTAACCAAGAAATCCCGATCGATATAACACACAGAGATAACCACCCTTACCTTAACACCTTTCGATCTTCAAACAAAACCCAAAGCAACGCGATGACAAGCCTTCCCCTACAATCGACCAAGAGCTAACATTCTAGGATTAATGCCTTCGGCATTTGAAAAAAGGGAAAGAAGATTCGAAACGATAGAACACTTACCCCACACTAACGCAACCGATTGAAGTAACGGCAATCCAACGTTAAAGATTTGCTGCAGCCAACACCCCCTAAGAAAGTTTGAATGACAGTGATTCCGGCTTTCTCATCATAGCAACCGAGATAGAAAAAGAAATAGAGATGAGAACATGCTAGGGAGTTTCGGCCATGAGATCAGAAGAAGAGAAGAACGAAAAGGAAGCAATGGAACCATACCTGCTTATGGATTGAGATTCGGCTATGAGAACCCAAAAGAGGGAAATGGATTTCGGCACTCCAAAGGGGATTAGAACACGTGAGAAGAGAAGAGAAGTAAGGCCAAGGGTATTCGGCCAAAATACTTTGAAGAAAAGAGAAGAGAGTAGCAAGATTTCTGGCTTTTCAAGAATGGAGAAGATGGAGAGGAATAATGGGTTTCGACTTTTAGGATTGAAAGGAAAGAGAGAACGGTTCAGGCTCCAAATAGGCTTCTAGCTTCGGCTATGGTCAAGAGATGAGAAAAGAGAGAACAAGTTTCAGCACAAAAGAGATTGAAAGGAGAAAAAGAAATCGCAAGAGAGGTGATATGATGATTTCGGCTTGGCACAAAAGAAAAGAACCTAGAGGAGATTCGACTATGGCCTTTTTGAGAGGAGAAGAAAATGGGGAACTAACGCTAAGAGAATGGAACCTAAAACTCACTTGGCCACCTATCTACCTAGCTCACCAAAACCGAAAATGTACAGAACCCACACTACAAATTTTGGCACACCTCTGAACACCCAAGAACCGAATGCTCAACCCCCTTCTAGCTCCCTTCAAATTCGGCTACACATCCCAACTCCCCTCAAACACTTGCCGTCCCCTCCATCCCTCCTTGAATTCCTCTCTTCCACTCATTCAAACGAATTTGAATGAGTCAAACTCCTATAATTTCTCCTCTCCACACATTTGAATTTGTTGACTCAATCCACACCCATCCAACAGAGCCCTTTCTGAGCACATCTCCTCCTTGCACCTGGCATCAAAAATAAATGCACAAGGAGAGGTTTCTGCAGCTCGAACCCAGGCCCTCTTAGCTCCTTGTGGCGTCACCTCTCCAAGCCTTCAGTAGCGCCTCCCTTGCCATTTTTCCACTAGCTTATTTGTGTCAAAACACTCTAATAACATCTCTTAACACCTAACTCCCTTAGCTCCCCCTTCGAAGCACCCAAAACAAAAATTTTACCATGACTCAGGCGTACCCCGAACTCATGCCTGGACCCCAAAACTCCCTAAACTAGCACCACACACATATCATCACATGCAACACACAAAAATGCAGGAACCCGGATTTAAGGATGTTACAGTTCTACCCCCTTGAAAAATAATTTCGGCCTCGAAATTACCTGGTCAAAAGAGTTGAGGGTATTGCTGCCGCATCACGTCCTCTGGTTCCCACGTGGCCTCTTCTGTACCATGGTTCCGCCATAATACTTTCACCAAAGGGACTAACTTCTTACGCAGAACTTTAACATCCCGATCCAAAATTTGCACTGGTTCCTCCTCGAAAGACAAGTCTGAGCTCACCTCTATTTCCTCCACGGGCACAATATGCGACGGATCAGATCGATAGTGCCTAAGCATGGAGACATGGAACACATCGTGAATCTAACTCAACTCCGACGGTAACTCGAGCTGGTAAGCTACTGGTCCCACTCGCTTCAACACCGTATACGGCTCGATAAACCTAGGGCTTAGCTTGCCCTTCCGACCAAACCTCAACACTTTCTTCCACGGCGATACCTTCAGAAAGACCTTGTCACCCACTGCAAACTCTATATCTCTTCGCTTAAGATCGGCATAGGACTTTTGCCTGTCCGAAGCTTCTTTCAGACGAGCTCAAATCACCTTAACCTTATCCTCTATTTCAGCAACCAACTCCAGACCCAACATCTGACGTTCACCCAACTCTGTCCAACACGTAGGAGTACAACACTTCCGTCCATATAATGCCTCATATGGTGCCATCTGGATTCTCGCCTGATAACTGTTGTTATACGCAAACTCTGCCAATGGTAGATACTCCTCCCAACTACCACTGAAATCCAGAACACAACCCCTTAACATATCTTCTAAGATTTGGATTACTCTTTCTGACTGTCCGTTCGACTGTAGATGAAAAGCCGTACTGAAGTCCAACCTTGTACCCAACGCCTGATGCAATGCTTTCCAGAACCTTGACGTGAACCTGGGATCCCTATCTGAAATAATCGACACCGGCACCCCATGTAACCGCACTATTTTCGCTACATACAACTTAGCCAACCTTTGGAGTGAATAATCAACCCGAACTGGTATGAAATGGGTCGACTTTGTCAGACTATCCACAATCACCTAGACTGAATCCTTCTTGCTAGGCGTAAGAGGTAGCCCACTGATGAAATCCATCGTAATCCTTTCCCACTTCCACTGCGTAATCTTTACCGGCTGCAATAAACCCGACGGTAACTGATGTTTAGCTTTAACCTACTGTCACGTCAGGCACTTACTCACAAACTCTGTTACTTCTTGCTTAAGACCCGGCCACCAGAACTGTCCCCACAAATCTCGAACATCTTGCTACCTCCAGGATGCATAGCGTATGGGCTGCTATGAGCTTCTTGAAGAATTCGCTATCTCAACTCAACGTCCTTCGGTATACATACTTTCCCTTGAAAACACAGCACTCCATCACTGCCCAAACTGTAACCTTCCAATCCCCCGTTCTGCACTTGCAACCTCCGAGCACTCAAAACCTCATTCACCAGCTGTCTCTCCTTAACCTGATCTACCCAAGTCGGCTTTACTTGCAATTCTGCCAATAGACTCCCGTCGTCATATAGATTAAGGTGAGCAAACATCGCTCTCAGGTCCGTTACCACCTTACGGCTCAACGCGTCAGCCACTACGCTAGCCTTACTCGGATGGTATTTAATCGAGCAGTCGTAGTCCTTTAACAACTCGATCCACCTCCGCTGCCTCAAATTCAAGTCCTTCTAAGTCAGGAGATACTTCAGACTATTGTGATCTGTGTAGACTATCGATTTCTCCCCATACAAGTAATGCCTCCAAATCTTCAGGGCGAAAACCACTGCAGCCAATTCCAGATCATGTGTCGGGTAATTGCCTTCGTGAGGTCTCAACTGCCGAGACGCATACGCCACCACTTTCCCCTCTTGCATCAGCACACATCCTAAACCAGTATGCGATGCATCACAATAAACCGTAAATTCTTTCCCTGCTTTAGGCTGAATCAAAACTGGAGCTTCTATTAGAATTCTCTTTAACTTATCAAAACTTTCTTGCTGCATATCAGACCACACAAATGGAACCCTTTTCTCAACAACTTGGTTAATGGCGCTGCAATCAAAGAAAAACCTTCCACAAATCTTCTGTAATATCCTACCAAACCCAGAAAGCTCTGAATCTCTGCTACCGACTTAGGTGGTTTCCAATCCAACACTGCCTCAATCTTTCGAGGATCCACCCTAATCCCCTCAGCTGACACCACATGACCTAAGAAAGTTACCTCCTTAAGCCAGAACTCGCACTTACTAAACTTGGCGAATAGTTGCTTCTCTCTCAGAATCTGTAGAACCACCCGCAGATGCGCATCATGCTCCTCCTCAGATCTTGAGTACACCAATATGTCGTCTATAAACACCACGACAAACCGGTCCAAGTACGACTGAAACACCCGATTCATCATGTCCATGAATGCTATCGGCGCATTGGTCAACCCAAACGGCATTACCAAAAACTCATAGTGGCCATAACGAGTACGGAACACCGTTTTATGAATATCAGCCTCCTTCACTTTGAGTTGATGATACCCCGACCTAAGATCTATCTTAGAGAAAACCGATGCACCTTTAAGCTGATCAAACAAGTCATCTATCCTTGGCAACGGATACTTGTTCTTAATCGTCAACTTGTTCAGCTGGCGGTAGTCTATACACATCCGCATTGTCCCGTCTTTCTTCTTAACAAAGAGCACAGGCACTCCCCAAGGTGATACACTCGGCCGGATGGACCCTCGGTCCAAGAATTCCTGAATCTGTGCTTTTAGTTCCACCAATTCCTTCAGCGCCATCCTATATGGGGCAATAGACACTTCCGCGGTTCCGGGCAACAAATCTATACCAAACTCAAATTCACGATCCAGAGGCAGACCCGGAAGTTCTTTTGGAAACACATCGAAAAACTCCTTCAATGTTCGAACATTCCCCACAGCTGATTCCTTGTCCTCCAAAGCACAAACATTGCACCATGAACGCCTCACAACCTTTCCTCACCATTTTCTCGGCCTTCAGAGCAGATACAACATTGGATAGATAATCTCTTCTATTACCTATCATTACCACTTCTTCACTTTCAACTATTCTCAATACCATGCATTTAGCTGCGCAATCCAAACTTACCTGGTACTTCACTAGCCAGTCCATCCCGAGAATCAGATCGAACTCCCCGGATGGCAGTTCCATCAGATCAGCCAAAAACACTACCCCTTGAAGTTCTAGGGGTACATCCCTATATAGTTTACTTACTTCTACTGAGTGACCTAAAGGGCTTATTACTGTCATCTCCCTAGAAGTAATATCAAAGTCTAAGTTCATATTTTCCACTATACTACTGGTAACATACGAGTGCATTGAACCAACATCTATCAAAGCAGTATAAGGCAGTCCAAAAATTAAGAACGTACCGGTTATGATGTCCGGTGCGTCGCCCTCCTCTCGATGCCTCGCTGCATAGACCAACCCAGGCTGTCTCGCCTCTGTGCTTTCTGCTCCCCTGCCCTGTGCTCCGCGGCCTTGTCCAGAACCATTACCTCCCCTGACCGAACCGCGACCCCTTTGTGGTTGCTGACCATCTGTCCTGAATTGTGTACAGCCCTGATCCCCAGACTGAAGCCTAGCTGACCTCTGCGAACAATCCCTTACTCGATGCCCCATTGACCTACACTCGAAGCACCCTTTGTTTCCGGTCCAACATTCCCCTGTGTGAGACTTCCCACACCCAGCACACCATGGCGGCCATCGAGTAGCAAAGAAGAAGAGCCCCCGCACTGATTCGATTCACCATATCTAGCCCTTTTCTCACGATTCCGCAGACCACGGCTGACCCGAACTCCTCTTATTCCAAACCTTATCCTGGTTCCGTCTCACTGACTGTTTCACTTCCTCAGCAACTTTGGCCTTCTCTACCAAGACTGCAAATTCTCTCTCCTGCTGTGGAGCAACCGACAGCCGCAGCTATCTCTCAACCCATCCTCAAACCTGACACAGCGCTCGTGTTCTGTACTCACAATACGCCGTGCATACCGATTTAACTGAAGAAATTTCGCCTCATATTTCGATACTAACTTATTTCCCTGAACCAAATTCAGGAACGCCTTATGCTGCACATCGATGTAACAAGCCTCGACGCACTTTCTCTGATAGGCTGCCCTAAAGAAATCCCACGTGATGTCGTCAGCCATTGCTCTATCCCTAACCGTGAGCCACGACTGATATGACTCATCCCGAAGAAGAGATACTATACCCTTCAGCTTTTCCTCAGCCGTAAAATCCAGGTCGTCCATGATACGTTCTGTCGCCTCCAGCCAATACTCTGCCATATTAGGAGCCACACCGGATACACCTCTGAATACCTCCGCGCTATTAGCCCGGAGTCGTTCGGACACAAATTTTCGAGCTCCCATTCCGACGCCTGCACTCGCGACTCTCTCCAGAACCTGCAGCATCACCTGTGACACTGCGTTATCACCACCCGTCTGATCCTGAAATTCCGCGCCCACAGCTAGCGGCGGTGGTACCTCATTCTCTGAACCATGTCCAGACCCTACCGGTTCTGACACTGTCATCCTACCCCTACCTCGTCCACGTGTATTACGCCCACGTCCTCGTGCACTCATGACTACTGTTCACTATTTGATGTGAGTTAAGAGTTTTATGCGTTAGACTTATTCCACTGTTATTACAGCTCAATCTTATGAATAGTTTATTACGGGGAATCATTTTCGCAAGTTCACACGATCCTACGGTTCAAGTCTCTAAAGTAATTCCCTACTACTATTAGCCATAGCATCATTATTACAAGCATATCAACACCAGTTAGGGGTACTTACCTGGGCGGATCGGTACCAGAGACTCGGTGCCATGCTTTCTAAAACCATGTATTTCTCATCAAAACCTTTTCATAACCCATTTTAAAATATTTTTGTGCCTTGAGCCCACAGTAGAGCTTTTAAACTTGGCTCTGATACCAAAATTGTAACACCCCAACCCGGTCAACACGCTACGACCGAGTCCGGCATGTCACAGGGTAAAAATATTTTGAAGGCACAAGTTGTAGGGTTAACTTTTGAAAAGAAACGCTTTATGAAACACTTCGTCATTTTAAATTTGAAAGAAAAACTCTTTTGAGAAAAATCGTTTGTCGTTCCTTGCTCTGGGAAGCCGTTTGATTAAATGAAAACCCGAGTGAGTTTAAAATAATAAAGTTGAAAACTATTTCGTATCTGAACATAAAGAAAAACTTAATTTGGAGAAAGTCTGAGTTAGTTTGTTGACTTCACTTGTTTAGTATTACCCGATGGTAAAGTTTGAAAAAAACCCGATAAGTTGTACAATTTTCGAAAACGTTGATTTTACAGGTTATTTGAGCATGCTATGTTATTTAACTTAAGCACAGTATGATAAAACTTAAAGTAGATAATCAAAAACCTGAAATAATAAAATTTAGCGGCCTTATTACAAATCTAAAACCAAATTTAAAAGTAAATTAACCCAAAATAGTAATTGAAATAAAACCCGAAAACATAGTGCATGGCCACCTCGAGTCCACCCCGGCTCCACATCCGCGATCTATGCCTCATCTGCAAAATGTAAGGGAAGGGGTGAGTCACCGAGACTCAGTGCATAAATCCCCATCCCGATAATAACAAAGCACTTACACAATTCATAAGTCAATATGCAATTCATGCAAACCCCAACCTAACCATCTGAACTCCTGTGTCTACCCCGTGTGGTCAAAATCACTGGTGGTCAAAACCACTGGTGACCGTAGTCACAAATCATATAAGTGTGGTCAAAACCACTGGTGACCTTAGTCACTAATCATATGGTGAGGCCAGCCCACGTGTGGTCAAAACCACTGATGACAATCCCGCAATCAACATGTGGGGCCAACCCACTTTGGTACCAAACCACTGGGACGAGTCACAATAATCCATGTGTGGTCAAAATCACTGGTGACCGTAGTCACAAAGAATAGATGTGTGGTCAAAACCACTGGTTGTCAAAACCACTGGTGACCGTAGTCACAAATCATATAAGTGTGGTCAAAACCACTAGTGACCGTAGTCACTAATCGTATGGTGAGGCCAACCTACCGTGTGGTCAAAACCACTGATGACAATCCCGTAATCAACATGTGGCAATTCATACAAACCCCAACCTAACCATCCGAACTCCTGTGTCTACCCCGTGTGGTCAAAACCACTAGTGGTCAAAACCACTGGTGACCGTAGTCACTAATCATATGGTGGGGCCAACCCACCGTGTGGTCAAAACCACTGATGACAATCCCGTAATCAACATGTGAGGCCAACCCACTGTGGTACCAAACCACTGGGACGAGTCACAATAATCCATGTGTGGTCAAAACCACTGGTGACCGTAGTCACAAAGAATAGATGTGTGGTCAAAACCACTGGTGGTCAAAATCACTGAGACTTAGTCACAAATCATATAGAAAGCGGGGCCAACCCATTGTATGGTCAAAACTACTGGTGACAGTCTAAATCATCCTTCCCCCTCCTCTCAACATATCCATCATCATGAACATATTTTCCAGGGCATATTAACATGTTTATAATGCAAATATCACATAGCATAGCATAATCAAATGGTATAACAGCATATATCGATAGTGAATCAACAAGGGACTTACCCGGAGTCCACGCTCATACCCACAAGGGTAACACACCGATTTCAATAGTTATATCAGCTTTTAACAGTAAACACAATTAGCAAATTAACTAATGGAGTGTGTAAGTGTTACACACCTGATTACTCGCGAGTCTAATGAATCCTGAAAACTAAGATCTAACCCACGAATCGAGTGAAACCTGGAAATCCAATAGCTTGCCTTCACTCTTCCTATATTCGACCAACACCATATCATTAAACAATAAGCCATTCGGCTTAACCAAGAAATACGGAAGGATATAACGCACAGAGATAACCACCCTTACCTTAACACCTTTCGATCTTCAAATAAAACCCGAAGCAACGCGACGACAAGCCTTCCCCTACAATCAACCAAGAACTAACATTCTAGGATTAATGCCTTCGGCATTTGAACGAAGGGAAAGAAGATTCGAAACGATAGAACACTTACCCCACACTAACGTAACCGATTGAAGTAATGGCAATCCAACGTTAAAGATTTGCTGCAACCAACGCCCCCTAAGAAAGTTTGAATGACAGTGATTCTGGCTTTCTCATCATAGCAACCGAGATAGAAAAAGAAATAGAGATGAGAACATGCCAGGGAGTTTCGGCCATGAGATCAGAAGAAGAGAAGAACGAAAAGGAAGCAATAGAACCATACCTGCTTATGGACTGGGATTCGGCTATGAGAACCCAAAAGAGGGAAATGGATTTCGGCACTCCAAAGGGGATTAGAACATGTGAGAAGAGAAGAGAAGTTAGGCCAAGGGTATTCGGCCAAAATATTTTGAAGAAAAGAGAAGAGAGTAGCAAGATTTCCGGCTTTTCAAGAATGGAAAAGATGGAGAGGAACAATGGGTTTCGACTTTTAGGATTGAAAGGAAAGAGCTAAGGGTTCAGGCTTCAAATAGGCTTCTAGTTTCGGCTATGGTCAAGAGATGAGAAAAGAGAGAACAAGTTTCAGCACAAAAGAGATTAGGAGGAGAAAAAGAAATCGCAAGAGAGGTAATATGATGATTTTGGCTTGGCACAAAAGAAAAGAACCTAGAGGAGATTCGGCTATGGCCTTTTTGAGAGGAGAAGAAAATGGGGAACTAACGCAAAGAGAATGGAACCTAAAGCTCACTCAGCCACCTATCTACCTAGCTCACCAAAATCGAAAATGTACAGAACCCACACTACAAATATCGGCACACCCCTGAACACCTAAGAACCGAATGCTCAACCCCCTTCTAGCTCCCTTCAAATTCGGCTACACATCCCAACTCCCCTCAAACACTTGCCGTCCCCTCCATCCCTCCTTGAATTCCTCTCTTCCACTCATTCAAACGAATTTGAATGAGTCAAACTCCTATAATTTCTCCTCTCCACACATTTGAATTTGTTGACTAAATCCACACCCATCCAACAGAGTCATTCCTGAGCACATCTCCTCCTTGCACCTGGCGTCAAAAATAAATGCACAAGGAGAGGTTTCTGCAGCTCGAACCCAGGCCCTCTTAGCTCCTTGTGGCGTCACCTCTCCAAGCCTTCAGTAGCGCCTCCCTTGCCACTTTTCCACTGGCTTATTTGTGTCAAAACACTCCAATAACATCTCTTAACACCTAACTCCCTTAGCTCCCCCTTTGAAGCACCCAAAACAAAAATTTTACCATGACTCAGGCGTACCCCGAGCTCATGCTTGGACCTCAAAACACCTAAACTAGCACCACACACATATCATCACATGCAACATACAAAAATGCAGAGACCCCGATTTAAGGATGTTACAATTTGCCCTTTTGATACCTCATATTAAAAAGCCACTATCACAATAGCACCTTTCACTATAGTTTGTAACTTTTGCACTTTATGCGATTAAGTCCTTTTGTTAAAATAAACACACAAACAATCAAATTTTCATACGAAACTTTCACACATTATAATTCACATATAATTAGCACAGAAAATAATATTTAAATATTTTTTTCAAAATCGGGTTCGTGGTCCCGAAACCACCATTCTGACTAGGGTCAAATTCGGACTGTTACAAACAAACTAAGCACTTTGAAACAAAATCAAAAATATCTCTTTTCATATTAGTCCACCAATGATGTTACTTCAAATCATGATACATTTTAGTGCTTTTCGGATGAACAGATAGACGGCTATTATGTGCTTCACTCAGAATCAATTGTAATAACTCAGAGTTTCTCAGAATACAGATACGATCTCGAAATTTCAAGCAATCATTAACGACTTTAAATTCAAAATCAGAATTCATATCACACTGAGCTTGTTTCACTATTATCTCATTATCAACTTTTGAGCATCACATACCTATTGTAAGAACAACGGTGTTGCTTTCAATTCAGTTATCACTGAGCTAACATCAGACGGATCTAATTGAGCATTTAAATCACGTAATGCAACCAGTGATTTCCTACTCAGTGCATCAGCAACGAAATTTGCTTTACCCGGATGATAATTTATCACAAGCTCGTAGTCTTTCAACAACTCTAGCCATATTCTCTATCGCAGATTCAAATCTTTTTGATTCATCAGATACTTTAAACTTTTATGATCTGAAAGCACGTGACATTTCTCGTCGAACAAATAATGTCGCCAAATCTTTAATTCAAACACAATCGCAGCTAACTCGAGATCATGTGTTGGATAATTCTTTTCATGAGGCTTCAATTGTCTCGAAGCATAAGCTACAACTTTGCCTTCCTGCATCAGAACACATCCCAGACCGTTTAACGAAGCATCACTGTAAATCACAAATTTTTTACCCGATTCTGGCTGGGTCAAGACTGGAGCTTCTGTCAAAAGGGCTTTCAACTGATCAAAGCTTTTTTGACACTTATCGGACCATTCAAATCTAACATCTTTCTGAAGTAATCGAGTCAACGGAGTAGCTATTACTGAAAATCCTTTTACAAATCAATGATAATAACTAACTAGTCCCAGAAAACTACAGACTTTTGACACGTTCTTCGGAGGTTTCCAATCCAGAATAGCGGTAATCTTACTCGGATCGACTCGAATTCCAAAAGCTGACACAATATGTCCCAGAAAACTAACCTCGTGTAACCAGAATTCACATTTGCTGAATTTCGCATACAGTTGCTTTTCTCGCAAAGGTTTGCAATACAATTCTCAGATGTTCAGCATGTTCAGTCTCATCCCGTGAATAAATCAAAATGTCGTCAATGAATACAACAACAAATTGATCTAGGTACGGTCTAAAAATTCTATTCATTAGATCCATAAACACTGCTGGAGCATTCGTTAGTCCAAAAGGCATAACTAAAAACTCATAATGCCCGGACCTTATTTTAAAAGCCGTTTTCAAAATGTCTGAATCTTTCACTCTCAATTGGTAGTATCCTGATCTCAGATCAATCTTAGAAAATACAATAGCTCCTTTTAACTGATCAAACAAATCGTTAATCCTAGGCAACAGATATTTGTTCTTTATGGTCACTTTGTTCAACTGGAGGTAGTCAATGCACATTCTTATCGTGCCATCTTTCTTTTTCAAAAGTAGAATCGGAGCACCCCACGGTGAAAAACTCGGTCTGGCGAAACCTCTGTCAATTAAATCTTGCAACAGTGACTTTAACTCTTTCAACTCTGTTGGTGCCATTCTATACGGAGCTATCGAAATAGCTGTCGTACCAGGCAACAAATCAATGCCAAATACAACTTCACGTATCGGAAGCAAACTCGGTAATTCCTTAGGGAAAACATCAAAGAATTCACAGACTACTGGCACTGATTCAACTTTTCTTTCAGATACTTTAGAATCAATCACATAAGCAAAGTATGCCTCATATCCCCTTTTTCATATATCTTAAAGCTTTCAATACCGATATGACAATAGGTAATCCATTTAAATCATTAGACTCAACCCTGACTATTTCATCATTTGGACATCTCAAATCAATAGTATTTCTTTTACAGTTCAACAGCATCATGCAATGTCAACCAGTCCATACCCAAAATAATATCAAACTTATCAAATGGTAACAGCATCAGATCAGCAGGAAAATAGATATCTGGAAACGTTAACGGACAATTCTTGCATACTTTATCAACCAAGACACTTTTACCTAAGGGGTTTGATACTTTTATAACAAACTCGGTAGACTCTACAGGCAAAGTCTTACTGATTACCAAGTTCACGCATATATATGAATGTGTAGAACCAGGGTCTATCAATGCAATCATAGAAGTATCATAAAGTGTAAATGTACCGTTTATAACATATGGAGATGAAGCTTCTTCCTGAGCTCGGGTAGCATATGCTTTGGCAGGTGTTCTAGCTTCGGATCTCGTAACATTTTCTCTCGTAGTTCTCTGACTACGACTGACATTTCTTACATTTCGTGAAGGTCTACCCCCTTGTTGTAGCATTATCAGATCTCAGATTTTGAATAGTCTCTGGCTCAACGGACTCTGGGCAATCTCGAATGAAATGATCTAGTGATCCACATCTGAAGCAAGCCCAGTCATTCAATCTACAACTTCCCGGATGCCTTTTTCCACAATGCTTACACTCGGGTCTTTCAGAACGGACATTTCCAACACTTGCTATTGAAGTTGCTGGGGTTTTGGAGCTCATTTGTATTCTAGCTCGATCTCTATTTGATTGTCCCACATTAGCCTTTGAACGGTTGTGCTCATCTTGTAATTTCTTCGCATTAGGCTGAAATGATCTGCTCTAAAATCTCTTTCTCACATCTCTAGCATCAGACTCGGCTTTCCTTTTATCTTTTCCCAGTGCCTCAGCTTTGCACGCTCGATCAACAAGTGCAACAAACTTTTTTATTTCCAAAATCCTGACTAATAAATGGATATCCTCATTAAGGCCGTCTTCGAATCTTTTACACATTATTGCCTCAGTAGATACACATTCACGAGTATACTGACTCAATCTGACAAACTCTCGTTCATATTCTGCAACAGACATACGGCCCTGCTTCAAGTCCAGAAATTTTTCCCATTTCTGATCGATGAACCTCTCACTAATATATTTCTTCCAGAACTCAATCTGAAAGAAGTCCCATGTCACCCGTTCTTTTGGAAGAACAGAAATCAGAGTCTTCCACCACTGATAAGCTGCATCTCAAAGCAGTGAAATAACACATTTAATACTTTCTTTCGAAGTCAAGAATATCTTATCGAATACCCGAATCGTGTTTTCTAACAAGAACTCAGCCTTATCGGCATTATCATCACTAGTAGCCCTGAACTCTTCAGCCTCATACTTACGAATTTTGTCAACCGGAGGCTTGTTCAATAAATTCAAATTCATAGTTAGAGGCATAGCAGATGTCTGAAGGTGATTAGGCGGGGACAGAGGTTGCGAAACAACCGGATTATTTCTAACATACTGAGTGAACCACTCACTCATCATCTGAAAGAAAGCTTGTTTAGCTTCTCCCTCTTGACCGCTCGTAGCCGGTCTCGAATTAAAGGGCATTGTCACTTGCGCAGGAGCAGACGGACGTCAGCTACGGCTCTTTCGGGATCCATTTCTATACGAAAATTACATTTTTCACGTCAGGATTCATCACACTATCACAGTTCAAATATATGGATTTTATAGCTAGACCCTGACACGCTACGTTAGTCTAAGAATTGACTAAATCGTAGCTCTAATACCAACCAAATGTAACACCCCTAACCCGAGTCCGTTGCTAGATTAGGGTTAAAGGGAATACCGGATAGATCAAAAACATTTACAGAAATTTCATACAACCATTCATCAATCGCAATCATAGTGTCCTTAAATAGGTCAACGAGACCTTAATCATGCTTCAGAGTAGAGCCGGGGCTAGGCCGAACACTTACAGAAATTCTCGAAAATGTAAAACTTTTCTAAGTTATGCAGGACACACACCTGTGTGGGCAGGCCTTGTGCCTTCCACGGGCACCAGACACCCCCCATGTCTCTTTCCCGTAGTTGAATCTGACTTTACTCCACGGCCACCAAACACGCCCGTGTACCTTGGCCGTGGTCAATTCTTACTTGGCTCCATGGCCACCAAGCACACCCTTGCACTTTGGCCGTGGTCGATCCTGACTAAACCACACGGCTACCAGGCACATCCCTGTACCAAGGCTGTGTACCCTTAATCAGCTACTGACTTAGTCCCACGGTCAATAGGCACACCCGTGTGGCAAAATAGGCCATTTGCAATGTCAATATGCCACCCACATCAGGGTCATACCTACAAGCAAACAACCAATTCAACTCGTGCACCTTTGGCAACCAAGAACGTACCAAAATAACCATCCTATCACTACATCTAAAATCCAATTTCAACCAAGCTAATTTACCAGACTAAAACTCATGTAAACACAAGAATAATTCATCCAAATACTTACCTTAAACTTAACCACTTCATACACTATCAAACTATACCAAAACATACATCACATATCATATTCATTAAAGCATATAGCCAACACATAACTAGCCAATTCACATGGCTAAGTTCGCATCTCATTCCCATACAAATAACTAGCCTATACATGCCATACTTAGCTATTACACATTTCCAAAATGTACCAAAACAAGTTGAGTAGTGTGATGACGATCCTCGACAGTCCCCGAGCCTTCAGTAGCTTTGACGATCTATAAGACAAAGAAAACGCACACAGAGTAAGCTTTCCAAAAGCTTAGTAAGCCATATACAAATAAACTTAACTTAAAATGTACATAGCATATTTATACAATAACAATAATGGTTCTCATAGCATATAGATTTCACATAGAGTTTGGCTCAATTGTTTAGCCATAATTTATCACATACTTCAACTCATTACCACATATGCACAAAGCTCATCATCTAGCAAAATTTCACATATCATCTCATCATTTCATAGTACATATTCATTCTAGTAAGTTTGTATAGATACTTACCTTCCATACACACTTTATGTACTTATTAGCGTACCTGAACGGATTCACATTTCGTGCCACAAACTTGCCCATTGAACCATTCGGAACCTAATAGGATATTCAGAAAGCTCGGAATAATCGTACAATGCCATCATCCCATATGAGGTCTTACATGTACTCAAATATCGATGCCATTGTCCTAGATAGGGTCTTACACGAATCATTACGATGCTAATGTCCCAGACATGGTCTTACATGTAAATCTCGTATCGATGCCAATGTCCCAGACGTGGTCTTACACGTAAATCTCGTATTGATGCCACCGTCCCAGACGTGGTCTTACATGAAATTTCGAATCAATACCAACGTCCCAGACGTGGTCTTACATGATATATCAGAACAGGTACCTATGTCATGACATAACTAGTCCTATCTATTCCTAAGTTCGTACGGGACTTCTCGAACATTGTCACTAAGTCGAACTTATCTTGAAATTAATGTATACAACATCTCATAAGCATTCATCCTTAGCATTAGTCACATGAACATACATAATTCAATGCAAATACGTT